>OZ022510.1:75759271-77001225 GCA_963989385.1 Ctena decussata | reverse complement strand
TTTCATGCATTTTCCCATAGGGTCCAATGCAAAATTGACACCTCATTTTCTCCATTCTCAAGAGCTTTGAGTCTCTGCAAAACATATACATGTGTAGACACAAATAAGTGAAATAGAATGAAGGCTATTTCAGCTTTAGCTTTTATTCCGTTTGGGAGCTAAAGTCGCACAAACTTTTGTTTACAAAAATTTGGATGGCCTATAGTTCGCAAGTTATGCAATCAGTTGTCATAAGATTGTGCATGCATGTAGACATGTTAATGGCCTTTATACATGCCAAGTTTCAGATGGCTACCTACTCATACAAGCAAGCAGTAGCGGTTTGAAATTTTCACAATTTGGGCTACACGTTCGGGACGATTCGTGACCTTAGGTGACTTGCACAATTCGGGCTGAAACTAGTGCCAAATGAGAGGGTTGGGATAAACATTCAATTGACCATATGTGCCAAAAATTCTCGTTCTTTAGTTTTCGAGTTATAGCCCCTGGAAGTCGTAAACTGCACGACTTTGCCCTCGAATATCTCGACAACGGAGAAAGGAGAATTTCTGGGATTTTTCCCAAGAAATATATGGGAATTATCAGTAATTTTAGCACAGTTTCAGAACGATTCGTGAAAGTCACCTTTTAAGAATAACTTCCACTGCAGCCCATACATAAAAGTTTGCTCCTTTATTACTCTGCACAGGGACAATTATTTGCGCTGTTATTTGCCCCAGGCATGTACCTATGTAATTACCGTTTACAGTGTAAAGATGGATGTTATCGGTCGCTGAACGTCGGAGCAGTAGGCGTTTAATGCATTTTCCCATAGGGTCCAATGCAAAATTGACACCTCATTTTCTCCATTCTCAAGAGCTTTGAGTCTCTGCAAAACATATACATGTGTAGACACAAATAAGTGAAATAGAATGAAGGCTATTTCAGCTTTAGCTTTTATTCCGTTTGGGAGGTAAAATCGCACAAACTTTTGTTTACAAAAACTTCGATGGCCTATAGTTCGCAAGTTATGCAATCAGTTGACATAAGATTGTGCATGCATGTAGACATGTTAATGGCCTTTATACATGCCAAGTTTCAGATGGCTACCTACTCAAACAAGCAAGCAGTAGCGGTTTGAAATTTTCACAATTTGGGCTACACGTTCGGGACGATTCGTGACCTTAGGTGACTTGCACCATTCGGCTGAAACTAGTGCCAAATGAGAGGGTTGGGAAAAACATTCAATTGACCATATGTGCCAAAAATTCTCGTTCTTTAGTTTTCGAGTTATAGCCCCTGGAAGTCGTAAACTGCACGACTTTGCCCTCGAATATCTCGACAACGGAGAAAGGAGAATTTCTGGGATTTTTTCCCAAGAAATATATGGGAATTATCTGTAATTTTAGCACAGTTTCAGAACGATTCGTGAAAGTCACCTTTTAAGAATAACTTCCACTGCAGCCCATACATAAAAGTTTGCTCCTTTATTACTCTGCACATGGACAATTATTTGCGCTGTTATTTGCCCCAGGCATGTACCTATGTAATTACCGTTTACAGTGTAAAGATGGATGTTATCGGTCGCTGAACGTCGGAGCAGTAGGCGTTTAATGCATTTTCCCATAGGATCCAATGCAAAATTGACACCTCATTTTCTCCATTCTCAAGAGCTTTGAGTCTCTGCAAAACATATACATGTGTAGACACAAATAAGTGAAATAGAATGAAGGCTATTTCAGCTTTAGCTTTTATTCCGTTTGGGAGCTAAAGTCGCACAAACTTTTGTTTACAAAAATTTCGATGGCCTATAGTTCGCAAGTTATGCAATCAGTTGACATAAGATTGTGCATGCATGTAGACATGTTAATGGCCTTTATACATGCCAAGTTTCAGATGGCTACCTACTCATACAAGCAAGCAGTAGCGGTTTGAAATTTTCACAATTTGGGCTACACGTTCGGGACGATTCGTGACCTTAGGTGACTTGCACAATTCGGGCTGAAACTAGTGCCAAATGAGAGGGTTGGGATGAACATTCAATTGACCATATGTGCCAAAAATTCTCGTTCTTTAGTTTTCGAGTTATAGCCCCTGGAAGTCGTAAACTGCACGACTTTGCCCTCGAATATCTCGACAACGGAGAAAGGAGAATTTCTGGGATTTTTTCCCAAGAAATATATGGGAATTATCTGTAATTTTAGCACAGTTTCAGAACGATTCGTGAAAGTCACCTTTTAAGAATAACTTCCACTGCAGCCCATACATAAAAGTTTGCTCCTTTATGACTCTGCACATGGACAATTATTTGCGCTGTTATTTGCCCCAGGCATGTACCTATGTAATTACCGTTTACAGTGTAAAGATGGATGTTATCGGTCGCTGAACGTCGGAGCAGTAGGCGTTTAATGCATTTTCCCATAGGGTCCAATGCAAAATTGACACCTCATTTTCTCCATTCTCAAGAGCTTTGAGTCTCTGCAAAACATAAACATGTGTAGACACAAATAAGTGAAATAGAATGAAGGCTATTTCAGCTTTAGCTTTTATTCCGTTTGGGAGCTAAAGTCGCACAAACTTTTGTTTACAAAAAATTCGATGGCCTATAGTTCGCAAGTTATGCAATCAGTTGACATAAGATTGTGCATGCATGTAGACATGTTAATGGCCTTTATACATGCCAAGTTTCAGATGGCTACCTACTCATACAAGCAAGCAGTAGCGGTTTGAAATTTTCACAATTTGGGCTACACGTTCGGGACGATTCGTGACCTTAGGTGACTTGCACAATTCGGGCTGAAACTATTGCCAAATGAGAGGGTTAGGATAAACATTCAATTGACCATATGTGCCGAAAATTCTCGTTCTTTAGTTTTCGAGTTATAGCCCCTGGAAGTCGTAAACTGCACGACTTTGCCCTCGAATATCTCGACAACGGAGAAAGGAGAATTTCTGGGATTTTTTTCCAAGAAATATATGGGAATTATCTGTAATTTTAGCACAGTTTCAGAACGATTCGTGAAAGTCACCTTTTAAGAATAACTTCCACTGCAGCCCATACATAAAAGTTTGCTCCTTTATTACTCTGCACATGGACAATTATTTGCGCTGTTATTTGCCCCAGGCATGTACCTATGTAATTACCGTTTACAGTGTAAAGATGGATGTTATCGGTCGCTGAACGTCGGAGCAGTAGGCGTTTAATGCATTTTCCCTTAGGGTCCAATGCAAAACTGACACCTCATTTTCTCTATTCTCAAGAGCTTTGAGTCTCTGCAAAACATATACATGTGTAGACACAAATAAGTGAAATAGAATGAAGGCTATTTCAGCTTTAGCTTTTATTCCGTTTGGGAGCTAAAGTCGCACAAACTTTTGTTTACAAAAATTTCGATGGCCTATAGTTCGCAAGTTATGCAATCAGTTGACATAAGATTGTGCATGCATGTAGACATGTTAATGGCCTTTATACATGCCAAGTTTCAGATGGCTACCTACTCATACAAGCAAGCAGTAGCGGTTTGAAATTTTCACAATTTGGGCTACACGTTCGGGACGATTCGTGACCTTAGGTGACTTGCACAATTCGGGCTGAAACTAGTGCCAAATGAGAGGGTTGGGATAAACATTCAATTGACCATATGTGCCAAAAATTCTCGTTCTTTAGTTTTCGAGTTATAGCCCCTGGAAGTCGTAAACTGCACGACTTTGCCCTCGAATATCTCGACAACGGAGAAAGGAGAATTTCTGGGATTTTTTCCCAAGAAATATATGGGAATTATCTGTAATTTTAGCACAGTTTCAGAACGATTCGTGAAAGTCACCTATTAAGAATAACTTCCACTGCAGCCCATACATAAAAGTTTGCTCCTTTATTACTCTGCACATGGACAATTATTTGCGCTGTTATTTGCCCCAGGCATGTACCTATGTAATTACCGTTTACAGTGTAAAGATGGATGTTATCGGTCGCTGAACGTCGGAGCAGTAGGCGTTTAATGCATTTTCCCATAGGGTCCAATGCAAAATTGACACCTCATTTTCTCCATTCTCAAGAGCTTTGAGTCTCTGCAAAACATAAACATGTGTAGACACAAATAAGTGAAATAGAATGAAGGCTATTTCAGCTTTAGCTTTTATTCCGTTTGGGAGCTAAAGTCGCACAAACTTTTGTTTACAAAAATTTCGATGGCCTATAGTTCGCAAGTTATGCAATCAGTTGACATAAGATTGTGCATGCATGTAGACATGTTAATGGCCTTTATACATGCCAAGTTTCAGATGGCTACCTACTCATACAAGCAAGGCAGTAGCGGTTTGAAATTTTCACAATTTGGGCTACACGTTCGGGACGATTCGTGACCTTAGGTGACTTGCACAATTCGGGCTGAAACTAGTGCCAAATGAGAGGGTTGGGATAAACATTCAATTGACCATATGTGCCAAAAATTCTCGTTCTTTAGTTTTCGAGTTATAGCCCCTGGAAGTCGTAAACTGCACGACTTTGCCCTCGAATATCTCGACAACGGAGAAAGGAGAATTTCTGGGATTTTTTCCCAAGAAATATATGGGAATTATCTGTAATTTTAGCACAGTTTCAGAACGATTCGTGAAAGTCACCTTTTAAGAATAACTTCCACTGCAGCCCATACATAAAAGTTTGCTCCTTTATTACTCTGCACATGGACAATTATTTGCGCTGTTATTTGCCCCAGGCATGTACCTATGTAATTACCGTTTACAGTGTAAAGATGGATGTTATCGGTCGCTGAACGTCGGAGCAGTAGGCGTTTAATGCATTTTCCCATAGGGTCCAATGCAAAATTGACACCTCATTTTCTCCATTCTCAAGAGCTTTGAGTCTCTGCAAAACATATACATGTGTAGACACAAATAAGTGAAATAGAATGAAGGCTATTTCAGCTTTAGCTTTTATTCCGTTTGGGAGCTAAAGTCGCACAAACTTTTGTTTACAAAAATTTCGATGGCCTATAGTTCGCAAGTTATGCAATCAGTTGACATAAGATTGTGCATGCATGTAGACATGTTAATGGCCTTTATACATGCCAAGTTTCAGATGGCTACCTACTCATACAAGCAAGCAGTAGCGGTTTGAAATTTTCACAATTTGGGCTACACGTTCGGGACGATTCGTGACCTTAGGTGACTTGCACAATTCGGGCTGAAACTAGTGCCAAATGAGAGGGTTGGGATAAACATTCAATTGACCATATGTGCCAAAAATTCTCGTTCTTTAGTTTTCGAGTTATAGCCCCTGGAAGTCGTAAACTGCACGACTTTGCCCTCGAATATCTCGACAACGGAGAAAGGAGAATTTCTGGGATTTTTTCCCAAGAAATATATGGGAATTATCTGTAATTTTAGCACAGTTTCAGAACGATTCGTGAAAGTCACCTTTTAAGAATAACTTCCACTGCAGCCCATACATAAAAGTTTGCTCCTTTATTACTCTGCACATGGACAATTATTTGCGCTGTTATTTGCCCCAGGCATGTACCTATGTAATTACCGTTTACAGTGTAAAGATGGATGTTATCGGTCGCTGAACGTCGGAGCAGTAGGCGTTTAATGCATTTTCCCATAGGGTCCAATGCAAAATTGACACCTCATTTTCTCCATTCTCAAGAGCTTTGAGTCTCTGCAAAACATATACATGTGTAGACACAAATAAGTGAAATAGAATGAAGGCTATTTCAGCTTTAGCTTTTATTCCGTTTGGGAGCTAAAGTCGCACAAACTTTTGTTTACAAAAATTTCGATGGCCTATAGTTCTCAAGTTATGCAATCAGTTGACATAAGATTGTGCATGCATGTAGACATGTTAATGGCCTTTATACATGCCAAGTTTCAGATGGCTACCTACTCATACAAGCAAGCAGTAGCGGTTTGAAATTTTCACAATTTGGGCTACACGTTCGGGACGATTCGTGACCTTAGGTGACTTGCACAATTCGGGCTGAAACTAGTGCCAAATGAGAGGGTTGGGATAAACATTCAATTGACCATATGTGCCAAAAATTATCGTTCTTTAGTTTTCGAGTTATAGCCCCTGGAAGTCGTAAACTGCACGACTTTGCCCTCGAATATCTCGACAACGGAGAAAGGAGAATTTCTGGGATTTTTTTCCCAAGAAATATATGGGAATTATCTGTAATTTTAGCACAGTTTCAGAACGATTCGTGAAAGTCACCTTTTAAGAATAACTTCCACTGCAGCCCATACATAAAAGTTTGCTCCTTTATTACTCTGCACATGGACAATTATTTGCGCTGTTATTTGCCCCAGGCATGTACCTATGTAATTACCGTTTACAGTGTAAAGATGGATGTTATCGGTCGCTGAACGTCGGAGCAGTAGGCGTTTAATGCATTTTCCCATAGGGTCCAATGCAAAATTGACACCTCATTTTCTCCATTCTCAAGAGCTTTGAGTCTCTGCAAAACATATACATGTGTAGACACAAATAAGTGAAATGGAATGAAGGCTATTTCAGCTTTAGCTTTTATTCCGTTTGGGAGCTAAAGTCGCACAAACTTTTGTTTACAAAAATTTCGATGGCCTGTAGTTCGCAAGTTATGCAATCAGTTGACATAAGATTGTGCATGCATGTAGACATGTTAATGGCCTTTATACATGCCAAGTTTCAGATGGCTACCTACTCATACAAGCAAGCAGTAGCGGTTTGAAATTTTCACAATTTGGGCTACACGTTCGGGACGATTCGTGACCTTAGGTGACTTGCACAATTCGGGCTGAAACTAGTGCCAAATGAGAGGGTTGGGATAAACATTCAATTGACCATATGTGCCAAAAATTCTCGTTCTTTAGTTTTCGAGTTATAGCCCCTGGAAGTCGTAAACTGCACGACTTTGCCCTCGAATATCTCGACAACGGAGAAAGGAGAATTTCTGGGATTTTTTCCCAAGAAATATATGGGAATTATCTGTAATTTCAGCACAGTTTCAGAACGATTCGTGAAAGTCACCTTTTAAGAATAACTTCCACTGCAGTCCATACATAAAAGTTTGCTCCTTTATTACTCTGCACATGGACAATTATTTGCGCTGTTATTTGCCCCAGGCATGTACCTATGTAATTACAGTTTACAGTGTAAAGATGGATGTTATCGGTCGCTGAACAGCGGAGCAGTAGGCGTTAAATGCATTTTCCCATAGGGTCCAATGCAAAATTGACACCTCATTTTCTCCATTCTCAAGAGCTTTGAGTCTCTGCAAAACATATACATGTGTAGACACAAATAAGTGAAATAGAATGAAGGCTATTTCAGCTTTAGCTTTTATTCCGTTTGGGAGCTAAAGTCGCACAAACTTTTGTTTACAAAAATTTCGATGGCCTATAGTTCGCAAGTTATGCAATCAGTTGACATAAGATTGTGCATGCATGTAGACATGTTAATGGCCTTTATACATGCCAAGTTTCAGATGGCTACCTACTCATACAAGCAAGCAGTAGCGGTTTGAAATTTTCACAATTTGGGCTACACGTTCGGGACGATTCGTGACCTTAGGTGACTTGCACAATTCGGGCTGAAAGTAGTGCCAAATGAGAGGGTTGGGATAAACATTCAATTGACCATATGTGCCAAAAATTCTCGTTCTTTAGTTTTCGAGTTATAGCCCCTGGAAGTCGTAAACTGCACGACTTTGCCCTCGAATATCTCGACAACGGAGAAAGGAGAATTTCTGGGATTTTTTCCCAAGAAATATATGGGAATTATCTGTAATTTCAGCACAGTTTCAGAACGATTCGTGAAAGTCACCTTTTAAGAATAACTTCCACTGCAGTCCATACATAAAAGTTTGCTCCTTTATTACTCTGCACATGGACAATTATTTGCGCTGTTATTTGGCCCAGGCATGTACCTATGTAATTACCGTTTACAGTGTAAAGATGGATGTTATCGGTCGCTGAACAGCGGAGCAGTAGGCGTTAAATGCATTTTCCCATAGGGTCCAATGCAAAATTGACACCTCATTTTCTCCATTCTCAAGAGCTTTGAGTCTCTGCAAAACATATACATGTGTAGACACAAATAAGTGAAATAGAATGAAGGCTATTTCAGCTTTAGCTTTTATTCCGTTTGGGAGCTAAAGTCGCACAAACTTTTGTTTACAAAAATTTCGATGGCCTATAGTTCGCAAGTTATGCAATCAGTTGACATAAGATTGTGCATGCATGTAGACATGTTAATGGCCTTTATACATGCCAAGTTTCAGATGGCTACCTACTCATACAAGCAAGCAGTAGCGGTTTGAAATTTTCACAATTTGGGCTACACGTTCGGGACGATTCGTGACCTTAGGTGACTTGCACAATTCGGGCTGAAACTAGTGCCAAATGAGAGGGTTGGGATAAACATTCAATTGACCATATGTGCCAAAAATTCTCGTTCTTTAGTTTTCGAGTTATAGCCCCTGGAAGTCGTAAACTGCACGACTTTGCCCTCGAATATCTCGACAACGGAGAAAGGAGAATTTCTGGGATTTTTTCCCAAGAAATATATGGGAATTATCTGTAATTTTAGCACAGTTTCAGAACGATTCGTGAAAGTCACCTATTAAGAATAACTTCCACTGCAGCCCATACATAAAAGTTTGCTCCTTTATTACTCTGCACATGGACAATTATTTGCGCTGTTATTTGCCCCAGGCATGTACCTATGTAATTACCGTTTACAGTGTAAAGATGGATGTTATCGGTCGCTGAACGTCGGAGCAGTAGGCGTTTAATGCATTTTCCCATAGGGTCCAATGCAAAATTGACACCTCATTTTCTCCATTCTCAAGAGCTTTGAGTCTCTGCAAAACATAAACATGTGTAGACACAAATAAGTGAAATAGAATGAAGGCTATTTCAGCTTTAGCTTTTATTCCGTTTGGGAGCTAAAGTCGCACAAACTTTTGTTTACAAAAATTTCGATGGCCTATAGTTCGCAAGTTATGCAATCAGTTGACATAAGATTGTGCATGCATGTAGACATGTTAATGGCCTTTATACATGCCAAGTTTCAGATGGCTACCTACTCATACAAGCAAGGCAGTAGCGGTTTGAAATTTTCACAATTTGGGCTACACGTTCGGGACGATTCGTGACCTTAGGTGACTTGCACAATTCGGGCTGAAACTAGTGCCAAATGAGAGGGTTGGGATAAACATTCAATTGACCATATGTGCCAAAAATTCTCGTTCTTTAGTTTTCGAGTTATAGCCCCTGGAAGTCGTAAACTGCACGACTTTGCCCTCGAATATCTCGACAACGGAGAAAGGAGAATTTCTGGGATTTTTTCCCAAGAAATATATGGGAATTATCTGTAATTTTAGCACAGTTTCAGAACGATTCGTGAAAGTCACCTTTTAAGAATAACTTCCACTGCAGCCCATACATAAAAGTTTGCTCCTTTATTACTCTGCACATGGACAATTATTTGCGCTGTTATTTGCCCCAGGCATGTACCTATGTAATTACCGTTTACAGTGTAAAGATGGATGTTATCGGTCGCTGAACGTCGGAGCAGTAGGCGTTTAATGCATTTTCCCATAGGGTCCAATGCAAAATTGACACCTCATTTTCTCCATTCTCAAGAGCTTTGAGTCTCTGCAAAACATATACATGTGTAGACACAAATAAGTGAAATAGAATGAAGGCTATTTCAGCTTTAGCTTTTATTCCGTTTGGGAGCTAAAGTCGCACAAACTTTTGTTTACAAAAATTTCGATGGCCTATAGTTCGCAAGTTATGCAATCAGTTGACATAAGATTGTGCATGCATGTAGACATGTTAATGGCCTTTATACATGCCAAGTTTCAGATGGCTACCTACTCATACAAGCAAGCAGTAGCGGTTTGAAATTTTCACAATTTGGGCTACACGTTCGGGACGATTCGTGACCTTAGGTGACTTGCACAATTCGGGCTGAAACTAGTGCCAAATGAGAGGGTTGGGATAAACATTCAATTGACCATATGTGCCAAAAATTCTCGTTCTTTAGTTTTCGAGTTATAGCCCCTGGAAGTCGTAAACTGCACGACTTTGCCCTCGAATATCTCGACAACGGAGAAAGGAGAATTTCTGGGATTTTTTCCCAAGAAATATATGGGAATTATCTGTAATTTTAGCACAGTTTCAGAACGATTCGTGAAAGTCACCTTTAAAGAATAACTTCCACTGCAGCCCATACATAAAAGTTTGCTCCTTTATTTCTCTGCACATGGACAATTATTTGCGCTGTTATTTGCCCCAGGCATGTACCTATGTAATTACCGTTTACAGTGTAAAGATGGATGTTATCGGTCGCTGAACGTCGGAGCAGTAGGCGTTTAATGCATTTTCCCATAGGGTCCAATGCAAAATTGACACCTCATTTTCTCCATTCTCAAGAGCTTTGAGTCTCTGCAAAACATATACATGTGTAGACACAAATAAGTGAAATAGAATGAAGGCTATTTCAGCTTTAGCTTTTATTCCGTTTGGGAGCTAAAGTCGCACAAACTTTTGTTTACAAAAATTTCGATGGCCTATAGTTCGCAAGTTATGCAATCAGTTGACATAAGATTGTGCATGCATGTAGACATGTTAATGGCCTTTATACATGCCAAGTTTCAGATGGCTACCTACTCATACAAGCAAGCAGTAGCGGTTTGAAATTTTCACAATTTGGGCTACACGTTCGGGACGATTCGTGACCTTAGGTGACTTGCACAATTCGGGCTGAAACTAGTGCCAAATGAGAGGGTTGGGATAAACATTCAATTGACCATATGTGCCAAAAATTCTCGTTCTTTAGTTTTCGAGTTATAGCCCCTGGAAGTCGTAAACTGCACGACTTTGCCCTCGAATATCTCGACAACGGAGAAAGGAGAATTTCTGGGATTTTTTCCCAAGAAATATATGGGAATTATCTGTAATTTTAGCACAGTTTCAGAACGATTCGTGAAAGTCACCTTTAAAGAATAACTTCCACTGCAGCCCATACATAAAAGTTTGCTCCTTTATTACTCTGCACATGGACAATTATTTGCGCTGTTATTTGCCCCAGGCATGTACCTATGTAATTACCGTTTACAGTGTAAAGATGGATGTTATCGGTCGCTGAACGTCGGAGCAGTAGGCGTTTAATGCATTTTCCCATAGGGTCCAATGCAAAATTGACACCTCATTTTCTCCATTCTCAAGAGCTTTGAGTCTCTGCAAAACATATACATGTGTAGACACGAATAAGTGAAATAGAATGAAGGCTATTTCAGCTTTAGCTTTTATTCCGTTTGGGAGCTAAAGTCGCACAAACTTTTGTTTACAAAAATTTCGATGGCCTATAGTTCGCAAGTTATGCTATCAGTTGACATAAGATTGTGCATGCATGTAGACATGTTAATGGCCTTTATACATGCCAAGTTTCAGATGGCTACCTACTCATACAAGCAAGCAGTAGCGGTTTGAAATTTTCACAATTTGGGCTACACGTTCGGGACGATTCGTGACCTTAGGTGACTTGCATAATTCGGGCTGAAACTAGTGCCAAATGAGAGGGTTGGGATAAACATTCAATTGACCATATGTGCCAAAAATTCTCGTTCTTTAGTTTTCGAGTTATAGCCCCTGGAAGTCGTAAACTGCACGACTTTGCCCTCGAATATCTCGACAACGGAGAAAGGAGAATTTCTGGGATTTTTTCCCAAGAAATATATGGGAATTATCTGTAATTTTAGCACAGTTTCAGAACGATTCGTGAAAGTCACCTTTTAAGAATAACTTCCACTGCAGCCCATACATAAAAGTTTGCTCCTTTATTACTCTGCACATGGACAATTATTTGCGCTGTTATTTGCCCCAGGCATGTACCTATGTAATTACCGTTTACAGTGTAAAGATGGATGTTATCGGTCGCTGAACGTCGGAGCAGTAGGCGTTTAATGCATTTTCCCATAGGGTCCAATGCAAAATTGACACCTCATTTTCTCCATTCTCAAGAGCTTTGAGTCTCTGCAAAACATATACATGTGTAGACACAAATAAGTGAAATAGAATGAAGGCTATTTCAGCTTTAGCTTTTATTCCGTTTGGGAGCTAAAGTCGCACAAACTTTTGGTTACAAAAATTTCGATGGCCTATAGTTCGCAAGTTATGCAATCAGTTGACATAAGATTGTGCATGCATGTAGACATGTTAATGGCCTTTATACATGCCAAGTTTCAGATGGCTACCTACTCATACAAGCAAGCAGTAGCGGTTTGAAATTTTCACAATTTGGGCTACACGTTCGGGACGATTCGTGACCTTAGGTGACTTGCACAATTCGGGCTGAAACTAGTGCCAAATGAGAGGGTTGGGATAAACATTCAATTGAGTATATGTGCCAAGAATTCTCGTTCTTTAGTTTTCGAGTTATAGCCCCTGGAAGTCGTAAACTGCACGACTTTGCCCTCGAATATCTCGACAACGGAGAAAGGAGAATTTCTGGGATTTTTTCCCAAGAAATATATGGGAATTATCTGTAATTTTAGCACAGTTTCAGAACGATTCGTGAAAGTCACCTTTTAAGAATAACTTCCACTGCAGCCCATACATAAAAGTTTCCTCCTTTATTACTCTGCACATGGACAATTATTTGCGCTGTTATTTGCCCCAGGCATGTACCTATGTAATTACCGTTTACAGTGTAAAGATGGATGTTATCGGTCGCTGAACGTCGGAGCAGTAGGCGTTTAATGCATTTTCCCATAGGGTCCAATGCAAAATTGACACCTCATTTTCTCCATTCTCAAGAGCTTCGAGTCTCTGCAAAACATATACATGTGTAGACATAAATAAGTGAAATAGAATGAAGGCTATTTCAGCTTTATCTTTTATTCCGTTTGGGAGCTAAAGTCGCACAAACTTTTGTTTACAAAAAATTCGATGGCCTATAGTTCGCAAGTTATGCAATCAGTTGACATAAGATTGTGCATGCATGTAGACATGTTAATGGCCTTTATACATGCCAAGTTTCAGATGGCTACCTACTCATACAAGCAAGCAGTAGCGGTTTGAAATTTTCACAATTCGGGCTACACGTTCGGGACGATTCGTGACCTTAGGTGACTTGCACAATTCGGGCTGAAACTAGTGCCAAATGAGATGGTTGGGATAAACATTCAATTGACCATATGTGCCAAAAATTCTCGTTCTTTAGTTTTCGAGTTATAGCCCCTGGAAGTCGTAAACTGCACGACTTTGCCCTCGAATATCTCGACAACGGAGAAAGGAGAATTTCTGGGATTTTTTCCCAAGAAATATATGGGAATTATCTGTAATTTTAGCACAGTTTCAGAACGATTCGTGAAAGTCACCTTTTAAGAATAACTTCCACTGCAGCCCATACATAAAAGTTTGCTCCTTTATTACTCTGCACATGGACAATTATTTGCGCTGTTATTTGCCCCAGGCATGTACCTATGTAATTACCGTTTACAGTGTAAAGATGGATGTTATCGGTCGCTGAACGTCGGAGCAGTAGGCGTTTAATGCATTTTCCCCTAGGGTCCAATGCAAAATTAACACCTCATTTTCTCCATTCTCAAGAGCTTTGAGTCTCTGCAAAACATATATATGTGTAGACACAAATAAGTGAAATAGAATGAAGGCTATTTCAGCTTTAGCTTTTATTCCGTTTGGGAGCTAAAGTCGCACAAACTTTTGTTTACAAAAACTTCGATGGCCTATAGTTCGCAAGTTATGCAATCAGTTGACATAAGATTGTGCATGCATGTAGACATGTTAATGACCTTTATACATGCCAAGTTTCAGATGGCTACCCACTCATACAAGCAAGCAGTAGCGGTTTGAAATTTTCACAATTTGGGCTACACGTTCGGGACGATTCGTGACCTTAGGTGACTTGCACAATTCGGGCTGAAACTAGTGCCAAATGAGAGAGTTGGGATAAACATTCAATTGACCATATGTGCCAAAAATTCTCGTTCTTTAGTTTTCGAGTTATAGCCCCTGGAAGTCGTAAACTGCACGACTTTGCCCTCGAATATCTCGACAACGGAGAAAGGAGAATTTCTGGGATTTTTTCCCAAGAAATATATGGGAATTATCTGTAATTTTAGCACAGTTTCAGAACGATTCGTGAAAGTCACCTTTTAAGAATAACTTCCACTGCAGCCCATACATAAAAGTTTGCTCCTTTATTACTCTGCACATGGACAATTATTTGCGCTGTTATTTGCCCCAGGCATGTACCTATGTAATTACCGTTTACAGTGTAAAGATGGATGTTATCGGTCGCTGAACGTCGGAGCAGTAGGCGTTTAATGCATTTTCCCGTAGGGTCCAATGCAAAATTAACACCTCATTTTCTCCATTCTCAAGAGCTTTGAGTCTCTGCAAAACATATACATGTGTAGACACAAATAAGTGAAAAAGAATAAAGGCTATTTCAGCTTTAGCTTTTATTCCGTTTGGGAGCTAAAGTCGCACAAACTTTTGTTTACAAAAATTTCGATGGAGTATAGTTTGCAAGTTATGCAATCAGTTGACATAAGATTGTGCATGCATGTAGACATGTTAATGGCTTTTATACATGCCAAGTTTCAGATGGCTACCTACTCATACAAGCAAGCAGTAGCGGTTTGAAATTTTCACAATTTGGGCTACACGTTCGGGACGATTCGTGACCTTAGGTGACTTGCACAATTCGGGCTGAAACTAGTGCCAAATGAGAGGGTTGGGATAAACATTCAATTGACCATATGTGCCAAAAATTCTCGTTCTTTAGTTTTCGAGTTATAGCCCCTGGAAGTCGTAAACTGCACGACTTTGCCCTCGAATATCTCGACAACGGAGAAAGGAGAATTTCTGGGATTTCTTCCCAAGAAATATATGGGAATTATCTGTAATTTTAGCACAGTTTCAGAACGATTCGTGAAAGTCACCTTTTAAGAATAACTTCCACTGCAGCCCATACATAAAAGTTTGCTCCTTTATTACTCTGCACATGAACAATTATTTGCGCTGTTATTTGCCCCAGGCATGTACCTATGTAATTACCGTTTACAGTGTAAAGATGGATGTTATCGGTCGCTGAACGTCGGAGCAGTAGGCGTTTAATGCATTTTCCCATAGGGTCCAATGCAAAATTGACACCTCATTTTCTCCATTCTCAAGAGCTTTGAGTCTCTGCAAAACATATACATGTGTAGACACAAATAAGTGAAATAGAATGAAGGCTATTTCAGCTTTAGCTTTTATTCCGTTTGGGAGCTAACGTCGCAGAAACTTTTGTTTACAAAAATTTCGATGGCCTGTAGTTCGCAAGTTATGCAATCAGTTGACATAAGATTGTGCATGCATGTAGACATGTTAATGGCCTTTATACATGCCAAGTTTCAGATGGCTACCTACTCATACAAGCAAGCAGTAGCGGTTTGAAATTTTCACAATTTGGGCTACACGTTCGGGACGATTCGTGACCTTAGGTGACTTGCACAATTCGGGCTGAAACTAGTGCCAAATGAGAGGGTTGGGATAAACATTCAATTGACCATATGTGCCAAAAATTCTCGTTCTTTAGTTTTCGAGTTATAGCCCCTGGAAGTCGTAAACTGCACGACTTTGCCCTCGAATATCTCGACAACGGAGAAAGGAGAATTTCTGGGATTTTTTCCCAAGAAATATATGGGAATTATCTGTAAGTTTAGCACAGTTTCAGAACGATTCGTGGAAGTCACCTTTTAAGAATAACTTCCACTGCAGCCCATACATAAAAGTTTGCTCCTTTATTACTCTGCACATGGACAATTATTTGCGCTGTTATTTGCCCCAGGCATGTACCTATGTAATTACCGTTTACAGTGTAAAGATGGATGTTATCGGTCACTGAACGTCGGAGCAGTAGGCGTTTAATGCATTTTCCCATAGGTTCCAATGCAAAATTGACACCTCATTTTCTCCATTCTCAAGAGCTTTGAGTCTCTGCAAAACATATACATGTGTAGACACAAATAAGTGAAATAGAATGAAGGCTATTTCAGCTTTAGCTTTTATTCCGTTTGGGAGCTAAAATCGCACAAACTTTTGTTTACAAAAATTTCGATGGCCTATAGTTCGCAAGTTATGCAATCAGTTGACATAAGATTGTGCATGCATGTAGACATGTTAATGGCCTTTATACATGCCAAGTTTCAGATGGCTACCTACTCATACAAGCAAGCAGTAGCGGTTTGAAATTTTCACAATTTGGGCTACACGTTCGGGACGATTCGTGACCTTAGGTGACTTGCACAATTCGGGCTAAAACTAGTGCCAAATGAGAGGGTTGGGATAAACATTCAATTGACCATATGTGCCAAAAATTCTCGTTCTTTAGTTTTCGAGTTATAGCCCCTGGAAGTCGTAAACTGCACGACTTTGCCCTCGAATATCTCGACAACGGAGAAAGGAGAATTTCTGGGATTTTTTCCCAAGAAATATATGGGAATTATCTGTAATTTTAGCACAGTTTCAGAACGATTCGTGAAAGTCACCTTTTAAGAATAACTTCCACTGCAGCCCATACATAAAAGTTTCCTCCTTTATTACTCTGCACATGGAAAATTATTTGCGCTGTTATTTGCCCCAGGCATGTACCTATGTAATTACCGTTTACAGTTTAAAGATGGATGTTATCGGTCGCTGAACGTCGGAGCAGTAGGCGTTTAATGCATTTTCCCATAGGGTCCAATGCAAAATTGACACCTCATTTTCTCCATTCTCAAGAGCTTTGAGTCTCTGCAAAACATATACATGTGTAGACACAAATAAGTGAAATAGAATGAAGGCTATTTCAGCTTTAGCTTTTATTCCGTTTGGGAGCTAAAGTCGCACAAACTTTTGTTTACAAAAATTTCGATGGCCTATAGTTCGCAGGTTATGCAATCAGTTGACATAAGATTGTGCATGCATGTAGACATGTTAATGGCCTTTATACATGCAAAGTTTCAGATGGCTACCTACTCATACAAGCAAGCAGTAGCGGTTTGAAATTTTCACAATTTGGGCTACACGTTCGGGACGATTCGTGACCTTAGGTGACTTGCACAATTCGGGCTGAAACTAGTGCCAAATGAGAGGGTTGGGATAAACATTCAATTGACCATATGTGCCAAAATTATCGTTCTTTAGTTTTCGAGTTATAGCCCCTGGAAGTCGTAAACTGCACGACTTTGCCCTCGAATATCTCGACAACGGAGAAAGGAGAATTTCTGGGATTTTTTCCCAAGAAATATATGGGAATTATCTGTAATTTTAGCACAGTTTTAGAACGATTCGTGAAAGTCACCTTTTAAGAATAACTTCCACTGCAGCCCATACATAAAAGTTTCCTCCTTTATTACTCTGCACATGGAAAATTATTTGCGCTGTTATTTGCCCCAGGCATGTACCTATGTAATTACCGTTTACAGTTTAAAGATGGATGTTATCGGTCGCTGAACGTCGGAGCAGTAGGCGTTTAATGCATTTTCCCATAGGGTCCAATGCAAAATTGACACCTCATTTTCTCCATTCTCAAGAGCTTTGAGTCTCTGCAAAACATATACATGTGTAGACACAAATAAGTAAAATAGAATGAAGGCTATTTCAGCTTTAGCTTTTATTCCGTTTGGGAGCTAAAGTCGCACAAACTTTTGTTTACAAAAATTTCGATGGCCTATAGTTCGCAAGTTATGCAATCAGTTGACATAAGATTGTGCCTGCATGTAGACATGTTAATGGCTTTTATACATGCAAAGTTTCAGATGGCTACCTACTCATACAAGCAAGCAGTAGCGGTTTGAAATTTTCACAATTTGGGCTACACGTTCGGGACGATTCGTGACCTTAGGTGACTTGCACAATTCGGGCTGAAACTAGTGCCAAATGAGAGGGTTGGGATAAACATTCAATTGACCATATGTGCCAAAAATTCTCGTTCTTTAGTTTTCGAGTTATAGCCCCTGGAAGTCGTAAACTGCACGACTTTGCCCTCGAATATCTCGACAACGGAGAAAGGAGAATTTCTGGGATTTTTTCCCAAGAAATATATGGGAATTATCTGTAATTTTAGCACAGTTTCAGAACGATTCGTGAAAGTCACCTTTTAAGAATAACTTCCACTGCAGCCCATACATAAAAGTTTGCTCCTTTATTACTCTGCACATGGACAATTATTTGCGCTGTTATTTTCCCCAGGCATGTACCTATGTAATTACCGTTTACAGTGTAAAGATGGATGTTATCGGTCGCTGAACGTCGGAGCAGTAGGCGTTTAATGCATTTTCCCATAGGGTCCAATGCAAAATTGACACCTCATTTTCTCCATTCTCAAGAGCTTTGAGTCTCTGCAAAACATATACATGTGTAGACACAAATAAGTGAAATAGAATGAAGGCTATTTCAGCTTTAGCTTTTATTCCGTTTGGGAGCTAAAGTCGCACAAACTTTTGTTTACAAAAATTTCGATGGCCTATAGTTCGCAAGTTATGCAATCAGTTGACATAAGATTGTGCATGCATGTAGACATGTTAATGGCCTTTATACATGCCAAGTTTCAGATGGCTACCTACTCAAACAAGCAAGCAGTAGCGGTTTGAAATTTTCACAATTTGGGCTACACGTTCGGGACGATTCGTGACCTTAGGTGACTTGCACCATTCGGGCTGAAACTAGTGCCAAATGAGAGGGTTGGGAAAAACATTCAATTGACCATATGTGCCAAAAATTCTCGTTCTTTAGTTTTCGAGTTATAGCCCCTGGAAGTCGTAAACTGCACGACTTTGCCCTCGAATATCTCGACAACGGAGAAAGGAGAATTTCTGGGATTTTTTCCCAAGAAATATATGGGAATTATCTGTAATTTTAGCACAGTTTCAGAACGATTCGTGAAATTCACCTTTTAAGAATAACTTCCACTGCAGCCCATACATAAACGTTTGCTCCTTTATTACTCTACACATGGACAATTATTTGCGCTGTTATTTGCCCCAGGCATGTACCTATGTAATTACCGTTTACAGTGTAAAGATGGATGTTATCGGTCGCTGAACGTCGGAGCAGTAGGCGTTTAATGCATTTTCCCATAGGGTCCAATGCAAAATTGACACCTCATTTTCTCCATTCTCAAGAGCTTTGAGTCTCTGCAAAACATATACATGTGTAGACACAAATAAGTGAAATAGAATGAAGGCTATTTCAGCTTTAGCTTTTATTCCGTTTGGGAGCTAAAGTCGCACAAACTTTTGTTTACAAAAATTTCGATGGCCTTTAATTCGCAAGTTATGCAATCAGTTGACATAAGATTGTGCATGCATGTAGACATGTTAATGGCCTTTATACATGCCAAGTTTCAGATGGCTACCTACTCATACAAGCAAGCAGTAGCGGTTTGAAATTTTCACAATTTGGGCTACACGTTCGGGACGATTCGTGACCTTAGGTGACTTGCACAATTCGGGCTGAAACTAGTGCCAAATGAGAGGGTTGGGATAAACATTCAATTGACCATATGTGCCAAAAATTCTCGTTCTTTAGTTTTCGAGTTATAGCCCCTGGAAGTCGTAAACTGCACGACTTTGCCCTCGAATATCTCGACAACGGAGAAAGGAGAATTTCTGGGATTTTTCCCCAAGAAATATATGGGAATTATCTGTAATTTTAGCACAGTTTCAGAACGATTCGTGAAAGTCACCTTTTAAGAATAACTTCCACTGCAGCCCATACATAAAAGTTTGCTCCTTTATTACTCTGCACATGGACAATTATTTGCGCTGTTATTTGCCCCAGGCATGTACCTATGTAATTACCGTTTACAGTGTAAAGATGGATGTTATCGGTCGCTGAACGTCGGAGCAGTAGGCGTTTAATGCATTTTCCCATAGGGTCCAATGCAAAATTGACACCTCATTTTCTCCATTCTCAAGAGCTTTGAGTCTCTGCAAAACATATACATGTGTAGACACAAATAAGTGAAATAGAATGAAGGCTATTTCAGCTTTAGCTTTTATTCCGTTTGGGAGCTAAAGTCGCACAAACTTTTGTTTACAAAAATTTCGATGGCCTATAGTTCGCAAGTTATGCAATCAGTTGACATAAGATTGTGCATGCATGTAGACATGTTAATGGCCTTTATACATGCCAAGTTTCAGATGGCTACCTACTCATACAAGCAAGCAGTAGCGGTTTGAAATTTTCACAATTTGGGCTACACGTTCGGGACGATTCGTGACCTTAGGTGACTTGCACAATTCGGGCTGAAACTAGTGCCAAATGAGAGGGTTGGGATAAACATTCAATTGACCATATGTGCCAAAAATTCTCGTTCTTGAGTTTTCGAGTTATAGCCCCTGGAAGTCGTAAACTGCACGACTTTGCCCTCGAATATCTCGACAACGGAGAAAGGAGAATTTCTGGGATTTTTTCCCAAGAAATATATGGGAATTATCTGTAATTTTAGCACAGTTTCAGAACGATTCGTGAAAGTCACCTTTTAATAATAACTTCCACTGCAGCCCATACATAAAAGTTTGCTCCTTTATTACTCTACACATGGACAATTATTTGCGCTGTTATTTGCCCCAGGCATGTACCTATGTAATTACCGTTTACAGTGTAAAGATGGATGTTATCGGTCGCTGAACGTCGGAGCAGTAGGCGTTTAATGCATTTTCCCATAGGGTCCAATGCAAAATTGACACCTCATTTTCTCCATTCTCAAGAGCTTTGAGTCTCTGCAAAACATATACATGTGTAGACACAAATAAGTGAAATAGAATGAAGGCTATTTCAGCTTTAGCTTTTATTCCGTTTGGGAGCTAAAGTCGCACAAACTTTTGTTTACAAAAATTTCGATGGCCTATAGTTCGCAAGTTATGCAATCAGTTGACATAAGATTGTGCATGCATGTAGACATGTTAATGGCCTTTATACATGCCAAGTTTCAGATGGCTACCTACTCATACAAGCAAGCAGTAGCGGTTTGAAATTTTCACAATTTGGGCTACACGTTCGGGACGATTCGTGACCTTAGATGACTTGCACAATTCGGGCTGAAACTAGTGCCAAATGAGAGGGTTGGGATAAACATTCAATTGACCATATGTGCCAAAAACTCTCGTTCTTTAGTTTTCGAGTTATAGCCCCTGGAAGTCGTAAACTGCACGACTTTGCCCTCGAATATCTCGACAACGGAGAAAGGAGAATTTCTGGGATTTTTTCCCAAGAAATATATGGGAATTATCTGTAATTTTAGCACAGTTTCAGAACGATTCGTGAAATTCACCTTTTAAGAATAACTTCCACTGCAGCCCATACATAAAAGTTTGCTCCTTTATTACTCTGCACATGGACAATTATTTGCGCTGTTATTTGCCCCAGGCATGTACCTATGTAATTACCGTTTACAGTGTAAAGATGGATGTTATCGGTCGCTGAACGTCGGAGCAGTAGGCGTTTAATGCATTTTCCCATAGGGTCCAATGCAAAATTGACACCTCATTTTCTCCATTCTCAAGAGCTTTGAGTCTCTGCAAAACATATACATGTGTAGACACAAATAAGTAAAATAGAATGAAGGCTATTTCAGCTTTAGCTTTTATTCCGTTTGGGAGCTAAAGTCGCACAAACTTTTGTTTACAAAAATTTCGATGGCCTATAGTTCGCAACTTATGCAATCAGTTGACATAAGATTGTGCATGCATGTAGACATGTTAATGGCCTTTATACATGCCAAGTTTCAGATGGCTACCTACTCATACAAGCAAGCAGTAGCGGTTTGAAATTTTCACAATTTGGGCTACACGTTCGGGACGATTCGTGACCTTAGGTGACTTGCACAATTCGGGCTGAAACTAGTGCCAAATGAGAGGGTTGGGATAAACATTCAATTGACCATATGTGCCGAAAATTTTCGTTCTTTAGTTTTCGAGTTATAGCCCCTGGAAGTCGTAAACTGCACGACTTTGCCCTCGAATATCTCGACAACGGAGAAAGGAGAATGTCTGGGATTTTTTCCCAAGAAATATATGGGAATTATCTGTAATTTTAGCACAGTTTCAGAACGATTCGTGAAAGTCACCTTTTAAGAATAACTTCCACTGCAGTCCATACATAAAAGTTTGCTCCTTTATTACTCTGCACATGGACAATTATTTGCGCTGTTATTTGCCCCAGGCAAGTACCTATGTAATTACCGTTTACAGTGTCAAAGATGGATGTTATCGGTCGCTGAACGTCGGAGCAGTAGGCGTTTAATGCATTTTCCCGTAGGGTCCAATGCAAAACTGACACCTCATTTTCTCCATTCTCAAGAGCTTTGAGTCTCTGCAAAACATATACATGTGTAGACACAAATAAGTGAAATAGAATGAAGGCTATTTCAGCTTTAGCTTTTATTCCGTTTGGGAGCTAAAGTCGCACAAACTTTTGTTTACAAAAATTTCGATGGCCTATAGTTCGCAAGTTATGCAATCAGTTGACATAAGATTGTGCATGCATGTAGACATGTTAATGGCCTTTATACATGCCAAGTTTCAGATGGCTACCTACTCATACAAGCAAGCAGTAGCGGTTTGAAATTTTCACAATTTGGGCTACACGTTCGGGACGATTCGTGACCTTAGGTGACTTGCACAATTCGGGCTGAAAGTAGTGCCAAATGAGAGGGTTGGGATAAACATTCAATTGACCATATGTGCCAAAAATTCTCGTTATTTAGTTTTCGAGTTATAGCCCCTGGAAGTCGTAAACTGCACGACTTTGCCCTCGAATATCTCGACAACGGAGAAAGGAGAATTTCTGGGATTTTTTCCCAAGAAATATATGGGAATTATCTGTAATTTTAGCACAGTTTCAGAACGATTCGTGAAAGTCACCTTTTAAGCATAACTTCCACTGCAGCCCATACATAAAAGTTTCCTCCTTTATTACTCTGCACATGGACAATTATTTGCGCTGTTATTTGCCCCAGGCATGTACCTATGTAATTACCGTTTACAGTGTAAAGATGGATGTTATCGGTCGCTGAACGTCGGAGCAGTAGGCGTTTAATGCATTTTCCCATAGGGTCCAATGCAAAATTGACACCTCATTTTCTCCATTCTCAAGAGCTTTGAGTCTCTGCAAAACATATACATGTGTAGACACAAATAAGTGAAATAGAATGAAGGCTATTTCAGCTTTAGCTTTTATTCCGTTTGGGAGCTAAAGTCGCACAAACTTTTGTTTACAAAAATTTCGATGGCCTTTAATTCGCAAGTTATGCAACCAGTTGACATAAGATTGTGCATGCATGTAGACATGTTAATGGCCTTTATACATGCCAAGTTTCAGATGGCTACCTACTCATACAAGCAAGCAGTAGCGGTTTGAAATTTTCACAATTTGGGCTACACGTTCGGGACGATTCGTGACCTTAGGTGACTTGCACAATTCGGGCTGAAACTAGTGCCAAATGAGAGGGTTGGGATAAACATTCAATTGACCATATGTGCCAAAAATTCTCGTTCTTTAGTTTTCGAGTTATAGCCCCTGGAAGTCGTAAACTGCACGACTTTGCCCTCGAATATCTCGACAACGGAGAAAGGAGAATTTCTGGGATTTTTTCCCAAGAAATATATGGGAATTATCTGTAATTTTAGCACAGTTTCAGAACGATTCGTGAAAGTCACCTTTTAAGAATAACTTCCACTGCAGCCCATACATAAAAGTTTGCTCCTTTATTACTCTGCACATGGACAATTATTTGCGCTGTTATTTGCCCCAGGCATGTACCTATGTAATTACCGTTTACAGTGTAAAGATGGATGTTATCGGTCGCTGAACGTCGGAGCAGTAGGCGTTTAATGCATTTTCCCATAGGGTCCAATGCAAAATTGACACCTCATTTTCTCCATTCTCAAGAGCTTTGAGTCTCTGCAAAACATATACATGTGTAGACACAAATAAGTGAAATAGAATGAAGGCTATTTCAGCTTTAGCTTTTATTCCGTTTGGGAGCTAAAGTCGCACAAACTTTTGTTTACAAAAATTTCGATGGCCTATAGTTCGCAAGTTATGCAATCAGTTGACATAAGATTGTGCATGCTTGTAGACATGTTAATGGCCTTTATACATGCCAAGTTTCAGATGGCTACCTACTCATACAAGCAAGCAGTAGCGGTTTCAAATTTTCACAATTTGGGCTACACGTTCGGGACGATTCGTGACCTTAGGTGACTTGCACAATTCGGGCTGAAACTAGTGCCAAATGAGAGGGTTGGGATAAACATTCAATTGACCATATGTGCCAAAAATTCTCGTTCTTGAGTTTTCGAGTTATAGCCCCTGGAAGTCGTAAACTGCACGACTTTGCCCTCGAATATCTCGACAACGGAGAAAGGAGAATTTCTGGGATTTTTTCCCAAGAAATATATGGGAATTATCTGTAATTTTAGCACAGTTTCAGAACGATTCGTGAAAGTCACCTTTTAATAATAACTTCCACTGCAGCCCATACATAAAAGTTTGCTCCTTTATTACTCTACACATGGACAATTATTTGCGCTGTTATTTGCCCCAGGCATGTACCTATGTAATTACCGTTTACAGTGTAAAGATGGATGTTATCGGTCGCTGAACGTCGGAGCAGTAGGCGTTTAATGCATTTTCCCATAGGGTCCAATGCAAAATTGACACCTCAGTTTCTCCATTCTCAAGAGCTTTGAGTCTCTGCAAAACATATACATGTGTAGACACAAATAAGTGAAATAGAATGAAGGCTATTTCAGCTTTAGCTTTTATTCCGTTTGGGAGCTAAAGTCGCACAAACTTTTGTTTACAAAAATTTCGATGGCCTATAGTTCGCAAGTTATGCAATCAGTTGACATAAGATTGTGCATGCATGTAGACATGTTAATGGCCTTTATACATGCCAAGTTTCAGATGGCTACCTACTCATACAAGCAAGCAGTAGCGGTTTGAAATTTTCACAATTTGGGCTACACGTTCGGGACGATTCGTGACCTTAGATGACTTGCACAATTCGGGCTGAAACTAGTGCCAAATGAGAGGGTTGGGATAAACATTCAATTGACCATATGTGCCAAAAATTCTCGTTCTTTAGTTTTCGAGTTATAGCCCCTGGAAGTCGTAAACTGCACGACTTTGCCCTCGAATATCTCGACAACGGAGAAAGGAGAATTTCTGGGATTTTTTCCCAAGAAATATATGGGAATTATCTGTAATTGTAGCACAGTTTCAGAACGATTCGTGAAAGTCACCTTTTAAGAATAACTTCCACTGCAGCCCATACATAAAAGTTTGCTCCTTTATGACTCTGCACATGGACAATTATTTGCGCTGTTATTTGCCCCAGGCATGTACCTATGTAATTACCGTTTACAGTGTAAAGATGGATGTTATCGGTCGCTGAACGTCGGAGCAGTAGGCGTTTAATGCATTTTCCCTTAGGGTCAAATGCAAAATTGACACCTCATTTTCTCCATTCTCAAGAGCTTTGAGTCTCTGCAAAACATATACATGTGTAGACACAAATAAGTGAAATAGAATGAAGGCTATTTCAGCTTTAGCTTTTATTCCGTTTGGGAGCTAAAGTCGCACAAACTTTTGTTTACAAAAATTTCGATGGCCTATAGTTCGCAAGTTATGCAATCAGTTGACATAAGATTGTGCATGCATGTAGACATGTTAATGGCCTTTATACATGCCAAGTTTCAGATGGCTACCTACTCATACAAGCAAGCAGTAGCGGTTTGAAATTTTCACAATTTGGGCTACACGTTCGGGACGATTCGTGACCTTAGGTGACTTGCACAATTCGGGCTGAAAGTAGTGCCAAATGAGAGGGTTGGGATAAACATTCAATTGACCATATGTGCCAAAAATTCTCGTTATTTAGTTTTCGAGTTATAGCCCCTGGAAGTCGTAAACTGCACGACATTGCCCTCGAATATCTCGACAACGGAGAAAGGAGAATTTCTGGGATTTTTTCCCAAGAAATATATGGGAATTATCTGTAATTTTAGCACAGTTTCAGAATGATTCGTGAAAGTCACCTTTTAAGCATAACTTCCACTGCAGCCCATACATAAAAGTTTGCTCCTTTATTACTCTGCACATGGACAATTATTTGCGATGTTATTTGCCCCAGGCATGTACCTATGTAATTACCGTTTACAGTGTAAAGATGGATGTTATCGGTCGCTGAACGTCGCAGCAGTAGGCGTTTAATGCATTTTCCCATAGGGTCCAATGCAAAATTGACACCTCATTTTCTCCATTCTCAAGAGCTTTGAGTCTCTGCAAAACATATACATGTGTAGACACAAATAAGTGAAATAGAATGAAGGCTATTTCAGCTTTAGCTTTTATTCCGTTTGGGAGCTAAAGTCGCACAAACTTTTGTTTACAAAAATTTCGATGGCCTGTAGTTCGCAAGTTATGCAATCAGTTGACATAAGATTGTGCATGCATGTAGACATGTTAATGGCCTTTATACATGCCAAGTTTCAGATGGCTACCTACTCATACAAGCAAGCAGTAGCGGTTTGAAATTTTCACAATTTGGGCTACACGTTCGGGACGATTCGTGACCTTAGGTGACTTGCACAATTCGGGCTGAAACTAGTGCCAAATGAGAGGGTTGGGATAAACATTCAATTGACCATATGTGCCAAAAATTCTCGTTCTTTAGTTTTCGAGTTATAGCCCCTGGAAATCGTAAACTGCACGACTTTGCCCTCGAATATCTCGACAACGGAGAAAGGAGAATTTCTGGGATTTTTTCCCAAGAAATATACGGGAATTATCTGTAATTTTAGCACAGTTTCAGAACGATTCGTGAAAGTCACCTTTTAAGAATAACTTCCACTGCAGCCCATACATAAAAGTTTGCTCCTTTATTACTCTGCACATGGACAATTATTTGCGCTGTTATTTGCCCTAGGCATGTACCTATGTAATTACCGTTTACAGTGTAAAGATGGATGTTATCGGTCGCTGAACGTCGGAGCAGTAGGCGTTTAATGCATTTTCCCATAGGGTCTAATGATAAAATTGACACCTCATTTTCTCCATTCTCAAGAGCTTTGAGTCTCTGCAAAACATATACATGTGTAGACACAAATAAGTGAAATAGAATGAAGGCTATTTCAGCTTTAGCTTTTATTCCGTTTGGGAGCTAAAGTCGCACAAACTTTTGTTTACAAAAATTTCGATGGCCTGTAGTTCGAAAATTATGCAATCAGTTGACATAAGATTGTGCATGCATGTAGACATGTTAATGGCCTTTATACATGCCAAGTTTCAGATGGCTACCTACTCATACAAGCAAGCAGTAGCGGTTTGAAATTTTCACAATTCGGGCTACACGTTCGGGACGATTCGTGACCTTAGGTGACTTGCACAATTCGGGCTGAAACTAGTGCCAAATGAGAGGGTTGGGATAAACATTCAATTGACCATATGTGCCAAAAATTCTCGTTCTTTAGTTTTCGAGTTATAGCCCCTGGAAGTCGTAAACTGCACGACTTTGCCCTCGAATATCTCGACAACGGAGAAAGGAGAATTTCTGGGATTTTTTCCCAAGAAATATATGGGAATTATCTGTAATTTTAGTACAGTTTCAGAACGATTCGTGAAAGTCACCTTTTAAGAATAACTTCCACTGTAGCCCATACATAAAAGTTTGCTCCTTTATTACTCTGCACATGGACAATTATTTGCGCTGTTATTTGCCCCAGGCATGTACCTATGTAATTACCGTTTACAGTGTAAAGATGGATGTTATCGGTCGCTGAACGTCGCAGCAGTAGGCGTTTAATGCATTTTCCCATAGGGTCCAATGCAAAATTGACACCTCATTTTCTCCATTCTCAAGAGCTTTGAGTCTCCGCAAAACATATACATGTGTAGACACAAATAAGTGAAATAGAATGAAGGCTATTTCAGCTTTAGCTTTTATTCCGTTTGGGAGCTAAAGTCGCACAAACTTTTGTTTACAAAAATTTCGATGGCCTGTAGTTCGCAAGTTATGCAATCAGTTGACATAAGATTGTGCATGCATGTAGACATGTTAATGGCCTTTATACATGCCAAGTTTCAGATGGCTACCTACTCATACAAGCAAGCAGTAGCGGTTTGAAATTTTCACAATTTGGGCTACACGTTCGGGACGATTCGTGACCTTAGGTGACTTGCACAATTCGGGCTGAAACTAGTGCCAAATGAGAGGGTTGGGATAAACATTCAATTGACCATATGTGCCAAAAATTCTCGTTCTTTAGTTTTCGAGTTATAGCCCCTGGAAATCGTAAACTGCACGACTTTGCCCTCGAATATCTCGACAACGGAGAAAGGAGAATTTCTGGGATTTTTTCCCAAGAAATATACGGGAATTATCTGTAATTTTAGCACAGTTTCAGAACGATTCGTGAAAGTCACCTTTTAAGAATAACTTCCACTGCAGCCGATACATAAAAGTTTGCTTCTTTATTACTCTGCACATGGACAATTATTTGCGCTGTTATTTGCCCTAGGCATGTACCTATGTAATTACCGTTTACAGTGTAAAGATGGATGTTATCGGTCGCTGAACGTCGGAGCAGTAGGCGTTTAATGCATTTTCCCATAGGGTCTAATGATAAAATTGACACCTCATTTTTTCCATTCTCAAGAGCTTTGAGTCTCTGCAAAACATATACATGTGTAGACACAAATAAGTGAAATAGAATGAAGGCTATTTCAGCTTTAGCTTTTATTCCGTTTGGGAGCTAAAGTCGCACAAACTTCTGTTTACAAAAATTTCGATGGCCTGTAGTTCGCAAATTATGCAATCAGTTGACATAAGATTGTGCATGCATGTAGACATGTTAATGGCCTTTATACATGCCAAGTTTCAGATGGCTACCTACTCATACAAGCAAGCAGTAGCGGTTTGAAATTTTCACAATTTGGGCTACACGTTCGGGACGATTCGTGACCTTAGGTGACTTGCACAATTCGGGCTGAAACTAGTGCCAAATGAGAGGGTTGGGATAAACATTCAATTGACCATATGTGCCAAAAATTCTCGTTCTTTAGTTTTCGAGTTATAGCCCCTGGAAGTCGTAAACTGCACGACTTTGCCCTCGAATATCTCGACAACGGAGAAAGGAGAATTTCTGGGATTTTTTCCCAAGAAATATATGGGAATTATCTGTAATTTTAGCACAGTTTCAGAACGATTCGTGAAAGTCACCTTTTAAGAATAACTTCCACTGCAGCCCATACATAAAAGTTTGCTCCTTTATTACTCTGCACATGGACAATTATTTGCGCTGTTATTTGCCCCAGGCATGTACCTATGTAATTACCGTTTACAGTGTAAAGATGGATGTTATCGGTCGCTGAACGTCGGAGCAGTAGGCGTTTAATGCATTTTCCCATAGGGTCCAATGCAAAATTGACACCTCATTTTCTCCATTCTCAAGAGCTTTGAGTCTCTGCAAAACATATACATGTGTAGACACAAATAAGTGAAATAGAATGAAGGCTATTTCAGCTTTAGCTTTTATTCCGTTTGGGAGCTAAAGTCGCACAAACTTTTGTTTACAAAAATTTCGATGGCCTATAGTTCGCAAGTTATGCAATCAGTTGACATAAGATTGTGCATGCATGTAGACATGTTAATGGCCTTTATACATGCCAAGTTTCAGATGGCTACCTACTCATACAAGCAAGCAGTAGCGGTTTGAAATTTTCACAATTTGGGCTACACGTTCGGGACGATTCGTGACCTTAGGTGACTTGCACAATTCGGGCTGAAACTAGTGCCAAATGAGAGGGTTGGGATAAACATTCAATTGACCATATGTGCCAAAAACTCTCGTTCTTTAGTTTTCGAGTTATAGCCCCTGGAAGTCGTAAACTGCACGACTTTGCCCTCGAATATCTCGACAACGGAGAAAGGAGAATTTCTGGGATTTTTTCCCAAGAAATATATGGGAATTATCTGTAATTTTAGCACAGTTTCAGAACGATTCGTGAAAGTCACCTTTTAAGAATAACTTCCACTGCAGCCCATACATAAAAGTTTGCTCCTTTATTACTCTGCACATGGACAATTATTTGCGCTGTTATTTGCCCCAGGCATGTACCTATGTAATTACCGTTTACAGTGTAAAGATGGATGTTATCGGTCGCTGAACGTCGGAGCAGTAGGCGTTTAATGCATTTTCTCATAGGGTCCAAAGCAAAATTGACACCTCATTTTCTCCATTCTCAAGAGCTTTGAGTCTCTGCAAAACATATACATGTGTAGACACAAATAAGTGAAATAGAATGAAGGCTATTTCAGCTTTAGCTTTTATTCCGTTTGGGAGCTAAAGTCGCACAAACTTTTGTTTACAAAAATTTCGATGGCATGTAGTTCGCAAGTTATGCAATCAGTTGACATAAGATTGTGCATGCATGTAGACATGTTAATGGCCTTTATACATGCCAAGATTCAGATGGCTACCTACTCATACAAGCAAGCAGTAGCGGTTTGAAATTTTCACAATTTGGGCTACACGTTCGGGACGATTCGTGACCTTAGGTGACTTGCACAATTCGGGCTGAAACTAGTGCCAAATGAGAGGGTTGGGATAAACATTCAATTGACCATATGTGCCAAAAATTCTCGTTCTTTAGTTTTCGAGTTATAGCCCCTGGAAGTCGTAAACTGCACGACTTTGCCCTCGAATATCTCGACAACGGAGAAAGGAGAATTTCTGGGATTTTTTCCCAAGAAATATATGGGAATTATCTGTAATTTTAGCACAGTTTCAGAACGATTCGTGAAAGTCACCTTTTAAGAATAACTTCCACTGCAGCCCATACATAAAAGTGTGCTCCTTTATTACTCTGCACATGGACAATTATTTGCGCTGTTATTTGCCCCAGGCATGTACCTATGTAATTACCGTTTACAGTGTAAGGATGGATGTTATCGGTCGCTGAACGTCGGAGCAGTAGGCGTTTAATGCATTTTCCCATAGGGTCCAATGCAAAATTGACACCTCATTTTCTCCATTCTCAAGAGCTTTGAGTCTCTGCAAAACATATACATGTGTAGACACAAATAAGTGAAATAGAATGAAGGCTATTTCAGCTTTAGCTTTTATTCCGTTTGGGAGCTAAAGTCGCACAAACTTTTGTTTACAAAAATTTCGATGGCCTATAGTTCGCAAGTTATGCAATCAGTTGACATAAGATTGTGCATGCATGTAGACATGTTAATGGCCTTTATACATGCCAAGCTTCAGATGGCTACCTACTCATACAAGCAAGCAGTAGCGGTTTGAAATTTTCACAATTTGGGCTACACGTTCGGGACGATTCGTGACCTTAGGTGACTTGCACAATTCGGGCTGAAACTAGTGCCAAATGAGAGGGTTGGGATAAACATTCAATTGACCATATGTGCCAAAAATTCTCGTTCTTTAGTTTTTGAGTTATAGCCCCTGGAAGTCGTAAACTGCACGACTTTGCCCTCGAATATCTCGACAACGGAGAAAGGAGAATTTCTGGGATTTTTTCCTAAGAAATATATGGGAATTATCTGTAATTTTAGCACAGTTTCAGAACGATTCGTGAAAGTCACCTTTTAAGAATAACTTCCACTGCAGCCCATACATAAAAGTTTGCTCCTTTATTACTCTGCACATGGACAATTATTTGTGCTGTTATTTGCCCCAGGCATGTACCTATGTAATTACCGTTTACAGTGTAAAGATGGATGTTATCGGTCGCTGAACGTCTGAGCAGTAGGCGTTTAATGCATTTTCCCATAGGGTCCAATGCAAAATTGACACCTCATTTTCTCCATTCTCAAGAGCTTTGAGTCTCTGCAAAACATATACATGTGTAGACACAAATAAGTGAAATAGAATGAAGGCTATTTCAGCTTTAGCTTTTATTCCGTTTGGGAGGTAAAGTCGCACAAACTTTTGTTTACAAAAATTTCGATGGCCTGTAGTTCGCAAGTTATGCAATCAGTTGACATAAGATTGTGCATGCATGTAGACATGTTAATGGCCTTTATACATGCCAAGTTTCAGATGGCTACCTACTCATACAAGCAAGCAGTAGCGGTTTGAAATTTTCACAATTTGGGCTACACGTTCGGGACGATTCGTGACCTTAGGTGACTTGCACAATTCGGGCTGAAACTAGTGCCAAATGAGAGGGTTGGGATAAACATTCAATTGACCATATGTGCCAAAAATTATCGTTCTTTAGTTTTCGAGTTATAGCCCCTGGAAGTCGTAAACTGCACGACTTTGTCCTCGAATATCTCGACAACGGAGAAAGGAGAATTTCTGGGATTTTTTCCCAAAAAATATATGGGAATTATCTGTAATTTTAGCACAGTTTCAGAACGATTCGTGAAAGTCACCTTTTAAGAATAACTTCCACTGCAGCCCATACATAAAAGTTTGCTCCTTTATTACTCTGCACATGGACAATTATTTGTGCTGTTATTTGCCCCAGGCATGTACCTATGTAATTACCGTTTACAGTGTAAAGATGGATGTTATCGGTCGCTGAACGTCTGAGCAGTAGGCGTTTAATGCATTTTCCCATAGGGTCCAATGCAAAATTGACACCTCATTTTCTCCATTCTCAAGAGCTTTGAGTCTCTGCAAAACATATACATGTGTAGACACAAATAAGTAAAATAGAATGAAGGCTATTTCAGCTTTAGCTTTTATTCCGTTTGGGAGCTAAAGTCGCACAAACTTTTGTTTACAAAAATTTCGATGGCCTGTAGTTCGCAAGTTATGCAATCAGTTGACATAAGATTGTGCATGCATGTAGACATGTTAATGGCCTTTATACATGCCAAGTTTCAGATGGCTACCTACTCATACAAGCAAGCAGTAGCGGTTTGAAATTTTCACAATTTGGGCTACACGTTTGGGACGATTCGTGACCTTAGGTGACTTGCACAATTCGGGCTGAAACTAGTGCCAAATGAGAGGGTTGGGATAAACATTCAATTGACCATATGTGCCAAAAACTCTCGTTCTTTAGTTTTCGAGTTATAGCCCCTGGAAGTCGTAAACTGCACGACTTTGCCCTCGAATATCTCGACAACGGAGAAAGGAGAATTTCTGGGATTTTTTCCCAAGAAATATATGGGAATTATCTGTAATTTTAGCACAGTTTCAGAACGATTCGTGAAAGTCACCTTTTAAGAATAACTTCCACTGCAGCCCATACATAAAAGTTTGCTCCTTTATTACTCTGCACATGGACAATTATTTGCGCTGTTATTTGCCCCAGGCATGTACCTATGTAATTACCGTTTACAGTGTAAAGATGGATGTTATCAGTCGCTGAACGTCGGAGCAGTAGGCGTTTAATGCATTTTCCCATAGGGTCCAATGCAAAATTGACACCTCATTTTCTCCATTCTCAAGAGCTTTGAGTCTCTGCAAAACATATACATGTGTAGACACAAATAAGTGAAATAGAATGAAGGCTATTTCAGCTTTAGCTTTTATTCCGTTTGGGAGCTAAAGTCGCACAAACTTTTGTTTTCAAAAATTTCGATGGCCTATAGTTCGCAAGTTATGCAATCAGTTGACATAAGATTGTGCATGCATGTAGACATGTTAATGGCCTTTATACATGCCAAGTTTCAGATGGCTACCTACTCATACAAGCAAGCAGTAGCGGTTTGAAATTTTCACAATTCGGGCTACAAGTTCGGGACGATTCGTGACCTTAGGTGACTTGCACAATTCGGGCTGAAACTAGTGCCAAATGAGAGGGTTGGGATAAACATTCAATTGACCATATGTGCCAAAAATTATCGTTCTTTAGTTTTCGAGTTATAGCCCCTGGAAGTCGTAAACTGCACGACTTTGCCCTCGAATATCTCGACAACGGAGAAAGGAGAATTTCTGGGATTTTTTCCCAAGAAATATATGGGAATTATCTGTAATTTTAGCACAGTTTCAGAACGATTCGTGAAAGTCACCTTTTAAGAATAACTTCCACTGCAGCCCATACATAAAAGTTTGCTCCTTTATTACTCTGCACATGGACAATTATTTGCGCTGTTATTTGCCCCAGGCATGTACCTATGTAATTACCGTTTACAGTGTAAAGATGGATGTTATCGGTCGCTGAACGTCGGAGCAGTAGGCGTTTAATGCATTTTCCCATAGGGTCCAATGCAAAATTGACACCTCATTTTCTCCATTCTCAAGAGCTTTGAGTCTCTGCAAAACATATACATGTGTAGACACAAATAAGTGAAATAGAATGAAGGCTATTTCAGCTTTAGCTTTTATTCCGTTTGGGAGCTAAAGTCGCACAAACTTTTGTTTACAAAAATTTCGATGGCCTATAGTTCGCAAGTTATGCAATCAGTTGACATAAGATTGTGCATGCATGTAGACATGTTAATGGCCTTTATACATGCCAAGCTTCAGATGGCTACCTACTCATACAAGCAAGCAGTAGCGGTTTGAAATTTTCACAATTTGGGCTACACGTTCGGGACGATTCGTGACGTTAGGTGACTTGCACAATTCGGGCTGAAACTAGTGCCAAATGAGAGGGTTGGGATAAACATTCAATTGACCATATGTGCCAAAAATTCTCGTTCTTTAGTTTTCGAGTTATAGCCCCTGGAAGTCGTAAACTGCACGACTTTGCCCTCGAATATCTCGACAACGGAGAAAGGAGAATTTCTGGGATTTTTTCCTAAGAAATATATGGGAATTATCTGTAATTTTAGCACAGTTTCAGAACGATTCGTGAAAGTCACCTTTTAAGAATAACTTCCACTGCAGCCCATACATAAAAGTTTGCTCCTTTATTACTCTGCACATGGACAATTATTTGTGCTGTTATTTGCCCCAGGCATGTACCTATGTAATTACCGTTTACAGTGTAAAGATGGATGTTATCGGTCGCTGAACGTCTGAGCAGTAGGCGTTTAATGCATTTTCCCATAGGGTCCAATGCAAAATTGACACCTCATTTTCTCCATTCTCAAGAGCTTTGAGTCTCTGCAAAACATATACATGTGTAGACACAAATAAGTGAAATAGAATGAAGGCTATTTCAGCTTTAGCTTTTATTCCGTTTGGGAGCTAAAGTCGCACAAACTTTTGTTTACAAAAATTTCGATGGCCTGTAGTTCGCAAGTTATGCAATCAGTTGACATAAGTTTGTGCATGCATGTAGACATGTTAATGGCCTTTATACATGCCAAGTTTCAGATGGCTACCTACTCATACAAGCAAGCAGTAGCGGTTTGAAATTTTCACAATTCGGGCTACACGTTCGGGACGATTCGTGACCTTAGGTGACTTGCACAATTCGGGCTGAAACTAGTGCCAAATGAGAGGGTTGGGATAAACATTCAATTGACCATATGTGCCAAAAATTATCGTTCTTTAGTTTTCGAGTTATAGCCCCTTGAAGTCGTAAACTGCACGACTTTGTCCTCGAATATCTCGACAACGGAGAAAGGAGAATTTCTGGGATTTTTTCCCAAAAAATATATGGGAATTATCTGTAATTTTAGCAGAGTTTCAGAACGATTCGTGAAAGTCACCTTTTAAGAATAACTTCCACTGCAGCCCATACATAAAAGTTTGCTCCTTTATTACTCTGCACATGGACAATTATTTGTGCTGTTATTTGCCCCAGGCATGTACCTATGTAATTACCGTTTACAGTGTAAAGATGGATGTTATCGGTCGCTGAACGTCTGAGCAGTAGGCGTTTAATGCATTTTCCCATAGGGTCCAATGCAAAATTGACACCTCATTTTCTCCATTCTCAAGAGCTTTGAGTCTGTGCAAAACATATACATGTGTAGACACAAAAAAGTGAAATAGAATGAAGGCTATTTCAGCTTTAGCTTTTATTCCGTTTGGGAGCTAAAGTCGCACAAACTTTTGTTTACAAAAATTTCGATGGCCTGTAGTTCGCAAGTTATACAATCAGTTGACATAAGATTGTGCATGCATGTAGACATGTTAATGGCCTTTATACATGCCAAGTTTCAGATGGCTACCTACTCATACAAGCAAGCAGTAGCGGTTTGAAATTTTCACAATTCGCGCTACACGTTCGGGACGATTCGTGACCTTAGGTGACTTGCACAATTCGGGCTGAAACTAGTGCCAAATGAGAGGGTTGGGATAAACATTCAATTGACCATATGTGCCAAAAATTCTCGTTCTTGAGTTTTCGAGTTATAGCCCCTGGAAGTCGTAAACTGCACGACTTTGCCCTCGAATATCTCGACAACGGAGAAAGGAGAATTTCTGGGATTTTTTCCCAAGAAATATATGGGAATTATCTGTAATTTTAGCACAGTTTCAGAACGATTCGTGAAAGTCACCTTTTAAGAATAACTTCCACTGCAGCCCATACATAAAAGTTTGCTCCTTTATTACTCTGCACATGGACAATTATTTGCGCTGTTATTTGCCCCAGGCATGTACCTATGTAATTACCGTTTACAGTGTAAAGATGGATGTTATCGGTCGCTGAACGTCTGAGCAGTAGGCGTTTAATGCATTTTCCCATAGGGTCCAATGCAAAATTGACACCTCATTTTCTCCATTCTCAAGAGCTTTGAGTCTCTGCAAAACATATACATGTGTAGACACAAATAAGTGAAATAGAATGAAGGCTATTTCAGCTTTAGCTTTTATTCCGTTTGGGAGCTAAAGTCGCACAAACTTTTGTTTACAAAAATTTCGATGGCCTATAGTTCGCAAGTTATGCAATCAGTTGACATAAGATTGTGCATGCATGTAGACATGTTAATGGCCTTTATACATGCCAAGTTTCAGATGGCTACCTACTCATACAAGCAAGCAGTAGCGGTTTGAAATTTTCACAATTTGGGCTACACGTTCGGGACGATTCGTGACCTTAGGTGACTTGCACAATTCGGGCTGAAACTAGTGCCAAATGAGAGGGTTGGGATAAACATTCAATTGACCATATGTGCCAAAAATTCTCGTTCTTTAGTTTTCGAGTTATAGCCCCTGGAAGTCGTAAACTGCACGACTTTGCCCTCGAATATCTCGACAACGGAGAAAGGAGAATTTCTGGGATTTTTTCCCAAGAAATATATGGGAATTATCTGTAATTTTAGCACAGTTTCAGAACGATTCGTGAAAGTCACCTTTTAAGAATAACTTCCACTGCAGCCCATACATAAAAGTTTGCTCCTTTATTACTCTGCACATGGACAATTATTTGCGATGTTATTTGCCCAGGCATGTACCTATGTAATTACCGTTTACAGTGTAAAGATGGATGTTATCGGTCGCTGAACGTCGGAGCAGTAGGCGTTTAATGCATTTTCCCATAGGGTCCAATGCAAAATTGACACCTCATTTTCTCCATTCTCAAGAGCTTTGAGTCTCTGCAAAACATATACATGTGTAGACACAAATAAGTGAAATAGAATGAAGGCTATTTCAGCTTTAGCTTTTATTCCGTTTGGAAGCTAAAGTCGCACAAACTTTTGTTTACAAAAATTTCGATGGCCTGTAGTTCGCAAGTTATGCAATCAGTTGACATAAGATTGTGCATGCATGTAGACATGTAAATGGCCTTTATACATGCCAAGTTTCAGATGGCTACTTACTCGTACAAGCAAGCAGTAGCGGTTTGAAATTTTCACAATTTGGGCTACACGTTCGGGACGATTCGTGACCTTAGGTGACTTGCACAATTCGGGCTGAAACTAGTGCCAAATGAGAGGGTTGGGATAAACATTCAATTGACCATATGTGCCAAAAATTCTCGTTCTTTAGTTTTCGAGTTATAGCCCCTGGAAGTCGTAAACTGCACGACTTTGCCCTCGAATATCTCGACAACGGAGAAAGGAGAATTTCTGGGATTTTTCCCAAGAAATATATGGGAATTATCTGTAATTTTAGCACAGTTTCAGAACGATTCGTGAAAGTCACCTTTTAAGAATAACTTCCACTGCAGCCCATACATAAAAGTTTGCTCCTTTATTACTCTGAACATGGACAATTATTTGCGCTGTTATTTGCCCCAGGCATGTACCTATGTAATTACCGTTTACAGTGTAAAGATGGATGTTATCGGTCGCTGAACGTCGGAGCAGTAGGCGTTTAATGCATTTTCCCATAGGGTCCAATGCAAAATTGACACCTCATTTTCTCCATTCTCAAGAGATTTGAGTCTCTGCAAAACATATACATGTGTAGACACAAATAAGTGAAATAGAATGAAGGCTATTTCAGCTTTAGCTTTTATTCCGTTTGGGAGCTAAAGTCGCACAAACTTTTGTTTACAAAAATTTCGATGGCCTATAGTTCGCAAGTTATGCAATCAGTTGACATAAGATTGTGCATGCATGTAACCATGATAATGGCCTTTATACATGCCAAGTTTCAGATGGCTACCTACTCATACAAGCAAGCAGTAGCGGTTTGAAATTTTCACAATTTGGGCTACACTTTCGGGACGATTCGTGACCTTAGGTGACTTGCACAATTCGGGCTGAAACTAGTGCCAAATGAGAGGGTTGGGATAAACATTCAATTGACCATATGTGCCAAAAATTCTCGTTCTTTAGTTTTCGAGTTATAGCCCCTGGAAGTCGTAAACTGCACGACTTTGCCCTCGAATATCTCGACAACGGAGAAAGGAGAATTTCTGGGATTTTTTCCCAAGAAATATATGGGAATTATCTGTAATTTTAGCACAGTTTCAGAACGATTCGTGAAAGTCACCTTTTAAGAATAACTTCCACTGCAGCCCATACATAAAAGTTTGCTCCTTTATTACTCTGCACATGGACAATTATTTGCGCTGTTATTTGCCCCAGGCATGTACCTATGTAATTACCGTTTACAGTGTAAAGATGGATGTTATCGGACGCTGAACGTCGGAGCAGTAGGCGTTTAATGCATTTTCCCATAGGGTCCAATGCAAAATTGACACCTCATTTTCTCCATTCTCAAGAGCTTTGAGTCTCTGCAAAACATATACATGTGTAGACACAAATAAGTGAAATAGAATGAAGGCTATTTCAGCTTTAGCTTTTATTCCGTTTGGGAGCTAAAGTCGCACAAACATTGTTTACAAAAAGTTCGATGGCCTATAGCTCGCAAGTTATGCAATCAGTTGACATAAGATTGTGCATGCATGTAGACATGTTAATGGCCTTTATACATGCCAAGTTTCAGATGGCTACCTACTCATACAAGCAGGCAGTAGCGGTTTGAAATTTTCACAATTTGGGCTACACGTTCGGGACGATTCGTGACCTTAGGTGACTTGCACAATTCGGGCTGAAACTAGTGCCAAATGAGAGGGTTGGGATAAACATTCAATTGACCATATGTGCCAAAAATTCTCGTTCTTTAGTTTTCGAGTTATAGCCCCTGGAAGTCGTAAACTGCACGACTTTGCCCTCGAATATCTCGACAACGGAGAAAGGAGAATTTCTGGGATTTTTTCCCAAGAAATATATGGGAATTATCTGTAATTTTAGCACAGTTTCAGAACGATTCGTGAAGGTCACCTTTTTATGAATAACTTCCACTGCAGCCCATACATAAAAGTTTGCTCCTTTATTACTCTGCACATGGACAATTATTCGCGCTGTTATTTGCCCAAGGCATGTACCTATGTAATTACCGTTTACAGTGTAAAGATGGATGTTATCGGTCGCTGAACGTCGGAGCAGTAGGCGTTTAATACATTTTCCCATAGGGTCCAATGCAAAATTGACACCTCATTTTCTCCATTCTCAAGAGCTTTGAGTCTCTGCAAAACATATACATGTGTAGACACAAATAAGTGAAATAGAATGAAGGCTATTTCAGCTTTAGCTTTTATTCCGTTTGGGAGCTAAAGTCGCACAAACTTTTGTTTACAAAAATTTCGATGGCCTGTAGTTCGCAAGTTATGCAATCAGTTGACATAAGATGGTGCATGCATGTAGACATGTTAATGGCCTTTATACATGCCAAGTTTCAGATGGCTACCTACTCATACAAGCAAGCAGTAGCGGTTTGAAATTTTCACAATTTGGGCTACACGTTCGGAACGATTTGTGACCTTAGGTGACTTGCACAATTCGGGCTGAAACTAGTGCCAAATGAGAGGGTTGGGATAAACATTCAATTGACCATATGTGCCAAAAATTCTCGTTCTTTAGTGTTCGAGTTATAGCCCCTGGAAGTCGTAAACTGCACGACTTTGCCCTCGAATATCTCGACAACGGAGAAAGGAGAATTTCTGGGATTTTTTCCCAAGAAATATATGGGAATTATCTGTAATTTTAGCACAGTTTCAGAACGATTCGTGAAAGTCACCTTTTAAGAATAACTTCCACTGCAGCCCATACATAAAAGTTTGCTCCTTTATTACTCTGCACATGGACAATTATTTGCGCTGTTATTTGCCCCAGGCATGTACCTATGTAATTACCGTTTACAGTGTAAAGATGGATGTTATCGGTCGCTGAACGTCGGAGCAGTAGGCGTTTAATGGATTTTCCCATAGGGTCCAATGCAAAATTGACACCTCATTTTCTCCATTCTCAAGAGCTTTGAGTCTCTGCAAAACATATACATGTGTAGACACAAATAAGTGAAATAGAATGAAGGCTATTTCAGCTTTAGCTTTTATTCCGTTTGGGAGCTAAAGTCGCACAAACTTTTGTTTACAAAAAATTCGATGGCCTATAGTTCGCAAGTTATGCAATCAGTTGACATAAGATTGTGCATGCATGTAGACATGTTAATGGCCTTTATACATGCCAAGTTTCAGATGGCTACCTACTCATACAAGCAAGCAGTAGCGGTTTGAAATTTTCACAATTTGGGCTACACGTTCGGGACGATTCGTGACCTTAGGTGACTTGCACAATTCGGGCTGAAACTAGTGCCAAATGAGAGGGTTGGGATAAACATTCAATTGACCATATGTGCCAAAAATTCTCGTTCTTTAGTGTTCGAGTTATAGCCCCTGGAAGTCGTAAACTGCACGACTTTGCCCTCGAATATCTCGACAACGGAGAAAGGAGAATTTCTGGGATTTTTTCCCAAGAAATATATGGGAATTATCTGTAATTTTAGCACAGTTTCAGAACGATTCGTGAAAGTCACCTTTTAAGAATAACTTCCACTGCAGCCCATACATAAAAGTTTGCTCCTTTATTACTCTGCACATGGACAATTATTTGCGATGTTATTTGCCCAGGCATGTACCTATGTAATTACCGTTTACAGTGTAAAGATGGATGTTATCGGTCGCTGAACGTCGGAGCAGTAGGCGTTTAATGCATTTTCCCATAGGGTCCAATGCAAAATTGACACCTCATTTTCTCCATTCTCAAGAGCTTTGAGTCTCTGCAAAACATATACATGTGTAGACACAAATAAGTGAAATAGAATGAAGGCTATTTCAGCTTTAGCTTTTATTCCGTTTGGAAGCTAAAGTCGCACAAACTTTTGTTTACAAAAATTTCGATGGCCTGTAGTTCGCAAGTTATGCAATCAGTTGACATAAGATTGTGCATGCATGTAGACATGTAAATGGCCTTTAAACATGCCAAGTTTCAGATGGCTACTTACTCGTACAAGCAAGCAGTAGCGGTTTGAAATTTTCACAATTTGGGCTACACGTTCGGGACGATTCGTGACCTTAGGTGACTTGCACAATTCGGGCTGAAACTAGTGCCAAATGAGAGGGTTGGGATAAACATTCAATTGACCATATGTGCCAAAAATTCTCGTTCTTTAGTTTTCGAGTTATAGCCCCTGGAAGTCGTAAACTGCACGACTTTGCCCTCGAATATCTCGACAACGGAGAAAGGAGAATTTCTGGGATTTTTCCCAAGAAATATATGGGAATTATCTGTAATTTTAGCACAGTTTCAGAACGATTCGTGAAAGTCACCTTTTAAGAATAACTTCCACTGCAGCCCATACATAAAAGTTTGCTCCTTTATTACTCTGAACATGGACAATTATTTGCGCTGTTATTTGCCCCAGGCATGTACCTATGTAATTACCGTTTACAGTGTAAAGATGGATGTTATCGGTCGCTGAACGTCGGAGCAGTAGGCGTTTAATGCATTTTCCCATAGGGTCCAATGCAAAATTGACACCTCATTTTCTCCATTCTCAAGAGATTTGAGTCTCTGCAAAACATATACATGTGTAGACACAAATAAGTGAAATAGAATGAAGGCTATTTCAGCTTTAGCTTTTATTCCGTTTGGGAGCTAAAGTCGCACAAACTTTTGTTTACAAAAATTTCGATGGCCTATAGTTCGCAAGTTATGCAATCAGTTGACATAAGATTGTGCATGCATGTAACCATGATAATGGCCTTTATACATGCCAAGTTTCAGATGGCTACCTACTCATACAAGCAAGCAGTAGCGGTTTGAAATTTTCACAATTTGGGCTACACTTTCGGGACGATTCGTGACCTTAGGTGACTTGCACAATTCGGGCTGAAACTAGTGCCAAATGAGAGGGTTGGGATAAACATTCAATTGACCATATGTGCCAAAAATTCTCGTTCTTTAGTTTTCGAGTTATAGCCCCTGGAAGTCGTAAACTGCACGACTTTGCCCTCGAATATCTCGACAACGGAGAAAGGAGAATTTCTGGGATTTTTTCCCAAGAAATATATGGGAATTATCTGTAATTTTAGCACAGTTTCAGAACGATTCGTGAAAGTCACCTTTTAAGAATAACTTCCACTGCAGCCCATACATAAAAGTTTGCTCCTTTATTACTCTGCACATGGACAATTATTTGCGCTGTTATTTGCCCCAGGCATGTACCTATGTATTTACCGTTTACAGTGTAAAGATGGATGTTATCGGTCGCTGAACGTCGGAGCAGTAGGCGTTTAATGCATTTTCCCATAGGGTCCAATGCAAAATTGACACCTCATTTTCTCCATTCTCAAGAGCTTTGGGTCTCTGCAAAACATATACATGTGTAGACACAAATAAGTGAAATAGAATGAAGGCTATTTCAGCTTTAGCTTTTATTCCGTTTGGGAGCTAAAGTCGCACAAACTTTTGTTTACAAAAATTTCGATGGCCTGTAGTTCGCAAGTTATGCAATCAGTTGACATAAGATTGTGCATGCATGTAGACATGTTAATGGCCTTTATACATGCCAAGTTTCAGATGGCTACCTACTCATACAAGCAAGCAGTAGCGGTTTGAAATTTTCACAATTTGGGCTACACTTTCGGGACGATTCGTGACCTTAGGTGACTTGCACAATTCGGGCTGAAACTAGTGCCAAATGAGAGGGTTGGGATAAACATTCAATTGACCATATGTGCCAAAAATTCTCGTTCTTGAGTTTTCGAGTTATAGCCCCTGGAAGTCGTAAACTGCACGACTTTGCCCTCGAATATCTCGACAACGGAGAAAGGAGAATTTCTGGGATTTTTCCCAAGAAATATATGGGAATTATCTGTAATTTTAGCACAGTTTCAGAACGATTCGTGAAGGTCACCTTTTAAGAATAACTTCCACTGCAGCCCATACATAAAAGTTTGCTCCTTTATTACTCTGCACATGGACAATTATTTGCGCTGTTATTTGCCCCAGGCATGTACCTATGTAATTACCGTTTACAGTGTAAAGATGGATGTTATCGGTCGCTGAACGTCGGAGCAGTAGGCGTTTAATGCATTTTCCCATAGGGTCCAATGCAAAATTGACACCTCATTTTCTCCATTCTCAAGAGCTTTGAGTCTCTGCAAAACATATACATGTGTAGACACAAATAAGTGAAATAGAATGAAGGCTATTTCAGCTTTAGCTTTTATTCCGTTTGGGAGCTAAAGTCGCACAAACTTTTGTTTACAAAAATTTCGATGGCCTGTAGTTCGCAAGTTATGCAATCAGTTGACATAAGATTGTGCATGCATGTAGACATGTTAATGGCCTTTATACATGCCAAGTTTCAGATGGCTACCTACTCATACAAGCAAGCAGTAGCGGTTTGAAATTTTCACAATTTGGGCTACACGTTCGGGACGATTCGTGACCTTAGGTGACTTGCACAATTCGGGCTGAAACTAGTGCCAAATGAGAGGGTTGGGATAAACATTCAATTGACCATATGTGCCAAAAATTCTCGTTCTTTAGTTTTCGAGTTATAGCCCCTGGAAGTCGTAAACTGCACGACTTTGCCCTCGAATATCTCGACAACGGAGAAAGGAGAATTTCTGGGATTTTTTCCCAAGAAATATATGGGAATTATCTGTAATTTTAGCACAGTTTCAGAACGATTCGTGAAAGTCACCTTTTAAGAATAACTTCCACTGCAGCCCATACATAAAAGTTTGCTCCTTTATTACTCTGCACATGGACAATTATTTGCGCTGTTATTTGCCCCAGGCATGTACCTATGTAATTACCGTTTACAGTGTAAAGATGGATGTTATCGGTCGCTGAACGTCGGAGCAGTAGGCGTTTAATGCATTTTCCCATAGGGTCCAATGCAAAATTGACACCTCATTTTCTCCATTCTCAAGAGCTTTGAGTCTCTGCAAAACATATACATGTGTAGACACAAATAAGTGAAATAGAATGAAGGCTATTTCAGCTTTAGCTTTTATTCCGTTTGGGAGCTAAAGTCGCACAAACTTTTGTTTACAAAAATTTCGATGGCCTGTAGTTCGCAAGTTATGCAATCAGTTGACATAAGATTGTGCATGCATGTAGACATGTTAATGGCCTTTATACATGCCAAGTTTCAGATGGCTACCTACTCATACAAGCAAGCAGTAGCGGTTTGAAATTTTCACAATTTGGGCTACACTTTCGGGACGATTCGTGACCTTAGGTGACTTGCACAATTCGGGCTGAAACTAGTGCCAAATGAGAGGGTTGGGATAAACATTCAATTGACCATATGTGCCAAAAATTCTCGTTCTTTAGTTTTCGAGTTATAGCCCTTGGAAGTCGTAAACTGCACGACTTTGCCCTCGAATATCTCGACAACGGAGAAAGGAGAATTTCTGGGATTTTTTCCCAAGAAATATATGGGAATTATCTGTGATTTTAGCACAGTTTCAGAACGATTCGTGAAAGTCACCTTTTAAGAATAACTACCACTGCAGCCCATACATAAAAGTTTGCTCCTTTATTACTCTGCACATGGACAATTATTTGCGCTGTTATTTGCCCCAGGCATGTACCTATGTAATTACCGTTTACAGTGTAAAGATGAATGTTATCGGTCGCTGAACGTCGGAGCAGTAGGCGTTTAATGCATTTTCCCATAGGGTCCAATGCAAAATTGACACCTCATTTTCTCCATTCTCAAGAGCTTTGAGTCTCTGCAAAACATATACATGTGTAGACACAAATAAGTGAAATAGAATGAAGGCTATTTCAGCTTTAGCTTTTATTCCGTTTGGAAGCTAAAGTCGCACAAACTTTTGTTTACAAAAATTTCGATGGCCTGTAGTTCGCAAGTTATGCAATCAGTTGACATAAGATTGTGCACGCATGTAGACATGTTAATGGCCTTTATACATGCCAAGTTTCAGATGGCTACCTACTCATACAAGCAAGCAGTAGCGGTTTGAAATTTTCACAATTTGGGCTACACGTTCGGGACGATTCGTGACCTTAGGTGACTTGCACAATTCGGGCTGAAACTAGTGCCAAATGAAAGGGTTGGGATAAACATTCAATTGACCATATGTGCCCAAAATTCTCGTTCTTTAGTTTTCGAGTTATAGCCCCTGGAAGTCGTAAACTGCACGACTTTGCCCTCGAATATCTCGACAACGGAGAAAGGAGAATTTCTGGGATTTTTTCCCAAGAAATATATGGGAATTATCTGTAATTTTAGCACAGTTTCAGAACGATTCGTGAAAGTCACCTTTTAAGAATAACTTCCACTGCAGCCCATACATAAAAGTTTGCTCCTTTATTACTCTGCACATGGACAATTATTTGCGCTGTTATTTGCCCCAGGCATGTACCTATGTAATTACCGTTTACAGTGTAAAGATGGATGTTATCGGTCGCTGAACGTCGGAGCAGTAGGCGTTTAATGCATTTTCCCATAGGGTCCAATGCAAAATTGACACCTCATTTTCTCCATTCTCAAGAGCTTTGAGTCTCTGCAAAACATATACATGTGTAGACACAAATAAGTGAAATAGAATGAAGGCTATTTCAGCTTTAGCTTTTATTCCGTTTGGGAGCTAAAGTCGCACAAACTTTTGTTTACAAAAATTTCGATGGCCTATAGTTCGCAAGTTATGCAATCAGTTGACATAAGATTGTGCATGCATGTAGACATGTTAATGGCCTTTATACATGCCAAGTTTCAGATGGCTACCTACTCATACAAGCAAACAGTAGCGGTTTGAAATTTTCACAATTTGGGCTACACGTTCGGGACGATTCGTGACCTTAGGTGACTTGCACAATTCGGGCTGAAACTAGTGCCAAATGAAAGGGTTGGGATAAACATTCAATTGACCATATGTGCCAAAAATTCTCGTTCTTTAGTTTTCGAGTTATAGCCCCTGGAAGTCGTAAACTGCACGACTTTGCCCTCGAATATCTCGACAACGGAGAAAGGAGAATTTCTGGGATTTTTCCCAAGAAATATATGGGAATTATCTGTAATTTTAGCACAGTTTCAGAACGATTCGTGAAAGTCACCTTCTAAGAATAACTTCCACTGCAGCCCATACATAAAAGTTTGCTCCTTTATTACTCTGCACATGGACAATTATTTGCGCTGTTATTTGCCCCAGGCATGTACCTATGTAATTACCGTTTACAGTGTAAAGATGGATGTTATCGGTCGCTGAACGTCGGAGCAGTAGGCGTTTAATGCATTTTCCCATAGGGTCCAATGCAAAATTGACACCTCATTTTCTCCATTCTCAAGAGCTTTGAGTCTCTGCAAAACATATACATGTGTAGACACAAATAAGTGAAATAGAATGAAGGCTATTTCAGCTTTAGCTTTTATTCCGTTTGGAAGCTAAAGTCGCACAAACTTTTGTTTACAAAAATTTCGATGGCCTGTAGTTCGCAAGTTATGCAATCAGTTGACATAAGATTGTGCACGCATGTAGACATGTTAATGGCCTTTATACATGCCAAGTTTCAGATGGCTACCTACTCATACAAGCAAGCAGTAGCGGTTTGAAATTTTCACAATTTGGGCTACACGTTCGGGACGATTCGTGACCTTAGGTGACTTGCACAATTCGGGCTGAAACTAGTGCCAAATGAAAGGGTTGGGATAAACATTCAATTGACCATATGTGCCCAAAATTCTCGTTCTTTAGTTTTCGAGTTATAGCCCCTGGAAGTCGTAAACTGCACGACTTTGCCCTCGAATATCTCGACAACGGAGAAAGGAGAATTTCTGGGATTTTTTCCCAAGAAATATATGGGAATTATCTGTAATTTTAGCACAGTTTCAGAACGATTCGTGAAAGTCACCTTTTAAGAATAACTTCCACTGCAGCCCATACATAAAAGTTTGCTCCTTTATTACTCTGCACATGGACAATTATTTGCGCTGTTATTTGCCCCAGGCATGTACCTATGTAATTACCGTTTACAGTGTAAAGATGGATGTTATCGGTCGCTGAACGTCGGAGCAGTAGGCGTTTAATGCATTTTCCCATAGGGTCCAATGCAAAATTGACACCTCATTTTCTCCATTCTCAAGAGCTTTGAGTCTCTGCAAAACATATACATGTGTAGACACAAATAAGTGAAATAGAATGAAGGCTATTTCAGCTTTAGCTTTTATTCCGTTTGGGAGCTAAAGTCGCACAAACTTTTGTTTACAAAAATTTCGATGGCCTATAGTTCGCAAGTTATGCAATCAGTTGACATAAGATTGTGCATGCATGTAGACATGTTAATGGCCTTTATACATGCCAAGTTTCAGATGGCTACCTACTCATACAAGCAAACAGTAGCGGTTTGAAATTTTCACAATTTGGGCTACACGTTCGGGACGATTCGTGACCTTAGGTGACTTGCACAATTCGGGCTGAAACTAGTGCCAAATGAAAGGGTTGGGATAAACATTCAATTGACCATATGTGCCAAAAATTCTCGTTCTTTAGTTTTCGAGTTATAGCCCCTGGAAGTCGTAAACTGCACGACTTTGCCCTCGAATATCTCGACAACGGAGAAAGGAGAATTTCTGGGATTTTTCCCAAGAAATATATGGGAATTATCTGTAATTTTAGCACAGTTTCAGAACGATTCGTGAAAGTCACCTTCTAAGAATAACTTCCACTGCAGCCCATACATAAAAGTTTGCTCCTTTATTACTCTGCACATGGACAATTATTTGCGCTGTTATTTGCCCCAGGCATGTACCTATGTAATTACCGTTTACAGTGTAAAGATGGATGTTATCGGTCGCTGAACGTCGGAGCAGTAGGCGTTTAATGCATTTTCCCATAGGGTCCAATGCAAAATTGACACCTCATTTTCTCCATTCTCAAGAGTTTGAGTCTCTGCAAAACATATACATATGTAGACACAAATAAGTGAAATAGAATGAAGGCTATTTCAGCTTTAGCTTTTATTCCGTTTGGAAGCTAAAGTCGCACAAACTTTTGTTTACAAAAATTTCGATGGCCTGTAGTTCGCAAGTTATGCAATCAGTTGACATAAGATTGTGCATGCATGTAGACATGTTAATGGCCTTTATACATGCCAAGTTTCAGATGGCTACCTACTCATACAAGCAAGCAGTAGCGGTTTGAAATTTTCACAATTTGGGCTACACGTTCGGGACGATTCGTGACCTTAGGTGACTTGCACAATTCGGGCTGAAACTAGTGCCAAATGAGAGGGTTGGGATAAACATTCAATTGACCATATGTGCCCAAAATTCTCGTTCTTTAGTTTTCGAGTTATAGCCCCTGGAAGTCGTAAACTGCACGACTTTGCCCTCGAATATCTCGACAACGGAGAAAGGAGAATTTCTGGGATTTTTTCCCAAGAAATATATGGGAATTATCTGTAATTTTAGCACAGTTTCAGAACGATTCGTGAAAGTCACCTTTTAAGAATAACTTCCACTGCAGCCCATACATAAAAGTTTGCTCCTTTATTACTCTGCACATGGACAATTATTTGCGCTGTTATTTGCCCCAGGCATGTACCTATGTAATTACCGTTTACAGTGTAAAGATGGATGTTATCGGTCGCTGAACGTCGGAGCAGTAGGCGTTTAATGCATTTTCCCATAGGGTCCAATGCAAAATTGACACCTCATTTTCTCCATTCTCAAGAGCTTTGAGTCTCTGCAAAACATATACATGTGTAGACACAAATAAGTGAAATAGAATGAAGGCTATTTCAGCTTTAGCTTTTATTCCGTTTGGGAGCTAAAGTCGCACAAACTTTTGTTTACAAAAATTTCGATGGCCTATAGTTCGCAAGTTATGCAATCAGTTGACATAAGATTGTGCATGCATGTAGACATGTTAATGGCCTTTATACATGCCAAGTTTCAGATGGCTACCTACTCATACAAGCAAACAGTAGCGGTTTGAAATTTTCACAATTTGGGCTACACGTTCGGGACGATTCGTGACCTTAGGTGACTTGCACAATTCGGGCTGAAACTAGTGCCAAATGAGAGGGTTGGGATAAACATTCAATTGACCATATGTGCCAAAAATTCTCGTTCTTTAGTTTTCGAGTTATAGCCCCTGGAAGTCGTAAACTGCACGACTTTGCCCTCGAATATCTCGACAACGGAGAAAGGAGAATTTCTGGGATTTTTTCACAAGAAATATATGGGAATTATCTGTAATTTTAGCACAGTTTCAGAACGATTCGTGAAAGTCACCTTTTAAGAATAACTTCCACTGCAGCCCATACATAAAAGTTTGCTCCTTTATTACTCTGCACATGGACAATTATTTGCGCTGTTATTTGCCCCAGGCATGTACCTATGTAATTACCGTTTACAGTGTAAAGATGGATGTTATCGGTCGCTGAACGTCGGAGCAGTAGGCGTTTAATGCATTTTCCCATAGGGTCCAATGCAAAATTGACACCTCATTTTCTCCATTCTCAGAGCTTTGGGTCTCTGCAAAACATATACATGTGTAGACACAAATAAGTGAAATAGAATGAAGGCTATTTCAGCTTTAGCTTTTATTCCGTTTGGGAGCTAAAGTCGCACAAACTTTTGTTTACAAAAATTTCGATGGCCTATAGTTCGCAAGTTATGCAATCAGTTGACATAAGATTGTGCATGCATGTAGACATGTTAATGGCCTTTATACATGCCAAGTTTCAGATGGCTACCTACTCATACAAGCAAGCAGTAGCGGTTTGAAATTTTCACAATTTGGGCTACACGTTCGGGACGATTCGTGACCTTAGGTGACTTGCACAATTCGGGCTGAAACTAGTGCCAAATGAGAGGGTTGGGATAAACATTCAATTGACCATATGTGCCAAAAATTCTCGTTCTTTAGTTTTCGAGTTATAGCCCCTGGAAGTCGTAAACTGCACGACTTTGCCCTCGAATATCTCGACAACGGAGAAAGGAGAATTTCTGGGATTTTTTCCCAAGAAATATATGGGAATTATCTGTAATTTTAGCACAGTTTCAGAACGATTCGTGAAGGTCACCTTTTAAGAATAACTTCCACTGCAGCCCATACATAAAAGTTTGCTCCTTTATTACTCTGCACATGGACAATTATTTGCGCTGTTATTTGCCCCAGGCATGTACCTATGTAATTACCGTTTACAGTGTAAAGATGGATGTTATCAGTCGCTGAACGTCGGAGCAGTAGGCGTTTAATGCATTTTCCCAAAAGGTCCAATGCAAAATTGACACCTCATTTTCTCCATTCTCAAGAGCTTTGGGTCTCTGCAAAACATATACATGTGTAGACACAAATAAGTGAAATAGAATGAAGGCTATTTCAGCTTTAGCTTTTATTCCGTTTGTGAGCTAAAGTCGCACAAACTTTTGTTTACAAAAATTTCGATGGCCTGTAGTTCGCAAGTTATGCAATCAGTTGACATAAGATTGTGCATGCATGTAGACATGTTAATGGCCTTTATACATGCCAAGTTTCAGATGGCTACCTACTCATACAAGCAAGCAGTAGCGGTTTGAAATTTTCACAATTTGGGCTACACGTTCGGGACGATTCGTGACCTTAGGTGACTTGCACAATTCGGGCTGAAACTAGTGCCAAATGAGAGGGTTGGGATAAACATTCAATTGACCATATGTGCCAAAAATTCTCGTTCTTTAGTTTTCGAGTTATAGCCCCTGGAAGTCGTAAACTGCACGACTTTGCCCTCGAATATCTCGACAACGGAGAAAGGAGAATTTCTGGGATTTTTCCCAAGAAATATATGGGAATTATCTGTAATTTTAGCACAGTTTCAGAGCGATTCGTGAAAGTCACCTTCTAAGAATAACTTCCACTGCAGCCCATACATAAAAGTTTGCTCCTTTATTACTCTGCACATGGACAATTATTTGCGCTGTTATTTGCCCCAGGCATGTACCTATGTAATTACCGTTTACAGTGTAAAGATGGATGTTATCGGTCGCTGAACGTCGGAGCAGTAGGCGTTTAATGCATTTTCCCATAGGGTCCAATGCAAAATTGACACCTCATTTTCTCCATTCTCAAGAGTTTGAGTCTCTGCAAAACATATACATGTGTAGACACAAATAAGTGAAATAGAATGAAGGCTATTTCAGCTTTAGCTTTTATTCCGTTTGGGAGCTAAAGTCGCACAAACTTTTGTTTACAAAAAATTCGATGGCCTATAGTTCGCAAGTTATGCAATCAGTTGACATAAGATTGTGCATGCATGTAGACATGTTAATGGCCTTTATACATGCCAAGTTTCAGATGGCTACCTACTCATACAAGCAAGCAGTAGCGGTTTGAAATTTTCACAATTTGGGCTACACGTTCGGGACGATTCGTGACCTTAGGTGACTTGCACAATTCGGGCTGAAACTAGTGCCAAATGAGAGGGTTGGGATAAACATTCAATTGACCATATGTGCCAAAAATTCTCGTTCTTTAGTTTTCGAGTTATAGCCCCTGGAAGTCGTAAACTGCACGACTTTGCCCTCGAATATCTCGACAACGGAGAAAGGAGAATTTCTGGGATTTTTTCACAAGAAATATATGGGAATTATCTGTAATTTTAGCACAGTTTCAGAACGATTCGTGAAGGTCACCTTTTAAGAATAACTTCCACTGCAGCCCATACATAAAAGTTTGCTCCTTTATTACTCTGCACATGGACAATTATTTGCGCTGTTATTTGCCCCAGGCATGTACCTATGTAATTACCGTTTACAGTGTAAAGATGGATGTTATCAGTCGCTGAACGTCGGAGCAGTAGGCGTTTAATGCATTTTCCCATAGGGTCCAATGCAAAATTGACACCTCATTTTCTCCATTCTCAAGAGCTTTGGGTCTCTGCAAAACATATACATGTGTAGACACGAATAAGTGAAATAGAATGAAGGCTATTTCAGCTTTAGCTTTTATTCCGTTTGTGAGCTAAAGTCGCACAAACTTTTGTTTACAAAAATTTCGATGGCCTGTAGTTCGCAAGTTATGCAATCAGTTGACATAAGATTGTGCATGCATGTAGACATGTTAATGGCCTTTATACATGCCAAGTTTCAGATGGCTACCTACTCATACAAGCAAGCAGTAGCGGTTTGAAATTTTCACAATTTGGGCTACACGTTCGGGACGATTCGTGACCTTAGGTGACTTGCACAATTCGGGCTGAAACTAGTGCCAAATGAGAGGGTTGGGATAAACATTCAATTGACCATATGTGCCAAAAATTCTCGTTCTTGAGTTTTCGAGTTATAGCCCCTGGAAGTCGTAAACTGCACGACTTTGCCCTCGAATATCTCGACAACGGAGAAAGGAGAATTTCTGGGATTTTTCCCAAGAAATATATGGGAATTATCTGTAATTTTAGCACAGTTTCAGAACGATTCGTGAAAGTCACCTTTTAAGAATAACTTCCACTGCAGCCCATACATAAAAGTTTGCTCCTTTATTACTCTGCACATGGACAATTATTTGCGCTGTTATTTGCCCCAGGCATGTACCTATGTAATTACCGTTTACAGTGTAAAGATGGATGTTATCAGTCGCTGAACGTCGGAGCAGTAGGCGTTTAATGCATTTTCCCATAGGGTCCAATGCAAAATTGACACCTCATTTTCTCCATTCTCAAGAGCTTTGAGTCTCTGCAAAACATATACATGTGTAGACACAAATAAGTGAAATAGAATGAAGGCTATTTCAGCTTTAGCTTTTATTCCGTTTGGGAGCTAAAGTCGCACAAACTTTTGTTTACAAAAATTTCGATGGCCTATAGTTCGCAAGTTATGCAATCAGTTGACATAAGATTGTGCATGCATGTAGACATGTTAATGGCCTTTATACATGCCAAGTTTCAGATGGCTACCTACTCATACAAGCAAGCAGTAGCGGTTTGAAATTTTCACAATTTGGGCTACACGTTCGGGACGATTCGTGACCTTAGGTGACTTGCACAATTCGGGCTGAAACTAGTGCCAAATGAGAGGGTTGGGATAAACATTCAATTGACCATATGTGCCAAAGATTCTCGTTCTTTAGTTTTCGAGTTATAGCCCCTGGAAGTCGTAAACTGCACGACTTTGCCCTCGAATATCTCGACAACGGAGAAAGGAGAATTTCTGGGATTTTTTCCCAAGAAATATATGGGAATTATCTGTAATTTTAGCACAGTTTCAGAACGATTCGTGAAAGTCACCTTTTAAGAATAACTTCCACTGCAGCCCATACATAAAGTTTGCTCCTTTATTACTCTGCACATGGACAATTATTTGCGCTGTTATTTGCCCCAGGCATGTACCTATGTAATTACCGTTTACAGTGTAAAGATGGATGTTATCGGTCGCTGAACGTCGGAGCAGTAGGCGTTTAATGCATTTTCCCATAGGGTCCAATGCAAAATTGACACCTCATTTTCTCCATTCTCAAGAGCTGTGAGTCTCTGCAAAACATATACATGTGTAGACACAAATAAGTGAAATAGAATGAAGGCTATTTCAGCTTTAGCTTTTATTCCGTTTGGGAGCTAAAGTCGCACAAACTTTTTTTTACAAAAATTTCGATGGCCTGTAGTTCGCAAGTTATGCAATCAGTTGACATAAGATTGTGCATGCATGTAGACATGTTAATGGCCTTTATACATGCCAAGTTTCAGATGGCTACCTACTCATACAAGCAAGCAGTAGCGGTTTGAAATTTTCACAATTTGGGCTACACGTTCGGGACGATTCGTGACCTTAGGTGACTTGCACAATTCGGGCTGAAACTAGTGCCAAATGAGAGGGTTGGGATAAACATTCAATTGACCATATGTGCCAAAAATTGTCGTTCTTTAGTTTTCGAGTTATAGCCCCTGGAAGTCGTAAACTGCACGACTTTGCCCTCGAATATCTCGACAACGGAGAAAGGAGAATTTCTGGGATTTTTTCCCAAGAAATATATGGGAATTATCTGTAATTTTAGCACAGTTTCAGAACGATTCGTGAAAGTCACCTTTTAAGAATAACTTCCACTGCAGCCCATACATAAAAGTTTGCTCCTTTATTACTCTGCACATGGACAATTATTTGCGCTGTTATTTGCCCCAGGCATGTACCTATGTAATTACCGTTTACAGTGTAAAGATGGATGTTATCGGTCGCTGAACGTCGGAGCAGTAGGCGTTTAATGCATTTTCCCATAGGGTCCAATGCAAAATTGACACCTCATTTTCTCCATTCTCAAGAGCTTTGAGTCTCTGCAAAACATATACATGTGTAGACACAAATAAGTGAAATAGAATGAAGGCTATTTCAGCTTTAGCTTTTATTCCGTTTGGGAGCTAAAGTCGCACAAACTTTTGTTTACAAAAATTTCGATGGCCTATAGTTCGCAAGTTATGCAATCAGTTGACATAAGATTGTGCATGCATGTAGACATGTTAATGGCCTTTATACATGCCAAGTTTCAGATGGCTACCTACTCATACAAGCAAACAGTAGCGGTTTGAAATTTTCACAATTTGGGCTACACGTTCGGGACGATTCGTGACCTTAGGTGACTTGCACAATTCGGGCTGAAACTAGTGCCAAATGAGAGGGTTGGGATAAACATTCAATTGACCATATGTGCCAAAAATTCTCGTTCTTTAGTTTTCGAGTTATAGCCCCTGGAAGTCGTAAACTGCACGACTTTGCCCTCGAATATCTCGACAACGGAGAAAGGAGAATTTCTGGGATTTTTTCCCAAGAAATATATGGGAATTATCTGTAATTTTAGCACAGTTTCAGAACGATTCGTGAAAGTCACCTTTTAAGAATAACTTCCACTGCAGCCCATACATAAAAGTTTGCTCCTTTATTACTCTGCACATGGACAATTATTTGCGCTGTTATTTGCCCCAGGCATGTACCTATGTAATTACCGTTTACAGTGTAAAGATGGATGTTATCGGTCGCTGAACGTCGGAGCAGTAGGCGTTTAATGCATTTTCCCATAGGGTCCAATGCAAAATTGACACCTCATTTTCTCCATTCTCAAGAGCTTTGGGTCTCTGCAAAACATATACATGTGTAGACACAAATAAGTGAAATAGAATGAAGGCTATTTCAGCTTTAGCTTTTATTCCGTTTGGGAGCTAAAGTCGCACAAACTTTTGTTTACAAAAATTTCGATGGCCTATAGTTCGCAAGTTATGCAATCAGTTGACATAAGATTGTGCATGCATGTAGACATGTTAATGGCCTTTATACGTGCCAAGTTTCAGATGGCTACCTACTCATACAAGCAAGCAGTAGCGGTTTGAAATTTTCACAATTTGGGCTACACGTTCGGGACGATTCGTGACCTTAGGTGACTTGCACAATTCGGGCTGAAACTAGTGCCAAATGAGAGGGTTGGGATAAACATTCAATTGACCATATGTGCCAAAAATTCTCGTTCTTTAGTTTTCGAGTTATAGCCCCTGGAAGTCGTAAACTGCACGACTTTGCCCTCGAATATCTCGACAACGGAGAAAGGAGAATTTCTGGGATTTTTTCACAAGAAATATATGGGAATTATCTGTAATTTTAGCACAGTTTCAGAACGATTCGTGAAGGTCACCTTTTAAGAATAACTTCCACTGCAGCCCATACATAAACGTTTGCTCCTTTATTACTCTGCACATGGACAATTATTTGCGCTGTTATTTGCCCCAGGCATGTACCTATGTAATTACCGTTTACAGTGTAAAGATGGATGTTATCAGTCGCTGAACGTCGGAGCAGTAGGCGTTTAATGCATTTTCCCATAAGGTCCAATGCAAAATTGACACCTCATTTTCTCCATTCTCAAGAGCTTTGGGTCTCTGCAAAACATATACATGTGTAGACACAAATAAGTGAAATAGAATGAAGGCTATTTCAGCTTTAGCTTTTATTCCGTTTGTGAGCTAAAGTCGCACAAACTTTTGTTTACAAAAATTTCGATGGCCTGTAGTTCGCAAGTTATGCAATCAGTTGACATAAGATTGTGCATGCATGTAGACATGTTAATGGCCTTTATACATGCCAAGTTTCAGATGGCTACCTACTCATACAAGCAAGCAGTAGCGGTTTGAAATTTTCACAATTTGGGCTACACGTTCGGGACGATTCGTGACCTTAGGTGACTTGCACAATTCGGGCTGAAACTAGTGCCAAATGAGAGGGTTGGGATAAACAATCAATTGACCATATGTGCCAAAAATTCTCGTTCTTTAGTTTTCGAGTTATAGCCCCTGGAAGTCGTAAACTGCACGACTTTGCCCTCGAATATCTCGACAACGGAGAAAGGAGAATTTCTGGGATTTTTTCCCAAGAAATATATGGGAATTATCTGTAATTTTAGCACAGTTTCAGAACGATTCGTGAAGGTCACCTTTTAAGAATAACTTCCACTGCAGCCCATACATAAAAGTTTGCTCCTTTATTACTCTGCACATGGACAATTATTTGCGCTGTTATTTGCCCCAGACATGTACCTATGTAATTACCGTTTACAGTGTAAAGATGGATGTTATCAGTCGCTGAACGTCGGAGCAGTAGGCGTTTAATGCATTTTCCCATAGGGTCCAATGCAAAATTGACACCTCATTTTCTCCATTCTCAAGAGCTTTGGGTCTCTGCAAAACATATACATGTGTAGACACAAATAAGTGAAATAGAATGAAGGCTATTTCAGCTTTAGCTTTTATTCCGTTTGTGAGCTAAAGTCGCACAAACTTTTGTTTACAAAAATTTCGATGGCCTGTAGTTCGCAAGTTATGCAATCAGTTGACATAAGATTGTGCATGCATGTAGACATGTTAATGGCCTTTATACATGCCAAGTTTCAGATGGCTACCTACTCATACAAGCAAGCAATAGCGGTTTCAAATTTTCACAATTTGGGCTACACGTTCGGGACGATTCGTGACCTTAGGTGACTTGCACAATTCTGGCTGAAACTAGTGCCAAATGAGAGGGTTGGGATAAACATTCAATTGACCATATGTGCCAAAAATTCTCGTTCTTGAGTTTTCGAGTTATAGCCCCTGGAAGTCGTAAACTGCACGACTTTGCCCTCGAATATCTCGACAACGGAGAAAGGAGAATTTCTGGGATTTTTCCCAAGAAATATATGGGAATTATCTGTAATTTTAGCACAGTTTCAGAACGATTCGTGAAAGTCACCTTTTAAGAATAACTTCCACTGCAGCCCATACATAAAAGTTTGCTCCTTTATTACTCTGCACATGGACAATTATTTGCGCTGTTATTTGCCCCAGGCATGTACCTATGTAATTACCGTTTACAGTGTAAAGATGGATGTTATCAGTCGCTGAACGTCGGAGCAGTAGGCGTTTAATGCATTTTCCCATAGGGTCCAATGCAAAATTGACACCTCATTTTCTCCATTCTCAAGAGCTTTGAGTCTCTGCAAAACATATACATGTGTAGACACAAATAAGTGAAATAGAATGAAGGCTATTTCAGCTTTAGCTTTTATTCCGTTTGGGAGCTAAAGTCGCACAAACTTTTGTTTACAAAAATTTCGATGGCCTATAGTTCGCAAGTTATGCAATCAGTTGACATAAGATTGTGCATGCATGTAGACATGTTAATGGCCTTTATACATGCCAAGTTTCAGATGGCTACCTACTCATACAAGCAAGCAGTAGCGGTTTGAAATTTTCACAATTTGGGCTACACGTTCGGGACGATTCGTGACCTTAGGTGACTTGCACAATTCGGGCTGAAACTAGTGCCAAATGAGAGGGTTGGGATAAACATTCAATTGACCATATGTGCCAAAGATTCTCGTTCTTTAGTTTTCGAGTTATAGCCCCTGGAAGTCGTAAACTGCACGACTTTGCCCTCGAATATCTCGACAACGGAGAAAGGAGAATTTCTGGGATTTTTTCCCAAGAAATATATGGGAATTATCTGTAATTTTAGCACAGTTTCAGAACGATTCGTGAAAGTCACCTTTTAAGAATAACTTCCACTGCAGCCCATACATAAAGTTTGCTCCTTTATTACTCTGCACATGGACAATTATTTGCGCTGTTATTTGCCCCAGGCATGTACCTATGTAATTACCGTTTACAGTGTAAAGATGGATGTTATCGGTCGCTGAACGTCGGAGCAGTAGGCGTTTAATGCATTTTCCCATAGGGTCCAATGCAAAATTGACACCTCATTTTCTCCATTCTCAAGAGCTTTGAGTCTCTGCAAAACATATACATGTGAAGACACAAATAAGTGAAATAGAATGAAGGCTATTTCAGCTTTAGCTTTTATTCCGTTTGGGAGCTAAAGTCGCACAAACTTTTGTTTACAAAAATTTCGATGGCCTGTAGTTCGCAAGTTATGCAATCAGTTGACATAAGATTGTGCATGCATGTAGACATGTTAATGGCCTTTATACATGCCAAGTTTCAGATGGCTACCTACTCATACAAGCAAGCAATAGCGGTTTGAAATTTTCACAATTTGGGCTACACGTTCGGGACGATTCGTGACCTTAGGTGACTTGCACAATTCGGGCTGAAACTAGTGCCAAATGAGAGGGTTGGGATAAACATTCAATTGACCATATGTGCCAAAAATTGTCGTTCTTTAGTTTTCGAATTATATCCCCTGGAAGTCGTAAACTGCACGACTTTGCCCTCGAATATCTCGACAACGGAGAAAGGAGAATTTCTGGGATTTTTTCCCAAGAAATATATGGGAATTATCTGTAATTTTAGCACAGTTTCAGAACGATTCGTGAAAGTCACCTTTTAAGAATAACTTCCACTGCAGCCCATACATAAAAGTTTGCTCCTTTATTACTCTGCACATGGACAATTATTTGCGCTGTTATTTGCCCCAGGCATGTACCTATGTAATTACCGTTTACAGTGTAAAGATGGATGTTATCGGTCGCTGAACGTCGGAGCAGTAGGCGTTTAATGCATTTTCCCATAGGGTCCAATGCATAATTGACACCTCATTTTCTCCATTCTCAAGAGCTTTGAGTCTCTGCAAAACATATACATGTGTAGACACAAATAAGTGAAATAGAATGAAGGCTATTTCAGCTTTAGCTTTTATTCCGTTTGGGAGCTAAAGTCGCACAAACTTTTGTTTACAAAAATTTCGATGGCCTGTAGTTCGCAAGTTATGCAATCAGTTGACATAAGATTGTGCATGCATGTAGACATGTTAATGGCCTTTATACATGCCAAGTTTCAGATGGCTACCTACTCATACAAGCAAGCAGTAGCTGTTTGAAATTTTCACAATTTGGGCTACACGTTCGGGACGATTCGTGACCTTAGGTGACTTGCACAATTCGGGCTGAAACTAGTGCCAAATGAGAGGGTTGGGATAAACATTCAATTGACCATATGTGCCAAAAATTGTCGTTCTTTAGTTTTCGAGTTATAGCCCCTGGAAGTCGTAAACTGCACGACTTTGCCCTCGAATATCTCGACAACGGAGAAAGGAGAATTTCTGGGATTTTTTCCCAAGAAATATATGGGAATTATCTGTAATTTTAGCACAGTTTCAGAACGATTCGTGAAAGTCACCTTTTAAGAATAACTTCCACTGCAGCCCATACATAAAAGTTTGCTCCTTTATTACTCTGCACATGGACAATTATTTGCGCTGTTATTTGCCCCAGGCATGTACCTATGTAATTACCGTTTACAGTGTAAAGATGGATGTTATCGGTCGCTGAACGTCGGAGCAGTAGGCGTTTAATGCATTTTCCCATAGGGTCCAATGCATAATTGACACCTCATTTTCTCCATTCTCAAGAGCTTTGAGTCTCTGCAAAACATATACATGTGTAGACACAAATAAGTGAAATAGAATGAAGGCTATTTCAGCTTTAGCTTTTATTCCGTTTGGGAGCTAAAGTCGCACAAACTTTTGTTTACAAAAATTTCGATGGCCTGTAGTTCGCAAGTTATGCAATCAGTTGACATAAGATTGTGCATGCATGTAGACATATTAATGGCCTTTATACATGCCAAGTTTCAGATGGCTACCTACTCATACAAGCAAGCAGTAGCTGTTTGAAATTTTCACAATTTGGGCTACACGTTCGGGACGATTCGTGACCTTAGGTGACTTGCACAATTCGGGCTGAAACTAGTGCCAAATGAGAGGGTTGGGATAAACATTCAATTGACCATATGTGCCAAAAATTGTCGTTCTTTAGTTTTCGAGTTATAGCCCCTGGAAGTCGTAAACTGCACGACTTTGCCCTCGAATATCTCGACAACGGAGAAAGGAGAATTTCTGGGATTTTTTCCCAAGAAATATATGGGAATTATCTGTAATTTTAGCACAGTTTCAGAACGATTCGTGAAAGTCACCTTTTAAGAATAACTTCCACTGCAGCCCATACATAAAAGTTTGCTCCTTTATTACTCTGCACATGGACAATTATTTGCGCTGTTATTTGCCCCAGGCATGTACCTATGTAATTACCGTTTACAGTGTAAAGATGGATGTTATCGGTCGCTGAACGTCGGAGCAGTAGGCGTTTAATGCATTTTCCCATAGGGTCCAATGCAAAATTGACACCTCATTTTCTCCATTCTCAAGAGCTTTGAGTCTCTGCAAAACATATACATGTGTAGACACAAATAAGTGAAATAGAATGAAGGCTATTTCAGCTTTAGCTTTTATTCCGTTTGGGAGCTAAAGTCGCACAAACTTTTGTTTACAAAAATTTCGATGGCCTGTAGTTCGCAAGTTATGCAATCAGTTGACATAAGATTGTGCATGCATGTAGACATGTTAATGGCCTTTATACATGCCAAATTTCAGATGGCTACCTACTCATACAAGCAAGCAGTAGCTGTTTGAAATTTTCACAATTTGGGCTACACGTTCGGGACGATTCGTGACCTTAGGTGACTTGCACAATTCGGGCTGAAACTAGTGCCAAATGAGAGGGTTGGGATAAACATTCAATTGACCATATGTGCCAAAAATTGTCGTTCTTTAGTTTTCGAGTTATAGCCCCTGGAAGTCGTAAACTGCACGACTTTGCCCTCGAATATCTCGACAACGGAGAAAGGAGAATTTCTGGGATTTTTTCCCAAGAAATATATGGGAATTATCTGTAATTTTAGCACGAAAGTCACCTTTTAAGAATAACTTCCACTGCAGCCCATACATAAAAGTTTGCTCCTTTATTACTCTGCACATGGACAATTATTTGCACTGTTATTTGCCCCAGGCATGTACCTATGTAATTACCGTTTACAGTGTAAAGATGGATGTTATCGGTCGCTGAACGTCGGAGCAGTAGGCGTTTAATGCATTTTCCCATAGGGTCCAATGCAAAATTGACACCTCATTTTCTCCATTCTCAAGAGCTTTGAGTCTCTGCAAAACATATACATGTGTAGACACAAATAAGTGAAATAGAATGAAGGCTATTTCAGCTTTAGCTTTTATTCCGTTTGGGAGCTAAAGTCGCACAAACTTTTGTTTACAAAAATTTCGATGGCCTGTAGTTCGCAAGTTATGCAATCAGTTGACATAAGATTGTGCATGCATGTAGACATGTTAATGGCCTTTATACATGCCAAGTTTCAGATGGCTACCTACTCATACAAGCAAGCAGTAGCGGTTTGAAATTTTCACAATTTGGGCTACACGTTCGGGACGATTCGTGACCTTAGGTGACTTGCACAATTCGGGCTGAAACTAGTGCCAAATGAGAGGGTTGGGATAAACATTCAATTGACCATATGTGCCAAAAATTCTCGTTCTTTAGTTTTCGAGTTATAGCCCCTGGAAGTCGTAAACTGCACGACTTTGCCCTCGAATATCTCGACAACGGAGAAAGGAGAATTTCTGGGATTTCTTCCCAAGAAATATATAGGAATTATCTGTAATTTTAGCACAGTTTCAGAACGATTCGTGAAAGTCACCTTTTAAGAATAACTTCCACTGCAGCCCATACATAAAAGTTTGCTCCTTTATTACTCTGCACATGGACAATTATTTGCGCTGTTATTTGCCCCAAGCATGTACCTATGTAATTACCGTTTACAGTGTAAAGATGGATGTTATCGGTCGCTGAACGTCGGAGCAGTAGGCGTTTAATGCATTTTCCCATAGGGTCCAATGCAAAATTGACACCTCATTTTCTCCATTCTCAAGAGCTTTGAGTCTCTGCAAAACATATACATGTGTAGACACAAATAAGTGAAATAGAATGAAGGCTATTTCAGCTTTAGCTTTTATTCCGTTTGGGAGCTAAAGTCGCACAAACTTTTGTTTACAAAAATTTCGATGGCCTGTAGTTCGCAAGTTATGCAATCAGTTGACATAAGATTGTGCATGCATGTAGACATGTTAATGGCCTTTATACATGCCAAGTTTCAGATGGCTACCTACTCATACAAGCAAGCAGTAGCGGTTTGAAATTTTCACAATTTGGGTTACACGTTCGGGACGATTCGTGACCTTAGGTGACTTGCACAATTCGGGCTGAAACTAGTGCCAAATGAGAGGGTTGGGATAAACATTCAATTGACCATATGTGCCAAAAATTCTCGTTCTTTAGTTTTCGAGTTATAGCCCCTGGAAGTCGTAAACTGCACGACTTTGCCCTCTAATATCTCGACAACGGAGAAAGGAGAATGTCTGGGATTTTTTCCCAAGAAATATATGGGAATTATCTGTAATTTTAGCACAGTTTCAGAACGATTCGTGAAAGTCACCTTTTAAGAATAACTTCCACTGCAGCCCATACATAAAAGTTTGCTCCTTTATTACTCTGCACATGGACAATTATTTGCGCTGTTATTTGCCCCAGGCATGTACCTATGTAATTACCGTTTACAGTGTAAAGATGGATGTTATCGGTCGCTGAACGTCGGAGCAGTAGGCGTTTAATGCATTTTCCCATAGGGTCCAATGCAAAATTGACACCTCATTTTCTCCATTCTCAAGAGCTTTGAGTCTCTGCAAAACATATACATGTGTAGACACAAATAAGTGAAATAGAATGAAGGCTATTTCAGCTTTAGCTTTTATTCCGTTTGGGAGCTAAAGTCGCACAAACTTTTGTTTACAAAAAATTCGATGGCCTATAGTTCGCAAGTTATGCAATCAGTTGGCATAAGATTGTGCATGCATGTAGACATGTTAATGGCCTTTATACATGCCAAGTTTCAGATGGCTACCTACTCATACAAGCAAGCAGTAGCGGTTTGAAATTTTCACAATTTGGGCTACACGTTCGGAACGATTCGTGACCTTAGGTGACTTGCACAATTCGGGCTGAAACTAGTGCCAAATGAGAGGGTTGGGATAAACATTCAATTGACCATATGTGCCAAACATTCTCGTTCTTTAGTTTTCGAGTTATAGCCCCTGGAAGTCGTAAACTGCACGACTTTGCCCTCGAATATCTCGACAACGGAGAAAGGAGAATGTCTGGGATTTTTTCCCAAGAAATATATGGGAATTATCTGTAATTTTAGCACAGTTTCAGAACGATTCGTGAAAGTCACCTTTTAAGAATAACTTCCACTGCAGCCCATACATAAAAGTTTGCTCCTTTATTACTCTGCACATGGACAATTATTTGCGCTGTTATTTGCCCCAGGCATGTACCTATGTAATTACCGTTTACAGTGTAAAGATGGATGTTATCGGTCGCTGAACGTCGGAGCAGTAGGCGTTTAATGCATTTTCCCATAGGGTCCAATGCAAAATTGACACCTCATTTTCTCCATTCTCAAGAGCTTTGAGTCTCTGCAAAACATATACATGTGTAGACACAAATAAGTGAAATAGAATGAAGGCTATTTCAGCTTTAGCTTTTATTCCGTTTGGGAGCTAAAGTCGCACAAACTTTTGTTTACAAAAATTTCGATGGCCTATAGTTCGCAAGTTATGCAATCAGTTGACATAAGATTGTGCATGCATGTAGACATGTTAATGGCCTTTATACATGCCAAGTTTCAGATGGCTACCTACTCATACAAGCAAGCAGTAGCGGTTTGAAATTTTCACAATTTGGGCTACACGTTCGGGACGATTCGTGACCTTAGGTGACTTGCACAATTCGGGCTGAAACTAGTGCCAAATGAGAGGGTTGGGATAAACATTCAATTGACCATATGTGCCAAAAATTCTCGTTCTTTAGTTTTCGAGTTATAGCCCCTGGAAGTCGTAAACTGCACGACTTTGCCCTCGAATATCTCGACAACGGAGAAAGGAGAATTTCTGGGATTTTTTCCCAAGAAATATATGGGAATTATCTGTAATTTAGCACAGTTTCAGAACGATTCGTGAAAGTCACCTTTTAAGAATAACTTCCACTGCAGCCCATACATAAAAGTTTGCTCCTTTATTACTCTGCACATGGACAATTATTTGCGCTGTTATTTGCCCCAGGCATGTACCTATGTAATCACCGTTTACAGTGTAAAGATGGATGTTATCGGTCGCTGAACGTCGGAGCAGTAGGCGTTTAATGCATTTTCCCATAGGGTCCAATGCAAAATTGACACCTCATTTTCTCCATTCTCAAGAGCTTTGAGTCTCTGCAAAACATATACATGTGTAGACACAAATAAGTGAAATAGAATGAAGGCTATTTCAGCTTTAGCTTTTATTCCGTTTGGGAGCTAAAGTCGCACAAACTTTTGTTTACAAAAATTTCGATGGCCTGTAGTTCGCAAGTTATGCAATCAGTTGACATAAGATTGTGCATGCATGTAGACATGTTAATGGCCTTTATACATGCCAAGTTTCAGATGGCTACCTACTCATACAAGCAAGCAGTAGCTGTTTGAAATTTTCACAATTTGGGCTACACGTTCGGGACGATTCGTGACCTTAGGTAACTTGCACAATTCGGGCTGAAACTAGTGCCAAATGAGAGGGTTGGGATAAACATTCAATTGACCATATGTGCCAAAAATTCTCGTTCTTTAGTTTTCGAGTTATAGCCCCTGGAAGTCGTAAACTGCACGACTTTGCCCTCGAATATCTCGACAACGGAGAAAGGAGAATTTCTGGGATTTTTTCCCAAGAAATATATGGGAATTATCTGTAATTAAGCACAGTTTCAGAACGATTCGTGAAAGTCACCTTTTAAGAATAACTTCCACTGCAGCCCATACATAAAAGTTTGCTCCTTTATTACTCTGCACATGGACAATTATTTGCGCTGTTATTTGCCCCAGGCATGTACCTATGTAATTACCGTTTACAGTGTAAAGATGGATGTTATCGGTCGCTGAACGTCGGAGCAGTAGGCGTTTAATGCATTTTCCCATAGGGTCCAATGCAAAATTGACACCTCATTTTCTCCATTCTCAAGAGCTTTGAGTCTCTGCAAAACATATACATGTGTAGACACATATAAGTGAAATAGAATGAAGGCTATTTCAGCTTTAGCTTTTATTCCGTTTGGGAGCTAAAGTCGCACAAACTTTTGTTTACAAAAATTTCGATGGCCTATAGTTCGCAAGTTATGCAATCAGTTGACATAAGATTGTGCATGCATGTAGACATGTTAATGGCCTTTATACATGCCAAGTTTCAGATGGCTACCTACTCATACAAGCAAGCAGTAGCGGTTTGAAATTTTCACAATTTGGGCTACACGTTCGGGACGATTCGTGACCTTAGGTGACTTGCACAATTCGGGCTGAAACTAGTGCCAAATGAGTGGTTTGGGATAAACATTCAATTGACCATATGTGCCAAAAATTCTCGTTCTTTAGTTTTCGAGTTATAGCCCCTGGAAGTCGTAAACTGCACGACTTTGCCCTCGAATATCTCGACAACGGAGAAAGGAGAATTTCTGGGATTTTTTCCCAAGAAATATATGGGAATTATCTGTAATTTAGCACAGTTTCAGAACGATTCGTGAAAGTCACCTTTTAAGAATAACTTCCACTGCAGCCCATACATAAAAGTTTGCTCCTTTATTACTCTGCACATGGACAATTATTTGCGCTGTTATTTGCCCCAGGCATGTACCTATGTAATTACCGTTTACAGTGTAAAGATGGATGTTATCGGTCGCTGAACGTCGGAGCAGTAGGCGTTTAATGCATTTTCCCATAGGGTCCAATGCAAAATTGACACCTCATTTTCTCCATTCTCAAGAGCTTTGAGTCTCTGCAAAACATATACATGTGTAGACACAAATAAGTGAAATAGAATGAAGGCTATTTCAGCTTTAGCTTTTATTCCGTTTGGGAGCTAAAGTCGCACAAACTTTTGTTTACAAAAATTTCGATGGCCTGTAGTTCGCAAGTTATGCAATCAGTTGACATAAGATTGTGCATGCATGTAGACATGTTAATGGCCTTTATACATGCCAAGTTTCAGATGGCTACCTACTCATACAAGCAAGCAGTAGCTGTTTGAAATTTTCACAATTTGGGCTACACGTTCGGGACGATTCGTGACCTTAGGTGACTTGCACAATTCGGGCTGAAACTAGTGCCAAATGAGAGGGTTGGGATAAACATTCAATTGACCATATGTGCCAAAAATTGTCGTTCTTTAGTTTTCGAGTTATAGCCCCTGGAAGTCGTAAACTGCACGACTTTGCCCTCGAATATCTCGACAACGGAGAAAGGAGAATTTCTGGGATTTTTTCCCAAGAAATATATGGGAATTATCTGTAATTTTAGCACAGTTTCAGAACGATTCGTGAAAGTCACCTTTTAAGAATAACTTCCACTGCAGCCCATACATAAAAGTTTGCTCCTTTATTACTCTGCACATGGACAATTATTTGCGCTGTTATTTGCCCCAGGCATGTACCTATGTAATTACCGTTTACAGTGTAAAGATGGATGTTATCGGTCGCTGAACGTCGGAGCAGTAGGCGTTTAATGCATTTTCCCATAGGGTCCAATGCAAAATTGACACCTCATTTTCTCCATTCTCAAGAGCTTTGAGTCTCTGCAAAACATATACATGTGTAGACACAAATAAGTGAAATAGAATGAATGCTATTTCAGCTTTAGCTTTTATTCCGTTTGGGAGCTAAAGTCGCACAAACTTTTGTTTACAAAACTTTCGATGGCCTGTAGTTCGCAAGTTTTGCAATCAGTATACATAAGATTGTGCATGCATGTAGACATGTTAATGGCCTTTATACATGCCAAGTTTCAGATGGCTACCTACTCATACAAGCAAGCAGTAGCTGTTTGAAATTTTCACAATTTGGGCTACACTTTCGGGACGATTCGTGACCTTAGGTGACTTGCACAATTCGGGCTGAAACTAGTGCCAAATGAGAGGGTTGGGATAAACATTCAATTGACCATATGTGCCAAAAATTCTCGTTCTTTAGTTTTCGAGTTATAGCCCCTGGAAGTCGTAAACTGCACGACTTTGCCCTCGAATATCTCGACAACGGAGAAAGGAGAATTTCTGTGATTTTTTCCCAAGAAATATATGGGAATTATCTGTAATTTTAGCACAGTTTCAGAACGATTCGTGAAAGTCGCCTTTTAAGAATAACTTCCAATGCAGCCCATACATAAAAGTTTGCTCCTTTATTACTCTGCACATGGACAATTATTTGCGCTGTTATTTGCCCCAGGCATGTACCTATGTAATTACCGTTTACAGTGTAAAGATGGATGTTATCAGTCGCTGAACGTCGGAGCAGTAGGCGTTTAATGCATTTTCCCATAGGGTCCAATGCAAAATTGACACCTCATTTTCTCCATTCTCAAGAGCTTTGAGTCTCTGCAAAACATATACATGTGTAGACACAAATAAGTGAAATAGAATGAAGGCTATTTCAGCTTTAGCTTTTATTCCGTTTGGGAGCTAAAGTCGCACAAACATTTGTTTACAAAAATTTCGATGGCCTGTAGTTCGCAAGTTATGCAATCAGTTGACATAAGATTGTGCATGCATGTAGACATGTTAATGGCCTTTATACATGCCAAGTTTCAGATGGCTACCTACTCATACAAGCAAGCAGTAGCGGTTTGAAATTTTCACAATTTGGGCTACACGTTCGGGACGATTCGTGACCTTAGGTGACTTGCACAATTCGGGCTGAAACTAGTGCCAAATGAGAGGGTTGGGATAAACATTCAATTGACCATATGTGCCAAAAATTCTCGTTCTTTAGTTTTCGAGTTATAGCCCCTGGAAGTCGTAAACTGCACGACTTTGCCCTCGAATATCTCGACAACGGAGAAAGGAGAATTTCTGGAATTTTTTCCCAAGAAATATATGGGAATTATCTGTAATTTTAGCACAGTTTCAGAACGATTTGTGAAAGTCACCTTTTAAGAATAACTTCCACTGCAGCCCATACATAAAAGTTTGCTCCTTTATTACTCTGCACATGGACAATTATTTGCGCTGTTATTTGCCCCAGGCATGTACCTATGTAATTACCGTTTACAGTGTAAAGATGGATGTTATCGGTCGCAGAACGTCGGAGCAGTAGGCGTTTAATGCATTTTCCCATAGGGTCCAATGCAAAATTGACACCTCATTTTCTCCATTCTCAAGAGCTTTGAGTCTCTGCAAAACATATACATGTGTAGACACAAATAAGTGAAATAGAATGAAGCTATTTCAGCTTTAGCTTTTATTCCGTTTGGGATCTAAAGTCGCACAAACTTTTGTTTACAAAAATTTCGATGGCCTATAGTTCGCAAGTTATGCAATCAGTTGACATAAGATTGTGCATGCATGTAGACATGTTAATGGCCTTTACACATGCCAAGTTTCAGATGGCTACCTACTCATACAAGCAAGCAGTAGCGGTTTGAAATTTTCACAATTTGGGCTACACGTTCGGGACGATTCGTGACCTTAGGTGACTTGCACAATTCGGGCTGAAACTAGTGCCAAATGAGAGGGTTGGGATAAACATTTAATTGACCATATGTGCCAAAAATTCTCGTTCTTTAGTTTTCGAGTTATAGCCCCTGGAAGTCGTAAACTGCACGACTTTGCCCTCGAATATCTCGACAACGGAGAAAGGAGAATTTCTGGGATTTTTTCCCAAGAAATATATAGAAATTATCTGTAATTTTAGCACAGTTTCAGAACGATTCGTGAAAGTCACCTTTTAAGAATAACTTCCACTGCAGCCCATACATAAAAGTTTGCTCCTTTATTACTCTGCACATGGACAATTATTTGCGCTGTTATTTGCCCCAGGCATGTACCTATGTAATTACCGTTTACAGTGTAAAGATGGATGTTATCGGTCGCTGAACGTCGGAGCAGTAGGCGTTTAATGCATTTTCCCATAGGGTCCAATGCAAAATTGACACCTCATTTTCTCCATTCTCAAGAGCTTTGAGTCTCTGCAAAACATATACATGTGTAGACACAAATAAGTGAAATAGAATGAAGGCTATTTCAGCTTTAGCTTTTATTCCGTTTGGGAGCTAAAGTCGCACAAACTTTTGTTTACAAAAATTTCGATGGCCTATAGTTCGCAAGTTATGCAATCAGTTGACATAAGATTGTGCATGCATGTAGACATGTTAATGGCCTTTATACATGCCAAGCTTCAGATGGCTACCTACTCATACAAGCAAGCAGTAGCGGTTTGAAATTTTCACAATTTGGGCTACACGTTCGGGACGATTCGTGACCTTAGGTGACTTGCACAATTCGGGCTGAAACTAGTGCCAAATGAGAGGGTTGGGATAAACATTCAATTGACCATATGTGCCAAAAATTCTCGTTCTTTAGTTTTCGAGTTATAGCCCCTGGAAGTCGTAAACTGCACGACTTTGCCCTCGAATATCTCGACAACGGAGAAAGGAGAATTTCTGGGATTTTTTCCCAAGAAATATATGGGAATTATCTGTAATTTTAGCACAGTTTCAGAACGATTCGTGAAAGCCACCTTTTAAGAATAACTTCCACTGCAGCCCATACATAAAAGTTTGCACCTTTATTACTCTGCACATGGACAATTATTTGCGCTGTTATTTGCCCCAGGCATGTACCTATGTAATTACCGTTTACAGTGTAAAGATGGATGTTATCGGTCGCTGAACGTCGGAGCAGTAGGCGTTTAATGCATTTTCCCATAGGGTGCAATGCAAAATTGACACCTCATTTTCTCCATTCTCGAGAGCTTTGAGTCTCTGCAAAACATATACATGTGTAGACACAAATAAGTGAAATAGAATGAAGGCTATTTCAGCTTTCGCTTTTATTCCGTTTGGGAGCTAAAGTCGCACAAACTTTTGTTTACAAAAATTTCGATGGCCTGTAGTTCGCAAGTTATGCAATCAGTTGACATAAGATTGTGCATGCATGTAGACATGTTAATGGCCTTTATACATGCCAAGTTTCAGATGGCTACCTACTCATCCAAGCAAGCAGTAGCGGTTTGAAATTTTCACAATTTGGGCTACACGTTCGGGACGATTCGTGACCTTAGGTGACTTGCACAATTCGGGCTGAAACTAGTGCCAAATGAGAGGGTTGGGATAAACATTCAATTGACCATATGTGCCAAAAATTCTCGTTCTTTAGTTTTCGAGTTATAGCCCCTGGAAGTCGTAAACTGCACGACTTTGCCCTCGAATATCTCGACAACGGAGAAGGAGAATTTCTGGGATTTTTTCCCAAGAAATATATAGGAATTATCTGTAATTTTAGCACAGTTTCAGAACGATTCGTGAAAGTCACCTTCTAAGAATAACTTCCACTGCAGCCCATACATAAAAGTTTGCTCCTTTATTACTCTGCACATGGACAATTATTTGCTCTGTTATTTGCCCCAGGCATGTACCTATGTAATTACCGTTTACAGTGTAAAGATGGATGTTATCGGTAGCTGAACGTCGGAGCAGTAGGCGTTTAATGCATTTTCCCATAGGGTCCAATGCAAAATTGACACCTCATTTTCTCCATTCTCAAGAGCTTTGAGTCTCTGCAAAACATATACATGTGTAGACACAAATAAGTGAAATAGAATGAAGGCTATTTCAGCTTTGGCTTTTATTCCGTTTGGGAGCTAAAGTCGCACAAACTTTTGTTTACAAAAATTTCGATGGCCTATAGTTCGCAAGTTATGCAATCAGTTGACATAAGATTGTGCATGCATGTAGACATGTTAATGGCCTTTATACATGCCAAATTTCAGATGGCTACCTACTCATACAAGCAAGCAGTAGCGGTTTGAAATTTTCACAATTTGGGCTACACGTTCGGGACGATTCGTGACCTTAGGTAACTTGCACAATTCGGGCTGAAACTAGTGCCAAATGAGAGGGTTGGGATAAACATTCAATTGACCATATGTGCCAAAAATTCTCGTTCTTTAGTTTTCGAGTTATAGCCCCTGGAAGTCGTAAACTGCACGACTTTGCCCTCGAATATCTCGACAACGGAGAAAGGAGAATTTCTGGGATTTTTTCCCAAGAAATATATGGGAATTATCTGTAATTTTAGCACAGTTTCAGAACGATTCTTGAAAGTCACCTTTTAAGAATAACTTCCACTGCAGCCCATACATAAAAGTTTGCTCCGTTATTACTCTGCACATGGACAATTATTTGCGCTGTTATTTGCCCCAGGCATGTACCTATGTAATTACCGTTTACAGTGTAAAGATGGATGTTATCGGTCGCTGAACGTCGGAGCAGTAGGCGTTTAATGCATTTTCCCATAGGGTCCAATGCAAAATTGACACCTCATTTTCTCCATTCTCGAGAGCTTTGAGTCTCTGCAAAACATATACATGTGTAGACACAAATAAGTGAAATAGAATGAAGGCTATTTCAGCTTTAGCTTTTATTCCGTTTGGGAGCTAAAGTCGCACAAACTTTTGTTTACAAAAATTTTGATGGCCTGTAGTTCGCAAGTTATGCAATCAGTTGACATAAGATTGTGCATGCATGTAGACATGTTAATGGCCTTTATACATGCCAAGTTTCAGATGGCTACCTACTCATACAAGCAAGCAGTAGCGGTTTGAAATTTTCACAATTTGGGCTACACGTTCGGAACGATTCGTGACCTTAGGTGACTTGCACAATTCGGGCTGAAACTAGTGCCAAATGAGAGGGTTGGGATAAACATTCAATTGACCATATGTGCCAAAAATTCTCGTTCTTTAGTTTTCGAGTTATAGCCCCTGGAAGTCGTAAACTGCACGACTTTGCCCTCGAATATCTCGACAACGGAGAAGGAGAATTTCTGGGATTTTTTCCCAAGAAATATATAGGAATTATCTGTAATTTTAGCACAGTTTCAGAACGATTCGTGAAAGTCACCTTTTAAGAATAACTTCCACTGCAGCCCATACATAAAAGTTTGCTCCTTTATTACTCTGCACATGGACAATTATTTGCTCTGTTATTTGCCCCAGGCATGTACCTATGTAATTACCGTTTACAGTGTAAAGATGGATGTTATCGGTCGCTGAACGTCGGAGCAGTAGGCGTTTAATGCATTTTCCCATAGGGTCCAATGCAAAATTGACACCTCATTTTCTCCATTCTCAAGAGCTTTGAGTCTCTGCAAAACATATACATGTGTAGACACAAATAAGTGAAATAGAATGAAGGCTATTTCAGCTTTAGCTTTTATTCCGTTTGGGAGCTAAAGTCGCACAAACTTTTGTTTACAAAAATTTCGATGGCCTATAGTTCGCAGGTTATGCAATCAGTTGACATAAGATTGTGCATGCATGTAGACATGTTAATGGCCTTTATACATGCCAAGTTTCAGATGGCTACCTACTCATACAAGCAAGCAGTAGCGGTTTGAAATTTTCACAATTTGGGCTACACGTTCGGGACGATTCGTGACCTTAGGTGACTTGCACAATTCGGGCTGAAACTAGTGCCAAATGAGAGGGTTGGGATAAACATTCAATTGACCATATGTGCCAAAAATTCTCGTTCTTTAGTTTTCGAGTTATAGCCCCTGGAAGTCGTAAACTGCACGACTTTGCCCTCGAATATCTCGACAACAGAGAAAGGAGAATTTCTGGGATTTTTTCCCAAGAAATATATGGGAATTATCTGTAATTTTAGCACAGTTTCAGAAAGATTCTTGAAAGTCACCTTTTAAGAATAACTTCCACTGCAGCCCATACATAAAAGTTTGCTCCTTTATTACTCTGCACATGGACAATTATTTGCGCTGTTATTTGCCCCAGGCATGTACCTATGTAATTACCGTTTACAGTGTAAAGATGGATGTTATCGGTCGCTGAACGTCGGAGCAGTAGGCGTTTAATGCATTTTCCCATAGGGTCCAATGCAAAATTGACACCTCATTTTTTCCATTCTCGAGAGCTTTGAGTCTCTGCAAAACATATACATGTGTAGACACAAATAAGTGAAATAGAATGAAGGCTATTTCAGCTTTAGCTTTTATTCCGTTTGGGAGCTAAAGTCGCACAAACTTTTGTTTACAAAAATTTTGATGGCCTGTAGTTCGCAAGTTATGCAATCAGTTGACATAAGATTGTGCATGCATGTAGACATGTTAATGGCCTTTATACATGCCAAGTTTCAGATGGCTACCTACTCATACAAGCAAGCAGTAGCGGTTTGAAATTTTCACAATTTGGGCTACACGTTCGGAACGATTCGTGACCTTAGGTGACTTGCACAATTCGGGCTGAAACTAGTGCCAAATGAGAGGGTTGGGATAAACATTCAATTGACCATATGTGCCAAAAATTCTCGTTCTTTAGTTTTCGAGTTATAGCCCCTGGAAGTCGTAAACTGCACGACTTTGCCCTCGAATATCTCGACAACGGAGAAAGGAGAATTTCTGGGATTTTTTCCCAAGAAATATATGGGAATTATCTGTAATTTTAGCACAGTTTCAGAACGATTCGTGAAAGTCACCTTTTAAGAATGACTTCCACTGCAGCCCATACATAAAAGTTTGCTCCTTTATTACTCTGCACATGGACAATTATTTGCGCTGTTATTTGCCCCAGGCATGTACCTATGTAATTACCGTTTACAGTGTAAAGATGGATGTTATCGGTCGCTGAACGTCGGAGCAGTAGGTGTTTAATGCATTTTCCCATAGGGTCCAATGCAAAATTGACACCTCATTTTCTCCATTCTCAAGAGCTTTGAGTCTCTGCAAAACATATACATGTGTAGACACAAATAAGTGAAATAGAATAAAGGCTATTTCAGCTTTAGCTTTTATTCCGTTTGGAAGCTAAAGTCGCACAAACTTTTGTTTACAAAAATTTCGATGGCCTGTAGTTCGCAAGTTATGCAATCAGTTGACATAAGATTGTGCATGCATGTAGACATGTTAATGGCCTTTATACATGCCAAGTTTCAGATGGCTACCTACTCATACAAGCAATCAGTAGCGGTTTGAAATTTTCACAATTTGGGCTACACGTTCGGGACGATTCGTGACCTTAGGTGACTTGCACAATTCGGGCTGAAACTAGTGCCAAATGAGAGGGTTGGGATAAACATTCAATTGACCATATGTGCCAAAAATTCTCGTTCTTTAGTTTTCGAGTTATAGCCCCTGGAAGTCGTAAACTGCACGACTTTGCCCTCGAATATCTCGACAACGGAGAAAGGAGAATTTCTGGGATTTTTTCCCAAGAAATATATGGGAATTATCTGTAATTTTAGCACAGTTTCAGAACGATTCGTGAAAGTCACCTTTTAAGAATAACTTCCACTGCAGCCCATACATAAAAATTTGCTCCTTTATTACTCTGCACATGCACAATTATTTGCGCTGTTATTTGCCCCAGGCATGTACCTATGTAATTACCGTTTACAGTGTAAAGATGGATGTTATCGGTCGCTGAACGTCGGAGCAGTAGGCGTTTAATGCATTTTCCCATAGGGTCCAATGCAAAATTGACACCTCATTTTCTCCATTCTCAAGAGCTTTGAGTCTCTGCAAAACATATACATGTGTAGACACAAATAAGTGAAATAGAATGAAGGCTATTTCAGCTTTAGCTTTTATTCCGTTTGGGAGCTAAAGTCGCACAAACTTTTGTTTACAAAAAATTCGATGGCCTATAGTTCGCAAGTTATGCAATCAGTTGACATAAGATTGTGCATGCATGTAGACATGTTAATGGCCTTTATACATACCAAGTTTCAGATGGCTACCTACTCATACAAGCAAGCAGTAGCGGTTTGAAATTTTCACAATTTGGGCTACACGTTCGGGACGATTCGTGACCTTAGGTGACTTGCACAATTCGGGCTGAAACTAGTGCCAAATGAGAGGGTTGGGATAAACATACAATTGACCATATGTGCCAAAAATTCTCGTTCTTTAGTTTTCGAGTTATAGCCCCTGGAAGTCGTAAACTGCACGACTTTGCCCTCGAATATCTCGACAACGGAGAAAGGAGAATTTCTGGGATTTTTTCCCAAGAAATATATGGGAATTATCTGTAATTATAGCACAGTTTCAGAACGATTCGTGAAAGTCACCTTTTAAGAATAACTTCCACTGCAGCCCATACATAAAAGTTTGCTCCTTTATTACTCTGCACATGGACAATTATTTGCGCTGTTATTTGCCCCAGGCATGTAACTATGTAATTACCGTTTACAGTGTAAAGATGGATGTTATCGGTCGCTGAACGTCGGAGCAGTAGGCGTTTAATGCCTTTTCCCATAGGGTCCAATGCAAAATTGACACCTCATTTTCTCCATTCTCAAGAGCTTTGAGTCTCGGCAAAACATATACATGTGTAGACACCAATAAGTGAAATAGAATGAAGGCTATTTCAGCTTTAGCTTTTATTCCGTTTGGGAGCTAAAGTCGCACAAACTTTTGTTTACAAAAATTTCGATGGCCTGTAGTTCGCAAGTTATGCAATCAGTTGACATAAGATTGTGCATGCATGTAGACATTTTAATGGCCTTTATACATGCAAAGTTTCAGATGGCTACCTACTCATACAAGCAAGCAGTAGCGGTTTGAAATTTTCACAATTTGGGCTACACGTTCGGGACGATTCGTGACCTTAGGTGACTTGCACAATTCGGGCTGAAACTAGTGCCAAATGAGAGGGTTGGGATAAACATTCAATTGACCATATGTGCCAAAAATTCTCGTTCTTTAGTTTTCGAGTTATAGCCCCTGGAAGTCGTAAACTGCACGACTTTGCCCTCGAATATCTCGACAACGGAGAAAGGAGAATTTCTGGGATTTTTTCCCAAGAAATATATGGGAATTATCTGTAATTTTAGCACAGTTTCAGAACGATTCGTGAAAGTCACCTTTTAAGAATAACTTCCACTGCAGCCCATACATAAAAGTTTGCTCCTTTATTACTCTGCACCTGGACAATTATTTGCGTTGTTATTTGCCCCAGGCATGAACCTATGTAATTACCGTTTACAGTGTAAAGATGGATGTTATCGGTCGCTGAACGTCGGAGCAGTAGGCGTTTAATGCATTTTCCCATAGGGTCCAATGCAAAATTGACACCTCATTTTCTCCATTCTCAAGAGCTTTGAGTCTCTGCAAAACATATACATGTGTAGACACCAATAAGTGAAATAGAATGAAGGCTATTTCAGCTTTAGCTTTTATTCCGTTTGGGAGCTAAAGTCGCACAAACTTTTGTTTACAAAAAATTCGATGGCCTGTAGTTCGCAAGTTATGCAATCAGTTGACATAAGATTGTGCATGCATGTAGACATGTTAATGGCCTTTATACATGCCAAGTTTCAGATGGCTACCTACTCATACAAGCAAGCAGTAGCGGTTTGAAATTTTCACAATTTGGGCTACACGTTCGGGACGATTCGTGACCTTAGGTGACTTGCACAATTCGGGCTGAAACTAGTGCCAAATGAGAGGGTTGGGATAAACATTCAATTGACCATATGTGCCAAAAAATCTCGTTCTTTAGTTTTCGAGTTATAGCCCCTGGAAGTCGTAAGCTGCACGACTTTGCCCTCGAATATCTCGACAACGGAGAAAGGAGAATTTCTGGGATTTTTTCCCAAGAAATATATGGGAATTATCTGTAATTTTAGCACAGTTTCAGAACGATTCGTGAAAGTCACCTTTTAAGAATAACTTCCACTGCAGCCCATACATAAAAGTTTGCTCCTTTATTACTCTGCACATGGACAATTATTTGCGCTGTTATTTGCCCCAGGCATGTACCTATGTAATTACCGTTTACAGTGTAAAGATGGATGTTATCGGTCGCTGAACGTCGGAGCAGTAGGCGTTTAATGCATTTTCCCATAGGGTCCAATGCAAAATTGACACCTCATTTTCTCCATTCTCAAGAGCTTTGAGTCTCTGCAAAACATATACATGTGTAGACACAAATAAGTGAAATAGAATGAAGGCTATTTCAGCTTTAGCTTTTATTCCGTTTGGGAGCTAAAGTCGCACAAACTTTTGTTTACAAAAATTTCGATGGCCTATAGTTCGCAAGTTATGTAATCAGTTGACATAAGATTGTGCATGCATGTAGACATGTTAATGGCCTTTATACATGCCAAGTTTCAGATGGCTACCTACTCATACAAGCAAGCAGTAGCGGTTTGAAATTTTCACAATTTGGGCTACACGTTCGGGACGATTCGTGACCTTAGGTGACTTGCACAATTCGGGCTGAAACTAGTGCCAAATGAGAGGGTTGGGATAAACATTCAATTGACCATATGTGCCAAAAATTCTCGTTCTTTAGTTTTCGAGTTATAGCCCCTGGAAGTCGTAAACTGCACGACTTTGCCCTCGAATATCTCGACAACGGAGAAAGGAGAATTTCTGGGATTTTTTCCCAAGAAATATATGGGAATTATCTGTAATTTTAGCACAGTTTCAGAACGATTCGTGAAAGTCACCTTTTAAGAATAACTTCCACTGCAGCCCATACATAAAAGTTTGCTCCTTTATTACTCTGCACATGGACAATTATTTGCGCTGTTATTTGCCCCAGGCATGTACCTATGTAATTACCGTTTACAGTGTAAAGATGGATGTTATCGGTCGCTGAACGTCGGAGCAGTAGGCGTTTAATGCATTTTCCCATAGGGTCCAATGCAAAATTGACACCTCATTTTCTCCATTCTCGAGAGCTTTGAGTCTCTGCAAAACATATACATGTGTAGACACAAATAAGTGAAATAGAATGAAGGCTATTTCAGCTTTAGCTTTTATTCCGTTTGGGAGCTAAAGTCGCACAAACTTTTGTTTACAAAAATTTCGATGGCCTGTAGTTCGCAAGTAATGCAATCAGTTGACATAAGATTGTGCATGCATGTAGACATGTTAATGGCCTTCATACATGCCATGTTTCAGATGGCTACCTACTCATACAAGCAAGCAGTAGCGGTTTGAAATTTTCACAATTTGGGCTACACGTTCGGGACGATTCGTGACCTTAGGTGACTTGCACAATTCGGGCTGAAACTAGTGCCAAATGAGAGGGTTGGGATAAACATTCAATTGACCATATGTGCCAAAAATTCTCGTTCTTTAGTTTTCGAGTTATAGCCCCTGGAAGTCGTAAACTGCACGACTTTGCCCTCGAATATCTCGACAACAGAGAAAGGAGAATTTCTGGGATTTTTTCCCAAGAAATATATGGGAATTATCTGTAATTTAAGCACAGTTTCAGAACGATTCGTGAAAGTCACCTTTTAAGAATAACTTCCACTGCAGCCCATACATAAAAGTTTGCTCCTTTATTACTCTGCACATGGACAATTATTTGCGCTGTTATTTGCCCCAGGCATGTACCTATGTAATTACCGTTTACAGTGTAAAGATGGATGTTATCGGTCGCTGAACGTCGGAGCAGTAGGCGTTTAATGCATTTTCCCATAGGGTCAAATGCAAAATTGACACCTCATTTTCTCCATTCTCAAGAGCTTTGAGTCTCTGCAAAACATATACATGTGTAGACACAAATAAGTGAAATAGAATGAAGGCTATTTCAGCTTTAGCTTTTATTCCGTTTGGGAGCTAAAGTCCTAAAGTCGCACAAACTTTTGTTTACAAAAATTAAGATGGCCTATAGTTCGCAAGTTATGCAATCAGTTGACATAAGATTGTGCATGCATGTAGACATGTTAATGGCCTTTATACATGCCAAGTTTCAGATGGCTACCTACTCATACAAGCAAGCAGTAGCGGTTTGAAATTTTCACAATTTGGGCTACACGTTCGGGACGATTCGTGACCTTAGGTGACTTGCACAATTCGGGCTGAAAATAGTGCCAAATGAGAGGGTTGGGATAAACATTCAATTGACCATTGACCATATGTGCCAAAAATTCTCATTCCTTAGTTTTCGAGTTATAGCCCCTGGAAGTCGTAAACTGCACGACTTTGCCCTCGAATATCTCGACAACGGAGAAAGGAGAATTTCTGGGATTTTTTCCCAAGAAATATATGGGAATTATCTGTAATTTTAGCACAGTTTCAGAACGATTCGTGAAAGTCACCTTTTAAGAATAACTTCCACTGCAGCCCATACATAAAAGTTTGCTCCTTTATTACTCTGCACATGGACAATTATTTGCGCTGTTATTTGCCCCAGGCATGTACCTATGTAATTACCGTTTACAGTGTAAAGATGGATGTTATCGGTCGCTGAACGTCGGAGCAGTAGGCGTTTAATGCATTTTCCCATAGGGTCCAATGTTAAATTGACACCTCATTTTCTCCATTCTCAAGAGCTTTGAGTCTCTGCAAAACATATACATGTGTAGACACAAATAAGTGAAATAGAATGAAGGCTATTTCAGCTTTAGCTTTTATTCCGTTTGGGAGCTAAAGTCGCACAAACTTTTGTTTACAAAAAATTCGATGGCCTGTAGTTCGCAAGTTATGCAATCAGTTGACATAAGATTGTGCATGCATGTAGACATGCTAATGGCCTTTATACATGCCAAGTTTCAGATGGCTACCTACTCATACAAGCAAGCAGTTTCGGTTTGAAATTTTCACAATTTGGGCTACACGTTCGGGACGATTCGTGACCTTAGGTGACTTGCACAATTCGGGCTGAAACTAGTGCCAAATGAGAGGGTTGGGATAAACATTCAATTGACCATATGTGCCAAAAATTCTCGTTCTTTAGTTTTCGAGTTATAGCCCCTGGAAGTCGTAAACTGCACGACTTTGCCCTCGAATATCTCGACAACGGAGAAAGGAGAATTTCTGGGATTTTTTCCCAAGAAATATATGGGAATTATCTGTAATTTTAGCACAGTTTCAGAACGATTCGTGAAAGTCACCTTTTAAGAATAACTTCCACTGCAGCCCATACATAAAAGTTTGCTCCTTTATTACTCTGCACATGGACAATTATTTGCGCTGTTATTTGCCCCAGGCATGTACCTATGTAATTACCGTTTACAGTGTAAAGATGGATGTTATCGGTCGCTGAACGTCGGAGCAGTAGGCGTTTAATGCATTTTCCCATAGGGTCCAATGCAAAATTGACACCTCATTTTCTCCATTCTCAAGAGCTTTGAGTCTCTGCAAAACATATACATGTGTAGACACAAATAAGTGAAATAGAATGAAGGCTATTTCAGCTTTAGCTTTTATTCCGTTTGGGAGCTAAAGTCGCACAAACTTTTGTTTACAAAAATTTCGATGGCCTGTAGTTCGCAAGTTATGCAATCAGTTGACATAAGATTGTGCATGCATGTAGGCATGTTAATGGCCTTTGTACATGCCAAGTTTCAGATGGCTACTTACTCATACAAGCAAGCAGTAGCGGTTTGAAATTTTCACAATTTGGGCTACACGTTCGGGACGATTCGTGACCTTAGGTGACTTGCACAATTCGGGCTGAAACTAGTGCCAAATGAGAGGGTTGGGATAAACATTCAATTGACCATATGTGCCAAAAAGTCTCGTTCTTTAGTTTTCGAGTTATAGCCCCTGGAAGTCGTAAACTGCACGACTTTGCCCTCGAATATCTCGACAACGGAGAAAGGAGAATTTCTGGGATATTTTCCCAAGAAATATATGTGAATTATCTGTAATTTTAGCACAGTTTCAGAACGATTCGTGAAAGTCACCTTTTAAGAATAACTTCCACTGCAGCCCATACATAAAAGTTTGCTCCTTTATTACTCTGCACATGGACAATTATTTGCGCTGTTATTTGCCCCAGGCATGTACCTATGTAATTACCGTTTACAGTGTAAAGATGGATGTTATCGGTCGCTGAACGTCGGAGCAGTAGGCGTTTAATGCATTTTCCCATAGGGTCCAATGCAAAATTGACACCTCATTTTCTCCATTCTCAAGAGCTTTGAGTCTCTGCAAAACATATACATGTGTAGACACAAATAAGTGAAATAGAATGAAGGCTATTTCAGCTTTAGCTTTTATTCCGTTTGGGAGCTAAAGTCGCACAAACTTTTGTTTACAAAAATTTCGATGGCCTATAGTTCGCAAGTTATGCAATCAGTTGACATAAGATTGTGCATGCATGTAGACATGTTAATGGCCTTTATACATGCCAAGTTTCAGATGGCTACCTACTCATACAAGCAAGCAGTAGCGGTTTGAAATTTTCACAATTTGGGCTACACGTTCGGGACGATTCGTGACCTTAGGTGACTTGCACAATTCGGGCTGAAACTAGTGCCAAATAAGAGGGTTGGGATAAACATTCAATTGACCATATGTGCCAAAAATTCTCGTTCTTTAGTTTTCGAGTTATAGCCCCTGAAAGCCGTAAACTGCACGACTTTGCCCTCGAATATCTCGACAACGGAGAAAGGAGAATTTCTGGGATTTTTTCCCAAGAAATATATGGGAATTATCTCTAATTTTAGCACAGTTTCAGAACGATTCGTGAAAGTCACCTTTTAAGAATAACTTCCACTGCAGCCCATACATAAAAGTTTGCTCCTTTATTACTCTGCACATGGACAATTATTTGCGCTGTTATTTGCCCCAGGCATGTACATATGTACTTACCGTTTACAGTGTAAAGATGGATGTTATCGGTCGCTGAACGTCGGAGCAGTAGGCGTTTAATGCATTTTCCCATAGGGTCCAATGCAAAATTGACACCTCATTTTCTCCATTCGCAAGAGCTTTGAGTCTCTGCAAAACATATACATGTGTAGACACAAATAAGTGAACTAGAATGAAGGCTATTTCAGCTTTAGCTTTTATTCCGTTTGGGAGCTAAAGTCGCACAAACTTTTGTTTACAAAAATTTCGATGGCCTATAGTTCGCAAGTTATGCAATCAGTTAACATAAGATTGTGCATGCATGTAGACATGTTAATGGCCTTTATACATGCCAAGTTTCAGATGGCTACCTACTCATACAAGCAAGCAGTAGCGGTTTGAAATTTTCACAATTTGGGCTACACGTTCGGGACGATTCGTGACCTTAGGTGACTTGCACAATTCGGGCTGAAACTAGTGCCAAATGAGAGGGTTGGAATAAACATTCAATTGACCATATGTGCCAAAAATTCTCGTTCTTTAGTTTTCGAGTTATAGCCCCTGGAAGTCGTAAACTGCACGACTTTGCCCTCGAATATCTCGACAACGGAGAAAGGAGAATTTCTGGGATTTTTTCCCAAGAAATATATGGGAATTATCTGTAATTTTAGCACAGTTTCAGAACGATTCGTGAAAGTCACCTTTTAAGAATAACTTCCACTGCAGCCCATACATAAAAGTTTGCTCCTTTATTACTCTGCACATGGACAATTATTTGCGCTGTTATTTGCCCCAGGCATGTACCTATGTAATTACCGTTTACAGTGTAAAGATGGATGTTATCGGTCGCCGAACGTCGGAGCAGTAGGCGTTTAATGCATTTTCCCATAGGGTCCAATGCAAAATTGACACCTCATTTTCTCCATTCTCAAGAGCTTTGAGTCTCTGCAAAACATATACATGTGTAGACACAAATAAGTGAAATAGAATGAAGGCTATTTCAGCTTTAGGTTTTATTCCGTTTGGGAGCTAAAGTCGCACAAACTTTTGTTTACAAAAATTTCGATGGCCTATAGTTTGCAAGTTATGCAATCAGTTGACATAAGATTTTGCATGCATGTAGTCATGTTAATGGCCTTTATACATGCCAAATTTCAGATGGCTACCTACTCATACAAGCAAGCAGTAGCGGTTTGAAATTTTCACAATTTGGGCTTCACGTTCGGGACGATTCGTGACCTTAGGTGACTTGCACAATTCGGGCTGAAACTAGTGCCAAATGAGAGGGTTGGGATAAACATTCAATTGACCATATGTGCCAAAAATTCTCGGTCTTTAGTTTTCGAGTTATAGCCCCTGGAAGTCGTAAACTGCACGACTTTGCCCTCGAATATCTCGACAACGGAGAAAGGAGAATTTCTGGGATTTTTTCCCAAGAAATATATGGGAATTATCTGTAATTTTAGCACAGTTTCAGAACGATTCGTGAAAGTCACCTTTTAAGAATAACTTCCACTGCAGCCCATACATAAAAGTTTGCTCCTTTATTACTCTGCACATGGACAATTATTTGCGCTGTTATTTGCCCCAGGCATGTACCTATGTAATTACCGTTTACAGTGTAAAGATGAATGTTATCGGTCGCTGAACGTCGGAGCAGTAGGCGTTTAATGCATTTTCCCATAGGGTCCAATGCAAAATTGACACCTCATTTTCTCCATTCTCAAGAGCTTTGAGTCTCTGCAAAACATATACATGTGTAGACACAAATAAGTGAAATAGAATGAAGGCTATTTCAGCTTTAGCTTTTATTCCGTTTGGGAGCTAAAGTCGCACAAACTTTTGTTTACAAAAATTTCGATGGCCTATAGTTCGCAAGTTATGCAATCAGTTGACATAAGATTGTGCATGCATGTAGACATGTTAATGGCCTTTATAAATGCCAAGTGTCAGATGGCTACCTACTCATACAAGCAAGCAGTAGCGGTTTGAAATTCTCACAATTTGGGCTACACGTTCGGGACGATTTGTGACCTTAGGTGACTTGCACAATTCGGGCTGAAACTAGTGCCAAATGAGAGGGTTGGGATAAACATTCAATTGACCATATGTGCCAAAAATTCTCGTTCTTTAGTTTTCGAGTTATAGCCCCTGGAAGTCGTAAACTGCACGACTTTGCCCTCGAATATCTCGACAACGGAGAAAGGAGAATTTCTGGGATTTTTTCCCAAGAAATATATGGGAATTATCTGTAATTTTAGCACAGTTTCAGAACGATTCGTGAAAGTCACCTTTTAAGAATAACTTCCACTGCAGCCCATACATAAAAGTTTGCTCCTTTATTACTCTGCACATGGACAATTATTTGCGCTGTTATTTGCCCCAGGCATGTACCTATGTAATTACCGTTTACAGTGTAAAGATGGATGTTATCGGTCGCTGAACGTCGGAGCAGTAGGCGTTTAATGCATTTTCCCATAGGGTCCAATGCAAAATTGACACCTCATTTTTTCCATTCTCGAGAGCTTTGAGTCTCTGCAAAACATATACATGTGTAGACACAAATAAGTGAAATAGAATGAAGGCTATTTCAGCTTTAGCTTTTATTCCGTTTGGGAGCTAAAGTCGCACAAACTTTTGTTTACAAAAATTTCGATGGCCTATAGTTCGCAAGTTATGCAATCAGTTGACATAAGATTGTGCATGCATGTAGACATGTTAATGGCCTTTATACATGCCAAGTTTCAGATGGCTACCTACTCATACAAGCAAGCAGTAGCGGTTTGAAATTTTCACAATTTGGGCTACACGTTCGGGACGATTCGTGACCTTAGGTGACTTGCACAATTCGGGCTGAAACTAGTGCCAAATGAGAGGGTTGGGATAAACATTCAATTGACCATATGTGCCAAAAATTCTCGTTCTTTAGTTTTCGAGTTATAGCCCCTGGAAGTCGTAAACTGCACGACTTTGCCCTCGAATATCTCGACAACGGAGAAAGGAGAATTTCTGGGATTTTTTTCCAAGAAATATATGGGAATTATCTGTAATTTTAGCACAGTTTCAGAACGATTCGTGAAAGTCACCTTTTAAGAATAACTTCCACTGCAGCCCATACATAAAAGTTTGCTCCTTTATTACTCTGCACATGGACAATTATTTGCGCTGTTATTTGCCCCAGGCATGTACCTATGTAATTACCGTTTGCAGTGTAAAGATGGATGTTATCGGTCGCTGAACGTCGGAGCAGTAGGCGTTTAATGCATTTTCCCATAGGGTCAAATGCAAAATTGACACCTCATTTTCTCCATTCTCAAGAGCTTTGAGTCTCTGCAAAACATATACATGTGTAGACACAAATAAGTGAAATAGAATGAAGGCTATTTCAGCTTTAGCTTTTATTCCGTTTGGGAGCTAAAGTCGCACAAACTTTTGTTTACAAAAATTTCGATGGCCTATAGTTCGCAAGTTATGTAATCAGTTGACATAAGATTGTGCAAGCTTGTAGACATGTTAATGGCCTTTATACATGCCAAGTTTCAGATGGCTACCTACTCATACAAGCAAGCAGTAGCGGTTTGAAATTTTCACAATTTGGGCTACACGTTCGGGACGATTCGTGACCTTAGGTGACTTGCACAATTCGGGCTGAAACTAGTGCCAAATGAGAGGGTTGGGATAAACATTCAATTGACCATATGTGCCAAAAATTCTCGTTCTTTAGTTTTCGAGTTATAGCCCCTGGAAGTCGTAAACTGCACGACTTTGCCCTCGAATATCTCGACAACGGAGAAAGGAGAATTTCTGGGATTTTTTCCAAGAAATATATGGGAATTATCTGTAATTTTAGCACAGTTTCAGAACGATTCGTGAAAGTCACCTTTTAAGAATAACTTCCACTGCAGCCCATACATAAAAGTTTGCTCCTTTATTACTCTGCACATGGACAATTATTTGCGCTGTTATTTGCCCCAGGCATGTACCTATGTAATTACCGTTTACAGTGTAAAGATGGATGTTATCGGTCGCTGAACATCGGAGCAGTAGGCGTTTAATGCATTTTCCCATAGGGTCCAATGCAAAATTGACACCTCATTTTCTCCATTCTCAAGAGCTTTGAGTCTCTGCAAAACATATACATGTGTAGACACAAATAAGTGAAATAGAATGAAGGCTATTTCAGCTTTAGCTTTTATTCCGTTTGGGAGCTAAAGTCGCACAAACTTTTGTTTACAAAAATTTCGATGGCCTATAGTTCGCAAGTTATGCAATCAGTTGACATAAGATTGTGCATGCATGTAGACATGTTAATGGCCTTTATACATGCCAAGCTTCAGATGGCTACCTACTTATACAAGCAAGCAGTAGCGGTTTGAAATTTTCCCAATTTGGGCTACACGTTCGGGACGATTCGTGACCTTAGGTGACTTGCACAATTCGGGCTGAAACTAGTGCCAAATGAGAGGGTTGGGATAAACATTCAATTGACCATATGTGCCAAAAATTCTCGTTCTTTAGTTTTCGAGTTATAGCCCCTGGAAGTCGTAAACTGCACGACTTTGCCCTCGAATATCTCGACAACGGAGAAAGGAGAATTTCTGGGATTTTTTCCCAAGAAATATATGGGAATTATCTGTAATTTTAGCACAGTTTCAGAACGATTCGTGAAAGTCACCTTTTAAGAATAACTTCCACTGCAGCCCATACATAAAAGTTTGCTCCTTTATTACTCTGCACATGGACAATTATTTGCGCTGTTATTTGCCCCAGGCATGTACCTATGTAATTACCGTTTGCAGTGTAAAGATGGATGTTATCGGTCGCTGAACGTCGGAGCAGTAGGCGTTTAATGCATTTTCCCATAGGGTCCAATGCAAAATTGACACCTCATTTTCTCCATTCTCAAGAGCTTTGAGTCTCTGCAAAACATATACATGTGTAGACACAAATAAGTGAAATAGAATGAAGGCTATTTCAGCTTTAGCTTTTATTCCGTTTGGGAGCTAAAGTCGCACAAACTTTTGTTTACAAAAATTTCGATGGCCTATAGTTCGCAAGTTATGTAATCAGTTGACATAAGATTGTGCAAGCTTGTAGACATGTTTATGGCCTTTATACATGCCAAGTTTCAGATGGCTACCTACTCATACAAGCAAGCAGTAGCGGTTTGAAATTTTCACAATTTGGGCTACACGTTCGGGACGATTCGTGACCTTAGGTGACTTGCACAATTCGGGCTGAAACTAGTGCCAAATGAGAGGGTTGGGATAAACATTCAATTGACCATATGTGCCAAAAATTCTCGTTCTTTAGTTTTCGAGTTATAGCCCCTGGAAGTCGTAAACTGCACGACTTTGCCCTCGAATATCTCGACAACGGAGAAAGGAGAATTTCTGGGATTTTTCCCAAGAAATATATGGGAATTATCTGTAATTTTAGCACAGTTTCAGAACGATTCGTGAAAGTCACCTTTTAAGAATAACTTCCACTGCAGCCCATACATAAAAGTTTGCTCCTTTATTACTCTGCACATGGACAATTATTTGCGCTGTTATTTGCCCCAGGCATGTATCTTTGTAATTACCGTTTACAGTGTAAAGATGGATGTTATCGGTCGCTGAACGTCGGAGCAGTAGGCGTTTAATGCATTTTCTCATAGGGTCCAATGCAAAATTGACACCTCATTTTCTCCATTCTCAAGAGCTTTGAGTCTCTGCAAAACATATACATGTGTAGACACAAATAAGTGAAATAGAATGAAGGCTATTTCAGCTTTAGCTTTTATTCCGTTTGGGAGCTAAAGTCGCACAAACTTTTGTTTACAAAAATTTCGATGGCCTATAGTTCGCAAGTTATGCAATCAGTTGACATAAGATTGTGCATGCATGTAGACATGTTAATGGCCTTTATACATGCCAAGTTTCAGATGGTTACCTACTCATACAAGCAAGCAGTAGCGGTTTGAAATTTTCACAATTTGGGCTACACGTTCGGGACGATTCGTGACCTTAGGTGACTTGCACAATTCGGGCTGAAACTAGTGCCAAATGAGAGGGTTGGGATAAACATTCAATTGACCATATGTGCCAAAAATTCTCGTTCTTTAGTTTTCGAGTTATAGCCCCTGGAAGTCGTAAACTGCACGACTTTGCCCTCGAATATCTCGACAACGGAGAAAGGAGAATTTCTGGGATTTTTTCCCAAGAAATATATGGGAATTATCTGTAATTTTAGCACAGTTTCAGAACGATTCGTGAAAGTCACCTTTTAAGAATAACTTCCACTGCAGCCCATACATAAAAGTTTGCTCCTTTATTACTCTGCACATGGACAATTATTTGCGCTGTTATTTGCCCCAGGCATGTATCTATGTAATTACCGTTTACAGTGTAAAGATGGATGTTATCGGTCGCTGAACGTCGGAGCAGTAGGCGTTTAATGCATTTTCCCATAGGGTCCAATGCAAAATTGACACCTCATTTTCTCCATTCTCAAGAGCTTTGAGTCTCTGCAAAACATATACATGTGTAGACACAAATAAGTGAAATAGAATGAAGGCTATTTCAGCTTTAGCTTTTATTCCGTTTGGGAGCTAAAGTCGCACAAACTTTTGTTTACAAAAATTTCGATGGCCTATAGTTCGCAAGTTATGTAATCAGTTGACATAAGATTGTGCAAGCTTGTAGACATGTTTATGGCCTTTATACATGCCAAGTTTCAGATGGCTACCTACTCATACAAGCAAGCAGTAGCGGTTTGAAATTTTCACAATTTGGGCTACACGTTCGGGACGATTCGTGACCTTAGGTGACTTGCACAATTCGGGCTGAAACTAGTGCCAAATGAGAGGGTTGGGATAAACATTCAATTGACCATATGTGCCAAAAATTCTCGTTCTTTAGTTTTCGAGTTATAGCCCCTGGAAGTCGTAAACTGCACGACTTTGCCCTCGAATATCTCGACAACGGAGAAAGGAGAATTTCTGGGATTTTTCCCAAGAAATATATGGGAATTATCTGTAATTTTAGCACAGTTTCAGAACGATTCGTGAAAGTCACCTTTTAAGAATAACTTCCACTGCAGCCCATACATAAAAGTTTGCTCCTTTATTACTCTGCACATGGACAATTATTTGCGCTGTTATTTGCCCCAGGCATGTATCTTTGTAATTACCGTTTACAGTGTAAAGATGGATGTTATCGGTCGCTGAACGTCGGAGCAGTAGGCGTTTAATGCATTTTCTCATAGGGTCCAATGCAAAATTGACACCTCATTTTCTCCATTCTCAAGAGCTTTGAGTCTCTGCAAAACATATACATGTGTAGACACAAATAAGTGAAATAGAATGAAGGCTATTTCAGCTTTAGCTTTTATTCCGTTTGGGAGCTAAAGTCGCACAAACTTTTGTTTACAAAAATTTCGATGGCCTATAGTTCGCAAGTTATGCAATCAGTTGACATAAGATTGTGCATGCATGTAGACATGTTAATGGCCTTTATACATGCCAAGTTTCAGATGGTTACCTACTCATACAAGCAAGCAGTAGCGGTTTGAAATTTTCACAATTTGGGCTACACGTTCGGGACGATTCGTGACCTTAGGTGACTTGCACAATTCGGGCTGAAACTAGTGCCAAATGAGAGGGTTGGGATAAACATTCAATTGACCATATGTGCCAAAAATTCTCGTTCTTTAGTTTTCGAGTTATAGCCCCTGGAAGTCGTAAACTGCACGACTTTGCCCTCGAATATCTCGACAACGGAGAAAGGAGAATTTCTGGGATTTTTTCCCAAGAAATATATGGGAATTATCTGTAATTTTAGCACAGTTTCAGAACGATTCGTGAAAGTCACCTTTTAAGAATAACTTCCACTGCAGCCCATACATAAAAGTTTGCTCCTTTATTACTCTGCACATGGACAATTATTTGCGCTGTTATTTGCCCCAGGCATGTATCTATGTAATTACCGTTTACAGTGTAAAGATGGATGTTATCGGTCGCTGAACGTCGGAGCAGTAGGCGTTTAATGCATTTTCCCATAGGGTCCAATGCAAAATTGACACCTCATTTTCTCCATTCTCAAGAGCTTTGAGTCTCTGCAAAACATATACATGTGTAGACACAAATAAGTGAAATAGAATGAAGGCTATTTCAGCTTTAGCTTTTATTCCGTTTGGGAGCTAAAGTCGCACAAACTTTTGTTTACAAAAATTTCGATGGCCTATAGTTCGCAAGTTATGTAATCAGTTGACATAAGATTGTGCAAGCTTGTAGACATGTTTATGGCCTTTATACATGCCAAGTTTCAGATGGCTACCTACTCATACAAGCAAGCAGTAGCGGTTTGAAATTTTCACAATTTGGGCTACACGTTCGGGACGATTCGTGACCTTAGGTGACTTGCACAATTCGGGCTGAAACTAGTGCCAAATGAGAGGGTTGGGATAAACATTCAATTGACCATATGTGCCAAAAATTCTCGTTCTTTAGTTTTCGAGTTATAGCCCCTGGAAGTCGTAAACTGCACGACTTTGCCCTCGAATATCTCGACAACGGAGAAAGGAGAATTTCTGGGATTTTTTCCCAAGAAATATATGGGAATTATCTGTAATTTTAGCACAGTTTCAGAACGATTCGTGAAAGTCACCTTTTAAGAATAACTTCCACTGCAGCCCATACATAAAAGTTTGCTCCTTTATTACTCTGCACATGGACAATTATTTGCGCTGTTATTTGCCCCAGGCATGTATCTATGTAATTACCGTTTACAGTGTAAAGATGGATGTTATCGGTCGCTGAACGTCGGAGCAGTAGGCGTTTAATGCATTTTCTCATAGGGTCCAATGCAAAATTGACACCTCATTTTCTCCATTCTCAAGAGCTTTGAGTCTCTGCAAAACATATACATGTGTAGACACAAATAAGTGAAATAAAATGAAGGCTATTTCAGCTTTAGCTTTTATTCCGTTTGGGAGCTAAAGTCGCACAAACTTTTGTTTACAAAAATTTCGATGGCCTATAGTTCGCAAGTTATGCAATCAGTTGACATAAGATTGTGCATGCATGTAGACATGTTAATGGCCTTTATACATGCCAAGTTTCAGATGGCTACCTACTCATACAAGCAAGCAGTAGCGGTTTGAAATTTTCACAATTTGGGCTACACGTTCGGGACGATTCGTGACCTTAGGTGACTTGCACAATTCGGGCTGAAACTAGTGCCAAATGAGAGGGTTGGGATAAACATTCAATTGACCATATGTGCCAAAAATTCTCGTTCTTTAGTTTTCGAGTTATAGCCCCTGGAAGTCGTAAACTGCACGACTTTGCCCTCGAATATCTCGACAACGGAGAAAGGAGAATTTCTGGGGTTTTTTCCCAAGAAATATATGGGAATTATCTGTAATTTTAGCACAGTTTCAGAACGATTCGTGAAAGTCACCTTTTAAGAATAACTTCCACTGCAGCCCATACATAAAAGTTTGCTCCTTTATTACTCTGCACATGGACAATTATTTGCGCTGTTATTTGCCCCAGGCATGTACATATGTAATTACCGTTTACAGTGTAAAGATGGATGTTATCGGTCGCTGAACGTCGGAGCAGTAGGCGTTTAATGCATTTTCCCATAGGGATCAATGCAAAATTGACACCTCATTTTCTCCATTCTCAAGAGCTTTGAGTCTCTGCAAAACATATACATGTGTAGACACAAATAAGTGAAATAGAATGAAGGCTATTTCAGCTTTAGCTTTTATTCCGTTTGGGAGCTAAAGTCGCACAAACTTTTGTTTACAAACATTTCGATGGCCTATAGTTCGCAAGTTATGCAATCAGTTGACATAAGATTGTGCATGCATGTAGAGATGTTAATGGCCTTTATACATGCCAAGTTTCAGATGGCTACCTACTCATACAAGCAAGCAGTAGCGGTTTGAAATTTTCACAATTTGGGCTACACGTTCGGGACGATTCGTGACCTTAGGTGACTTGCACAATTCGGGCTGAAACTAGTGCCAAATGAGAGGGTTGGGATAAACATTCAATTGACCATATGTGCCAAAAATTCTCGTTCTTTAGTTTTCGAGTTATAGCCCCTGGAAGTCGTAAACTGCACGACTTTGCCCTCGAATATCTCGACAACGGAGAAAGGAGAATTTCTGGGATTTTTTCCCAAGAAATATATGGGAATTATCTGTAATTTTAGCACAGTTTCAGAACGATTCGTGAAAGTCACCTTTTAAGAATAACTTCCACTGCAGCCCATACATAAAAGTTTGCTCCTTTATTACTCTGCACATGGACAATTATTTGCGCTGTTATTTGCCCCAGGCATGTACCTATGTAATTACCGTTTACAGTGTAAAGATGGATGTTATCGGTCGCTGAACATCGGAGCAGTAGGCGTTTAATGCATTTTCCCATAGGGATCAATGCAAAATTGACACTTCATTTTCTCCATTCTCAAGAGCTTTGAGTCTCTGCAAAACATATACATGTGTAGACACAAATAAGTGAAATAGAATGAAGGCTATTTCAGCTTTAGCTTTTATTCCGTTTGGGAGCTAAAATTCGCACAAACTTTTGTTTACAAAACATTCGATGGCCTATAGTTCGCAAGTTATGCAATCAGTTGACATAAGATTGTGCATGCATGTAGACATGTTAATGGCCTTTATACATGCCAAGTTTCAGATGGCTACCTACTCATACAAGCAAGCAGTAGCGGTTTGAAATTTTCACAATTTGGGCTACACGTTCGGGACGATTCGTGACCTTAGGCGACTTGCACAATTCGGGCTGAAACTAGTGCCAAATGAGAGGGTTGGGATAAACATTCAATTGACCATATGTGCCAAAAATTCTCGTTCTTTAGTTTTCGAGTTATAGCCCCTGGAAGTCGTAAACTGCACGACTTTGCCCTCGAATATCTCGACAACGGAGAAAGGAGAATTTCTGGGATTTTTTCCCAAGAAATATATGGGAATTATCTGTAATTTTAACACAGTTTCAGAACGATTCGTGAAAGTCACCTTTTAAGAATAACTTCCACTGCAGCCCATTCATAAAAGTTTGCTCCTTTATTACTCTGCACGTGGACAATTATTTGCGCTGTTATTTGCCCCAGGCATGTACCTATGTAATTACCGTTTACAGTGTAAAGATGGATGTTATCGGTCGCTGAACGTCGGAGCAGTAGGCGTTTAATGCATTTTCCCATAGGGTCCAATGCAAAATTGACACCTCATTTTCTCCATTCTCAAGAGCTTTGAGTCTCTGCAAAACATATACATGTGTAGACACAAATAAGTGAAATAGAATGAAGGCTATTTCAGCTTTAGCTTTTATTCCGTTTGGGAGCTAAAGTCGCACAAACTTTTGTTTACAAAAATTTCGATGGCCTATAGTTCGCAAGTTATGCAATCAGTTGACATAAGATTGTGCATGCATGTAGACATGTTAATGGCCTTTATACATGCCAAGTTTCAGATGGCTACCTACTCATACAAGCAAGCGGTAGCGGTTTGAAATTTTCCCAATTTGGGCTACACGTTCGGGACGATTCGTGACCTTAGGTGACTTGCACAATTCGGGCTGAAACTAGTGCCAAATGAGAGGGTTGGGATAAAAATTCAATTGACCATATGTGCCAAAAATTCTCGTTCTTTAGTTTTCGAGTTATAGCCCCTGGAAGTCGTAAACTGCACGATTTTGCCCTCGAATATCTCGACAACGGAGAAAGGAGAATTTCTGGGATTTTTTCCCAAGAAATATATGGGAATTATCTGTAATTTTAGCACAGTTTCAGAACGATTCGTGAAAGTCACCTTTTAAGAATAACTTCCACTGCAGCCCATACATAAAAGTTTGCTCCTTTATTACTCTGCACATGGACAATTATTTGCGCTGTTATTTGCCCCAGGCATGTACCTATGTAATTACCGTTTACAGTGTAAAGATGGATGTTATCGGTCGCTGAACGTCGGAGCAGTAGGCGTTTAATGCATTTTCCCTTAGGGATCAATGCAAAATTGACACCTCATTTGATCCATTCTCAAGAGCTTTGAGTCTCTGCAAAACATATACATGTGTAGACACAAATAAGTGAAATAGAATGAAGGCTATTTCAGCTTTAGCTTTTATTCCGTTTGGAAGCTAAAGTCGCACAAACTTTTGTTTACAAAAATTTCGATGGCCTATAGTTCGCAAGTTATGCAATCAGTTGACATAAGATTGTGCATGCATGTAGACATGTTAATGGCCTTTATACATGCCAAGTTTCAGATGGCTACCTACTCATACAAGCAAGCAGTAGCGGTTTGAAATTTTCACAATTTGGGCTACACGTTCGGGACGATTCGTGACCTTAGGTGACTTGCACAATTCGGGCTGAAACTAGTGCCAAATGAGAGGGTTGGGATAAACATTCAATTGACCATATGTGCCAAAAATTCTCGTTCTTTAGTTTTCGAGTTATAGCCCCTGGAAGTCGTAAACTGCACGACTTTGCCCTCGAATATCTCGACAACGGAGAAAGGAGAATTTCTGGGATTTTTTCCCAAGAAATATATGGGAATTATCTGTAATTTTAGCACAGTTTCAGAACGATTCGTGAAAGTCACCTTTTAAGAATATCTTCCACTGCAGCCCATACATAAAAGTTTGCTCCTTTATTACTCTGCACATGGACAGTTATTTGCGCTGTTATTTGCCCAAGGCATGTACCTATGTAATTACCGTTTACAGTGTAAAGATGGATGTTATCGGCTTGCTGAACGTCGGAGCAGTAGGCGTTTAATGCATTTTCCCATAGGGATCAATGCAAAATTGACACTTCATTTTCTCCATTCTCAAGAGCTTTGGGTCTCTGCAAAACATATACATGTGTAGACACAAATAAGTGAAATAGAATGAAGGCTATTTCAGCTTTAGCTTTTATTCCGTTTGGGAGCTAAAGTCGCACAAACTTTTGTTTACAAAACATTCGATGGCCTATAGTTCGCAAGTTATGCAATCAGTTGACATAAGATTGTGCATGCATGTAGACATGTTAATGGCCTTTATACATGCCAAGTTTCAGATGGCTACCTACTCATACAAGCAAGCAGTAGCGGTTTGAAATTTTCACAATTTGGGCTGCACGTTCGGGACGATTCGTGACCTTAGGTGACTTGCACAATTCGGGCTGAAACTAGTGCCAAATGAGAGGGTTGGGATAAACATTCAATTGACCATATGTGCCAAAAATTCTCGTTCTTTAGTTTTCGAGTTATAGCCCCTGGAAGTCGTAAACTGCACGACTTTGCCCTCGAATATCTCGACAACGGAGAAAGGAGAATTTCTGGGATTTTTTCCCAAGAAATATATGGGAATTATCTGTAATTTTAGCACAGTTTCAGAACGATTCGTGAAAGTCACCTTTTAAGAATAACTTCCACTGCAGCCCATACATAAAAGTTTGCTCCTTTATTACTCTGCACATGGACAATTATTTGCGCTGTTATATGCCCCATGCATGTACCTATGTAATTACCGTTTACAGTGTAAAGATGGATGTTATCGGTCGCTGAACGTCGGAGCAGAAGGCGTTTAATGCCTTTTCCCATAGGGTCTAATGCAAAATTGACACCTCATTTTCTCCATTCTCAAAAGTTTGGAGTCTCTGCAAAACATATACATGTGTAGACACAAATAAGTGAAATAGAATGAAGGCTATTTCAGCTTTAGCTTTTATTCCATTTGGGAGCTAAAGTCGCACAAACTTTTGTTTACAAAAATTTCGATGGCCTATAGTTCGCAAGTTATGCAATCAGTTGACATAAGATTGTGCATGCATGTAGACATGTTAATGGCCTTTATACATGCCAAGTTTCAGATGGCTACCTACTCATACAAGCAAGCAGTAGCGGTTTGAAATTTTCACAATTTGGGCTACACGTTCGGGACGATTCGTGACCTTAGGTGACTTGCACAATTCGGGCTGAAACTAGTGCCAAATGAGAGGGTTGGGATAAACATTCAATTGACCATATGTGCCAAAAATTCTCGTTCTTTAGTTTTCGAGTTATAGCCCCTGGAAGTCATAAACTGCACGATTTTGCCCTCGAATATCTCGACAACGGAGAAAGGAGAATTTCTGGGATTTTTTCCCAAGAAATATATGGGAATTATCTGTAATTTTAGCACAGTTTCAGAACGATTCGTGAAAGTCACCTTTTAAGAATAACTTCCACTGCAGCCCATACATAAAAGTTTGCTCCTTTATTACTCTGCACATGGACAATTATTTGCGCTGTTATTTGCCCCAGGCATGTACCTATGTAATTACCGTTTACAGTGTAAAGATGGATGTTATCGGTCGCTGAACGTCGGAGCAGTAGGCGTTTAATGCATTTTCCCCTAGGGTCCAATGCAAAATTGACACCTCATTTTCTCCATTCTCAAGAGCTTTGAGTCTCTGCAAAAACATATACATGTGTAGACACAAATAAGTGAAATAGAATGAAGGCTATTTCAGCTTTAGCTTTTATTCCGTTTGGGAGCTAAAGTCGCACAAACTTTTGTTTACAAAAATTTCGATGGCCTGTAGTTCGCAAGTTATGCAATCAGTTGACATAAGATTGTGCATGCATGTAGACATGTTAATGGCCTTTATACATGCCAAGTTTCAGATGGCTACCTACTCATACAAGCAAGCAGTAGCGGTTTGAAATTTTCACAATTCGGGCTACACGTTCGGGACGATTCGTGACCTTAGGTGACTTGCACAATTCGGGCTGAAACTAGTGCCAAATGAGAGGGTTGGGATAAACATTCAATTGACCATATGTGCCAAAAATTCTCGTTCTTGAGTTTTCGAGTTATAGCCCCTGGAAGTCGTAAACTGCACGACTTTGCCCTCAAATATCTCGACAACGGAGAAAGGAGAATTTCTGGGATTTTTTCCCAAGAAATATATGGGAATTATCTGTAATTTTAGCACAGTTTCAGAACGATTCGTGAAAGTCACCTTTTAAGAATAACTTCCACTGCAGCCCATACATAAAAGTTTGCTCCTTTATTACTCTGCACATGGACAATTATTTGCGCTGTTATTTGCCCCAGGCATGTACCTATGTAATTACCGTTTACAGTGTAAAAATGGATGTTATCGGTCGCTGAACGTCGGAGCAGTAGGCGTTTAATGCATTTTCCCATAGGGTCCAATGCAAAATTGACACCTCATTTTCTCCATTCTCAAGAGCTTTGAGTCTCTGCAAAACATATACATGTGTAGACACAAATAAGTGAAATAGAATGAAGGCTATTTCAGCTTTAGCTTTTATTCCGTTTGGGAGCTAAAGTCGCACAAACTTTTGTTTACAAAAATTTCGATGGCCTATAGTTCGCAAGTTATGCAATCAGTTGACATAAGATTGTGCATGCATGTAGACATGTTAATGGCCTTTATACATGCCAAGTTTCAGATGGCTACCTACTCATACAAGCAAGCAGTAGCGGTTTGAAATTTTCACAATTTGGGCTACACGTTCGGGACGATTCGTGACCTTAGGTGACTTGCACAATTCGGGCTGAAACTAGTGCCAAATGAGAGGGTTGGGATAAACATTCAATTGACCATATGTGCCAAAAATTCTCGTTCTTTAGTTTTCGAGTTATAGCCCCTGGAAGTCGTAAACTGCACGACTTTGCCCTCGAATATCTCGACAACGGAGAAAGGAGAATTTCTGGGATTTTTTCCCAAGAAATATATGGGAATTATCTGTAATTTTAGCACAGTTTCAGAACGATTCGTGAAAGTCACCTTTTAAGAATAACTTCCACTGCAGCCCATACATAAAAGTTTGCTCCTTTATTACTCTGCACATGGACAATTATTTGCGCTGTTATATGCCCCATGGATGTACCTATGTAATTACCGTTTACAGTGTAAAGATGGATGTTATCGGTCGCTGAACGTCGGAGCAGAAGGCGTTTAATGCCTTTTCCCATAGGGTCCAATGCAAAATTGACACCTCATTTTCTCCATTCTCAAAAGTTTGGAGTCTCTGCAAAACATATACATGTGTAGACACAAATAAGTGAAATAGAATGAAGGCTATTTCAGCTTTAGCTTTTATTCCATTTGGGAGCTAAAGTCGCACAAACTTTTGTTTACAAAAATTTCGATGGCCTATAGTTCGCAAGTTATGCAATCAGTTGACATAAGATTGTGCATGCATGTAGACATGTTAATGGCCTTTATACATGCCAAGTTTCAGATGGCTACCTACTCATACAAGCAAGCAGTAGCGGTTTGAAATTTTCACAATTTGGGCTACACGTTCGGGACGATTCGTGACCTTAGGTGACTTGCACAATTCGGGCTGAAACTAGTGCCAAATGAGAGGGTTGGGATAAACATTCAATTGACCATATGTGCCAAAAATTCTCGTTCTTTAGTTTTCGAGTTATAGCCCCTGGAAGTCATAAACTGCACGATTTTGCCCTCGAATATCTCGACAACGGAGAAAGGAGAATTTCTGGGATTTTTTCCCAAGAAATATATGGGAATTATCTGTAATTTTAGCACAGTTTCAGAACGATTCGTGAAAGTCACCTTTTAAGAATAACTTCCACTGCAGCCCATACATAAAAGTTTGCTCCTTTATTACTCTGCACATGGACAATTATTTGCGCTGTTATTTGCCCCAGGCATGTACCTATGTAATTACCGTTTACAGTGTAAAGATGGATGTTATCGGTCGCTGAACGTCGGAGCAGTAGGCGTTTAATGCATTTTCCCCTAGGGTCCAATGCAAAATTGACACCTCATTTTCTCCATTCTCAAGAGCTTTGAGTCTCTGCAAAAACATATACATGTGTAGACACAAATAAGTGAAATAGAATGAAGGCTATTTCAGCTTTAGCTTTTATTCCGTTTGGGAGCTAAAGTCGCACAAACTTTTGTTTACAAAAATTTCGATGGCCTGTAGTTCGCAAGTTATGCAATCAGTTGACATAAGATTGTGCATGCATGTAGACATGTTAATGGCCTTTATACATGCCAAGTTTCAGATGGCTACCTACTCATACAAGCAAGCAGTAGCGGTTTGAAATTTTCACAATTCGGGCTACACGTTCGGGACGATTCGTGACCTTAGGTGACTTGCACAATTCGGGCTGAAACTAGTGCCAAATGAGAGGGTTGGGATAAACATTCAATTGACCATATGTGCCAAAAATTCTCGTTCTTGAGTTTTCGAGTTATAGCCCCTGGAAGTCGTAAACTGCACGACTTTGCCCTCAAATATCTCGACAACGGAGAAAGGAGAATTTCTGGGATTTTTTCCCAAGAAATATATGGGAATTATCTGTAATTTTAGCACAGTTTCAGAACGATTCGTGAAAGTCACCTTTTAAGAATAACTTCCACTGCAGCCCATACATAAAAGTTTGCTCCTTTATTACTCTGCACATGGACAATTATTTGCGCTGTTATTTGCCCCAGGCATGTACCTATGTAATTACCGTTTACAGTGTAAAAATGGATGTTATCGGTCGCTGAACGTCGGAGCAGTAGGCGTTTAATGCATTTTCCCATAGGGTCCAATGCAAAATTGACACCTCATTTTCTCCATTCTCAAGAGCTTTGAGTCTCTGCAAAACATATACATGTGTAGACACAAATAAGTGAAATAGAATGGAGGCTATTTCAGCTTTAGCTTTTATTCCGTTTGGGAGCTAAAGTCGCACAAACTTTTGTTTACAAAAATTTCGATGGCCTATAGTTCGCAAGTTATGCAATCAGTTGACATAAGATTGTGCATGCATGTAGACATGTTAATGGCCTTTATACATGCCAAGTTTCAGATGGCTACCTACTCATACAAGAGAGCAGTAGCGGTTTGAAATTTTCACAATTTGGGCTACACGTTCGGGACGATTCGTGACCTTAGGTGACTTGCACAATTCGGGCTGAAACTAGTGCCAAATGAGAGGGTTGGGATAAACATTCAATTGACCATATGTGCCAAAAATTCTCGTTCTTTAGTTTTCGAGTTATAGCCCCTGGAAGTCGTAAACTGCACGACTTTGCCCTCGAATATCTCGACAACGGAGAAAGGAGAATTTCTGGGATTTTTTCCCAAGAAATATATGGGAATTATCTGTAATTTTAGCACAGTTTCAGAACGATTCGTGAAAGTCACCTTTTAAGAATAACTTCCACTGCAGCCCATACATAAAAGTTTGCTCCTTTATTACTCTGCACATGGACAATTATTTGCGCTGTTATATGCCCCATGGATGTACCTATGTAATTACCGTTTACAGTGTAAAGATGGATGTTATCGGTCGCTGAACGTCGGAGCAGAAGGCGTTTAATGCCTTTTCCCATAGGGTTCAATGCAAAATTGACACCTCATTTTCTCCATTCTCAAAAGTTTGGAGTCTCTGCAAAACATATACATGTGTAGACACAAATAAGTGAAATAGAATGAAGGCTATTTCAGCTTTAGCTTTTATTCCATTTGGGAGCTAAAGTCGCGCAAACTTTTGTTTACAAAAATTTCGATGGCCTATAGTTCGCAAGTTATGCAATCAGTTGACATAAGATTGTGCATGCATGTAGACATGTTAATGGCCTTTATACATGCCAAGTTTCAGATGGCTACCTACTCATACAAGCAAGCAGTAGCGGTTTGAAATTTTCACAATTTGGGCTACACGTTCGGGACGATTCGTGACCTTAGGTGACTTGCACAATTCGGGCTGAAACTAGTGCCAAATGAGAGGGTTGGGATAAACATTCAATTGACCATATGTGCCAAAAATTCTCGTTCTTTAGTTTTCGAGTTATAGCCCCTGGAAGTCATAAACTGCACGATTTTGCCCTCGAATATCTCGACAACGGAGAAAGGAGAATTTCTGGGATTTTTTCCCAAGAAATATATGGGAATTATCTGTAATTTTAGCACAGTTTCAGAACGATTCGTGAAAGTCACCTTTTAAGAATAACTTCCACTGCAGCCCATACATAAAAGTTTGCTCCTTTATTACTCTGCACATGGACAATTATTTGCGCTGTTATTTGCCCCAGGCATGTACCTATGTAATTACCGTTTACAGTGTAAAGATGGATGTTATCGGTCGCTGAACGTCGGAGCAGTAGGCGTTTAATGCATTTTCCCCTAGGGTCCAATGCAAAATTGACACCTCATTTTCTCCATTCTCAAGAGCTTTGAGTCTCTGCAAAAACATATACATGTGTAGACACAAATAAGTGAAATAGAATGAAGGCTATTTCAGCTTTAGCTTTTATTCCGTTTGGGAGCTAAAGTCGCACAAACTTTTGTTTACAAAAATTTCGATGGCCTGTAGTTCGCAAGTTATGCAATCAGTTGACATAAGATTGTGCATGCATGTAGACATGTTAATGGCCTTTATACATGCCAAGTTTCAGATGGCTACCTACTCATACAAGCAAGCAGTAGCGGTTTGAAATTTTCACAATTCGGGCTACACGTTCGGGACGATTCGTGACCTTAGGTGACTTGCACAATTCGGGCTGAAACTAGTGCCAAATGAGAGGGTTGGGATAAACATTCAATTGACCATATGTGCCAAAAATTCTCGTTCTTGAGTTTTTGAGTTATAGCCCCTGGAAGTCGTAAACTGCACGACTTTGCCCTCGAATATCTCGACAACGGAGAAAGGAGAATTTCTGGGATTTTTTCCCAAGAAATATATGGGAATTATCTGTAATTTTAGCACAGTTTCAGAACGATTCGTGGAAGTCACCTTTTAAGAATAACTTCCACTGCAGCCCATACATAAAAGTTTGCTCCTTTATTACTCTGCACATGGACAGTTATTTGCGCTGTTATTTGCCCCAGGCATGTACCTATGTAATTACCGTTTACAGTGTAAAAATGGATGTTATCGGTCGCTGAACGTCGGAGCAGTAGGCGTTTAATGCATTTTCCCATAGGGTCCAATGCAAAATTGACACCTCATTTTCTCCATTCTCAAGAGCTTTGAGTCTCTGCAAAACATATACATGTGTAGACACAAATAAGTGAAATAGAATGAAGGCTATTTCAGCTTTAGCTTTTATTCCGTTTGGGAGCTAAAGTCGCACAAACTTTTGTTTACAAAAATTTCGATGGCCTATAGTTTGCAAGTTATGCAATCAGTTGACATAAGATTGTGCATGCATGTAGACATGTTAATGGCCTTTATACATGCCAAGTTTCAGATGGCTACCTACTCATACAAGCAAGCAGTAGCGGTTTGAAATTTTCACAATTTGGGCTACACGTTCGGGACGATTCGTGACCTTAGGTGACTTGCACAATTCGGGCTGAAACTAGTGCCAAATGAGAGGGTTGGGATAAACATTCAATTGACCATATGTGCCAAAAATTCTCGTTCTTTAGTTTTCGAGTTATAGCCCCTGGAAGTCGTAAACTGCACGACTTTGCCCTCGAATATCTCGACAACGGAGAAAGGAGAATTTCTGGGATTTTTTCCCAAGAAATATATGGGAATTATCTGTAATTTTAGCACAGTTTCAGAACGATTCGTGAAAGTCACCTTTTAAGAATAACTTCCACTGCAGCCCATACATAAAAATTTCCTCCTTTATTACTCTGCACATGGACAATTATTTGCGCTGTTATTTGCCCCAGGCATGTACCTATGTAATTACCGTTTACAGTGTAAAGATGGATGTTATCGGTCGCTGAACGTCGGAGCAGTAGGCGTTTAATGCATTTTCCCATAGGGTCCAATGCAAAATTGACACCTCATTTTCTCCATTCTCAAGAGCTTTGAGTCTCTGCAAAACATATACATGTGTAGACACAAATAAGTGAAATAGAATGAAGGCTATTTCAGCTTTAGCTTTTATTCCGTTTGGGAGCTAAAGTCGCACAAACTTTTGTTTACAAAAATTTCGATGGCCTATAGTTTGCAAGTTATGCAATCAGTTGACATAAGATTGTGCATGCATGTAGACATGTTAATGGCCTTTATACATGCCAAGTTTCAGATGGCTACCTACTCATACAAGCAAGCAGTAGCGGTTTGAAATTTTCACAATTTCGGCTACACGTTCGGGACGATTCGTGACCTTAGGTGACTTGCACAATTCGGGCTGAAACTAGTGCCAAATGAGAGGGTTGGGATAAACATTCAATTGACCATATGTGCCAAAAATTCTCGTTCTTTAGTTTTCGAGTTATAGCCCCTGGAAATCGTAAACTGCACGACTTTGCCCTCGAATATCTCGACAACGGAGAAAGGAGAATTTCTGGGATTTTTTCCCAAGAAATATATGGGAATTATCTGTAATTTTAGCACAGTTTCAGAACGATTCGTGAAAGTCACCTTTTAAGAATAACTTCCACTGCAGCCCATACATAAAAGTTTGCTCCTTTATTACTCTGCACATGGACAATTATTTGCGCTGTTATTTGCCCCAGGCATGTACCTATGTAATTACCGTTTACAGTGTAAAGATGGATGTTATCGGTCGCTGAACGTCGGAGCAGTAGGCGTTTAATGCATTTTCCCATAGGGTCCAATGCAAAATTGACACCTCATTTTCTCCATTCTCAAGAGCTTTGAGTCTCTGCAAAACATATACATGTGTAGACACAAATAAGTGAAATAGAATGAAGGCTATTTCAGCTTTAGCTTTTATTCCGTTTGGGAGCTAAAGTCGCACAAACTTTTGTTTACAAAAATTTCGATGGCCTATAGTTCGCAAGTTATGCAATCAGTTGACATAAGATTGTGCATGCATGTAGACATGTTAATGGCCTTTATACATGCCAAGTTTCTGATGGCTACCTACTCATACAAGCAAGCAGTAGCGGTTTGAAATTTTCACAATTTGGGCTTCACGTTCGGGACGATTCGTGACCTTAGGTGACTTGCACAATTCGGGCTGAAACTAGTGCTAAATGAGAGGGTTGGGATAAACATTCAATTGACCATATGTGCCAAAAATTCTCGTTCTTTAGTTTTCGAGTTATAGCCCCTGGAAGTCGTAAACTGCACGACTTTGCCCTCGAATATCTCGACAACGGAGAGAGGAGAATTTCTGGGATTTTTTCCCAAGAAATATATGGGAATTATCTGTAATTTTAGCTTAGTTTCAGAACGATTCGTGAAAGTCACCTTTTAAGAATAACTTCCACTGCAGCCCATACATAAAAGTTTGCTCCTTTATTACTCTGCACATGGACAATTATTTGCGCTGTTATTTGCCCCAGGCATGTACCTATGTAATTACCGTTTACAGTGTAAAGATGGATGTTATCGGTCGCTGAACGTCGGATCAGTAGGCGTTTAATGCATTTTCCCATAGGGTCCAATGCAAAATTGACACCTCATTTTCTCCATTCTCAAGAGCTTTGAGTCTCTGCAAAACATATACATGTGTAGACACAAATAAGTGAAATAGAATGAAGGCTATTTCAGCTTTAGCTTTTATTCCGTTTGGGAGCTAAAGTCGCACAAACTTTTGTTTACAAAAATTTCGATGGCCTATAGTTCGCACGTTATGCAATCAGTTGACATAAGATTGTGCATGCATGTAGAGATGTTAATGGCCTTTATACATGCCAAGTTTCAGATGGCTACCCACTTATACAAGCAAGCAGTAGCGGTTTGAAATTTTCACAATTTGGGCTACACGTTCGGGACGATTCGTGACCTTAGGTGACTTGCACAATTCGGGCTGAAACTAGTGCCAAATGAGAGGGTTGGGATAAACATTCAATTGACCATATGTGCCAAAAATTCTCGTTCTTTAGTTTTCGAGTTATAGCCCCTGGAAGTCGTAAACTGCACGACTTTGCCCTCGAATATCTCGACAACGGAGAAAGGAGAATTTCTGGGATTTTTTCCCAAGAAATATATGGGAATTATCTGTAATTTTAGCACAGTTTCAGAACGATTCGTGAAAGTCACCTTTTAAGAATAACTTCCACTGCAGCCCATACATAAAAGTTTGCTCCTTTATTACCCTGCACATGGACAATTATTTGCGCTGTTATTTGCCCCAGGCATGTACCTATGTAATTACCGTTTACAGTGTAAAGATGGATGTTATCGGTCGCTGAACGTCGGAGCAGTAGGCGTTTAATGCATTTTCCCATAGGGTCCAATGCAAAATTGACACCTCATTTTCTCCATTCTCAAGAGCTTTGAGTCTCTGCAAAACATATACATGTGTAGACACAAATAAGTGAAATAGAATGAAGGCTATTTCAGCTTTAGCTTTTATTCCGTTTGGGAGCTAAAGTCGCACAAACTTTTGTTTACAAAAATTTCGATGGCCTATAGTTCGCAAGTTATGCAATCAGTTGACATAAGATTGTGCATGCATGTAGACATGTTAATGGCCTTTATACATGCCAAGTTTCAGATGGCTACCTACTCATACAAGCAAGCAGTAGCGGTTTGGAATTTTCACAATTTGGGCAACACGTTCGGGACGATTCGTGACCTTAGGTGACTTGCACAATTCGGGCTGAAACTAGTGCCAAATGAGAGGGTTGGGATAAACATTCAATTGACCATGTGTGCCAAAAATTCTCGTTCTTTAGTTTTCGAGTTATAGCCCCTGGAAGTCGTAAACTGCACGACTTTGCCCTCGAATATCTCGACAACGGAGAAAGGAGAATTTCTGGGATTTTTCCCAAGAAATATATGGGAATTATCTGTAATTTTAGCACAGTTTTAGATCGATTTGTGAAAGTCAACTTTTAAGAATAACTTCCACTGCAGCCCATACATAAAAATTTCCTCCTTTATTACTCTACACATGGAAAATTATTTGCGCTGTTATTTGCCCCAGGCATGTACCTATGTAGTTACCGTTTACAGTGTAAAGATGGATGTTATCGGTCGCTGAAAGTCGGAGCAGTAGGCGTTTAATGCATTTTCCCATAGGGTCCAATGCAAAATTGACACCTCATTTTCTCTATTCTCGAGAGCTTTGAGTCTCTGCAAAACATATACATGTGTAGACACAAATAAGTGAAATAGAATGAAGGCTATTTCAGCTTTAGCTTTTATTCCGTTTGGGAGCTAAAGTCGCACAAACTTTTGTTTACAAAAATTTCGATGGCCTATAGTTCGCAAGTTATGCAATCAGTTGACATAAGATTGTGCATGCATGTAGACATGTTAATGGCCTTTATACATGCCAAGTTTCAGATGGCTACCTACTCATACAAGCAAGCAGTAGCGGTTTGAAATTTTCACAATTTGGGCTACACGTTCGGGACGATTCGTGACCTTAGGTGACTTGCACAATTCGGGCTGAAACTAGTGCCAAATGAGAGGGTTGGGATAAACATTCAATTGACCATATGTGCCAAAAATTCTCGTTCTTTAGTTTTCGAGTTATAGCCCCTGGAAGTCGTAAACTGCACGACTTTGCCCTCGAATATCTCGACAACGGAGAAAGGAGAATTTCTGGGATTTTTTCCCAAGAAATATATGGGAATTATCTGTAATTTTAGCACAGTTTCAGAACGATTCGTGAAAGTCACCTTTTAAGAATAACTTCCACTGCAGCCCATACATAAAAGTTTGCTCCTTTATTACTCTGCACATGGACAATTATTTGCGCTGTTATTTGCCCCAGGCATGTACCTATGTAATTACCGTTTACAGTGTAAAGATGGATGTTATCGGTCGCTGAACGTCGGAGCAGTAGGCGTTTAATGCATTTTCCCATAGGGTCCAATGCAAAATTGACACCTCATTTTCTCCATTCTCAAGAGCTTTGAGTCTCTGCAAAACATATACATGTGTAGACACAAATAAGTGAAATAGAATGAAGGCTATTTCAGCTTTAGCTTTTATTCCGTTTGGGAGCTAAAGTCGCACAAACTTTTGTTTACAAAAATTTCGATGGCCTATAGTTTGCAAGTTATGCAATCAGTTGACATAAGATTGTGCATGCATGTAGACATGTTAATGGCCTTTACACATGCAAAGTGTCTGATGGCTACCTACTCATATAAGCAAGCGGTAGCGGTTTGAAATTTTCACAATTTGGGCAACACGTTCGGGACGATTCGTGACCTTAGGTGACTTGCACAATTCGGGCTGAAACTAGTGCCAAATGAGAGGGTTGGGATAAACATTCAATTGACTATATGTGCCAAAAATTCTCGTTCTTTAGTTTTCGAGTTATAGCCCCTGGAAGTCGTAAACTGCACGACTTTGCCCTCGAATATCTCGACAACGGAGAAAGGAGAATTTCTGGGATTTTTTCCCAAGAAATATATGGGAATTATCTGTAATTTTAGCACAGTTTCAGAACGATTCGTGAAAGTCACCTTTTAAGAATAACTTCCACTGCAGCCCATACATAAAAGTTTGCTCCTTTATTACTCTGCACATCCCTATTTTCAAGAAAGGGGACAAAGCCGACCCTGCTAACTATAGGCCCATATCTTTGACCTGTGTCCTCTGTAAGGTACTAGAGCACATTGTTGCATCTAGCCTTTCTAAACACTTCACTGAACTGAACATTCTCTATGAACTGCAGCATGGGTTCCGAGAAAAGAGATCCTGCGAGACGCAGCTTATCATGCTGATTGATGAACTGGCTAAAACTATGCAGATGGGCAAACAGACTGATTTGATTTTATTAGATTTTAGTAAGGCTTTTGACAAAGTTGCCCATGAAAAACTTCTTCAAAAACTGCATCACTATGGTATCAGAGGAGCCAGCTTACAATGGATTAAGGACTTTTTAGATAATAGGAAACAGGCTGTAGTAATTAATGGACTAAATTCAAACCTTATCCCAGTCTCCTCTGGCGTCCCGCAGGGCTCAGTTCTCGGACCAATTCTCTTCCTTGCATACATCAATGACCTACCAGAGCAGGTCAAATCAAGAGTAAGGCTCTTTGCAGATGATACTGCAATGTACCTTGCTCTTAGCTCATCGTCCGAAGGCAAGGTCCTCCAAAAGGACCTACTCAGCCTAGAACAATGGGAAAAGCTGTGGGATATGAACTTTAACCCCTCTAAATGTCAGGTCCTTCATGTCACTCGTCTTAAAAACCCCATTCAGACTAAATACTTCTTACATGATATTGAGCTGGATAGTGTTTCATCTGCAAAATATCTAGGGGTCACCATCTCGGATGACCTCTCTTGGAGTACCCATATTGATAATGTAACCAAGAGCGCTAACCAGACTCTTGGATTTCTGAAAAGAAACATTCGGGTCCATAATAAGGACCTGAAATCAGTAGCCTACAAAACACTAGTAAGGCCCCAGTTGGAGTACGCTTCAACAGTATGGTCCCCCCACACTGCCACTGATATACATAAAGTGGAAGCGGTCCAAAGAAGGGCTGCCAGGTGGGCAACAAGAGATTATAACTACACATCCAGCGTCACTGCTATGTTGAAGGACCTAAATTGGCACCCCCTAGACCAACGACGTATAGATTGCCGTCTTATGATGATGTACAAGGTCACATATGACCTTGTTGCCATTCCTGCATCTGAGTACCTTGTTCGCAACACTAGACAGTCAAGACATATTCATCCACTTTCATATCGACAAATCCCAACTTATAAAGACTACTACAGGTTCACATTCTTCCCTAGGACTATCATCCATTGGAATGCCCTCCCACCCTACATACCGGTCCTTCCTACCTTGGTGCAGTTCAGCAGTGCTGTCTGCCAGGTAATCCATGTCTCTCCCTAAACACCAATTTCTGTTTTTATCTTTTAACTATACCAACACTCTTTATCGCACTGTACAAACTCATTTCACACACTTTCCTATACATTTGTTCCAGCTAACCCCCTTCAGCACTTGGTTCGCCGGAACCCGTCTGTTGTCCCCCTCGGGGGTTAAGACGTAACGGAAGATAGATAGACATGGACAATTATTTGCGCTGTTATTTGCCCCAGGCATGTACCTATGTAATTACCGTTTACAGTGTAAAGATGGATGTTATCGGTCGCTGAACGTCGGAGCAGTAGGCGTTTAATGCATTTTCCCATAGGGTCCAATGCAAAATTGACACCTCATTTTCTCCATTCTCAAGAGCTTTGAGTCTCTGCAAAACATATACATGTGTAGACACAAATAAGTGAAATAGAATGAAGGCTATTTCAGCTTTAGCTTTTATTCCGTTTGGGAGCTAAAGTCGCACAAACTTTTGTTTACAAAAATTTCGATGGCCTATAGTTTGCAAGTTATGCAATCAGTTGACATAAGATTGTGCATGCATGTAGACATGTTAATGGCCTTTATACATGCCAAGTTTCAGATGGCTACCTACTCATACAAGCAAGCAGTAGCGGTTTGAAATTTTCACAATTTGGGCTACACGTTCGGGACGATTCGTGACCTTAGGTGACTTGCACAATTCGGGCTGAAACTAGTGCCAAATGAGAGGGTTGGGATAAACATTCAATTGACCATATGTGCCAAAAATTCTCGTTCTTTAGTTTTCGAGTTATAGCCCCTGGAAGTCGTAAACTGCACGACTTTGCCCTCGAATATCTCGACAACGGAGAAAGGAGAATTTCTGGGATTTTTTCCCAAGAAATATATGGGAATTATCTGTAATTTTAGCACAGTTTCAGAACGATTCGTGAAAGTCACCTTTTAAGAATAACTTCCACTGCAGCCCGTACATAAAAGTTTGCTCCTTTATTACTCTGCACATGGACAATTATTTGCGCTGTTATTTGCCCCAGGCATGTACCTATGTAATTACCGTTTACAGTGTAAAGATGGATGTTATCGGTCGCTGAACGTCGGAGCAGTAGGCGTTTAATGCATTTTCCCATAGGGTCCAATGCAAAATTGACACCTTATTTTCTCCATTCTCAAGAGCTTTGAGTCTCTGCAAAACATATACATGTGTAGACACAAATAAGTGAAATAGAATGAAGGCTATTTCAGCTTTAGCTTTTATTCCGTTTGGGAGCTAAAGTCGCACAAACTTTTGTTTACAAAAATTTCGATGGCCTATAGTTTGCAAGTTATGCAATCAGTTGACATAAGATTGTGCATGCATGTAGACATGTTAATGGCCTTTATACATGCCAAGTTTCTGATGGCTACATGCTCATACAAGCAAGCAGTAGCGGTTTGAAATTTTCACAATTTGGGCTACACGTTCGGGACGATTCGTGACCTTAGGTGACTTGCACAATTCGGGCTGAAACTAGTGCCAAATGAGAGGATTGGGATAAACATTCAATTGACCATAAGTGCCAAAACTTCTCGTTCTTTAGTTTTCGAGTTATAGCCCCTGGAAGTCGTAAACTGCACGACTTTGCCCTCGAATATCTCGACAACGGAGAAAGGAGAATTTCTGGGATTTTTTCCCAAGAAATATATGGGAATTATCTGTAATTTTAGCACAGTTTCAGAACGATTCGTGAAAGTCACCTTTTAAGAATAACTTCCACTGCAGCCCATACATAAAAGTTTGCTCCTTTATTACTCTGCACATGGACAATTATTTGCGCTGTTATTTGCCCCAGGCATGTACCTATGTAATTACCGTTTACAGTGTAAAGATGGATGTTATCGGTCGCTGAACGTCGGAGCAGTAGGCGTTTAATGCATTTTCCCATAGGGTCCAATGCAAAATTGACACCTCATTTTCTCCATTCTCAAGAGCTTTGAGTCTCTGCAAAACATATACATGTGTAGACACAAATAAGTGAAATAGAATGAAGGCTATTTCAGCTTTAGCTTTTATTCCGTTTGGGAGCTAAAGTCGCACAAACTTTTGTTTACACAAATTTCGATGGCCTATAGTTCGCAAGTTATGCAATCAGTTGACATAAGATTGTGCATGCATGTAGACATGTTAATGGCCTTTATACATGCCAAGTTTCAGATGGCTACCTACTCATACAAGCAAGCAGTAGCGGTTTGAAATTTTCACAATTTGGGCAACACGTTCGGGACGATTCGTGACCTTAGGTGACTTGCACAATTCGGGCTGAAACTAGTGCCAAATGAGAGGGTTGGGATAAACATTCAATTGACCATGTGTGCCAAAAATTCTCGTTCTTTAGTTTTCGAGTTATAGCCTTTGGAAATCGTAAACTGCACGACTTTGCCCTCGAATATCTCGACAACGGAGAAAGGAGAATTTCTGGGATTTTTTCCCAAGAAATATATGGGAATTATCTGTAATTTTAGCACAGTTTTAGAACGATTCGTGAAAGTCACCTTTTAAGAATAACTTCCACTGCAGCCCATACATAAAAATTTCCTCCTTTATTACTCTACACATGGAAAATTATTTGCGCTGTTATTTGCCCCAGGCATGTACCTATGTAGTTACCGTTTACAGTGTAAAGATGGATGTTATCGGTCGCTGAAAGTCGGAGCAGTAGGCGTTTAATGCATTTTCCCATAGGGTTCAATGCAAAATTGACACCTCATTTTCCCCATTCTCAAGAGCTTTGAGTCTCTGCAAAACATATACATGTGTAGACACAAATAAGTGAAATAGAATGAAGGCTATTTCAGTTTTAGCTTTTATTCCGTTTGGGAGCTAAAGTCGCACAAACTTTTGTTTACAAAAATTTCGATGGCCTATAGTTCGCAAGTTATGCAATCAGTTGACATAAGATTGTGCATGCATGTAGACATGTTAATGGCCTTTATACATGCAAAGTTTCAGATGGCTACCTACTCATACAAGCAAGCAGTAGCGGTTTGAAATTTTCACAATTTGGGCTACACGTTCGGGACGATTCGTGACCTTAGGTGACTTGCACAATTCGGGCTGAAACTAGTGCCAAATGAGAGGGTTGGGATAAACATTCAATTGACCATATGTGCCAAAAATTCTCGTTCTTTAGTTTTCGAGTTATAGCCCCTGGAAGTCGTAAACTGCACGACTTTGCCCTCGAATATCTCGACAACGGAGAAAGGAGAATTTCTGGGATTTTTTCCCAAGAAATATATGGGAATTATCTGTAATTTTAGCACAGTTTCAGAACGATTCGTGAAAGTCACCTTTTAAGAATAACTTCCACTGCAGCCCATACATAAAAGTTTGCTCCTTTATTACTCTGCACATGGACAATTATTTGCGCTGTTATTTGCCCCAGGCATGTACCTATGTAATTACCGTTTACAGTGTAAAGATGGATGTTATCGGTCGCTGAACGTCGGAGCAGTAGGCGTTTAATGCATTTTCCAATAGGGTCCAATGCAAAATTGACACCTCATTTTCTCCATTCTCAAGAGCTTTGAGTCTCTGCAAAACATATACATGTGTAGACACAAATAAGTGAAATAGAATGAAGGCTATTTCAGCTTTAGCTTTTATTCCGTTTGGGAGCTAAAGTCGCACAAACTTTTGTTTACAAAAATTTCGATGGCCTATAGTTTGCAAGTTATGCAATCAGTTGACATAAGATTGTGCATGCATGTAGACATGTTAATGGCCTTTATACATGCCAAGTTTCAGATGGCTACCTACTCATACAAGCAAGCAGTAGAGGTTTGAAATTTTCACAATTTGGGCTACACGTTCGGGACGATTCGTGACCTTAGGTGACTTGCACAATTCGGGCTGAAACTAGTGCCAAATGAGAGTGTTGGGATAAACATTCAATTGACCATATGTGCCAAAAATTATCGTTCTTTAGTTTTCGAGTTATAGCCCCTGGAAGTCGTAAACTGCACGACTTTGCCCTCGAATATCTCGACAACGGAGACAGGAGAATTTCTGGGATTTTTTTCCCAAGAAATATATGGGAATTATCTGTAATTTTAGCACAGTTTCAGAACGATTCGTGAAAGTCACCTTTTAAGAATAACTTCCACTGCAGCCCATACATAAAAGTTTGCTCCTTTATTACTCTGCACATGGACAATTATTTGCGCTGTTATTTGCCCCAGGCATGTACCTATGTAATTACCGTTTACAGTGTAAAGATGGATGTTATCGGTCGCTGAACGTCGGAGCAGTAGGCGTTTAATGCATTTTCCCATAGGGTCCAATGCAAAATTGACACCTCATTTTCTCCATTCTCAAGAGCTTTGAGTCTCTGCAAAACATATACATGTGTAGACACAAATAAGTGAAATAGAATGAAGGCTATTTCAGCTTTAGCTTTTATTCCGTTTGGGCGCTGAAGTCGCACAAACTTTTGTTTACAAAAATTTCGATGGCCTATAGTTTGCAAGTTATGCAATCAGTTGACATAAGATTGTGCATGCATGTAGACATGTTAATGGCCTTTACACATGCAAAGTTTCAGATGGCTACCTACTCATACAAGCAAGCGGTAGCGGTTTGAAATTTTCACAATTTGGGCAACACATTCGGGACGATTCGTGACCTTAGGTGACTTGCACAATTCGGGCTGAAACTAGTGCCAAATGAGAGGGTTGGGATAAACATTCAATTGACCATATGTGCCAAAAATTCTCGTTCTTTAGTTTTCGAGTTATAGCCCCTGGAAGTCGTAAACTGCACGACTTTGCCCTCGAATATCTCGACAACGGAGAAAGGAGAATTTCTGGGATTTTTTCCCAAGAAATATATGGGAATTATCTGTAATTTTAGCACAGTTTCAGAACGATTCGTGAAAGTCACCTTTTAAGAATAACTTCCACTGCAGCCCATACATAAAAGTTTGCTCCTTTATTACTCTGCACATGGACAATTATTTGCGCTGTTATTTGCCCCAGGCATGTACCTATGTAATTACCGTTTACAGTGTAAAGATGGATGTTATCGGTCGCTGATCGTCGGAGCAGTAGGCGTTTAATGCATTTTCCCATAGGGTCCAATGCAAAATTGACACCTCATTTTCTCCATTCTCAAGAGCTTTGAGTCTCTGCAAAACATATACATGTGTAGACACAAATAAGTGAAATAGAATGAAGGCTATTTCAGCTTTAGCTTTTATTCCGTTTGGGAGCTAAAGTCGCACAAACTTTTGTTTACAAAAATTTCGATGGCCTATAGTTTGCAAGTTATGCAATCAGTTGACATAAGATTGTGCATGCATGTAGACATGTTAATGGCCTTTATACATGCCAAGTTTCAGATGGCTACCTACTCATACAAGCAAGCAGTAGCGGTTTGAAATTTTCACAATTTCGGCTACACGTTCGGGACGATTCGTGACCTTAGGTGACTTGCACAATTCGGGCTGAAACTAGTGCCAAATGAGAGGGTTGGGATAAACATTCAATTGACCATATGTGCCAAAAATTCTCGTTCTTTAGTTTTCGAGTTATAGCCCCTGGAAGTCGTAAACTGCACGACTTTGCCCTCGAATATCTCGACAACGGAGAAAGGAGAATTTCTGGGATTTTTTCCCAAGAAATATATGGGAATTATCTGTAATTTTAGCACAGTTTCAGAACGATTCGTGAAAGTCACCTTTTAAGAATAACTTCCACTGCAGCCCATACATAAAAGTTTGCTCCTTTATTACTCTGCACATGGACAATTATTTGCGCTGTTATTTGCCCCAGGCATGTACCTATGTAATTACCGTTTACAGTGTAAAGATGGATGTTATCGGTCGCTGAACGTCGGAGCAGTAGGCGTTTAATGCATTTTCCCATAGGGTCCAATGCAAAATTGACACCTCATTTTCTCCATTCTCAAGAGCTTTGAGTCTCTGCAAAACATATACATGTGTAGACACAAATAAGTGAAATAGAATGAAGGCTATTTCAGCTTTAGCTTTTATTCCGTTTGGGAGCTAAAGTCGCACAAACTTTTGTTTACAAAAATTTCGATGGCCTATAGTTTGCAAGTTATGCAATCAGTTGACATAAGATTGTGCATGCATGTAGACATGTTAATGGCCTTTATACATGCCAAGTTTCAGATGGCTGCATGCTCATACAAGCAAGCAGTAGCGGTTTGAAATTTTCACAATTTGGGCTACACGTTCGGGACGATTCGTGACCTTAGGTGACTTGCACAATTCGGGCTGAAACTAGTGCCAAATGAGAGGATTGGGATAAACATTCAATTGACCATAAGTGCCAAAACTTCTCGTTCTTTAGTTTTCGAGTTATAGCCCCTGGAAGTCGTAAACTGCACGACTTTGCCCTCGAATATCTCGACAACGGAGAAAGGAGAATTTCTGGGATTTTTTCCCAAGAAATATATGGGAATTATCTGTAATTTTAGCACAGTTTCAGAACGATTCGTGAAAGTCACCTTTTAAGAATAACTTCCACTGCAGCCCATACATAAAAGTTTGCTCCTTTATTACTCTGCACATGGACAATTATTTGCGCTGTTATTTGCCCCAGGCATGTACCTATGTAATTACCGTTTACAGTGTAAAGATGGATGTTATCGGTCGCTGAACGTCGGAGCAGTAGGCGTTTAATGCATTTTCCCATAGGGTCCAATGCAAAATTGACACCTCATTTTCTCCATTCTCAAGAGCTTTGAGTCTCTGCAAAACATATACATGTGTAGACACAAATAAGTGAAATAGAATGAAGGCTATTTCAGCTTTAGCTTTTATTCCGTTTGGGAGCTAAAGTCGCACAAACTTTTGTTTACAAAAATTTCGATGGCCTATAGTTCGTAAGTTATGCAATCAGTTGACATAACATTGTGCATGCATGTAGACATGTTAATGGCCTTTATACATGCCAAGTTTCAGATGGCTACCTACTCATACAAGCAAGCAGTAGCGGTTTGCAATTTTCACAATTTGGGCTACACGTTCGGGACGATTCGTGACCTTAGGTGACTTGCACAATTCGGGCTGAAACTAGTGCCAAATAAGAGGGTTTGGATAAACATTCAATTGATCATACGTGCCAAAAATTCTCGTTCTTTAGTTTTCGAGTTATAGCCCCTGGAAGTCGTAAACTGCACGACTTTGCCCTCGAATATCTCGACAACGGAGAAAGGAGAATTTCTGGGATTTTTTCCCAAGAAATATATGGGAATTATCTGTAATTTTAGCACAGTTTCAGAACGATTCGTGAAAGTCACCTTTTAAGAATAACTTCCACTGCAGCCCATACATAAAAGTTTGCTCCTTTATTACTCTGCACATGGACAATTATTTGCGCTGTTATTTGCCCCAGGCATGTACCTATGTAATTACCGTTTACAGTGTAAAGATGGATGTTATCGGTCGCTGAACGTCGGAGCAGTAGGAGTTTAATGCATTTTCCCATAGGGTCCAATGCAAAATTGACACCTCATTTTCTCCATTCTCAAGAGCTTTGAGTCTTTGCAAAACATATACATGTGTAGACACAAATAAGTGAAATAGAATGAAGGCTATTTCAGCTTTAGCTTTTATTCCGTTTGGGAGCTAAAGTCGCACAAACTTTTGTTTACAAAAATTTCGATGGCCTATAGTTCGCAAGTTATGCAATCAGTTGACATAAGATTGTGCATGCATGTAGACATGTTAATGGCCTTTATACATGCCAAGTTTCAGATGGCTACCTACTCATACAAGCAAGCAGTAGCGGTTTGCAATTTTCACAATTTGGGCTACACGTTCGGGACGATTCGTGACCTTAGGTGACTTGCACAATTCGGGCTGAAACTAGTGCCAAATAAGAGGGTTTGGATAAACATTCAATTGATCATATGTGCCAAAAATTCTCGTTCTTTAGTTTTCGAGTTATAGCCCCTGGAAGTCGTAAACTGCACGACTTTGCCCTCGAATATCTCGACAACGGAGAAAGGAGAATTTCTGGGATTTTTTCCCAAGAAATATATGGGAATTATCTGTAATTTTAGCACAGTTTCAGAACGATTCGTGAAAGTCACCTTTTAAGAATAACTTCCACTGCAGCCCATACATAAAAGTTTGCTCCTTTATTACTCTGCACATGGACAATTATTTGCGCTGTTATTTGCCCCAGGCATGTACCTATGTAATTACCGTTTACAGTGTAAAGATGGATGTTATCGGTCGCTGAACGTCGGAGCAGTAGGCGTTTAATACATTTTCCCATAGGGTCCAATGCAAAATTGACACCTCATTTTCTCCATTCTCAAGAGCTTTGAGTCTCTGCAAAACATATACATGTGTAGACACAAATAAGTGAAATAGAATGAAGGCTATTTCAGCTTTAGCTTTTATTCCGTTTGGGAGCTAAAGTCGCACAAACTTTTGTTTACAAAAATTTCGATGGCCTATAGTTCGCAAGTTATGCAATCAGTTGACATAAGATTGTGCATGCATGTAGACATGTTAATGGCCTTTATACATGCCAAGTTTCAGATGGCTACCTACTCATACAAGCAAGCAGTAGCGGTTTGAAATTTTTCCAATTTGGGCTACACGTTCGGGACGATTCGTGACCTTAGGTGACTTGCACAATTCGGGCTGAAACTAGTGCCAAATGAGAGGGTTGGGATAAACATTCAATTGACTATATGTGCCAAAAATTCTCGTTCTTTAGTTTTCGAGTTATAGCCCCTGAAAGTCGTAAACTGCACGACTTTGCCCTCGAATATCTCGACAACGGAGAAAGGAGAATTTCTGGGATTTTTTCCCAAGAAATATATGGGAATTATCTGTAATTTTAGCACAGTTTCAGAACGATTCGTGAACGTCACCTTTTAAGAATAACTTCCACTGCAGCCCATACATAAAAGTTTGCTCCTTTATTACTCTGCACATGGACAATTATTTGCGCTGTTATTTGCCCCAGGCATGTACCTATGTAATTACCGTTTACAGTGTAAAGATGGATGTTATCGGTCGCTGAACGTCGGAGCAGTAGGCGTTTAATGCATTTTCCCATAGGGTCCAATGCAAAATTGACACCTCATTTTCTCCATTCTCAAGAGCTTTGCGTCTCTGCAAAACATATACATGTGTAGACACAAATAAGTAAAATAGAATGAAGGCTATTTCAGCTTTAGCTTTTATTCCGTTTGGGAGCTAAAGTCGCACAAACTTTTGTTTACAAAAATTTCGATGGCCTGTAGTTCGCAAGTTATGCAATCAGTTGACATAAGATTGTGCATGCATGTAGACATGTTAATGGCCTTTATACATGCCAAGTTTCTGATGGCTACCTACTCATACAAGCAAGCAGTAGCGGTTTGAAATTTTCACAATTTGGGCTACACGTTCGGGACGATTCGTGACCTTAGGTGACTTGCACAATTCGGGCTGAAACTAGTGCCAAATGAGAGGGTTGGGATAAACATTCAATTGACCATATGTGCCAAAAATTCTCGTTCTTTAGTTTTCGAGTTATAGCCCCTGGAAGTCGTAAACTGCACGACTTTGCCCTCGAATATCTCGACAACGGAGAAAGGAGAATTTCTGGGATTTTTTCCCAAGAAATATATGGGAATTATCTGTAATTTTAGCACAGTTTCAGAACGATTCGTGAAAGTCAACTTTTAAGAATAACTTCCAGTGCAGCCCATACATAAAAGTTTGCTCCTTTATTACTCTGCACATGGACAATTATTTGCGCTGTTATTTGCCCCAGGCATGTACCTATGTAATTACCGTTTTCAGTGTAAAGATGGATGTTATCGGTCGCTGAACGTCGGAGCAGTAGGCGTTTAATGCATTTTCCCATAGGGTCCAATGCAAAATTGACACCTCATTTTCTCCATTCTCAAGAGCTTTGAGTCTCTGCAAAACATATACATGTGTAGACACAAATAAGTGAAATAGAATGAAGGCTATTTCAGCTTTAGCTTTTATTCCGTTTGGGAGCTAAAGTCGCACAAACTTTTGTTTACAAAAATTTCGATGGCCTATAGTTTGCAAGTTATGCAATCAGTTGACATAAGATTGTGCATGCATGTAGACATGTTAATGGCCTTTATACATGCCAAGTTTCAGATGGCTACCTACTCATACAAGCAAGCAGTAGCGGTTTGAAATTTTCACAATTTGGGCTACACGTTCGGGACGATTCGTGACCTTAGGTGACTTGCACAATTCGGGCTGAAACTAGTGCCAAATGAGAGGGTTGGGATAAACATTCAATTGACCATATGTGCCAAAAATTCTCGTTCTTTAGTTTTCGAGTTATAGCCCCTGGAAGTCGTAAACTGCACGACTTTGCCCTCGAATATCTCGACAACGGAGAAAGGAGAATTTCTGGGATTTTTTCCCAAGAAATATATGGTAATTATCTGTAATTTTAGCACAGTTTCAGAACGATTCGTGAAAGTCACCTTTTAAGAATAACTTCCACTGCAGCCAATACATAAAAGTTTGCTCCTTTATTACTCTGCACATGGACAATTATTTGCGCTGTTATATGCCCCATGCATGTACCTATGTAATTACCGTTTACAGTGTAAAGATGGATGTTATCGGTCGCTGAACGTCGGAGCAGTAGGCGTTTAATGTCTTTTCCCATAGGGTCCAATGCAAAATTGACACCTCATTTTCTCCATTCTCAAAAGTTTGGAGTCTCTGCAAAACATATACATGTGTAGACACAAATAAGTGAAATACAATGAAGGCTATTTCAGCTTTAGCTTTTATTCCGTTTGGGAGCTAAAGTCGCACAAACTTTTGTTTACAAAAATTTCGATGGCCTATAGTTCGCAAGTTATGCAATCAGTTGACATAAGATTGTGCATGCATGTAGACATGTTAATGGCCTTTATACATGCCAAGTTTCAGATGGCTACCTACTCATACAAGCAAGCAGTAGCGGTTTGAAATTTTCACAATTTGGGCTACACGTTCGGGACGATTCGTGACCTTAGGTGACTTGCACAATTCGGGCTGAAACTAGTGTCAAATGAGAGGGTTGGGATAAACATTCAATTGACCATATGTGCCAAAAATTCTCGTTCTTTAGTTTTCGAGTTATAGCCCCTGGAAGTCGTAAACTGCACGACTTTGCCCTCGAATATCTCGACAACGGAGAAAGGAGAATTTCTGGGATTTTTTCCCAAGAAATATATGGGAATTATCTGTAATTTTAGCACAGTTTCAGAACGATTCGTGAAAGTCACCTTTTAAGAATAACTTCCACTGCAGCCCATACATAAAAGTTTGCTCCTTTATTACTCTGCACATGTACAATTATTTGCGCTGTTATTTGCCCCAGGCATGTACCTATGTAATTACCGTTTACAGCGTAAAGATGGATGTTATCGGTCGCTGAAAGTCGGAGCAGTAGGCGTTTAATGCATTTTCCCATAGGGTCCAATGCAAAATTGACACCTCATTTTCTCCATTCTCAAGAGCTTTGAGTCTCTGCAAAACATATACATGTGTAGACACAAATAAGTGAAATAGAATGAAGGCTATTTCAGCTTTAGCTTTTATTCCGTTTGGGAGCTAAAGTCGCACAAACTTTTGTTTACAAAAATTTCGATGGCCTGTAGTTCGCAAGTTATGCAATCAGTTGACATAAGATTGTGCATGCATGTAGACATGTTAATGGCCTTTATACATGCCAAGTTTCAGATGGCTACCTACTCATACAAGCAAGCAGTAGCGGTTTGAAATTTTCACAATTCGGGCTACACGTTCGGGACGATTCGTGACCTTAGGTGACTTGCACAATTCGGGCTGAAACTAGTGCCAAATGAGAGGGTTGGGATAAACATTCAATTGACCATATGTGCCAAAAATTCTCGTTCTTTAGTTTTCGAGTTATAGCCCCTGGAAGTCGTAAACTGCACGACTTTGCCCTCGAATATCTCGACAACGGAGAAAGGAGAATTTCTGGGATTTTTTCCCAAGAAATATATGGGAATTATCTGTAATTTTAGCACAGTTTCAGAACGATTCGTGAAAGTCACCTTTTAAGAATAACTTCCACTGCAGCCCATACATAAAAGTTTGCTCCTTTATTACTCTGCACATGGACAATTATTTGCGCTGTTATTTGCCCCAGGCATGTACCTATGTAATTACCGTTTTCAGTGTAAAGATGGATGTTATCGGTCGCTGAAAGTCGGAGCAGTAGGCGTTTAATGCATTTTCCCATAGGGTCCAATGCAAAATTGACACCTCATTTTCTCCATTCTCAAGAGCTTTGAGTCTCTGCAAAGCATATACATGTGTAGACACAAATAAGTGAAATAGAATGAAGGCTATTTCAGCTTTAGCTTTTATTCCGTTTGGGAGCTAAAGTCGCACAAACTTTTGTTTACAAAAATTTCGATGGCCTGTAGTTCGCAAGTTATGCAATCAGTTGACATAAGATTGTGCATGCATGTAGACATGTTAATGGCCTTTATACATGCCAAGTTTCAGATGGCTACCTACTCATACAAGCAAGCAGTAGCGGTTTGAAATTTTCACAATTTGGGCTACACGTTCGGGACGATTCGTGACCTTAGGTGACTTGCACAATTCGGGCTGAAACTAGTGCCAAATGAGAGGGTTGGGATAAACATTCAATTGACTATATGTGCCAAAAATTCTCGTTCTTTAGTTTTCGAGTTATAGCCCCTGGAAATTGTAAACTGCACGACTTTGCCCTCGAATATCTCGACAACGGAGAAAGGAGAATTTCTGGGATTTTTTAGCAAGACATATATGGGAATTATCTGTAATTTTAGCACAGTTTCAGAACGATTCGTGAAAGTCACCTTTTAAGAATAACTTCCACTGCAGCCCATACATAAAAGTTTGCTCCTTTATTACTCTGCACATGGACAATTATTTGCGCTGTTATTTGCCCCAGGCATGTACCTATGTAATTACCGTTTACAGTGTAAAGATGGATGTTATCGGTCGCTGAACGTCGGAGCAGTAGGCGTTTAATGCATTTTCCCATAGGGTCCAATGCAAAATTGACACCTCATTTTCTCCATTCTCAAGAGCTTTGAGTCTCTGCAAAACATATACATGTGTAGACACAAATAAGTGAAATAGAATGAAGGCTATTTCAGCTTTAGCTTTTATTCCGTTTGGGAGCTAAAGTCGCACAAACTTTTGTTTACAAAAAATTCGATGGCCTGTAGTTCGCAAGTTATGCAATCAGTTGACATAAGATTGTGCATGCATGTAGACATGTTAATGGCCTTTATACATGCCAAGTTTCAGATGGCTACCTACTCATACAAGCAAGCAGTAGCGGTTTGAAATTTTCACAATTTGGGCTACACGTTCGGGACGATTCGTGACCTTAGGTGACTTGCACAATTCGGGCTGAAACTAGTGCCAAATGAGAGGGTTGGGATAAACATTCAATTGACCATATGTGCCAAAAATTCTCGTTCTTCAGTTTTCGAGTTATAGCCCCTGGAAGTCGTAAACTGCACGACTTTGCCCTCGAATATCTCGACAACGGAGAAAGGAGAATTTCTGGGATTTTTTCCCAAGAAATATATGGGAATTATCTGTAATTTTAGCACAGTTTCAGAACGATTCGTGAAAGTCACCTTTTAAGAATAACTTCCACTGCAGCCCATACATAAAAGTTTGCTCCTTTATTACTCTGCACATGGACAATTATTTGCGCTGTTATTTGCCCCAGGCATGTACCTATGTAATTACCGTTTACAGTGTAAAGATGGATGTTATCGGTCGCTGAACGTCGGAGCAGTAGGCGTTTAATGCATTTTCCCATAGGGTCCAATGCAAAATTGACACCTCATTTTCTCCATTCTCAAGAGCTTTGAGTCTCTGCAAAACATATACATGTGTAGACACAAATAAGTGAAATAGAATGAAGGCTATTTCAGCTTTAGCTTTTATTCCGTTTGGGAGCTAAAGTCGCACAAACTTTTGTTTACAAAAAATTCGATGGCCTGTAGTTCGCAAGTTATGCAATCAGTTGACATAAGATTGTGCATGCATGTAGACATGTTAATGGCCTTTATACATGCCAAGTTTCAGATGGCTACCTACTCATACAAGCAAGCAGTAGCGGTTTGAAATTTTCACAATTTGGGCTACACGTTCGGGACGATTCGTGACCTTAGGTGACTTGCACAATTCGGGCTGAAACTAGTGCCAAATGAGAGGGTTGGGATAAACATTTAATTGACCATATGTGCCAAAAATTCTCGTTCTTCAGTTTTCGAGTTATAGCCCCTGGAAGTCGTAAACTGCACGACTTTGCCCTCGAATATCTCGACAACGGAGAAAGGAGAATTTCTGGGATTTTTTCCCAAGAAATATATGGGAATTATCTGTAATTTTAGCACAGTTTCAGAACGATTCGTGAAAGTCACCTTTTAAGAATAACTTCCACTGCAGCCCATACATAAAAGTTTGCTCCTTTATTACTCTGCACATGGACAATTATTTGCGCTGTTATTTGCCCCAGGCATGTACCTATGTAATTACCGTTTACAGTGTAAAGATGGATGTGATCGGTCGCTGAACGTCGGAGCAGTAGGCGTTTAATGCATTTTCCCATAGGGTCCAATGCAAAATTGACACCTCATTTTCTCCATTCTCAAGAGCTTTGAGTCTCTGCAAAGCATATACATGTGTAGACACAAATAAGTGAAATAGAATGAAGGCTATTTCAGCTTTAGCTTTTATTCCGTTTGGGAGCTAAAGTCGCACAAACTTTCGTTTACAAAAATTTCGATGGCCTGTAGTTCGCAAGTTATGCAATCAGTTGACATAAGATTGTGCATGCATGTAGACATGTTAATGGCCTTTATACATGCCAAGTTTCAGATGGCTACCTACTCATACAAGCAAGCAGTAGCGGTTTGAAATTTTCACAATTTGGGCTACACGTTCGGGACGATTCGTGACCTTAGGTGACTTGCACAATTCGGGCTGAAACTAGTGCCAAATGAGAGGGTTGGGATAAACATTCAATTGACCATATGTGCCAAAAATTCTCGTTCTTTAGTTTTCGAGTTATAGCCCCTGGAAGTCGTAAACTGCACGACTTTGCCCTCGAATATCTCGACAACGGAGAAAGGAGAATTTCTGGGATTTTTTCCCAAGAAATATATGGGAATTATCTGTAATTTTAGCACAGTTTCAGAACGATTCGTGAAAGTCACCTTTTAAGAATAACTTCCACTGCAGCCCATTCATAAAAGTTTGCTCCTTTATTACTCTGCACATGGACAATTATTTGCGCTGTTATTTGCCCCAGGCATGTACCTATGTAAATACCGTTTACAGTGTAAAGATGGATGTTATCGGTCGCTGAACGTCGGAGCAGTAGGCGTTTAATGCATTTTCCCATAGGGTCCAATGCAAAATTGACACCTCATTTTCTCCATTCTCAAGAGCTTTGAGTCTCTGCAAAACATATACATGTGTAGACACAAATAAGTGAAATAGAATGAAGGCTATTTCAGCTTTAGCTTTTATTCCGTTTGGGAGCTAAAGTCGCACAAACTTTTGTTTACAAAAATTTCGATGGCCTATAGTTCGCAAGTTATGCAATCAGTTGACATAAGATTGTGCATGCATGTAGACATGTTAATGGCCTTTATACATGCCAAGTTTCAGATGGCTACCTACTCATACAAGCAAGCAGTAGCGGTTTGAAATTTTTCCAATTTGGGCTACACGTTCGGGACGATTCGTGACCTTAGGTGACTTGCACAATTCGGGCTGAAACTAGTGCCAAATGAGAGGGTTGGGATAAACATTCAATTGACTATATGTGCCAAAAATTCTCGTTCTTTAGTTTTCGAGTTATAGCCCCTGGAAGTCGTAAACTGCACGACTTTGCCCTCGAATATCTCGACAACGGAGAAAGGAGAATTTCTGGGATTTTTTCCCAAGAAATATATGGGAATTATCTGTAATTTTAGCACAGTTTCAGAACGATTCGTGAAAGTCACCTTTTAAGAATAACTTCCACTGCAGCCCATACATAAAAGTTTGCTCCTTTATTACTCTGCACATGGACAATTATTTGCGCTGTTATTTGCCCCAGGCATGTACCTATGTAATTACCTTTTACAGTGTAAAGATGGATGTTATCGGTCGCTGAACGTCGGAGCAGTAGGCGTTTAATGCATTTTCCCATAGGGTCCAATGCAAAATTGACACCTCATTTTCTCCATTCTCAAGAGCTTTGAGTCTCTGCAAAGCATATACATGTGTAGACACAAATAAGTGAAATAGAATGAAGGCTATTTCAGCTTTAGCTTTTATTCCGTTTGGGAGCTAAAGTCGCACAAACTTTTGTTTACAAAAAATTCGATGGCCTGTAGTTCGCAAGTTATGCAATCAGTTGACATAAGATTGTGCATGCATGTAGACATGTTAATGGCCTTTATACATGCCAAGTTTCAGATGGCTACCTACTCATACAAGCAAGCAGTAGCGGTTTGAAATTTTCACAATTTGGGCTACACGTTCGGGACGATTCGTGACCTTAGGTGACTTGCACAATTCGGGCTGAAACTAGTGCCAAATGAGAGGGTTGGGATAAACATTCAATTGACCATATGTGCCAAAAATTCTCGTTCTTCAGTTTTCGAGTTATAGCCCCTGGAAGTCGTAAACTGCACGACTTTGCCCTCGAATATCTCGACAACGGAGAAAGGAGAATTTCTGGGATTTTTTCCCAAGAAATATATGGGAATTATCTGTAATTTTAGCACAGTTTCAGAACGATTCGTGAAAGTCAACTTCCACTGCAGCCCATACATAAAAGTTTGCTCCTTTATTACTCTGCACATGGACAATTATTTGCGCTGTTATTTGTCCCAGGCATGTACCTATGTAATTACCGTTTACAGTGTAAAGATGGATGTTATCGGTCGCTGAACGTCGGAGCAGTAGGCGTTTAATGCATTTTCCCATAGGGTCCAATGCAAAATTGACACCTCATTTTCTCCATTCTCAAGAGCTTTGAGTCTCTGCAAAGCATATACATGTGTAGACACAAATAAGTGAAATAGAATGAAGGCTATTTCAGCTTTAGCTTTTATTCCGTTTGGGAGCTAAAGTCGCACAAACTTTTGTTTACAAAAATTTCGATGGCCTGTAGTTCGCAAGTTATGCAATCAGTTGACATAAGATTGTGCATGCATGTAGACATGTTAATGGCCTTTATACATGCCAAGTTTCAGATGGCTACCTACTCATACAAGCAAGCAGTAGCGGTTTAAAATTTTCACAATTTGGGCTACACGTTCGGGACGATTCGTGACCTTAGGTGACTTGCACAATTCGGGCTGAAACTAGTGCCAAATGAGAGGGTTGGGATAAACATTCAATTGACTATATGTGCCAAAAATTCTCGTTCTTTAGTTTTCGAGTTATAGCCCCTGGAAATTGTAAACTGCACGACTTTGCCCTCGAATATCTCGACAACGGAGAAAGGAGAATTTCTGGGATTTTTTCCCAAGAAATATATGGGAATTATCTGTAATTTTAGCACAGTTTCAGAACGATTCGTGAAAGTCACCTTTTAAGAATAACTTCCACTGCAGCCCATACATAAAAGTTTGCTCCTTTATTACTCTGCACATGGACAATTATTTGCGCTGTTATTTGCCCCAGGCATGTACCTATGTAATTACCGTTTTCAGTGTAAAGATGGATGTTATCGGTCGCTGAACGTCGGAGCAGTAGGCGTTTAATGCATTTTCCCATAGGGTCCAATGCAAAATTGACACCTCATTTTCTCCATTCTCAAGAGCTTTGAGTCTCTGCAAAGCATATACATGTGTAGACACAAATAAGTGAAATAGAATGAAGGCTATTTCAGCTTTAGCTTTTATTCCGTTTGGGAGCTAAAGTCGCACAAACTTTTGTTTACAAAAATTTCGATGGCCTGTAGTTCGCAAGTTATGCAATCAGTTGACATAAGATTGTGCATGCATGTAGACATGTTAATGGCCTTTATACATGCCAAGTTTCAGATGGCTACCTACTCATACAAGCAAGCAGTAGCGGTTTAAAATTTTCACAATTTGGGCTACACGTTCGGGACGATTCGTGACCTTAGGTGACTTGCACAATTCGGGCTGAAACTAGTGCCAAATGAGAGGGTTGGGACAAACATTCAATTGACTATATGTGCCAAAAATTCTCGTTCTTTAGTTTTCGAGTTATAGCCCCTGGAAATTGTTAACTGCACGACTTTGCCCTCGAATATCTCGACAACGGAGAAAGGAGAATTTCTGGGATTTTTTCCCAAGAAATATATGGGAATTATCTGTAATTTTAGCACAGTTTCAGAACGATTCGTGAAAGTCACCTTTTAAGAATAACTTCCACTGCAGCCCATACATAAAAGTTTGCTCCTTTATTACTCTGCACATGGACAATTATTTGCGCTGTTATTTGCCCCAGGCATGTACCTATGTAATTACCGTTTTCAGTGTAAAGATGGATGTTATCGGTCGCTGAACGTCGGAGCAGTAGGCGTTTAATGCATTTTCCCATAGGGTCCAATGCAAAATTGACACCTCATTTTCTCCATTCTCAAGAGCTTTGAGTCTCTGCAAAGCATATACATGTGTAGACTCAAATAAGTGAAATAGAATGAAGGCTATTTCAGCTTTAGCTTTTATTCCGTTTGGGAGCTAAAGTCGCACAAACTTTTGCTTACAAAAATTTCGATGGCCTGTAGTTCGCAAGTTATGCAATCAGTTGACATAAGATTGTGCATGCATGTAGACATGTTAATGGCCTTTATACATGCCAAGTTTCAGATGGCTACCTACTCATACAAGCAAGCAGTAGCGGTTTAAAATTTTCACAATTTGGGCTACACGTTCGGGACGATTCGTGACCTTAGGTGACTTGCACAATTCGGGCTGAAACTAGTGCCAAATGAGAGGGTTGGGATAAACATTCAATTGACTATATGTGCCAAAAATTCTCGTTCTTTAGTTTTCGAGTTATAGCCCCTGGAAATTGTAAACTGCACGACTTTGCCCTCGAATATCTCGACAACGGAGAAAGGAGAATTTCTGGGATTTTTTCCCAAGAAATATATGGGAATTATCTGTAATTTTAGCACAGTTTCAGAACGATTCGTGAAAGTCACCTTTTAAGAATAACTTCCACTGCAGCCCATACATAAAAGTTTGCTCCTTTATTACTCTGCACATGGACAATTATTTGCGCTGTTATTTGCCCCAGGCATGTACCTATGTAATTACCGTTTACAGTGTAAAGATGGATGTTATCGGTCGCTGAACGTCGGAGCAGTAGGCGTTTAATGCATTTTCCCATAGGGTCCAATGCAAAATTGACACCTCATTTTCTCCATTCTCAAGAGCTTTGAGTCTCTGCAAAACATATACATGTGTAGACACAAATAAGTGAAATAGAATGAAGGCTATTTCAGCTTTAGCTTTTATTCCACTTGGGAGCTAAAGTCGCACAAACTTTTGTTTACAAAAATTTCGATGGCCTGTAGTTCGCAAGTTATGCAATTAGTTGACATAAGATTGTGCATGCATGTAGACATGTTAATGGCCTTTATACATGCCAAGTTTCAGATGGCTACCTACTCATACAAGCAAGCAGTAGCGGTTTGAAATTTTCACAATTTGGGCTACACGTTCGGGACGATTCGTGACCTTAGGTGACTTGCACAATTCGGGCTGAAACTAGTGCCAAATGAGAGGGTTGGGATAAACATTCAATTGACCATATGTGCCAAAAATTCTCGTTCTTCAGTTTTCGAGTTATAGCCCCTGGACGTCGTAAACTGCACGACTTTGCCCTCGAATATCTCGACAACGGAGAAAGGAGAATTTCTGGGATTTTTTCCCAAGAAATATATGGGAATTATCTGTAATTTTAACACAGTTTCAGAACGATTCGTGAAAGTCACCTTTTAAGAATAACTTCCACTGCAGCCCATACATAAAAGTTTGCTCCTTTATTACTCTGCACATGGACAATTATTTGCGCTGTTATTTGCCCCAGGCATGTACCTATGTAATTACCGTTTTCAGTGTAAAGATGGATGTTATCGGTCGCTGAACGTCGGAGCAGTAGGCGTTTAATGCATTTTCCCATAGGGTCCAATGCAAAATTGACACCTCATTTTCTCCATTCTCAAGAGCTTTGAGTCTCTGCAAAGCATATACATGTGTAGACTCAAATAAGTGAAATAGAATGAAGGCTATTTCAGCTTTAGCTTTTATTCCGTTTGGGAGCTAAAGTCGCACAAACTTTTGCTTACAAAAATTTCGATGGCCTGTAGTTCGCAAGTTATGCAATCAGTTGACATAAGATTGTGCATGCATGTAGACATGTTAATGGCCTTTATACATGCCAAGTTTCAGATGGCTACCTACTCAAACAAGCAAGCAGTAGCGGTTTAAAATTTTCACAATTTGGGCTACACGTTCGGGACGATTCGTGACCTTAGGTGACTTGCACAATTCGGGCTGAAACTAGTGCCAAATGAGAGGGTTGGGATAAACATTCAATTGACTATATGTGCCAAAAATTCTCGTTCTTTAGTTTTCGAGTTATAGCCCCTGGAAATTGTAAACTGCACGACTTTGCCCTCGAATATCTCGACAACGGAGAAAGGAGAATTTCTGGGATTTTTTCCCAAGAAATATATGGGAATTATCTGTAATTTTAGCACAGTTTCAGAACGATTCGTGAAAGTCACCTTTTAAGAATAACTTCCACTGCAGCCCATACATAAAAGTTTGCTCCTTTATTACTCTGCACATGGACAATTATTTGCGCTGTTATTTGCCCCAGGCATGTACCTATGTAATTACCGTTTACAGTGTAAAGATGGATGTTATCGGTCGCTGAACGTCGGAGCAGTAGGCGTTTAATGCATTTTCCCATAGGGTCCAATGCAAAATTGACACCTCATTTTCTCCATTCTCAAGAGCTTTGAGTCTCTGCAAAACATATACATGTGTAGACACAAATAAGTGAAATAGAATGAAGGCTATTTCAGCTTTAGCTTTTATTCCACTTGGGAGCTAAAGTCGCACAAACTTTTGTTTACAAAAATTTCGATGGCCTGTAGTTCGCAAGTTATGCAATTAGTTGACATAAGATTGTGCATGCATGTAGACATGTTAATGGCCTTTATACATGCCAAGTTTCAGATGGCTACCTACTCATACAAGCAAGCAGTAGCGGTTTGAAATTTTCACAATTTGGGCTACACGTTCGGGACGATTCGTGACCTTAGGTGACTTGCACAATTCGGGCTGAAACTAGTGCCAAATGAGAGGGTTGGGATAAACATTCAATTGACCATATGTGCCAAAAATTCTCGTTCTTCAGTTTTCGAGTTATAGCCCCTGGACGTCGTAAACTGCACGACTTTGCCCTCGAATATCTCGACAACGGAGAAAGGAGAATTTCTGGGATTTTTTCCCAAGAAATATATGGGAATTATCTGTAATTTTAGCACAGTTTCAGAACGATTCGTGAAAGTCACCTTTTAAGAATAACTTCCACTGCAGCCAATACATAAAAGTTTGCTCCTTTATTACTCTGTACATGGACAATTATTTGCGCTGTTATATGCCCCATGCATGTACCTATGTAATTACCGTTTACAGTGTAAAGATGGATGTTATCGGTCGCTGAACGTCGGAGCAGTAGGCGTTTAATGCCTTTTCCCATAGGGTCCAATGCAAAATTGACACCTCATTTTCTCCATTCTCAAAAGTTTGGAGTCTCTGCAAAACATATACATGTGTAGACACAAATAAGTGAAATAGAATGAAGGCTATTTCAGCTTTAGCTTTTATTCCGTTTGGGAGCTAAAGTCGCACAAACTTTTGTTTACAAAAATTTCGATGGCCTATAGTTCGCAAGTTATGCAATCAGTTGACATAAGATTGTGCATGCATGTAGACATGTTAATGGCCTTTATACATGCCAAGTTTCAGATGGCTACCTACTCATACAAGCAAGCAGTAGCGGTTTGAAATTTTCACAATTTGGGCTACACGTTCGGGACGATTCGTGACCTTAGGTGACTTGCACAATTCGGGCTGAAACTAGTGCCAAATGAGAGGGTTGGGATAAACATTCAATTGACCATATGTGCCAAAAATTCTCGTTCTTTAGTTTTCGAGTTATAGCCCCTGGAAGTCGTTAACTGCACGACTTTGCCCTCGAATATCTCGACAACGGAGAAAGGAGAATTTCTGGGATTTTTTCCCAAGAAATATATGGGAATTATCTGTAATTTTAGCACAGTTTCAGAACGATTCGTGAAAGTCACCTTTTAAGAATAACTTCCACTGCAGCCCATACATAAAAGTTTGCTCCTTTATTACTCTGCACATGGACAATTATTTGCGCTGTTATTTGCCCCCAGGCATGTACCTATGTAATTACCGTTTACAGTGTAAAGATGGATGTTATCGGTCGCTGAACGTCGGAGCAGTAGGCGTTTAATGCATTTTCCCATAGGGTCCAATGCAAAATTGACACCTCATTTTCTCCATTCTCAAGAGCTTTGAGTCTCTGCAAAACATATACATGTGTAGACACAAATAAGTGAAATAGAATGAAGGCTATTTCAGCTTTAGCTTTTATTCCGTTTGGGAGCTAAAGTCGCACAAACTTTTGTTTACAAAAATTTCGATGGCCTGTAGTTCGCAAGTTATGCAATCAGTTGACATAAGATTGTGCATGCATGTAGACATGTTAATGGCCTTTATACATGCCAAGTTTCAGATGGCTACCTACTCATACAAGCAAGCAGTAGCGGTTTGAAATTTTCACAATTCGGGCTACACGTTCGGGACGATTCGTGACCTTAGGTGACTTGCACAATTCGGGCTGAAACTAGTGCCAAATGAGAGGGTTGGGATAAACATTCAATTGACCATATGTGCCAAAAATTCTCGTTCTTTAGTTTTCGAGTTATAGCCCCTGGAAGTCGTAAACTGCACGACTTTGCCCTCGAATATCTCGACAACGGAGAAAGGAGAATTTCTGGGATTTTTTCCCAAGAAATATATGGGAATTATCTGTAATTTTAGCACAGTTTCAGAACGATTCGTGAAAGTCACCTTTTAAGAATAACTTCCACTGCAGCCCATACATAAAAGTTTGCTCCTTTATTACTCTGCACATGGACAATTATTTGCGCTGTTATTTGCCCCAGGCATGTACCTATGTAATTACCGTTTTCAGTGTAAAGATGGATGTTATCGGTCGCTGAAAGTCGGAGCAGTAGGCGTTTAATGCATTTTCCCATAGGGTCCAATGCAAAATTGACACCTCATTTTCTCCATTCTCAAGAGCTTTGAGTCTCTGCAAAGCATATACATGTGTAGACACAAATAAGTGAAATAGAATGAAGGCTATTTCAGCTTTAGCTTTTATTCCGTTTGGGAGCTAAAGTCGCACAAACTTTTGTTTACAAAAATTTCGATGGCCTGTAGTTCGCAAGTTATGCAATCAGTTGACATAAGATTGTGCATGCATGTAGACATGTTAATGGCCTTTATACATGCCAAGTTTCAGATGGCTACCTACTCATACAAGCAAGCAGTAGCGGTTTAAAATTTTCACAATTTGGGCTACACGTTCGGGACGATTCGTGACCTTAGGTGACTTGCACAATTCGGGCTGAAACTAGTGCCAAATGAGAGGGTTGGGATAAACATTCAATTGACTATATGTGCCAAAAATTCTCGTTCTTTAGTTTTCGAGTTATAGCCCCTGGAAATTGTAAACTGCACGACTTTGCCCTCGAATATCTCGACAACGGAGAAAGGAGAATTTCTGGGATTTTTTCCCAAGAAATATATGGGAATTATCTGTAATTTTAGCACAGTTTCAGAACGATTCGTGAAAGTCACCTTTTAAGAATAACTTCCACTGCAGCCCATACATAAAAGTTTGCTCCTTTATTACTCTGCACATGGACAATTATTTGCGCTGTTATTTGCCCCAGGCATGTACCTATGTAATTACCGTTTACAGTGTAAAGATTGATGTTATCGGTCGCTGAACGTCGGAGCAGTAGGCGTTTAATGCATTTTCCCATAGGGTCCAATGCAAAATTGACACCTCATTTTCTCCATTCTCAAGAGCTTTGAGTCTCTGCAAAACATATACATGTGTAGACACAAATAAGTGAAATAGAATGAAGGCTATTTCAGCTTTAGCTTTTATTCCGTTTGGGAGCTAAAGTCGCACAAACTTTTGTTTACAAAAATTTCGATGGCCTATAGTTCGCAAGTTATGCAATCAGTTGACATAAGATTGTGCATGCATGTAGACATGTTAATGGCCTTTATACATGCCAAGTTTCAGATGGCTACCTACTCATACAAGCAAGCAGTAGCGGTTTGAAATTTTCACAATTTGGGCTACACGTTCGGGACGATTCGTGACCTTAGGTGACTTGCACAATTCGGGCTGAAACTAGTGCCAAATGAGAGGGTTGGGATAAACATTCAATTGACCATATGTGCCAAAAATTCTCGTTCTTTAGTTTTCGAGTTATAGCCCCTGGAAGTCGTAAACTGCACGACTTTGCCCTCGAATATCTCGACAACGGAGAAAGGAGAATTTCTGGGATTTTTTCCCAAGAATATATGGGAATTATCTGTAATTTTAGCACAGTTTCAGAACGATTCGTGAAAGTCACCTTTTAAGAATAACTTCCACTGCAGCCCATACATAAAAGTTTGCTCCTTTATTACTCTGCACATGGACAATTATTTGCGCTGTTATTTGCCCCAGGCATGTACCTATGTAATTACCGTTTACAGTGTAAAGATGGATGTTATCTGTCGCTGAACGTCGGAGCAGTAGGCGTTTAATGCATTTTCCCATAGGGTCCAATGCAAAATTGACACCTCATTTTCTCCATTCTCAAGAGCTTTGAGTCTCTGCAAAACATATACATGTGTAGACACAAATAAGTGAAATAGAATGAAGGCTATTTCAGCTTTAGCTTTTATTCCGTTTGGGAGCTAAAGTCGCACAAACTTTTGTTTACAAAAATTTCGATGGCCTATAGTTCGCAAGTTATGCAATCAGTTGACATAAGATTGTGCATGCATGTAGACATGTTAATGGCCTTTATACATGCCAAGTTTCTGATGGCTACCTACTCATACAAGCAAGCAGTAGCGGTTTGAAATTTTCACAATTTGGGCTACACGTTCGGGACGATTCGTGACCTTAGGTGACTTGCACAATTCGGGCTGAAACTAGTGCCAAATGAGAGGGTTGGGATAAACATTCAATTGACCATATGTGCCAAAAATTCTCGTTCTTTAGTTTTCGAGTTATAGCCCCTGGAAGTCGTAAACTGCACGACTTTGCCCTCGAATATCTCGACAACGGAGAAAGGAGAATTTCTGGGATTTTTTCCCAATAAATATATGGGAATTATCTGTAATTTTAGCACAGTTTCAGAACGATTCGTGAAAGTCAACTTTTAAGAATAACTTCCAGTGCAGCCCATACATAAAAGTTTGCTCCTTTATTACTCTGCACATGGACAATTATTTGCGCTGTTATTTGCCCCAGGCATGTACCTATGTAATTACCGTTTTCAGTGTAAAGATGGATGTTATCGGTCGCTGAACGTCGGAGCAGTAGGCGTTTAATGCATTTTCCCATAGGGTCCAATGCAAAATTGACACCTCATTTTCTCCATTCTCAAGAGCTTTGAGTCTCTGCAAAACATATACATGTGTAGACACAAATAAGTGAAATAGAATGAAGGCTATTTCAGCTTTAGCTTTTATTCCGTTTGGGAGCTAAAGTCGCACAAACTTTTGTTTACAAAAATTTCGATGGCCTGTAGTTCGCAAGTTATGCAATCAGTTGACATAAGATTGTGCATGCATGTAGACATGTTAATGGCCTTTATACATGCCAAGTTTCAGATGGCTACCTACTCATACAAGCAAGCAGTAGCGGTTTGAAATTTTCACAATTTGGGCTACACGTTCGGGACGATTCGTGACCTTAGGTGACTTGCACAATTCGGGCTGAAACTAGTGCCAAATGAGAGGGTTGGGATAAACATTCAATTGACCATATGTGCCAAAAATTCTCGTTCTTTAGTTTTCGAGTTATAGCCCCTGGAAATTGTAAACTGCACGACTTTGCCCTCGAATATCTCGACAACGGAGAAAGGAGAATTTCTGGGATTTTTTCCCAAGAAATATATGGGAATTATCTGTAATTTTAGCACAGTTTCAGAACGATTCGTGAAAGTCACCTTTTAAGAATAACTTCCACTGCAGCCCATACATAAAAGTTTGCTCCTTTATTACTCTGCACATGGACAATTATTTGCGCTGTTATATGCCCCATGCATGTACCTATGTAATTACCGTTTACAGTGTAAAGATGGATGTTATCGGTCGCTGAACGTCGGAGCAGTAGGCGTTTAATGCCTTTTCCCATAGGGTCCAATGCAAAATTGACACCTCATTTTCTCCATTCTCAAAAGTTTGGAGTCTCTGCAAAACATATACATGTGTAGACACAAATAAGTGAAATAGAATGAAGGCTATTTCAGCTTTAGCTTTTATTCCGTTTGGGAGCTAAAGTCGCACAAACTTTTGTTTACAAAAATTTCGATGGCCTATAGTTCGCAAGTTATGCAATCAGTTGACATAAGATTGTGCATGCATGTAGACATGTTAATGGCCTTTATACATGCCAAGTTTCAGATGGCTACCTACTCATACAAGCAAGCAGTAGCGGTTTGAAATTTTCACAATGTTGCTCTACACGTTCGGGACGATTCGTGACCTTAGGTGACTTGCACAATTCGGGCTGAAACTAGTGCCAAATGAGAGGGTTGGGATAAACATTCAATTGACCATATGTGCCAAAAATTCTCGTTCTTTAGTTTTCGAGTTATAGCCCCTGGAAGTCGTAAACTGCACGACTTTGCCCTCGAATATCTCGACAACGGAGAAAGGAGAATTTCTGGGATTTTTTCCCAAGAAATATATGGGAATTATCTGTAATTTTAGCACAGTTTCAGAACGATTCGTGAAAGTCACCTTTTAAGAATAACTTCCACTGCAGCCCATACATAAAAGTTTGCTCCTTTATTACTCTGCACATGGACAATTATTTGCGCTGTTATTTGCCCCAGGCATGTACCTATGTAATTACCGTTTACAGTGTAAAGATGGATGTTATCGGTCGCTGAACGTCGGAGCAGTAGGCGTTTAATGCATTTTCCCATAGGGTCCAATGCAAAATTGACACCTCATTTTCTCCATTCTCAAGAGCTTTGAGTCTCTGCAAAACATATACATGTGTAGACACAAATAAGTGAAATAGAATGAAGGCTATTTCAGCTTTAGCTTTTATTCCGTTTGGGAGCTAAAGTCGCACAAACTTTTGTTTACAAAAATTTCGATGGCCTGTAGTTCGCAAGTTATGCAATCAGTTGACATAAGATTGTGCATGCATGTAGACATGTTAATGGCCTTTATACATGCCAAGTTTCAGATGGCTACCTACTCATACAAGCAAGCAGTAGCGGTTTGAAATTTTCACAATTCGGGCTACACGTTCGGGACGATTCGTGACCTTAGGTGACTTGCACAATTCGGGCTGAAACTAGTGCCAAATGAGAGGGTTGGGATAAACATTCAATTGACCATATGTGCCAAAAATTCTCGTTCTTTAGTTTTCGAGTTATAGCCCCTGGAAGTCGTAAACTGCACGACTTTGCCCTCGAATATCTCGACAACGGAGAAAGGAGAATTTCTGGGATTTTTTCCCAAGAAATATATGGGAATTATCTGTAATTTTAGCACAGTTTCAGAACGATTCGTGAAAGTCACCTTTTAAGAATAACTTCCACTGCAGCCCATACATAAAAGTTTGCTCCTTTATTACTCTGCACATGGACAATTATTTGCGCTGTTATTTGCCCCAGGCATGTACCTATGTAATTACCGTTTTCAGTGTAAAGATGGATGTTATCGGTCGCTGAACGTCGGAGCAGTAGGCGTTTAATGCATTTTCCCATAGGGTCCAATGCAAAATTGACACCTCATTTTCTCCATTCTCAAGAGCTTTGAGTCTCTGCAAAGCATATACATGTATAGACACAAATAAGTGAAATAGAATGAAGGCTATTTCAGCTTTAGCTTTTATTCCGTTTGGGAGCTAAAGTCGCACAAACTTTTGTTTACAAAAATTTCGATGGCCTATAGTTCGCAAGTTATGCAATCAGTTGACATAAGATTGTGCATGCATGTAGACATGTTAATGGCATTTATACATGCCAAGTTTCAGATGGCTACCTACTCATACAAGCAAGCAGTAGCGGTTTAAAATTTTCACAATTTGGGCTACACGTTCGGGACGATTCGTGACCTTAGGTGACTTGCACAATTCGGGCTGAAACAAGTGCCAAATGAGAGGGTTGGGATAAACATTCAATTGACTATATGTGCCAAAAATTCTCGTTCTTTAGTTTTCGAGTTATAGCCCCTGGAAATTGTAAACTGCACGACTTTGACCTCGAATATCTCGACAACGGAGAAAGGAGAATTTCTGGGATTTTTTCCCAAGAAATATATGGGAATTATCTGTAATTTTAGCACAGTTTCAGAACGATTCGTGAAAGTCACCTTTTAAGAATAACTTCCACTGCAGCCCATACATAAAAGTTTGCTCCTTTATTACTCTGCACATGGACAATTATTTGCGCTGTTATTTGCCCCAGGCATGTACCTATGTAATTACCGTTTACAGTGTAAAGATGGATGTTATCGGTCGCTGAACGTCGGAGCAGTAGGCGTTTAATGCATTTTCCCATAGGGTCCAATGCAAAATTGACACCTCATTTTCTCCATTCTCAAGAGCTTTGAGTCTCTGCAAAACATATACATGTGTAGACACAAATAAGTGAAATAGAATGAAGGCTATTTCAGCTTTAGCTTTTATTCCGTTTGGGAGCTAAAGTCGCACAAACTTTTGTTTACAAAAATTTCGATGGCCTGTAGTTCGCAAGTTATGCAATCAGTTGACATAAGATTGTGCATGCCTGTAGACATGTTAATGGCCTTTATACATGCCAAGTTTCAGATGGCTACCTACTCATACAAGCAAGCAGTAGCGGTTTGAAATTTTCACAATTTGGGCTACACGTTCGGGACGATTCGTGACCTTAGGTGACTTGCACAATTCGGGCTGCAACTAGTGCCAAATGAGAGGGTTGGGATAAACATTCAATTGACCATATGTGCCAAAAATTCTCGTTCTTCAGTTTTCGAGTTATAGCCCCTGGAAGTCGTAAACTGCACAACTTTGTCCTCGAATATCTCGACAACGGAGAAAGGAGAATTTCTGGGATTTTTTCCCAAGAAATATATGGGAATTATCTGTAATTTTAGCACAGTTTCAGAACGATTCGTGAAAGTCACCTTTTAAGAATAACTTCCACTGCAGCCCATACATAAAAGTTTGCTCCTTTATTACTCTGCACATGGACAATTATTTGCGCTGTTATTTGCCCCAGGCATGTACCTATGTAATTACCGTTTACAGTGTAAAGATGGATGTGATCGGTCACTGAACGTCGGAGCAGTAGGCGTTTAATGCATTTTCCCATAGGGTCTGATGCAAAATTGACACCTCATTTTCTCCATTTTCAAGAGCTTTGAGTCTCTGCAAAGCATATACATGTGTAGACACAAATAAGTGAAATAGAATGAAGGCTATTTCAGCTTTAGCTTTTATTCCGTTTGGGAGCTAAAGTCGCACAAACTTTTGTTTACAAAAATTTCGATGGCCTGTAGTTCGCAAGTTATGCAATCAGTTGACATAAGATTGTGCATGCATGTAGACATGTTAATGGCCTTTATACATGCCAAGTTTCAGATGGCTACCTACTCATACAAGCAAGCAGTAGCGGTTTGAAATTTTCACAATTCGGGCTACACGTTCGGGACGATTCGTGACCTTAGGTGACTTGCACAATTCGGGCTGAAACTAGTGCCAAATGAGAGGGTTGGGATAAACATTCAATTGACCATATGTGCCAAAAATTCTCGTTCTTTAGTTTTCGAGTTATAGCCCCTGGAAGTCGTAAACTGCACGACTTTGCCCTCGAATATCTCGACAACGGAGAAAGGAGAATTTCTGGGATTTTTTCCCAAGAAATATATGGGAATTATCTGTAATTTTAGCACAGTTTCAGAACGATTCGTGAAAGTCACCTTTTAAGAATAACTTCCACTGCAGCCCATACATAAAAGTTTGCTCCTTTATTACTCTGCACATGGACAATTATTTGCGCTGTTATTTGCCCCAGGCATGTACCTATGTAATTACCGTTTTCAGTGTAAAGATGGATGTTATCGGTCGCTGAACGTCGGAGCAGTAGGCGTTTAATGCATTTTCCCATAGGGTCCAATGCAAAATTGACACCTCATTTTCTCCATTCTCAAGAGCTTTGAGTCTCTGCAAAGCATATACATGTATAGACACAAATAAGTGAAATAGAATGAAGGCTATTTCAGCTTTAGCTTTTATTCCGTTTGGGAGCTAAAGTCGCACAAACTTTTGTTTACAAAAATTTCGATGGCCTATAGTTCGCAAGTTATGCAATCAGTTGACATAAGATTGTGCATGCATGTAGACATGTTAATGGCATTTATACATGCCAAGTTTCAGATGGCTACCTACTCATACAAGCAAGCAGTAGCGGTTTAAAATTTTCACAATTTGGGCTACACGTTCGGGACGATTCGTGACCTTAGGTGACTTGCACAATTCGGGCTGAAACAAGTGCCAAATGAGAGGGTTGGGATAAACATTCAATTGACTATATGTGCCAAAAATTCTCGTTCTTTAGTTTTCGAGTTATAGCCCCTGGAAATTGTAAACTGCACGACTTTGACCTCGAATATCTCGACAACGGAGAAAGGAGAATTTCTGGGATTTTTTCCCAAGAAATATATGGGAATTATCTGTAATTTTAGCACAGTTTCAGAACGATTCGTGAAAGTCACCTTTTAAGAATAACTTCCACTGCAGCCCATACATAAAAGTTTGCTCCTTTATTACTCTGCACATGGACAATTATTTGCGCTGTTATTTGCCCCAGGCATGTACCTATGTAATTACCGTTTACAGTGTAAAGATGGATGTTATCGGTCGCTGAACGTCGGAGCAGTAGGCGTTTAATGCATTTTCCCATAGGGTCCAATGCAAAATTGACACCTCATTTTCTCCATTCTCAAGAGCTTTGAGTCTCTGCAAAACATATACATGTGTAGACACAAATAAGTGAAATAGAATGAAGGCTATTTCAGCTTTAGCTTTTATTCCGTTTGGGAGCTAAAGTCGCACAAACTTTTGTTTACAAAAATTTCGATGGCCTGTAGTTCGCAAGTTATGCAATCAGTTGACATAAGATTGTGCATGCCTGTAGACATGTTAATGGCCTTTATACATGCCAAGTTTCAGATGGCTACCTACTCATACAAGCAAGCAGTAGCGGTTTGAAATTTTCACAATTTGGGCTACACGTTCGGGACGATTCGTGACCTTAGGTGACTTGCACAATTCGGGCTGCAACTAGTGCCAAATGAGAGGGTTGGGATAAACATTCAATTGACCATATGTGCCAAAAATTCTCGTTCTTCAGTTTTCGAGTTATAGCCCCTGGAAGTCGTAAACTGCACAACTTTGTCCTCGAATATCTCGACAACGGAGAAAGGAGAATTTCTGGGATTTTTTCCCAAGAAATATATGGGAATTATCTGTAATTTTAGCACAGTTTCAGAACGATTCGTGAAAGTCACCTTTTAAGAATAACTTCCACTGCAGCCCATACATAAAAGTTTGCTCCTTTATTACTCTGCACATGGACAATTATTTGCGCTGTTATTTGCCCCAGGCATGTACCTATGTAATTACCGTTTACAGTGTAAAGATGGATGTGATCGGTCACTGAACGTCGGAGCAGTAGGCGTTTAATGCATTTTCCCATAGGGTCCAATGCAAAATTGACACCTCATTTTCTCCATTTTCAAGAGCTTTGAGTCTCTGCAAAGCATATACATGTGTAGACACAAATAAGTGAAATAGAATGAAGGCTATTTCAGCTTTAGCTTTTATTCCGTTTGGGAGCTAAAGTCGCACAAACTTTTGTTTACAAAAATTTCGATGGCCTATAGTTCGCAAGTTATGCAATCAGTTGACATAAGATTGTGCATGCATGTAGACATGTTAATGGCCTTTATACATGCCAAGTTTCAGATGGCTACCTACTCATACAAGCAAGCAGTAGCGGTTTAAAATTTTCACAATTTGGGCTACACGTTCGGGACGATTCGTGACCTTAGGTGACTTGCACAATTCGGGCTGAAACTAGTGCCAAATGAGAGGGTTGGGATAAACATTCAATTGACTATATGTGCCAAAAATTCTCGTTCTTTAGTTTTCGAGTTATAGCCCCTGGAAATTGTAAACTGCACGACTTTGCCCTCGAATATCTCGACAACGGAGAAAGGAGAATTTCTGGGATTTTTTCCCAAGAAATATATGGGAATTATCTGTAATTTTAGCACAGTTTCAGAACGATTCGTGAAAGTCACCTTTTAAGAATAACTTCCACTGCAGCCCATACATAAAAGTTTGCTCCTTTATTACTCTGCACATGGACAATTATTTGCGCTGTTATTTGCCCCAGGCATGTACCTATGTAATTACCGTTTACAGTGTAAAGATGGATGTTATCGGTTGCTGAACGTCGGAGCAGTAGGCGTTTAATGCATTTTCCCATAGGGTCCAATGCAAAATTGACACCTCATTTTCTCCATTCTCAAGAGCTTTGAGTCTCTGCAAAACATATACATGTGTAGACACAAATAAGTGAAATAGAATGAAGGCTATTTCAGCTTTAGCTTTTATTCCGTTTGGGAGCTAAAGTCGCACAAACTTTTGTTTACAAAAATTTCGATGGCTCTAGTTCGCAAGTTATGCAATCAGTTGGCATAAGATTGTGCATGCATGTAGACATGGTAATGGCCTTTATACATGCCAAGTTTCAGATGGCTACCTACTCATACAAGCAAGCAGTAGCGGTTTGAAATTTTCACAATTTGGGCTACACGTTCGGGACGATTCGTGACCTTAGGTGACTTGCACAATTCGGGCTGAAACTAGTGCCAAATGAGAGGGTTGGGATAAACATTCAATTGACCATATGTGCCAAAAATTCTCGTTCTTCAGTTTTCGAGTTATAGCCCCTGGAAGTCGTAAACTGCACGACTTTGCCCTCGAATATCTCGACAACGGAGAAAGGAGAATTTCTGGGATTTTTTCCCAAGAAATATATGGGAATTATCTGTAATTTTAGCACAGTTTCAGAACGATTCGTGAAAGTCACCTTTTAAGAATAACTTCCACTGCAGCCCATACATAAAAGTTTGCTCCTTTATTACTCTGCACATGGACAATTATTTGCGCTGTTATTTGCCCCAGGCATATACCTATGTAATTACCGTTTACAGTGTAAAGATGGATGTTATCGGTCGCTGAACGTCGGAGCAGTAGGCGTTTAATGCATTTTCCCATAGGGTCCAATGCAAAATTGACACCTCATTTTCTCCATTCTCAAGAGCTTTGAGTCTCTGCAAAACATATACATGTGTAGACACAAATAAGTGAAATAGAATGAAGGCTATTTCAGCTTTAGCTTTCATTCCGTTTGGGAGCTAAAGTCGCACAAACTTTTGTTTACAAAAATTTCGATGGCCTATAGTTTGCAAGTTATGCAATCAGTTGACATAAGATTGTGCATGCATGTAGACATGTTAATGGCCTTTATACATGCCAAGTTTCAGATGGCTACCTACTCATACAAGCAAGCAGTAGCGGTTTGAATTTTTCACAATTTCGGCTACACGTTCGGGACGATTCGTGACCTTAGGTGACTTGCACAATTCGGGCTGAAACTAGTGCCAAATGAGAGGGTTGGGATAAACATTCAATTGACCATATGTGCCAAAAATTCTCGTTCTTTAGTTTTCGAGTTATAGCCCCTGGAAGTCGTAAACTGCACGACTTTGCCCTCGAATATCTCGACAACGGAGAAAGGAGAATTTCTGGGATTTTTTCCCAAGAAATATATGGGAATTATTTGTAATTTTAGCACAGTTTCAGAACGATTCGTGAAAGTCACCTTTTAAGAATAACTTCCACTGCAGCCCATACATAAAAGTTTGCTCCTTTATTACTCTGCACATGGACAATTATTTGCGCTGTTATTTGCCCCAGGCATGTACCTATGTAATTACCGTTTACAGTGTAAAGATGGATGTTATCGGTCGCTGAACGTCGGAGCAGTAGGCGTTTAATGCATTTTCCCATAGGGTCCAATGCAAAATTGACACCTCATTTTCTCCATTCTCAAGAGCTTTGAGTCTCTGCAAAACATATACATGTGTAGACACAAATAAGTGAAATAGAATGAAGGCTATTTCAGCTTTAGCTTTTATTCCGTTTGGGAGCTAAAGTCGCACAAACTTTTGTTTACAAAAATTTCGATGGCCTATAGTTCGCAAGTTAAGCAATCAGTTGACATAAGATTGTGCATGCATGTAGACATGTTAATGGCCTTTATACATGCCAAGTTTCTGATGGCTACCTACTCATACAAGCAAGCAGTAGCGGTTTGAAATTTTCACAATTTGGGCTACACGTTCGGGACGATTCGTGACCTTAGGTGACTTGCACAATTCGGGCTGAAACTAGTGCCAAATGAGAGGGTTGGGATAAACATTCAATTGACCATATGTGCCAAAAATTCTCGTTCTTTAGTTTTCGAGTTATAGCCCCTGGAAGTCGTAAACTGCACGACTTTGCCCTCGAATATCTCGACAACGGAGAAAGGAGAATTTCTGGGATTTTTTCCCAAGAAATATATGGGAATTATCTGTAATTTTAGCACAGTTTCAGAACGATTCGTGAAAGTCACCTTTTAAGAATAACTTCCACTGCAGCCCAAACATATAAGTTTGCCCCTATATTACTCTGCACATGGACGATTATTTGCGCTGTTATTTGCCCCAGGCATGTACCTATGTAATTACCGTTTTCAGTGTAAAGATGGATGTTATCGGTCGCTGAACGTCGGAGCAGTAGGCGTTTAAAGCATTTTCCCTCAGGGTCCAATGCAAAATTGACACCTCATTTTCTCCATTCTCAAGAGCTTTGAGTCTCTGCAAAACATATACATGTGTAGACACAAATAAGTGAAATAGAATGAAGGCTATTTCAGCTTTAGCTTTTATTCCGTTTGGGAGCTAAAGTCGCACAAACTTTTGTTTACAAAAATTTCGATGGCCTATAGTTCGCAAGTTATGCAATCAGTTGACATAAGATTGTGCATGCATGTAGACATGTTAATGGCCTTTATACATGCCAAGTTTCAGATGGCTACCTACTCATACAAGCAAGCAGTAGCGGTTTGAAATTTTCACAATTTGGGCTACACGTTCGGGACGATTCGTGACCTTAGGTGACTTGCACAATTCGGGCTGAAACTAGTGCCAAATGAGAGGGTTGGGATAAACATTCAATTGACCATATGTGCCAAAAATTCTCGTTCTTTAGTTTTCGAGTTATAGCCCCTGGAAGTCGTAAACTGCACGACTTTGCCCTCGAATATCTCGACAACGGAGAAAGGAGAATTTCTGGGATTTTTTCCCAAGAAATATATGGGAATTATCTGTAAATTAGCACAGTTTCAGAACGATTCGTGAAAGTCACCTTTTATGAATAAATTCCCCTGCAGCCCATACATAAAAGTTTGCTCCTTTATTACTCTACACATGGACAATAATTTGCGCTGTTATTTGCCCCAGGCATGTACCTATGTAATTACCGTTTACAGTGTAAAGATGGATGTTATCGGTCGCTGAACGTCGGAGCAGTAGGCGTTTAATGCATTTTCCCATAGGGTCCAATGCAAAATTGACACCTCATTTTCTCCATTCTCAAGAGCTTTGAGTCTCTGCAAAACATATACATGTGTAGACACAAATAAGTGAAATAGAATGAAGGCTATTTCAGCTTTAGCTTTTATTCCGTTTGGGAGCTAAAGTCGCACAAACTTTTGTTTACAAAAAATTCGATGGCCTATAGTTTGCAAGTTATGCAATCAGTTGACATAAGATTGTGCATGCATGTAGACATGTTAATGGCCTTTATACATGCAAAGTTTCAGATGGCTACATACTCATACAAGCAAGCAGTAGCGGTTTGAAATTTTCACAATTTGGGCTACACGTTCGGGACGATTCGTGACCTTAGGTGACTTGCACAATTCGGGCTGAAACTAGTGCCAAATGAGAGGATTGGGATAAACATTCAATTGACCATATGTGCCAAAAATTCTCGTTCTTTAGTTTTCGAGTTATAGCCCCTGGAAGTCGTAAACTGCACGACTTTGCCCTCGAATATCTCGACAACGGAGAAAGGAGAATTTCTGGGATTGTTTCCCAAGAAATATATGGGAATTATCTGTAATTTTAGCACAGTTTCAGAACGATTCGTGAAAGTCACCTTTTAAGAATAACTTCCACTGCAGCCCATACATAAAAGTTTGCTCCTTTATTACTCTGCACATGGACAATTATTTGCGCTGTTATTTGCCCCAGGCATGTACCTATGTAATTACCGTTTACAGTGTAAAGATGGATGTTATCGGTCGCTGAACGTCGGAGCAGTAGGCGTTTAATGCATTTTCCCATAGGGTCCAATGCAAAATTGACACCTCATTTTCTCCATTCTCAAGAGCTTTGAGTCTCTGCAAAACATATACATGTGTAGACACAAATAAGTGAAATAGAATGAAGGCTATTTCAGCTTTAGCTTTTATTCCGTTTGGGAGCTAAAGTCGCACAAACTTTTGTTTACAAAAATTTCGATGGCCTATAGTTCGCAAGTTATGCAATCAGTTGACATAAGATTGTGCATGCATGTAGACATGTTAATGGCCTTTATACATGCCAAGTTTCTGATGGCTACCTACTCATACAAGCAAGCAGTAGCGGTTTGAAATTTTCACAATTTGGGCTACACGTTCGGGACGATTCGTGACCTTAGGTGACTTGCACAATTCGGGCTGAAACTAGTGCCAAATGAGAGGGTTGGGATAAACATTCAATTGACCATATGTGCCAAAAATTCTCGTTCTTTAGTTTTCGAGTTATAGCCCCTGGAAGTCGTAAACTGCACGACTTTGCCCTCGAATATCTCGACAACGGAGAAAGGAGAATTTCTGGGATTTTTTCCCAAGAAATATATGGGAATTATCTGTAATTTTAGCACAGTTTCAGAACGATTCGTGAAAGTCACCTTTTAAGAATAACTTCCACTGCAGCCCATACATAAAAGTTTGCCCCTATATTACTCTGCACATGGACGATTATTTGCGCTGTTATTTGCCCCAGGCATGTACCTATGTAATTACCGTTTTCAGTGTAAAGATGGATGTTATCGGTCGCTGAACGTCGGAGCAGTAGGCGTTTAATGCATTTTCCCATAGGGTCCAATGCAAAATTGACACCTCATTTTCTCCATTCTCAAGAGCTTTGAGTCTCTGCAAAACATATACATGTGTAGACACAAATAAGTGAAATAGAATGAAGGCTATTTCAGCTTTAGCTTTTATTCCGTTTGGGAGCTAAAGTCGCACAAACTTTTGTTTACAAAAATTTCGATGGCCTATAGTTCGCAAGTTATGCAATCAGTTGACATAAGATTGTGCATGCATGTAGACATGTTAATGGCCTTTATACATGCCAAGTTTCAGATGGCTACCTACTCATACAAGCAAGCAGTAGCGGTTTGAAATTTTCACAATTTGGGCTACACGTTCGGGACGATTCGTGACCTTAGGTGACTTGCACAATTCGGGCTGAAACTAGTGCCAAATGAGAGGGTTGGGATAAACATTCAATTGACCATATGTGCCAAAAATTCTCGTTCTTTAGTTTTCGAGTTATAGCCCCTGGAAGTCGTAAACTGCACGACTTTGCCCTCGAATATCTCGACAACGGAGAAAGGAGAATTTCTGGGATTTTTTCCCAAGAAATATATGGGAATTATCTGTAAATTAGCACAGTTTCAGAACGATTCGTGAAAGTCACCTTTTAAGAATAAATTCCACTGCAGCCCATACATAAAAGTTTGCTCCTTTATTACTCTGCACATGGACAATAATTTGCGCTGTTATTTGCCCCAGGCATGTACCTATGTAATTACCGTTTACAGTGTAAAGATGGATGTTATCGGTCGCTGAACGTCGGAGCAGTAGGCGTTTAATGCATTTTCCCATAGGGTCCAATGCAAAATTGACACCTCATTTTCTCCATTCTCAAGAGCTTTGAGTCTCTGCAAAACATATACATGTGTAGACACAAATAAGTGAAATAGAATGAAGGCTATTTCAGCTTTAGCTTTTATTCCGTTTGGGAGCTAAAGTCGCACAAACTTTTGTTTACAAAAATTTCGATGGCCTATAGTTTGCAAGTTATGCAATCAGTTGACATAGGATTGTGCATGCATGTAGACATGTTAATGGCCTTTATACATGCCAAGTTTCAGATGGCTACATACTCATACAAGCAAGCAGTAGCGGTTTGAAATTTTCACAATTTGGGCTACACGTTCGGGACGATTCGTGACCTTAGGTGACTTGCACAATTCGGGCTGAAACTAGTGCCAAATGAGAGGATTGGGATAAACATTCAATTGACCATATGTGCCAAAAATTCTCGTTCTTTAGTTTTCGAGTTATAGCCCCTGGAAGTCGTAAACTGCACGACTTTGCCCTCGAATATCTCGACAACGGAGAAAGGAGAATTTCTGGGATTGTTTCCCAAGAAATATATGGGAATTATCTGTACTTTTAGCACAGTTTCAGAACGATTCGTGAAAGTCACCTTTTAAGAATAACTTCCACTGCAGCCCATACATAAAAGTTTGCTCCTTTATTACTCTGCACATGGACAATTATTTGCGCTGTTATTTGCCCCAGGCATGTACCTATGTAATTACCGTTTACAGTGTAAAGATGGATGTTATCGGTCGCTGAACGTCGGAGCAGTAGGCGTTTATTGCATTTTCCCATAGGGTCCAATGCAAAATTGACACCTCATTTTCTCCATTCTCAAGAGCTTTGAGTCTCTGCAAAACATATACATGTGTAGACACAAATAAGTGAAATAGAATGAAGGCTATTTCAGCTTTAGCTTTTATTCCGTTTGGGAGCTAAAGTCGCACAAACTTTTGTTTACAAAAATTTCGATGGCTTATAGTTTGCAAGTTATGCAATCAGTTGACATAAGATTGTGCATGCATGTAGACATGTTAATGGCCTTTATACATGCCAAGTTTCAGATGGCTACATATTCATACAAGCAAGCAGTAGCGGTTTGAAATTTTCACAATTTGGGCTACACGTTCGGGACGATTCGTGACCTTAGGTGACTTGCACAATTCGGGCTGAAACTAGTGCCAAATGAGAGGGTTGGGATAAACATTCAATTGACCATATGTGCCAAAAATTCTCGTTCTTTAGTTTTCGAGTTATAGCCCCTGGAAGTCGTAAACTGCACGACTTTGCCCTCGAATATCTCGACAACGGAGAAAGGAGAATTTCTGGGATTTTTTCCCAAGAAATATATGGGAATTATCTGTAATTTTAGCACAGTTTCAGAACGATTCGTGAAAGTCACCTTTTAAGAATAACTTCCACTGCAGCCCATACATAAAAGTTTGCCCCTATATTACTCTGCACATGGACGATTATTTGCGCTGTTATTTGCCCCAGGCATGTACCTATGTAATTACCGTTTTCAGTGTAAAGATGGATGTTATCGGTCGCTGAACGTCGGAGCAGTAGGCGTTTAATGCATTTTCCCATAGGGTCCAATGCAAAATTGACACCTCATTTTCTCCATTCTCAAGAGCTTTGAGTCTCTGCAAAACATATACATGTGTAGACACAAATAAGTGAAATAGAATGAAGGCTATTTCAGCTTTAGCTTTTATTCCGTTTGGGAGCTAAAGTCGCACAAACTTTTGTTTACAAAAATTTCGATGGCCTATAGTTCGCAAGTTATGCAATCAGTTGACATAAGATTGTGCATGCATGTAGACATGTTAATGGCCTTTATACATGCCAAGTTTCAGATGGCTACCTACTCATACAAGCAAGCAGTAGCGGTTTGAAATTTTCACAATTTGGGCTACACGTTCGGGACGATTCGTGACCTTAGGTGACTTGCACAATTCGGGCTGAAACTAGTGCCAAATGAGAGGGTTGGGATAAACATTCAATTGACCATATGTGCCAAAAATTCTCGTTCTTTAGTTTTCGAGTTATAGCCCCTGGAAGTCGTAAACTGCACGACTTTGCCCTCGAATATCTCGACAACGGAGAAAGGAGAATTTCTGGGATTTTTTCCCAAGAAATATATGGGAATTATCTGTAAATTAGCACAGTTTCAGAACGATTCGTGAAAGTCACCTTTTAAGAATAAATTCCACTGCAGCCCATACATAAAAGTTTGCTCCTTTATTACTCTGCACATGGACAATAATTTGCGCTGTTATTTGCCCCAGGCATGTACCTATGTAATTACCGTTTACAGTGTAAAGATGGATGTTATCGGTCGCTGAACGTCGGAGCAGTAGGCGTTTAATGCATTTTCCCATAGGGTCCAATGCAAAATTGACACCTCATTTTCTCCATTCTCAAGAGCTTTGAGTCTCTGCAAAACATATACATGTGTAGACACAAATAAGTGAAATAGAATGAAGGCTATTTCAGCTTTAGCTTTTATTCCGTTTGGGAGCTAAAGTCGCACAAACTTTTGTTTACAAAAATTTCGATGGCCTATAGTTTGCAAGTTATGCAATCAGTTGACATAGGATTGTGCATGCATGTAGACATGTTAATGGCCTTTATACATGCCAAGTTTCAGATGGCTACATACTCATACAAGCAAGCAGTAGCGGTTTGAAATTTTCACAATTTGGGCTACACGTTCGGGACGATTCGTGACCTTAGGTGACTTGCACAATTCGGGCTGAAACTAGTGCCAAATGAGAGGATTGGGATAAACATTCAATTGACCATATGTGCCAAAAATTCTCGTTCTTTAGTTTTCGAGTTATAGCCCCTGGAAGTCGTAAACTGCACGACTTTGCCCTCGAATATCTCGACAACGGAGAAAGGAGAATTTCTGGGATTGTTTCCCAAGAAATATATGGGAATTATCTGTACTTTTAGCACAGTTTCAGAACGATTCGTGAAAGTCACCTTTTAAGAATAACTTCCACTGCAGCCCATACATAAAAGTTTGCTCCTTTATTACTCTGCACATGGACAATTATTTGCGCTGTTATTTGCCCCAGGCATGTACCTATGTAATTACCGTTTACAGTGTAAAGATGGATGTTATCGGTCGCTGAACGTCGGAGCAGTAGGCGTTTATTGCATTTTCCCATAGGGTCCAATGCAAAATTGACACCTCATTTTCTCCATTCTCAAGAGCTTTGAGTCTCTGCAAAACATATACATGTGTAGACACAAATAAGTGAAATAGAATGAAGGCTATTTCAGCTTTAGCTTTTATTCCGTTTGGGAGCTAAAGTCGCACAAACTTTTGTTTACAAAAATTTCGATGGCTTATAGTTTGCAAGTTATGCAATCAGTTGACATAAGATTGTGCATGCATGTAGACATGTTAATGGCCTTTATACATGCCAAGTTTCAGATGGCTACATATTCATACAAGCAAGCAGTAGCGGTTTGAAATTTTCACAATTTGGGCTACACGTTCGGGACGATTCGTGACCTTAGGTGACTTGCACAATTCGGGCTGAAACTAGTGCCAAATGAGAGGGTTGGGATAAACATTCAATTGACCATATGTGCCAAAAATTCTCGTTCTTTAGTTTTCGAGTTATAGCCCCTGGAAGTCGTAAACTGCACGACTTTGCCCTCGAATATCTCGACAACGGAGAAAGGAGAATTTCTGGGATTTTTTCCCAAGAAATATATGGGAATTATCTGTAATTTTAGCACAGTTTCAGAACGATTCGTGAAAGTCACCTTTTAAGAATAACTTCCACTGCAGCCCATACATAAAAGTTTGCTCCTTTATTACTCTGCACATGGACAATTATTTGCGCTGTTATTTGCCCCAGGCATGTACCTATGTAATTACCGTTTACAGTGTAAAGATGGATGTTATCGGTCGCTGAACGTCGGAGCAGTAGGCGTTTAATGCATTTTCCCATAGGGTCCAATGCAAAATTGACACCTCATTTTCTCAATTCTCAAGAGCTTTGAGTCTCTGCAAAACATATACATGTGTAGACACAAATAAGTGAAATAGAATGAAGGCTATTTCAGCTTTAGCTTTTATTCCGTTTGGGAGCTAAAGTCGCACAAACTTTTGTTTACAAAAATTTCGATGGCCTATAGTTCGCAAGTTATGCAATCAGTTGACATAAGATTGTGCATGCATGTAGACATGTTAATGGCCTTTATATATGCCAAGTTTCAGATGGCTACCTACTCATACAAGCAAGCAGTAGCGGTTTGAAATTTTCACTATTTGGGCTACACGTTCGGGACGATTCGTGACCTTAGGTGACTTGCACAATTCGGGCTGAAACTAGTGCCAAATAAGAGGGTTGGGATAAACATTCAATTGACCATATGTGCCAAAAATTCTCGTTCTTTAGTTTTCGAGTTATAGCCCCTGGAAGTCGTAAACTGCACGACTTTGCCCTCGAATATCTCGACAACGGAGAAAGGAGAATTTCTGGGATTTTTTCCCAAGAAATATATGGGAATTATCTGTAATTTTAGCACAGTTTCAGAACGATTCGTGAAAGTCACCTTTTAAGAATAACTTCCACTGCAGCCCATACATAAAAGTTTGCTCCTTTATTACTCTGCACATGGACAATTATTTGCGCTGTTATTTGCCCCAGGCATGTACCTATGTAATTACCGTTTACAGTGTAAAGATGGATGTTATCGGTCGCTGAACGTCGGAGCAGTAGGCGTTTAATGCATTTTCCCATAGGGTCCAATGCAAAATTGACACCTCATTTTCTCCATTCTCAAGAGCTTTGAGTCTCTGCAAAACATATACATGTGTAGACACAAATAAGTGAAATAGAATGAAGGCTATTTCAGCTTTAGCTTTTATTCCGTTTGGGAGCTAAAGTCGCACAAACTTTTGTTTACAAAAATTTCGATGGCCTATAGTTCGCAAGTTATGCAATCAGTTGACATAAGATTGTGCATGCATGTAGACATGTTAATGGCCTTTATACATGCCAAGTTTCAGATGGCTACCTACTCATACAAGCAAGCAGTAGCGGTTTGAAATTTTCACAATTTGGGCTACACGTTCGGGACGATTCGTGACCTTAGGTGACTTGCACAATTCGGGCTGAAACTAGTGCCAAATGAGAGGGTTGGGATAAACATTCAATTGACCATATGTGCCAAAAATTCTCGTCTTTAGTTTTCGAGTTATAGCCCCTGGAAGTCGTAAACTGCACGACTTTGCCCTCGAATATCTCGACAACGGAGAAAGGAGAATTTCTGGGATTTTTTCCCAAGAAATATATGGAAATTATCTATAATTTTAGCACAGTTTCAGAACGATTCGTGAAAGTCACCTTTTAAGAATAACTTCCACTGCAGCCCATACATAAAAGTTTGCTCCTTTATTACTCTGCACATGGACAATTATTTGCGCTGTTATTTGCCCCAGGGATGTACCTATGTAATTACCGTTTACAGTGTAAAGATGGATGTTATCGGTCGCTGAACGTCGGAGCAGTAGGCGTTTAATGCATTTTCCCATAGGGTCCAATGCAAAATTGACACCTGATTTTCTCCATTCTCAAGAGCTTTGAGTCTCTGCAAAACATATACATGTGTAGACACAAATAAGTGAAATAGAATGAAGGCTATTTCAGCTTTAGCTTTTATTCCGTTTGGGAGCTAAAGTCGCACAAACTTTTGTTTACAAAAATTTCGATGGCCTATAGTTCGCAAGTTATGCAATCAGTTGACATAAGATTGCGCATGCATGTAGACATGTTAATGGCCTTTATACATGCAAAGTTTCAGATGGCTACCTACTCATACAAGCAAGCAGTAGCGGTTTGAAATTTTCACAATTTGGGCAACACGTTCGGGACGATTCGTGACCTTAGGTGACCTGCACAATTCGGGCTGAAACTAGTGCCAAATGAGAGGGTTGGGATAAACATTCAATTGACCATATATGCCAAAAATTCTCGTTCTTTAGTTTTCGAGTTATAGCCCCTGGAAGTCGTAAACTGCACGACTTTGCCCTCGAATATCTCGACAACGGAGAAAGGAGAATTTCTGGGATTTTTCCCAAGAAATATATGGGAATTATCTGTAATTTTAGCACAGTTTCAGAACGATTCGTGAAAGTCACCTTTTAAGAATAACTTCCACTGCAGCCCATACATAAAAGTTTGCTCCTTTATTACTCTGCACATGGACAATTATTTGCGCTGTTATTTGCCCCAGGCATGTACCTATGTAATTACCGTTTACAGTGTAAAGATGGATGTTATCGGTCGCTGATCGTCGGAGCAGTAGGCGTTTAATGCATTTTCCCATAGGGTCCAATGCAAAATTGACACCTCATTTTCTCCATTCTCAAGAGCTTTGAGTCTCTGCAAAACATATACATGTGTAGACACAAATAAGTGAAATAGAATGAAGGCTATTTCAGCTTTAGCTTTTATTCCGTATGGGAGCTAAAGTCGCACAAACTTTTGTTTACAAAACTTTCGATGGCCTATAGTTCGCAAGTTATGCAATCAGTTGACATAAAATTGTGCATGCATGTAGACATGTTAATGGCCTTTATACATGCCAAGTTTCAGATGGCTACCTACTCATACAAGCAAGCAGTAGCGGTTTGAAATTTTCACAATTTGGGCTACACGTTCGGGACGATTCGTGACCTTAGGTGACTTGCACAATTCGGGCTGAAACTAGTGCCAAATGAGAGGGTTGGGATAAACATTCAATTGACCATATGTGCCAAAAATTCTCGTCTTTAGTTTTCGAGTTATAGCCCCTGGAAGTCGTAAACTGCACGACTTTGCCCTCGAATATCTCGAAAACGGAGAAAGGAGAATTTCTGGGATTTTTTCCCAAGAAATATATGGAAATTATCTATAATTTTAGCACAGTTTCAGAAAGATTCGTGAAAGTCACCTTTTAAGAATAACTTCCACTGCAGCCCATACATAAAAGTTTGCTCCTTTATTACTCTGCACATGGACAATTATTTGCGCTGTTATTTGCCCCAGGCATGTACCTATGTAATTACCGTTTACAGTGTAAAGATGGATGTTATCGGTCGCTGAACGTCGGAGCAGTAGGCGTTTAATGCATTTTCCCATAGGGTCCAATGCAAAAGTGACACCTCATTTTCTCCATTCTCAAGAGCTTTGAGTCTCTGCAAAACATGTACATGTGTAGACACAAATAAGTGAAATAGAATGAAGGCTATTTCAGCTTTAGCTTTTATTCCGTTTGGGAGCTAAAGTCGCACAAACTTTTGTTTACAAAAATTTCGATGGCCTATAGTTCGCAAGTTATGCAATCAGTTGACATAAGATTGTGCATGCATGTAGACATGTTAATGGCCTTTATACATGCAAAGTTTCAGATGGCTACCTACTCATACAAGCAAGCAGTAGCGGTTTGAAATTTTCACAATTTGGGCAACACGTTCGGGACGATTCGTGACCTTAGGTGACTTGCACAATTCGGGCTGAAACTAGTGCCAAATGAGAGGGTTGGGATAAACATTCAATTGACCATATGTGCCAAAAATTCTCGTTCTTTAGTTTTCGAGTTATAGCCCCTGGAAGTCGTAAACTGCACGACTTTGCCCTCGAATATCTCGACAACGGAGAAAGGAGAATTTCTGGGATTTTTTCCCAAGAAATATATGGGAATTATCTGTAATTTTAGCACAGTTTCAGAACGATTCGTGAAAGTCACCTTTTAAGAATAACTTCCACTGCAGCCCATACATAAAAGTTTGCTCCTTTATTACTCTGCACATGGACAATTATTTGCGCTGTTATTTGCCCCAGGCATGTACCTATGTAATTACCGTTTACAGTGTAAAGATGGATGTTATCGGTCGCTGAACGTCGGAGCAGTAGGCGTTTAATGCATTTTCCCATAGGGTCCAATGCAAAATTGACACCTCATTTTCTCCATTCTCAAGAGCTTTGAGTCTCTGCAAAACATATACATGTGTAGACACAAATAAGTGAAATAGAATGAAGGCTATTTCAGCTTTAGCTTTTATTCCGTTTGGGAGCTAAAGTCGCACAAACTTTTGTTTACAAAAATTTCGATGGCCTATAGTTCGCAAGTTATGCAATCAGTTGACATAAGATTGTGCATGCATGTAGACATGTTAATGGCCTTTATACATGCAAAGTTTCAGATGGCTACCTACTCATACAAGCAAGCAGTAGCGGTTTGAAATTTTCACAATTTGGGCAACACGTTCGGGACGATTCGTGACCTTAGGTGACTTGCACAATTCGGGCTGAAACTAGTGCCAAATGAGAGGGTTGGGATAAACATTCAATTGACCATATGTGCCAAAAATTCTCGTTCTTTAGTTTTCGAGTTATAGCCCCTGGAAGTCGTAAACTGCACGACTTTGCCCTCGAATATCTCGACAACGGAGAAAGGAGAATTTCTGGGATTTTTTCCCAAGAAATATATGGGAATTATCTGTAATTTTAGCACAGTTTCAGAACGATTCGTGAAAGTCACCTTTTAAGAATAACTTCCACTGCAGCCCATACATAAAAGTTTGCTCCTTTATTACTCTGCACATGGACAATTATTTGCGCTGTTATTTGCCCCAGGGATGTACCTATGTAATTACCGTTTACAGTGTAAAGATGGATGTTATCGGTCGCTGAACGTCGGAGCAGTAGGCGTTTAATGCATTTTCCCATAGGGTCCAATGCAAAATTGACACCTGATTTTCTCCATTCTCAAGAGCTTTGAGTCTCTGCAAAACATATACAAGTGTAGACACAAATAAGTAAAATAGAATGAAGGCTATTTCAGCTTTAGCTTTTATTCCGTTTGGGAGCTAAAGTTGCACAAACTTTTGTTTACAAAAATTTCGATGGCCTATAGTTCGCAAGTTATGCAATCAGTTGACATAAGATTGTGCATGCATGTAGACATGTTAATGGCCTTTATACATGCCAAGTTTCAGATGGCTACCTACTCATACAAGCAAGCAGTAGCGGTTTGAAATTTTCACAATTTGGGCTACACGTTCGGGACGATTCGTGACCTTAGGTGACTTGCACAATTCGGGCTGAAACTAGTGCCAAATGAGAGGGTTGGGATAAACATTCAATTGACCATATGTGCCAAAAATTCTCGTTCTTTAGTTTTCGAGTTATAGCCCCTGGAAGTCGTAAACTGCACGACTTTGCCCTCGAATATCTCTACAACGGAGAAAGGAGAATTTCTGGGATTTTTTCCCAAGAAATATATGGGAATTATCTGTAATTTTAGCACAGTTTTAGAACGATTCGTGAAAGTCACCTTTTAAGAATAACTTCCACTGCAGCCCATACATAAAAGTTTCCTCCTTTATTACTCTGCACATGGAAAATTATTTGCGCTGTTATTTGCCCCAGGCATGTACCTATGTAATTACCGTTTACAGTGTAAAGATGGATGTTATCGGTCGCTGAACGTCGGAGCAGTAGGCGTTTAATGCATTTTCCCATAGGGTCCAATGCAAAATTGACACCTCATTTTCTCCATTCTCAAGAGCTTTGAGTCTCTGCAAAACATATACATGTGTAGACACAAATAAGTGAAATAGAATGAAGGCTATTTCAGCTTTAGCTTTTATTCCGTTTGGGAGCTAAAGTCGCACAAACTTTTGTTTACAAAAATTTCGATGGCCTATAGTTCGCAAGTTATGCAATCAGTTGACATAAAATTGTGCATGCATGTAGACATGTTAATGGCCTTTATACATGCAAAGTTTCAGATGGCTACCTACTCATACAAGCAAGCAGTAGCGGTTTGAAATTTTCACAATTTGGGCAACACGTTCGGGACGATTCGTGACCTTAGGTGACTTGCACAATTCGGGCTGAAACTAGTGCCAAATGAGAGGGTTGGGATAAACATTCAATTGACCATATGTGCCAAAAATTCTCGCTCTTTAGTTTTAAGTTATAGCCCCTGGAAGTCGTAAACTGCACGACTTTGCCCTCGAATATCTCGACAACGGAGAAAGGAGAATTTCTGGGATTTTTTCCCAAGAAATATATGGGAATTATCTGTAATTTTAGCACAGTTTTAGAACGATTCGTGAAAGTCACCTTTTAAGAATAACTTCCACTGCAGCTTATACATAAAAGTTTCCTCCTTTATTACTCTGCACATGGAAAATTATTTGCGCTGTTATTTGCCCCAGGGATGTACCTATGTAATTACCGTTTACAGTGTAAAGATGGATGTTATCGGTCGCTGAACGTCGGAGCAGTAGGCGTTTAATGCATTTTCCCATAGGGTCCAATGCAAAATTGACACCTCATTTTCTCCATTCTCAAGAGCTTTGAGTCTCTGCAAAACATATACATGTGTAGACACAAATAAGTGAAATAGAATGAAGGCTATTTCAGCTTTAGCTTTTATTTCGTTTGGGAGCTAAAGTCGCACAAACTTTTGTTTACAAAAATTTCGATGGCCTATAGTTCGCAAGTTTTGCAATCAGTTGACATAAGATTGTGCATGCATGTAGACATGTTCATGGCCTTTATACATGCAAAGTTTCAGATGGCTACCTACTCATACAAGCAAGCAGTAGCGGTTTGAAATTTTCACAATTTGGGCAACACGTTCGGTACGATTCGCGACCTTAGGTGACTTGCACAATTCGGGCTGAAACTAGTGCCAAATGAGAGGGTTGGGATAAACATTCAATTGACCATATGTGCCAAAAATTCTCGTTCTTTAGTTTTCGAGTTATAGCCCCTGGAAGTCGTAAACTGCACGACTTTGCCCTCGAATATCTCTACAACGGAGAAAGGAGAATTTCTGGGATTTTTTCCCAAGAAATATATGGGAATTATCTGTAATTTAGGCACAGTTTTAGAACGATTCGTGAAAGTCACCTTTTAAGAATAACTTCCACTGCAGCCCATACATAAAAGTTTGCTCCTTTATTACTCTGCACATGGAAAATTATTTGCGCTGTTATTTGCCCCAGGCATGTACCTATGTAATTACCGTTTACAGTGTAAAGATGGATGTTATCGGTCGCTGAACGTCGGAGCAGTAGGCGTTTAATGCATTTTCCCATAGGGTCCAATGCAAAATTGACACCTCATTTTCTCCATTCTCAAGAGCTTTGAGTCTCTGCAAAACATATACATGTGTAGACACAAATAAGTGAAATAGAATGAAGGCTATTTCAGCTTTAGCTTTTATTCCGTTTGGGAGCTAAAGTCGCACAAACTTTTGTTTACAAAAATTTCGATGGCCTATAGTTCGCAAGTTATGCAATCAGTTGACATAAGATTGTGCATGCATGTAGACATGTTAATGGCCTTTATACATGCAAAGTTTCAGATGGCTACCTACTCATACAAGCAAGCAGTAGCGGTTTGAAATTTTCACAATTTGGGCAACACGTTCGGGACGATTCGTGACCTTAGGTGACTTGCACAATTCGGGCTGAAACTAGTGCCAAATGAGAGGGTTGGGATAAACATTCAAATGACCATATGTGCCAAAAATTCTCGTTCTTTAGTTTTCGAGTTATAGCCCCTGGAAGTCGTAAACTGCACGACTTTGCCCTCGAATATCTCGACAACGGAGAAAGGAGAATTTCTGGGATTTTTTCCCAAGAAATATATGGGAATTATCTGTAATTTTAGCACAGTTTCAGAACGATTCGTGAAAGTCACCTTTTAAGAATAACTTCCACTGCAGCCCATACATAAAAGTTTGCTCCTTTATTACTCTGCACATGGACAATTATTTGCGCTGTTATTTGCCCCAGGGATGTACCTATGTAATTACCGTTTACAGTGTAAAGATGGATGTTATCGGTCGCTGAACGTCGGAGCAGTAGGCGTTTAATGCATTTTCCCATAGGGTCCAATGCAAAATTGACACCTCATTTTCTCCATTCTCAAGAGCTTTGAGTCTCTGCAAAACATATACAAGTGTAGACACAAATAAGTAAAATAGAATGAAGGCTATTTCAGCTTTAGCTTTTATTCCGTTTGGGAGCTAAAGTTGCACAAACTTTTGTTTACAAAAATTTCGATGGCCTATAGTTCGCAAGTTATGCAATCAGTTGACATAAAATTGTGCATGCATGTAGACATGTTAATGGCCTTTATACATGCCAAGTTTCAGATGGCTACCTACTCATACAAGCAAGCAGTAGCGGTTTGAAATTTTCACAATTTGGGCTACACGTTCGGGACGATTCGTGACCTTAGGTGACTTGCACAATTCGGGCTGAAACTAGTGCCAAATGAGAGGGTTGGGATAAACATTCAATTGACCATATGTGCCAAAAATTCTCGTTCTTTAGTTTTCGAGTTATAGCCCCTGGAAGTCGTAAACTGCACGACTTTGCCCTCGAATATCTCGACAACGGAGAAAGGAGAATTTCTGGGATTTTTTCCCAAGAAATATATGGGAATTATCTGTAATTTAGGCACAGTTTTAGAACGATTCGTGAAAGTCACCTTTTAAGAATAACTTCCACTGCAGCCCATACATAAAAGTTTCCTCCTTTATTACTCTACACATGGAAAATTATTTGCGCTGTTATTTGCCCCAGGCATGTACCTATGTAATTACCGTTTACAGTGTAAAGATGGATGTTATCGGTCGCTGAACGTCGGAGCAGTAGGCGTTTAATGCATTTTCCCATAGGGTCCAATGCAAAATTGACACCTCATTTTCTCCATTCTCAAGAGCTTTGAGTCTCTGCAAAACATATACATGTGTAGACACAAATAAGTGAAATAGAATGAAGGCTATTTCAGCTTTAGCTTTTATTCCGTTTGGGAGCTAAAGTCGCACAAACTTTTGTTTACAAAAATTTCGATGGCCTATAGTTCGCAAGTTATGCAATCAGTTGACATAAAATTGTGCATGCATGTAGACATGTTAATGGCCTTTATACATGCAAAGTTTCAGATGGCTACCTACTCATACAAGCAAGCAGTAGCGGTTTGAAATTTTCACAATTTGGGCAACACGTTCGGGACGATTCGTGACCTTAGGTGACTTGCACAATTCGGGCTGAAACTAGTGCCAAATGAGAGGGTTGGGATAAACATTCAATTGACCATATGTGCCAAAAATTCTCGTTCTTTAGTTTTCGAGTTATAGCCCCTGGAAGTCGTAAACTGCACGACTTTGCCCTCGAATATCTCGACAACGGAGAAAGGAGAATTTCTGGGATTTTTTCCCAAGAAATATATGGGAATTATCTGTAATTTTAGCACAGTTTCAGAACGATTCGTGAAAGTCACCTTTTAAGAATAACTTCCACTGCAGCCCATACATAAAAGTTTGCTCCTTTATTACTCTGCACATGGACAATTATTTGCGCTGTTATTTGCCCCAGGCATGTACCTATGTAATTACCGTTTACAGTGTAAAGATGGATGTTATCGGTCGCTGAACGTCGGAGCAGTAGGCGTTTAATGCATTTTCCCATAGGGTCCAATGCAAAATTGACACCTCATTTTCTCCATTCTCAAGAGCTTTGAGTCTCTGCAAAACATATACATGTGTAGACACAAATAAGTGAAATAGAATGAAGGCTATTTCAGCTTTAGCTTTTATTCCGTATGGGAGCTAAAGTCGCACAAACTTTTGTTTACAAAAATTTCGATGGCCTATAGTTCGCAAGTTATGCAATCAGTTGACATAAAATTGTGCATGCATGTAGACATGTTAATGGCCTTTATACATGCCAAGTTTCAGATGGCTACCTACTCATACAAGCAAGCAGTAGCGGTTTGAAATTTTCACAATTTGGGCTACACGTTCGGGACGATTCGTGACCTTAGGTGACTTGCACAATTCGGGCTGAAACTACTGCCAAATGAGAGGGTTGGGATAAACATTCAATTGACCATATGTGACAAAAATTCTCGCTCTTTAGTTTTAAGTTATAGCCCCTGGAAGTCGTAAACTGCACGACTTTGCCCTCGAATATCTCGACAACGGAGAAAGGAGAATTTCTGGGATTTTTTCCCAAGAAATATATGGGAATTATCTGTAATTTTAGCACAGTTTTAGAACGATTCGTGAAAGTCACCTTTTAAGAATAACTTCCACTGCAGCACATACATAAAAGTTTCCTCCTTTATTACTCTGCACATGGAAAATTATTTGCGCTGTTATTTGCCCCAGGCATGTACCTATGTAATTACCGTTTACAGTGTAAAGATGGATGTTATCGGTCGCTGAACGTCGGAGCAGTAGGCGTTTAATGCATTTTCCCATAGGGTCCAATGCAAAATTGACACCTCATTTTCTCCATTCTCAAGAGCTTTGAGTCTCTGCAAAACATATACATGTGTAGACACAAATAAGTGAAATAGAATGAAGGCTATTTCAGCTTTAGCTTTTATTTCGTTTGGGAGCTAAAGTCGCACAAACTTTTGTTTACAAAAATTTCGATGGCCTATAGTTCGCAAGTTTTGCAATCAGTTGACATAAAATTGTGCATGCATGTAGACATGTTAATGGCCTTTATACATGCAAAGTTTCAGATGGCTACCTACTCATACAAGCAAGCAGTAGCGGTTTGAAATTTTCACAATTTGGGCAACACGTTCGGTACGATTCGCGACCTTAGGTGACTTGCACAATTCGGGCTGAAACTAGTGCCAAATGAGAGGGTTGGGATAAACATTCAATTGACCATATGTGCCAAAAATTCTCGTTCTTTAGTTTTCGAGTTATAGCCCCTGGAAGTCGTAAACTGCACGACTTTGCCCTCGAATATCTCTACAACGGAGAAAGGAGAATTTCTGGGATTTTTTCCCAAGAAATATATGGGAATTATCTGTAATTTTAGCACAGTTTCAGAACGATTCGTGAAAGTCACCTTTTAAGAATAACTTCCACTGCAGCCCATACATAAAAGTTTGCTCCTTTATTACTCTGCACATGGACAATTATTTGCGCTGTTATTTGCCCCAGGCATGTACCTATGTAATTACCGTTTACAGTGTAAAGATGGATGTTATCGGTCGCTGAACGTCGGAGCAGTAGGCGTTTAATGCATTTTCCCATAGGGTCCAATGCAAAATTGACACCTCATTTTCTCCATTCTCAAGAGCTTTGAGTCTCTGCAAAACATATACATGTGTAGACACAAATAAGTGAAATAGAATGAAGGCTATTTCAGCTTTAGCTTTTATTCCGTATGGGAGCTAAAGTCGCACAAACTTTTGTTTACAAAAATTTCGATGGCCTATAGTTCGCAAGTTATGCAATCAGTTGACATAAAATTGTGCATGCATGTAGACATGTTAATGGCCTTTATACATGCCAAGTTTCAGATGGCTACCTACTCATACAAGCAAGCAGTAGCGGTTTGAAATTTTCACAATTTGGGCTACACGTTCGGGACGATTCGTGACCTTAGGTGACTTGCACAATTCGGGCTGAAACTACCGCCAAATGAGAGGGTTGGGATAAACATTCAATTGACCATATGTGCCAAAAATTCTCGCTCTTTAGTTTTAAGTTATAGCCCCTGGAAGTCGTAAACTGCACGACTTTGCCCTCGAATATCTCGACAACGGAGAAAGGAGAATTTCTGGGATTTTTTCCCAAGAAATATATGGGAATTATCTGTAATTTTAGCACAGTTTTAGAACGATTCGTGAAAGTCACCTTTTAAGAATAACTTCCACTGCAGCACATACATAAAAGTTTCCTCCTTTATTACTCTGCACATGGACAATTATTTGCGCTGTTATTTGCCCCAGGCATGTACCTATGTAATTACCGTTTACAGTGTAAAGATGGATGTTATCGGTCGCTGAACGTCGGAGCAGTAGGCGTTTAATGCATTTTCCCATAGGGTCCAATGCAAAATTGACACCTCATTTTCTCCATTCTCAAGAGCTTTGAGTCTCTGCAAAACATATACATGTGTAGACACAAATAAGTGAAATAGAATGAAGGCTATTTCAGCTTTAGCTTTTATTTCGTTTGGGAGCTAAAGTCGCACAAACTTTTGTTTACAAAAATTTCGATGGCCTATAGTTCGCAAGTTTTGCAATCAGTTGACATAAGATTGTGCATGCCTGTAGACATGTTAATGGCCTTTATACATGCAAAGTTTCAGATGGCTACCTACTCATACAAGCAAGCAGTAGCGGTTTGAAATTTTCACAATTTGGGCAACACGTTCGGTACGATTCGCGACCTTAGGTGACTTGCACAATTCGGGCTGAAACTAGTGCCAAATGAGAGGGTTGGGATAAACATTCAATTGACCATATGTGCCAAAAATTCTCGTTCTTTAGTTTTCGAGTTATAGCCCCTGGAAGTCGTAAACTGCACGACTTTGCCCTCGAATATCTCGACAACGGAGAAAGGAGAATTTCTGGGATTTTTTCCCAAGAAATATATGGGAATTATCTATAATTTTAGCACAGTTTCAGAACGATTCGTGAAAGTCACCTTTTAAGAATAACTTCCACTGCAGCCCATACATAAAAGTTTGCTCCTTTATTACTCTGCACATGGACAATTATTTGCGCTGTTATTTGCCCCAGGCATGTACCTATGTAATTACCGTTTACAGTGTAAAGATGGATGTTATCGGTCGCTGAACGTCGGAGCAGTAGGCGTTTAATGCATTTTCCCATAGGGTCCAATGCAAAATTGACACCTAATTTTCTCCATTCTCAAGAGCTTTGAGTCTCTGCAAAACATATACAAGTGTAGACACAAATAAGTAAAATAGAATGAAGGCTATTTCAGCTTTAGCTTTTATTCCGTTTGGGAGCTAAAGTTGCACAAACTTTTGTTTACAAAAATTTCGATGGCCTATAGTTCGCAAGTTATGCAATCAGTTGACATAAGATTGTGCATGCATGTAGACATGTTAATGGCCTTTATACATGCCAAGTTTCAGATGGCTACCTACTCATACAAGCAAGCAGTAGCGGTTTGAAATTTTCACAATTTGGGCTACACGTTCGGGACGATTCGTGACCTTAGGTGACTTGCACAATTCGGGCTGAAACTTGTGCCAAATGAGAGGGTTGGGATAAACATTCAATTGACCATATGTGCCAAAAATTCTCGTTTTTTAGTTTTCGAGTTAGAGCCCCTGGAAGTCGTAAACTGCACGACTTTGCCCTCGAATATCTCTACAACGGAGAAAGGAGAATTTCTGGGATTTTTTCCCAAGAAATATATGGGAATTATCTGTAATTTTAGCACAGTTTTAGAACGATTCGTGAAAGTCACCTTTTAAGAATAACTTCCAATGCAGCCCATACATAAAAGTTTCCTCCTTTATTACTCTGCACATGGAAAATTATTTGCGCTGTTATTTGCCCCAGGCATGTACCTATGTAATTACCGTTTACAGTGTAAAGATGGATGTTATCGGTCGCTGAACGTCGGAGCAGTAGGCGTTTAATGCATTTTCCCATAGGGTCCAATGCAAAATTGACACCTCATTTTCTCCATTCTCAAGAGCTTTGAGTCTCTGCAAAACATATACATGTGTAGACACAAATAAGTGAAATAGAATGAAGGCTATTTCAGCTTTAGCTTTTATTCCGTTTGGGAGCTAAAGTCGCACAAACTTTTGTTTACAAAAATTTCGATGGCCTATAGTTCGCAAGTTATGCAATCAGTTGACATAAGATTGTGCATGCATGTAGACATGTTAATGGCCTTTATACATGCAAAATTTCAGATGGCTACCTACTCATACAAGCAAGCAGTAGCGGTTTGAAATTTTCACAATTTGGGCAACACGTTCGGGACGATTCGTGACCTTAGGTGACTTGCACAATTCGGGCTGAAACTAGTGCCAAATGAGAGGGTTGGGATAAACATTCAATTGACCATATGTGCCAAAAATTCTCGTTCTTTAGTTTTCGAGTTATAGCCCCTGGAAGTCGTAAACTGCACGACTTTGCCCTCGAATATCTCGACAACGGAGAAAGGAGAATTTCTGGGATTTTTTCCCAAGAAATATATGGGAATTATCTGTAATTTTAGCACAGTTTCAGAACGATTCGTGAAAGTCACCTTTTAAGAATAACTTCCACTGCAGCCCATACATAAAAGTTTGCTCCTTTATTACTCTGCACATGGACAATTATTTGCGCTGTTATTTGCCCCAGGCATGTATCTATGTAATTACCGTTTACAGTGTAAAGATGGATGTTATCGGTCGCTGAACGTCGGAGCAGTAGGCGTTTAATGCATTTTCCCATAGGGTCCAATGCAAAATTGACACCTCATTTTCTCCATTCTCAAGAGCTTTGAGTCTCTGCAAAACATATACATGTGTAGACACAAATAAGTGAAATAGAATGAAGGCTATTTCAGCTTTAGCTTTTATTCCGTTTGGGAGCTAAAGTCGCACAAACTTTTGTTTACAAAAATTTCGATGGCCTATAGTTCGCAAGTTATGCAATCAGTTGACATAAAATTGTGCATGCATGTAGACATGTTAATGGCCTTTATACATGCCAAGTTTCAGATGGCTACCTACTCATACAAGCAAGCAGTAGCGGTTTGAAATTTTCACAATTTGGGCTACACGTTCGGGACGATTCGTGACCTTAGGTGACTTGCACAATTCGGGCTGAAACTACTGCCAAATGAGAGGGTTGGGATAAACATTCAATTGACCATATGTGCCAAAAATTCTCGCTCTTTAGTTTTAAGTTATAGCCCCTGGAAGTCGTAAACTGCACGACTTTGCCCTCGAATATCTCGACAACGGAGAAAGGAGAATTTCTGGGATTTTTTCCCAAGAAATATATGGGAATTATCTGTAATTTTAGCACAGTTTTAGAACGATTCGTGAAAGTCACCTTTTAAGAATAACTTCCACTGCAGCACATACATAAAAGTTTCCTCCTTTATTACTCTGCACATGGAAAATTATTTGCGCTGTTATTTGCCCCAGGCATGTACCTATGTAATTACCGTTTACAGTGTAAAGATGGATGTTATCGGTCGCTGAACGTCGGAGCAGTAGGCGTTTAATGCATTTTCCCATAGGGTCCAATGCAAAATTGACACCTCATTTTCTCCATTCTCAAGAGCTTTGAGTCTCTGCAAAACATATACATGTGTAGACACAAATAAGTGAAATAGAATGAAGGCTATTTCAGCTTTAGCTTTTATTCCGTTTGGGAGCTAAAGTCGCACAAACTTTTGTTTACAAAAATTTCGATGGCCTATAGTTCGCAAGTTATGCAATCAGTTGACATAAGATTGTGCATGCATGTAGACATGTTAATGGCCTTTATACATGCAAAGTTTCAGATGGCTACCTACTCATACAAGCAAGCAGTAGCGGTTTGAAATTTTCACAATTTGGGCAACACGTTCGGTACGATTCGCGACCTTAGGTGACTTGCACAATTTGGGCTGAAACTAGTGCCAAATGAGAGGGTTGGGATAAACATTCAATTGACCATATGTGCCAAAAATTCTCGTTCTTTAGTTTTCGAGTTATAGCCCCTGGAAGTCGTAAACTGCACGACTTTGCCCTCGAATATCCCGACAACGGAGAAAGGAGAATTTCTGGGATTTTTTCCCAAGAAATATATGGGAATTATCTGTAATTTTAGCACAGTTTCAGAACGATTCGTGAAAGTCACCTTTTAAGAATAACTTCCACTGCAGCCCATACATAAAAGTTTGCTCCTTTATTACTCTGCACATGGACACTTATTTGCGCTGTTATTTGCCCCAGGCATGTACCTATGTAATTACCGTTTACAGTGTAAAGATGGATGTTATCGGTCGCTGAACGTCGGAGCAGTAGGCGTTTAATGCATTTTCCCATAGGGTCCAATGCAAAATTGACACCTCATTTTCTCCATTCTCAAGAGCTTTGAGTCTCTGCAAAACATATACATGTGTAGACACAAATAAGTGAAATAGAATGAAGGCTATTTCAGCTTTAGCTTTTATTCCGTTTGGGAGCTAAAGTCGGACAAACTTTTGTTTACAAAAATTTCGATGGCCTATAGTTCGCAAGTTATGCAATCAGTTGACATAAAATTGTGCATGCATGTAGACATGTTAATGGCCTTTATACATGCCAAGTTTCAGATGGCTACCTACTCATACAAGCAAGCAGTAGCGGTTTGAAATTTTCACAATTTGGGCTACACGTTCGGGACGATTCGTGACCTTAGGTGACTTGCACAATTCGGGCTGAAACTACTGCCAAATGAGAGGGTTGGGATAAACATTCAATTGACCATATGTGCCAAAAATTCTCGCTCTTTAGTTTTAAGTTATAGCCCCTGGAAGTCGTAAACTGCACGACTTTGCCCTCGAATATCTCGACAACGGAGAAAGGAGAATTTCTGGGATTTTTTCCCAAGAAATATATGGGAATTATCTATAATTTTAGCACAGTTTCAGAACGATTCGTGAAAGTCACCTTTTAAGAATAACTTCCACTGCAGCCCATACATAAAAGTTTGCTCCTTTATTACTCTGCACATGGACAATTATTTGCGCTGTTATTTGCCCCAGGCATGTACCTATGTAATTACCGTTTACAGTGTAAAGATGGATGTTATCGGTCGCTGAACGTCGGAGCAGTAGGCGTTTAATGCATTTTCCCATAGGGTCCAATGCAAAATTGACACCTCATTTTCTCCATTCTCAAGAGCTTTGAGTCTCTGCAAAACATATACATGTGTAGACACAAATAAGTGAAATAGAATGAAGGCTATTTCAGCTTTAGCTTTTATTCCGTTTGGGAGCTAAAGTCGCACAAACTTTTGTTTACAAAAATTTCGATGGCCTATAGTTCGCAAGTTATGCAATCAGTTGACATAAGATTGTGCATGCATGTAGACATGTTAATGGCCTTTATACATGCCAAGTTTCAGATGGCTACCTACTCATACAAGCAAGCAGTAGCGGTTTGAAATTTTCACAATTTGGGCTACACGTTCGGGACGATTCGTGACCTTAGGTGACTTGCACAATTCGGGTTGAAACTAGTGCCAAATGAGAGGGTTGGGATAAACATTCAATTGACCATATGTGCCAAAAATTCTCGTTCTTTAGTTTTCGAGTTATAGCCCCTGGAAGTCGTAAACTGCACGACTTTGCCCTCGAATATCTCGACAACGGAGAAAGGAGAATTTCTGGGATTTTTTCCCAAGAAATATATGGGAATTATCTGTAATTTTAGCACAGTTTTAGAGCGATTCGTGAAAGTCACCTTTTAAGAATAACTTCCACTGCAGCCCATACATAAAAGTTTCCTCCTTTATTACTCTGCACATGGACAATTATTTGCGCTGTTATTTGCCCCAGGCATGTACCTATGTAATTACCGTTTACAGTGTAAAGATGGATGTTATCGGTCGCTGAACGTCGGAGCAGTAGGCGTTTAATGCATTTTCCCATAGGGTCCAATGCAAAATTGACACCTCATTTTCTCCATTCTCAAGAGCTTTGAGTCTCTGCAAAACATATACATGTATAGACACAAATAAGTGAAATAGAATGAAGGCTATTTCAGCTTTAGCTTTTATTCCGTTTGGGAGCTAAAGTCGCACAAACTTTTGTTTACAAAAATTTCGATGGCCTATAGTTCGCAAGTTATGCAATCAGTTGACATAAGATTGTGCATGCATGTAGACATGTTAATGGCCTTTATACATGCCAAGTTTCAGATGGCTACCTACTCATACAAGCAAGCAGTAGCGGTTTGAAATTTTCACAATTTGGGCTACACGTTCGGGACGATTCGTGACCTTAGGTGACTTGCACAATTCGGGCTGAAACTAGTGCCAAATGAGAGGGTTGGGATAAACATTCAATTGACCATATGTGCCAAAAATTCTCGTTCTTTAGTTTTCGAGTTATAGCCCCTGAAAGTCGTAAACTGCACGACTTTGCCCTCGAATATCTCGACAACGGAGAAAGGAGAATTTCTGGGATTTTTTCCCAAGAAATATATGGGAATTATCTGTAATTTTAGCACAGTTTCAGAACGATTCGTGAAAGTCACCTTTTAAGAATAACTTCCACTGCAGCCCATACATAAAAGTTTGCTCCTTTATTACTCTGCACATGGACAATTATTTGCGCTGTTATTTGCCCCAGGCATGTACCTATGTAATTACCGTTTACAGTGTAAAGATGGATGTTATCGGTCGCTGAACGTCGGAGCAGTAGGCGTTTAATGCATTTTCCCATAGGGACCAATGCAAAATTGACACCTCATTTTCTCCATTCTCAAGAGCTTTGAGTCTCTGCAAAACATATACATGTGTAGACACAAATAAGTGAAATAGAATGAAGGCTATTTCAGCTTTAGCTTTTATTCCGTTTGGGAGCTAAAGTCGCACAAACTTTTGTTTACAAAAATTTCGATGGGCTATAGTTTGCAAATTATGCAATCAGTTGACATAAGATTGTGCATGCATGTAGACATGTTAATGGCCTTTATACATGCCAAGTTTCAGATGGCTACATACTCATACAAGCAAGCAGTAGCGGTTTGAAATTTTCACAATTTGGGCTACACGTTCGGGACGATTCGTGACCTTAGGTGACTTGCACAATTCGGGCTGAAACTACCGCCAAATGAGAGGGTTGGGATAAACATTCAATTGACCATATGTGCCAAAAATTCTCGTTCTTTAGTTTTCGAGTTATAGCCCCTGGAAGTCGTAAACTGCACGACTTTGCCCTCGAATATCTCGACAACGGAGAAAGGAGAATTTCTGGGATTTTTTCCCAAGAAATATATGGGAATTATCTGTAATTTTAGCACAGTTTCAGAACGATTCGTGAAAGTCACCTTTTAAGAATAACTTCCACTGCAGCCCATACATAAAAGTTTGCTCCTTTATTACTCTGCACATGGACAATTATTTGCGCTGTTATTTGCCCCAGGCATGTACCTATGTAATTACCGTTTACAGTGTAAAGATGGATGTTATCGGTCGCTGAACGTCGGAGCAGTAGGTTTAATGCATTTTCCCATAGGATCCAATGCAAAATTGACACCTCATTTTCTCCATTCTCAAGAGCTTTGAGTCTCTGCAAAACATATACATGTGTAGACACAAATAAGTGAAATAGAATGAAGGCTATTTCAGCTTTAGCTTTTATTCCGTTTGGGAGCTAAAGTCGTACAAACTTTTGTTTACAAAAATTTCGATGGCCTATAGTTCGCAAGTTATGCAATCAGTTGACATAAGATTGTGCATGCATGTAGACATGTTAATGGCCTTTATACATGCCAAGTTTCAGATGGCTACCTACTCATACAAGCAAGCAGTAGCGGTTTGAAATTTTCACAATTTGGGCTACACGTTCGGGACGATTCGTGACCTTAGGTGACTTGCACAATTCGGGCTGAAACTAGTGCCAAATAAGAGGGTTGGGATTAACATTCAATTGACCATATGTGCCAAAAATTCTCGTTCTTTAGTTTTCGAGTTATAGCCCCTGGAAGTCGTAAACTGCACGACTTTGGCCTCGAATATCTCGACAACGGAGAAAGGAGAATTTCTGGGATTGTTTCCCAAGAAATATATGGGAATTATCTGTAATTTTAGCACAGTTTCAGAACGATTCGTGAAAGTCACCTTTTAAGAATAACTTCCACTGCAGCCCATACATAAAAGTTTGCTCCTTTATTACTCTGCACATGGACAATTATTTGCGCTGTTATTTGCCCCAGGCATGTACCTATGTAATTACCGTTTACAGTGTAAAGATGGATGTTATCGGTCGCTGAACGTCGGAGCAGTAGCCGTTTAATGCATTTTCCCATAGGGTCCAATGCAAAATTGACACCTCATTTTCTCCATTCTCAAGAGCTTTGAGTCTCTGCAAAACATATACATGTGTAGACACAAATAAGTGAAATAGAATGAAGGCTATTTCAGCTTTAGCTTTTATTCCGTTTGGGAGCTAAAGTCGCACAAACTTTTGTTTACAAAAATTTCGATGGCCTATAGTTCGCAAGTTATGCAATCAGTTGACATAAGATTGTGCATGCATGTAGACATGTTAATGGCTTTTATACATGCCAAGTTTCAGATGGCTACCTACTCATACAAGCAAGCAGTAGCGGTTTGAAATTTTCACAATTTGGGCTACACGTTCGGGACGATTCGTGACCTTAGGTGACTTGCACAATTCGGGCTGAAACTAGTGCCAAATGAGAGGGTTGGGATAAACATTCAATTGACCATATGTGCCAAAAATTCTCGTTCTTTAGTTTTCGAGTTATAGCCCCTAGAAGTCGTAAACTGCACGATTTGCCCTCGAATATCTCGACAACGGAGAAAGGAGAATTTCTGGGATTTTTTCCCAAGAAATATATGGGAATTATCTGTAATTTTAGCACAGTTTCAGAACGATTCGTGAAAGTCACCTTTTAAGAATAACTTCCACTGCAGCCCATACATAAAAGTTTGCTCCTTTATTACTCTGCACATGGACAATTATTTGCGCTGTTATTTGCCCCAGGCATGTACCTATGTAATTACCGTTTACAGTGTAAAGATGGATGTTATCGGTCGCTGAACGCCGGAGCAGTAGGCGTTTAATGCATTTTCCCATAGGGTCCAATGCAAAATTGACACCTCATTTTTTCCATTCTCAAGAGCTTTGAGTCTCTGCAAAACATATACATGTGTAGACACAAATAAGTGAAATAGAATGAAGGCTATTTCAGCTTTAGCTTTTATTCCGTTTGGGAGCTAAAGTCGCACAAACTTTTGTTTACAAAAATTTCGATGGCCTATAGTTCGCAAGTTATGCAATCAGTGGACATAAAATTGTGCATGCATGTAGACATGTTAATGGCCTTTATACATGCCAAGTTTCAGATGGCTACCTACTCATACAAGCAAGCAGTAGCGGTTTGAAATTTTCACAATTTGGGCTACACGTTCGGGACGATTCGTGACCTTAGGTGACTTGCACAATTCGGGCTGAAACTACTGCCAAATGAGAGGGTTGGGATAAACATTCAATTGACCACATGTGCCAAAAATTCTCGTCTTTAGTTTTCGAGTTATAGCCCCTGGAAGTCGTAAACTGCACGACTTTGCCCTCGAATATCTCGACAACGGAGAAAGGAGAATTTCTGGGATTTTTTCCCAAGAAATATATGGGAATTATCTATAATTTTAGCACAGTTTCAGAACGATTCGTGAAAGTCACCTTTTAAGAATAACTTCCACTGCAGCCCATACATAAAAGTTTGCTCCTTTATTACTCTGCACATGGACAATTATTTGCGCTGTTATTTGCCCCAGGCATGTACCTATGTAATTACCGTTTACAGTGTAAAGATGGATGTTATCGGTCGCTGAACGTCGGAGCAGTAGGCGTTTAATGCATTTTCCCATAGGGTCCAATGCAAAATTGACACCTAATTTTCTCCATTCTCAAGAGCTTTGAGTCTCTGCAAAACATATACATGTGTAGACACAAATAAGTGAAATAGAATGAAGGCTATTTCAGCTTTAGCTTTTATTCCGTTTGGGAGCTAAAGTCGCACAAACTTTTGTTTACAAAAATTTCGATGGCCTATAGTTCGCAAGTTATGCAATCAGTTGACATAAGATTGTGCATGCATGTAGACATGTTAATGGCCTTTATACATGCCAAGTTTCAGATGGCTACCTACTCATACAAGCAAGCAGTAGCGGTTTGAAATTTTCACAATTTGGGCTACACGTTCGGGACGATTCGTGACCTTAGGTGACTTGCACAATTCGGGCTGAAACTAGTGCCAAATGAGAGGGTTGGGATAAACAGTCAATTGACCATATGTGCCAAAAATTCTCGTTCTTTAGTTTTCGAGTTATAGCCCCTGGAAGTCGTAAACTGCACGACTTTGCCCTCGAATATCTCGACAACGGAGAAAGGAGAATTTCTGGGATTTTTTCCCAAGAAATATATGGGAATTATCTGTAATTTTAGCACAGTTTCAGAACGATTCGTGAAGTTACCTTTTAAGAATAACTTCCACTGCAGCCCATACATAAAAGTTTGCTCCTTTATTACTCTGCACATGGACAATTATTTGCGCTGTTGTTTGCCCCAGGCATGTACCTATGTAATTACCGTTTACAGTGTAAAGATGGATGTTATCGGTCGCTGAACGTCGGAGCAGTAGGCGTTTAATGCATTTTCCCATAGGGTCCAATGCAAAATTGACACCTCATTTTCTCCATTCTCAAGAGCTTTGAGTCTCTGCAAAACATATACATGTGTAGACACAAATAAGTGAAATAGAATGAAGGCTATTTCAGCTTTAGCTTTTATTCCGTTTGGGAGCTAAAGTCGCACAAACTTTTGTTTACAAAAAATTCGATGGCCTATAGTTCGCAAGTTATGCAATCAGTTGACATAAGATTGTGCATGCATGTAGACATGTTAATGGCCTTTATACATGCCAAGTTTCAGATGGCTACCTACTCATACAAGCAAGCAGTAGCGGTTTGAAATTTTCACAATTTGGGCTACACGTTCGGGACGATTCGTGACCTTAGGTGACTTGCACAATTCGGGCTGAAACTAGTGCCAAATGAGAGGGTTGGGATAAACATTCAATTGACCATATGTGCCAAAAATTCTCGTTCTTTAGTTTTCGAGTTATAGCCCCTGGAAGTCGTAAACTGCACGACTTTGCCCTCGAATATCTCGACAACGGAGAAAGGAGAATTTCTGGGATTGTTTCCCAAGAAATATATGGGAATTATCTGTAATTTTAGCACAGTTTCAGAACGATTCGTGAAAGTCACCTTTTAAGAATAACTTCCACTGCAGCCCATACATAAAAGTTTGCTCCTTTATTACTCTGCACATGGACAATTATTTGCGCTGTTATTTGCCCCAGGCATGTACCTATGTAATTACCGTTTACAGTGTAAAGATGGATGTTATCGGTCGCTGAACGTCGGAGCAGTAGGCGTTTAATGCATTTTCCCATAGGGTCCAATGCAAAATTGACACCTAATTTTCTCCATTCTCAAGAGCTTTGAGTCTCTGCAAAACATATACATGTGTAGACACAAATAAGTGAAATAGAATGAAGGCTATTTCAGCTTTAGCTTTTATTCCGTTTGGGAGCTAAAGTCGCACAAACTTTTGTTTACAAAAATTTCGATGGCCTATAGTTCGCAAGTTATGCAATCAGTTGACATAAGATTGTGCATGCATGTAGACATGTTAATGGCCTTTATACATGCCAAGTTTCAGATGGCTACCTACTCATACAAGCAAGCACTAGCGGTTTGAAATTTTCACAATTTGGGCTACACGTTCGGGACGATTCGTGACCTTAGGTGACTTGCACAATTCGGGCTGAAACTAGTGCCAAATGAGAGGGTTGGGATAAACAGTCAATTGACCATATGTGCCAAAAATTCTCGTTCTTTAGTTTTCGAGTTATAGCCCCTGGAAGTCGTAAACTGCACGACTTTGCCCTCGAATATCTCGACAACGGAGAAAGGAGAATTTCTGGGATTTTTTCCCAAGAAATATATGGGAATTATCTGTAATTTTAGCACAGTTTCAGAACGATTCGTGAAGTCACCTTTTAAGAATAACTTCCACTGCAGCCCATACATAAAAGTTTGCTCCTTTATTACTCTGCACATGGACAATTATTTGCGCTGTTATTTGCCCCAGGCATGTACCTATGTAATTACCGTTTACAGTGTAAAGATGGATGTTATCGGTCGCTGAACGTCGGAGCAGTAGGCGTTTAATGCATTTTCCCATAGGGTCCAATGCAAAATTGACACCTCATTTTCTCCATTCTCAAGAGCTTTGAGTCTCTGCAAAACATATACATGTGTAGACACAAATAAGTGAAATAGAATGAAGGCTATTTCAGCTTTAGCTTTTATTCCGTTTGGGAGCTCAAGTCGCACAAACTTTTGTTTACAAAAAATTCGATGGCCTATAGTTCGCAAGTTATGCAATCAGTTGACATAAGATTGTGCATGCATATAGACATGTTAATGGCCTTTATACATGCCAAGTTTCAGATGGCTACCTACTCATACAAGCAAGCAGTAGCGGTTTGAAATTTTCACAATTTGGGCTACACGTTCGGGACGATTCGTGACCTTAGGTGACTTGCACAATTCGGGCTGAAACTAGTGCCAAATGAGAGGGTTGGGATAAACATTCAATTGACCATATGTGCCAAAAATTCTCGTTCTTTAGTTTTCGAGTTATAGCCCCTGGAAGTCGTAAACTGCACGACTTTGCCCTCGAATATCTCGACAACGGAGAAAGGAGAATTTCTGGGATTGTTTCCCAAGAAATATATGGGAATTATCTGTAATTTTAGCACAGTTTCAGAACGATTCGTGAAAGTCACCTTTTAAGAATAACTTCCACTGCAGCCCATACATAAAAGTTTGCTCCTTTATTACTCTGCACATGGACAATTATTTGCGCTGTTATTTGCCCCAGGCATGTACCTATGTAATTACCGTTTACAGTGTAAAGATGGATGTTATCGGTCGCTGAACGTCGGAGCAGTAGGCGTTTAATGCATTTTCCCATAGGGTCCAATGCAAAATTGACACCTCATTTTCTCCATTCTCAAGAGCTTTGAGTCTCTGCAAAACATATACATGTTAGACACAAATAAGTGAAATAGAATGAAGGCTATTTCAGCTTTAGCTTTTATTCCGTTTGGGAGCTAAAGTCGCACAAACTTTTGTTTACAAAACATCCGATGGCCTATAGTTTGCAAGTTATGCAATCAGTTGACATAAGATTGTGCATGCATGTAGACATGTTAATGGCCTTTATCACAGTGTATAAGCGGACAGTCACCAAATCGGAAGCGACAATTGACTGTACACCCGAAAATCATTAGTGACACATAAACAACTTGTGAGGTGAAACGGTCAAAAGCAGGTAAGTCCTTATAGAATTTGTTCTTTTATATGCGGTTTTCGACATCGGGGAGAGAATTGGATATACTTCACTTGTAGCATTGTCAGTTTGATATATCACCACCCAATCTCTGTGTAAAAATCAAGTTTTCCTGCTTAATCACCAGTTTTGCTTTATTTTCTGTCGATCGACACGGACAAACGGGGTTAAAAAGATTAGAATTATGACATCATTTCTGTTAAAACCAACATAAAATCATCGCTACACCTTTATCCTGTGATATCCAATAGCTGAATCCATCGAAACATTACTTAAAACAAATATATTGCCTCCTGAATCGCACATGTTCGTCTCATTCGACTGTCCGACTAGTGACAAAAACAAAAAATGGTGTTGAACGATTAGCGACGATTTTCTTGGAAGTCTTATTGAGCAGAAAATGTGTTAGTAAATATTTTTACTTATAGATGTATTCTTTATCGAAATATAACAACAACGGAGGGTAAGAACTTCTACTGGATTGAGTTTGTTTCAGAAGTCCAGTATGCTGTTTATATCTAACATAAATTTGCACAGATTAGCATGGCAGGCTCAATGATTTATTCGTAAGATTCGAAATAAATTGAAAATACTGAGAGTGTTTCTGAATTTTTCTGTGTAAAGAAAATGTACTTTGAATGTGTTTTTCAACAGGCGAAACTAATTACAATGGTCAGACTAGCAGCTTAAAAGATATGAAAACATATTTTACAAACGGCACAATATTGTCACCTAGATCTACATTGATACCCTATACTACCCATGTGGATATCCATTTTCTCTGAGTTGAAAACAATTTTCAATCATATCAATGCTTTTTAATCACGAAAAACGTGTTTTATATCGACTGAACAGGTAACCGTAATGATAACCTATCGGATTTTTCCAATCGTGACCTTTGACCTTTCTCCTCCAGTCCAACCGGAAACTCGAAACTCCGAGCTCGCTTATTAATGTAATGTGTGGGTTTTGAGCAATGACCATCGATTTTCTGAGACATAGCACTGAGTTTGTCTTCACAGACACAGAATTTGCTTAGAAAATTGATCGATTAATAATAATTAAGGTCAAAATGTATTTTTACAGGTAAGGGGTGGTTGGGTTTACATGTAGCTTTCTTTACTTTTTATTGCATTGATGGTCGCTTAAACGCTACCGGAAGACGGAAAATGCGAATTTCTGAAAACCAGTAACGCATCACAAAAGCGGTACTCGGCTAGGTCACACTTTTGATTGAAATGCTGACAGAGAAAAATTTAGCCATATGATCATTTCTTTATCAAGAAATGCTTGATAGCCTTCTCCCCAAATGATGATCCCAGTAGGCCATGAGCCAGATATGGTTTACCTCCCCCCCCAGGGGGAGTTTTGTAGACCATACTTTTCTTAAAGTCCAGCATCTTAGAAGTATTTTGCAGCATGTTAGCCCTCTGGCGAGTGGGGCGTTAAGCTGTAACAGCCTGTTACATTACGTTACCCATTAAAATATTTAACATAAAATGAAAAATATAAAAAATCATAAAAAATAGAAATCACGTTCCTATGTTTAAAATTGTAATGTAGTCTGATAGAACAATCCAACAGCTAAAAGTTATGATGTTTGAAACGTCACTTTATCTTACATAGTGTTATTACGTGACGTTTTTCTTTACTCTCCATTAAAATTGCAATTGCCATCATAAATAGTTTCTTTTTGTAAGTTATTCCTTTAATATTAGACCAAATGTTTGTTACTATGTTAAAGAAAATATATTGATCTTTTCAGATCTGCAAAAGTTATTCTCCTATCTTGTATACTTTGGGAGAAATAGGATGTTGAACACAGTATCCCCTTATGAATGTTCCATATTACAATTATCACTTTTTGTATAATTCAAGTGCTTTAACTACACTGTTGGAATTGAAAACCACAGTAGAAGGTAATATTGAATATGCCAGCCTATCTAAACAGCAAAGAGCAGTTCAACAATATTTTGAATGCATTTTAGTCGGTCATAATGATCGATTATATACGTTACCTAGGGCTACTTTTGTTAAAATCATATAATTTGAAGATACAATCATTTTATTTTCTTTGGTAGCAGTTTCTTTATAAAAGAATCTTCTAATATAAGAGGAAAAATGCATTCTGGTTTATTTTCTATGATAAGCTATTACTAGTAGTAACGTAAATAACATTAACATTTAAAATATTTTATCATAATACCTTTAATCAGGGTTTTTCCACTGTCACATAAAAAATAACACATATAAGTCGGGGTGTTCTTATGATATATTGTGTACTTGAACCTATCAACACTTCTCTCAGTTATTACTTTTAGGGATTCATGAGGTGTGTTTTATACGTGATTAAACACAGTATACTTCAAATTGTAATGTTAAGGGCAGTGACATATTCTGCATATGTAAAACGGGTTTTGCTGTTTACTCTGTTATTATATCAAAAATAAAAGTATTTCATATTGGCATTGCCCAGTTTGTTTCTTTTACAGATTGTACATTTAAGTTCTAAAGACAGTAACACACCTGAAATTTTGTTATATACAGCTGAAAAATCAAAAACAAAATCCGAAAAAAAACACCACCAACAACAACAAAAAATACTTCAGAAAAGATAAAGCTGCAGCTATTTAAAACCAGCATTGATTTTGCATATAGGGCTCGAATAAAATGATATGCAATCAGTTTGATACCATTTAAAGCTAAGCGGTTTTGACGTGTTTAGTTTAAACTATAAAATAATCAGTAGTCAACAATGCAAAATAGAGTTCCACCTTGTTTATTGACAGGATTTGTTATAGCCTTTACGTGCACACTGAAAAACTATAAAGCAGAACAGTAAACCTGAAGTTTGAAGGCTTAAGTCAAATACAGATCTGCATCAAAGCTAATGTAGATATTTGCTGGCAGCGTATACTTTTGTAAAGTTACAGTTAAGAAACAAACAAACTTTTGAAAATAATTAATGGTAGTGTCAGTACATTGCTTTACTTAGTTCATTTATGTAACTTACAATTATGTGTCAACCAGGAGTTTGGGAGAATAGTATCAGAAATATTTAACACAGAAAAGAGACACTGGCAGTTTACTAGTATACTGTAGCAATCTATAAAAGCTATGTTTATGATGATCTATAGTTCTATGCTTTTGTTTCTTGCTCTTTAAAGTCTAACTACATTCAACCATATCCTAGAGAATCTAACTACATTCAATCATCTCTTAAAGAACCTATTAACTAAAGAACATAAAGACACGTTTAGTTGGGCAAAAATGTTTTTTTTTTCCAGGGACAGTGTTCCAGTAGCTCTGCACACATAATAAAATGGCAAATAAAAATGACAGAATATATTAATGTAGGTCATCGCTGTTCAGATATTTATGAGCAAATGTTAGTTTTTCTCCTTCAGAATGTATTTGCCTACACTGTAGTCATATGCTTTGCAGCATAATATTGAGGAAAAAAAAGAAAGACCAAAAAAAGAAAGACCAAACAAGTAACGTATACAACGTATTTATTGAGAGTTTATGACTTCTTCATTTCCGATATCCATAACTAGTAATACAGTATTTCTGAAGAGCAAATAATCAAACTATAGAAATAGTGCATACCAATACATGCCAAGGAAGGGCTAACCTAAATAACTTACTGCAGTTGATCTCTGTGACCTAGTATTATCATACTGTTTACTTTTTAGCAATAAATATGGTTGTAAACTGCTTATTTATCATATCTTACTGCTTATCAAATCATTCTTGTCCAAATATGTTAAATACTGTTAGAGAATAAAGCCCCAATTTTAGTTGTTACATTATTGAAAATTGTCTGACTGAAATTTGTATTTCGTAACACCTTTAGTCCTTGATAGTAACAACAATTTGGAATAAAACCATGGGGTTTGCAAAATTATCTGACCAGTTAAATATTTGTAACAACATAATGAAAAATAGAACTCCTGAACAGGCTGAAGAGAGAATGCATTATGTGTTATAAAGTATGTCACTTTCTATAATCCTTAAATTTACACATTGTTAACATTTTGTAATGTATTTGATGGCAGGGAGCTGCATAAACAGATCACGTAGATCACAAATTAACATATAAGTTATGATCACGGGAGCCACACATATTTGCTAACCCATGTAAAGCAGTTACTGTGCGAAGAGGCTCGTGGCTGACGATTTGACTGACAGCATAGAAAAATGGTGTTAATGCATGCCGGCAGAGTTGATACTGCTTTTGATTGCCTCAGCTGGTAGTCACAGTTGCATATTTGTATGTAGGGTAATTGAATGGCTCAGCCAACAGCACAGGTAGCGAAATTGGTTTTATCCCCATCATAACAAGAACCTAAATTCTAATCAGTTGCAGCATATACCAACTTATACTTACTTCATTTAATGCATAAAATTTGAAGAAAAAAAATCATTTTTATGAAGTCACTTTTAAGAGAGACTGAATTGAAGGCAAAGTCGAACTGCTTCAGCTGTAACAATCTATGTGCGTCTTGCTGAACTTTTGTGTATTTCAAAGAGCTAAATTTGCCATCTGACGACCAGTGGTAAGCTTATACTGCAGCAATGAATACTTCATGCCGCCAGGGAACTAAAATTTTGATAACAGATGACTCACAAATCTTATTCCTCGACATATTACATTATGTAACGTAATGTTACTGTTAGATTGCTTTTTAAAAATACACTATTAGATTTTTTTTTCATAGTTTGAGGACACATAACATTGACATTTCTTCATATTTACATATAAAACAGTATCTACTTAAGACAAATTAAAGATAACATTGAAATATAAAATGCAGCTGATGTTGGCTTTCTTAACTTTTCTCGTCATTTTGTAGGTTAAGTTCTTCAAAAATAAAATAGTTTCTGTCCCTATTTCATGTATCCCATGCTAATTTAACTGCTACCTAGCCTATCTAAGCTGGGCATGAATCAAAGAAGATTGAGGGAGCACATATAAACTTCAGTCCACCAAATCAGCGATTTTGTCTTATTCTGTTTTTGTTTTTTTCTTTTCTTTTTTTTTTGGCATTTTTGTTGTGGTTATATACGTTACATATTTATCGTGACTGCTGACGAGTTTTGTAAGACGTAAAAGTTTGTTTCCTTTTTATACTAGACTATTAAAACAGTCATATATATGACAGTAACTTTTCTCTACACTTAAATTCTTAAAATTTGCTCCTTATATTACATGTATTTAGACACTGAAGGGGAAAAACGTCAAATGCAATATAAACTACGTTACACGGGTTAGTCTAGTCAACTTATCCTTGACAATGTCAATTACTTTGAAACAGTGATTTATGCACTAGCAGACAAAACCCAATGTGTTTTAGGGTGAATACTAACATGTGTATAACAATGCGCATCTTCTATTATAACGTTAATATGTAAATTTGGGTAGTGTAATTGACGTTGACGTCATACGTTAACGCCCCAACGTACAGAGGGCTAACATGTGTCATTTTGTTTCATATATAATGTAGTTTCAGAAAATTATAGGGTACAAAACTCCCCCTGGGGGGGGGGGGGGGGGAGGGGGGTCTATGGTCAGCTCAAGGTCTACAGTGAACGCATCCAAAACGATATTTTTATTACCTTTTTCAAGCATATGTTGAAAATGATCGTCATGAATGTGAAAATACAATCATTACTAGTCGGACAGTTTTTGTTTCTTGGTATGTCGCTAATGATTAGGTACAGTTGTCACTAGTCGGACAGTCGAATGAGACGAACGTGTGCGATTCAGGAGACAATATATTTGTTTTAAGTAATGTTTCGATGGATTCGGCTATCGGATATCACAGGATAAAGGTGTAACGATGAGTTTATGTTGGTTTTCACAGAAATGATGCCATAATTCTAGTCTTTTTAACCCCGATTGTCCGTGTCGATCGACAGAAAATAAAGCAAAACTGGTGATTAAGCAGGAAAACTTGATTTTTACACAGAGATTGGGTGGTGATATGTCAAACTGACAATGCTACAGGTGAAGTACATCCAATTCTCTCCCCGATGTCGAAAACCGCATCTAAAAGAACAAATTCGATAAGGACTTACCTGCTTTTGACCGTTTCACCTCACAAGTTGTTTATGTGTCACTAATGATTTTCGGGTGTACAGTCAATTGTCGCTTCCGATTTGGTGACTGTCCGCTTATACACTGTGTTTATACATGCCAAGTTTCAGATGGCTACCTACTCATACAAGCAAGCAGTAGCGGTTTGAAATTTTCACAATTTGGGCTACACGTTCGGGACGATTCGTGACCTTAGGTGACTTGCACAATTCGGGCTGAAACTAGTGCCAAATGAGAGGGTTGGGATAAACATTCAATTGACCATATGTGCCAAAAATTCTCGTTCTTTAGTTTTCGAGTTATAGCCCCTGGAAGTCGTAAACTGCACGACTTTGCCCTCGAATATCTCGACAACGGAGAAAGGAGAATTTCTGGGATTTTTTCCCAAGAAATATATGGGAATTATCTGTAATTTTAGCACAGTTTCAGAACGATTCGTGAAAGTCACCTTTTAAGAATAACTTCCACTGCAGCCCATACATAAAAGTTTTCTCCTTTATGACTTTGCACATGGACAATTATTTGCGCTGTTATTTGCCCAAGGCATGTATCTATGTAATTACCGTTTACAGTGTAAAGATGGATGTTATCGGTCGCTGAACGTCGGGGCAGTAGGCGTTTAATGCATTTTCCCATAGGGTCCAATGCAAAATTGACACCTCATTTTCTCCATTCTCAAGAGCTTTGAGTCTCTGCAAAACATATACATGTTAGACACAAATAAGTGAAATAGAATGAAGGCTATTTCAGCTTTAGCTTTTATTCCGTTTGGGAGCTAAAGTCGCACAAACTTTTGTTTACAAAACATCCGATGGCCTATAGTTTGCAAGTTATGCAATCAGTTGACATAAGATTGTGCATGCATGTAGACATGTTAATGGCCTTTATACATGCCAAGTTTCAGATGGCTACCTACTCATACAAGCAAGCAGTAGCGGTTTGAAATTTTCACAATTTGGGCTACACGTTCGGGACGATTCGTGACCTTAGGTGACTTGCACAATTCGGGCTGAAACTAGTGCCAAATGAGAGGGTTGGGATAAACATTCAATTGACCATATGTGCCAAAAATTCTCGTTCTTTAGTTTTCGAGTTATAGCCCCTGGAAGTCGTAAACTGCACGACTTTGCCCTCGAATATCTCGACAACGGAGAAAGGAGAATTTCTGGGATTTTTTCCCAAGAAATATATGGGAATTATCTGTAATTTTAGCACAGTTTCAGAACGATTCGTGAAAGTCACCTTTTAAGAATAACTTCCACTGCAGCCCATACATAAAAGTTTTCTCCTTTATGACTTTGCACATGGACAATTATTTGCGCTGTTATTTGCCCAAGGCATGTATCTATGTAATTACCGTTTACAGTGTAAAGATGGATGTTATCGGTCGCTGAACGTCGGGGCAGTAGGCGTTTAATGCATTTTCCCATAGGGTCCAATGCAAAATTGACACCTCATTTTCTCCATTCTCAAGAGCTTTGAGTCTCTGCAAAACATATACATGTTAGACACAAATAAGTGAAATAGAATGAAGGCTATTTCAGCTTTAGCTTTTATTCCGTTTGGGAGCTAAAGTCGCAAAAACTTTTGTTTACAAAAATTTCGATGGCCTATAGTTCGCAAGTTATGCAATCAGTTGACATAAGATTGTGCATGCATGTAGACATATTAATGGCCTTTATACATGCCAAGTTTCAGATGGCTACCTACTCATACAAGCAAGCAGTAGCGGTTTGAAATTTTCACAATTTGGGCTACACGTTCGGGACGATTCGTGACCTTAGGTTACTTGCACAATTCGGGCTGAAACTAGTGCCAAATGAGAGGGTTGGGATAAACATTCAATTGACCATATGTGCCAAAAATTCTCGTTCTTTAGTTTTCGAGTTATAGCCCCTGGAAGTCGTAAACTGCACGACTTTGCCCTCGAATATCTCGACAACGGAGAAAGGAGAATTTCTGGGATTTTTTCCCAAGAAATATATGGGAATTATCTGTAATTTTAGCACAGTTTCAGAACGATTCGTGAAAGTCACCTTTTAAGAATAACTTCCACTGCAGCCCATACATAAAAGTTTGCTCCTTTATTACTCTGCACATGGACAATTATTTGCGCTGTTATTTGCCCCAGGCATGTACCTATGTAATTACCGTTTACAGTGTAAAGATGGATGTTATCGGTCGCTGAACGTCGGAGCAGTAGGCGTTTAATGCATTTTCCCATAGGGTCCAATGCAAAATTGACACCTCATTTTCTCCATTCTCAAGAGCTTTGAGTCTCTGCAAAACATATACATGTGTAGACACAAATAAGTGAAATAGAATGAAGGCTATTTCAGCTTTAGCTTTTATTCCGTTTGGGAGCTAAAGTCGCAAAAACTTTTGTTTACAAAAATTTCGATGGCCTATAGTTCGCAAGTTATGCAATCAGTTGACATAAGATTGTGCATGCATGTAGACATGTTAATGGCCTTTATACATGCCAAGTTTCAGATGGCTACCTACTCATACAAGCAAGCAGTAGCGGTTTGAAATTTTCAAAATTTGGGCTACACGTTCGGGACGATTCGTGACCTTAGGTGACTTGCACAATTCGGGCTGAAACTAGTGCCAAATGAGAGGGTTGGGATAAACATTCAATTGACCATATGTGCCAAAAATTCTCGTTCTTTAGTTTTCGAGTTATAGCCCCTGGAAGTCGTAAACTGCACGACTTTGCCCTCGAATATCTCGACAACGGAGAAAGGAGAATTTCTGGGATTTTTCCCAAGAAATATATGGGAATTATCTGTAATTTTAGCACAGTTTCAGAACGATTCGTGAAAGTCACCTTTTAAGAATAACTTCCACTGCAGCCCATACATAAAAGTTTGCTCCTTTATTACTCTGCACATGGACAATTATTTGCGCTGTTATTTGCCCCAGGCATGTACCTATGTAATTACCGTTTACAGTGTAAAGATGGATGTTATCGGTCGCTGAACGTCGGAGCAGTAGGCGTTTAATGCATTTTCCCATAGGGTCCAATGCAAAATTGACACCTCATTTTCTCCATTCTCAAGAGCTTTGAGTATCTGCAAAACATATACATGTGTAGACACAAATAAGTGAAATAGAATGAAGGCTATTTCAGCTTTAGCTTTTATTCCGTTTGGGAGCTAAAGTCGCACAAACTTTTGTTTACAAAACATCCGATGGCCTATAGTTCGCAAGTTATGCAATCAGTTGACATAAGATTGTGCATGCATGTAGACATGTTAATGGCCTTTATACATGCCAAGTTTCAGATGGCTACCTACTCATACAAGCAAGCAGTAGCGGTTTGAAATTTTCACAATTTGGGCTACACGTTCGGGACGATTCGTGACCTTAGGTGACTTGCACAATTCGGGCTGAAACTAGTGCCAAATGAGAGGGTTGGGATAAACATTCAATTGACCATATGTGCCAAAAATTCTCGTTCTTTAGTTTTCGAGTTATAGCCCCTGGAAGTCGTAAACTGCACGACTTTGCCCTCGAATATCTCGACAACGGAGAAAGGGGAATTTCTGGGATTTTTTCCCAAGAAATATATGGGAATTATCTGTAATTTTAGCACAGTTTCAGAACGATTCGTGAAAGTCACCTTTTAAGAATAACTTCCACTGCAGCCCATACATAAAAGTTTGCTCCTTTATTACTCTGCACATGGACAATCATTTGCGCTGTTATTTGCCCCAGGCATGTACCTATGTAATTACCGTTTACAGTGTAAAGATGGATGTTATCGGTCGCTGAACGTCGGGGCAGTAGGCGTTTAATGCATTTTCCCATAGGGTCCAATGCAAAATTGACACCTCATTTTCTCCATTCTCAAGAGCTTTGAGTCTCTGCAAAACATATACATGTGTAGACACAAATAAGTGAAATAGAATGAAGGCTATTTCAGCTTTAGCTTTTATTCCGTTTGGGAGCTAAAGTCGCACAAACTTTTGTTTACAAAAATTTCGATGGCCTATAGTTCGCAAGTTATGCAATCATTTGACATAAGATTGTGCATGCATGTAGACATGTTAATGGCCTTTATACATGCCAAGTTTCAGATGGCTACCTACTCATACAAGCAAGCAGTAGCGGTTTGAAATTTTCACAATTTGGGCTACACGTTCGGGACGATTCGTGACCTTAGGTGACTTGCACAATTCGGGCTGAAACTAGTGCCAAATGAGAGGGTTGGGATAAACATTCAAATGACCATATGTGCCAAAAATTCTCGTTCTTTAGTTTTCGAGTTATAGCCCCTGGAAGTCGTAAACTGCACGACTTTGCCCTCGAATATCTCGAAAACGGAGAAAGGAGAATTTCTGGGACTTTTTCCCAAGAAATATATGGGAATTATCTGTAATTTTAGCACAGTTTCAGAACGATTCGTGAAAGTCACCTTTTAAGAATAACTTCCACTGCAGCCCATACATAAAAGTTTGCTCCTTTATTACTCTGCACATGGACAATTATTTGCGCTGTTATTTGCCCCAGGCATGTACCTATGTAATTACCGTTTACAGTGTAAAGATGGATGTTATCGGTCGCTGAACGTCGGAGCAGTAGGCGTTTAATGCATTTTCCCATAGGGTCCAATGCAAAATTAACACCTCATTTTCTCCATTCTCAAGAGCTTTGAGTCTCTGCAAAACATATACATGTGTAGACACAAATAAGTGAAATAGAATGAAGGCTATTTCAGCTTTAGCTTTTATTCCGTTTGGGAGCTAAAGTCGCACAAACTTTTGTTTACAAAAATTTCGATGGCCTATAGTTCGCAAGTTATGCAATCAGTTGACATAAGATTGTGCATGCATGTAGACATGTTAATGGCCTTTATACATGCAAAGTTTCAGATGGCTACCTACTCATACAAGCAAGCAGTAGCGGTTTGAAATTTTCACAATTTGGGCTACACGTTCGGGACGATTCGTGACCTTAGGTGACTTGCACAATTCGGGCTGAAACTAGTGCCAAATGAGAGGGTTGGGATAAACATTCAATTGACCATATGTGCCAAAAATTCTCGTTCTTTAGTTTTCGAGTTATAGCCCCTGGAAGTCGTAAACTGCACGACTTTGCCCTCGAATATCTCGACAACGGAGAAAGGAGAATTTCTGGGATTTTTTCCCAAGAAATATATGGGAATTATCTGTAATTTTAGCACAGTTTCAGAACGATTCGTGAAAGTCACCTTTTAAGAATAACTTCCACTGCAGCCCATACATAAAAGTTTGCTCCTTTATTACTCTGCACATGGACAATTATTTGCGCTGTTATTTGCCCCAGGCATGTACCTATGTAATTACCGTTTACAGTGTAAAGATGGATGTTATCGGTCGCTGAACGTCGGAGCAGTAGGCGTTTAATGCATTTTCCCATAGGGTCCAATGCAAAATTGACACCTCATTTTCTCCATTCTCAAGAGCTTTGAGTCTCTGCAAAACATATACATGTGTAGACACAAATAAGTGAAATAGAATGAAGGCTATTTCAGCTTTAGCTTTTATTCCGTTTGGGAGCTAAAGTCGCACAAACTTTTGTTTACAAAAATTTCGATGGCCTATAGTTCGCAAGTTATGCAATTAGTTGACATAAGATTGTGCATGCATGTAGACATGTTAATGGCCTTTATACATGCCAAGTTTCAGATGGCTATCTACTCATACAAGCAAGCAGTAGCGGTTTGAAATTTTCACAATTTGGGCTACACGTTCGGGACGATTCGTGACCTTAGGTGACTTGCACAATTCGGGCTGAAACTAGTGCCAAATGAGAGGGTTGGGATAAACATTCAATTGACCATATGTGCCAAAAATTCTCGTTCTTTAGTTTTCGAGTTATAGCCCCTGGAAGTCGTAAACTGCACGACTTTGCCCTCGAATATCTCGACAACGGAGAAAGGAGAATTTCTGGGATTTTTTCCCAAGAAATATATGGGAATTATCTGTAATTTTAGCACAGTTTCAGAACGATTCGTGAAAGTCACCTTTTAAGAATAACTTCCACTGCAGCCCATACATAAAAGTTTGCTCCTTTATTACTCTGCACATGGACAATTATTTGCGCTGTTATTTGCCCCAGGCATGTACCTATGTAATTACCGTTTACAGTGTAAAGATGGATGTTATCGGTCGCTGAACGTCGGAGCAGTAGGCGTTTAATGCATTTTCCCATAGGGTCCAATGCAAAATTGACACCTCATTTTCTCCATACTCAAGAGTTTTGAGTCTCTGCAAAACATATACATGTGTAGACACAAATAAGTGAAATAGAATGAAGGCTATTTCAGCTTTAGCTTTTATTCCGTTTGGGAGCTAAAGTCGCACAAACTTTTGTTTACAAAAATTTCGATGGCCTATAGTTCGCAAGTTATGCAATTAGTTGACATAAGATTGTGCATGCATGTAGACATGTTAATGGCCTTTATACATGCCAAGTTTCAGATGGCTATCTACTCATACAAGCAAGCAGTAGCGGTTTGAAATTTTCACAATTTGGGCTACACGTTCGGGACGATTCGTGACCTTAGGTGACTTGCACAATTCGGGCTGAAACTAGTGCCAAATTAGAGGGTTGGGATAAACATTCAATTGACCATATGTGCCAAACATTCTCGTTCTTTAGTTTTCGAGTTATAGCCCCTGGAAGTCGTAAACTGCACGACTTTGCCCTCGAATATCTCGACAACGGAGAAAGGAGAATTTCTGGGATTTTTTCCCAAGAAATATATGGGAATTATCTGTAATTTTAGCACAGTTTCAGAACGATTCGTGAAAGTCACCTTTTAAGAATAACTTCCACTGCAGCCCATACATAAAAGTTTGCTCCTTTATTACTCTGCACATGGACAATTATTTGCGCTGTTATTTGCCCCAGGCATGTACCTATGTAATTACCGTTTACAGTGTAAAGATGGATGTTATCGGTCGCTGAACGTCGGAGCAGTAGGCGTTTAATTCATTTTCCCATAGGGTCCAATGCAAAATTGACACCTCATTTTCTCCATTCTCAAGAGCTTTGAGTCTCTGCAAAACATATACATGTGTAGACACAAATAAGTGAAATAGAATGAAGGCTATTTCAGCTTTAGCTTTTATTCCGTTTGGGAGCTAAAGTCGCACAAACTTTTGTTTACAAAAATTTCGATGGCCTGTAGTTCGCAAGTTATGCAATCAGTTGACATAAGATTGTGCATGCATGTAGACATGTTAATGGCCTTTATACATGCCAAGTTTCAGATGGCTACCTACTCATACAAGCAAGCAGTAGCGGTTTGAAATTTTCACAATTTGGGCTACACGTTCGGGACGATTCGTGACCTTAGGTGACTTGCACAATTCGGGCTGAAACTAGTGCCAAATAAGAGGGTTGGGATAAACATTCAATTGACCATATATGCCAAAAATTCTCGTTCTTTAGTTTTCGAGTTATAGCCCCTGGAAGTCGTAAACTGCACGACTTTGCCCTCGAATATCTCGACAACGGAGAAAGGAGAATTTCTGGGATTTTTTCCCAAGAAATATATGGGAATTATCTGTAATTTTAGCACAGTTTCAGAACGATTCGTGAAAGTCACCTTTTAAGAATAACTTCCACTGCAGCCCATACATAAAAGTTTGCTCCTTTATTACTCTGCACATGGACAATTATTTGCGCTGTTATTTGCCCCAGGCATGTACCTATGTAATTACCGTATACAGTGTAAAGATGGATGTTATCGGTCGCTGAACGTCGGAGCAGTAGGCGTTTAATGCATTTTCCCATAGGGTCCAATGCAAAATTGACACCTCATTTTCTCCATTCTCAAGAGCTTTGAGTCTCTGCAAAACATATACATGTGTAGACACAAATAAGTGAAATAGAATGAAGGCTATTTCAGCTTTAGCTTTTATTCCGTTTGGGAGCTAAAGTCGCACAAACTTTTGTTTACAAAAATTTCGATGGCCTGTAGTTCGCAAGTTATGCAATCAGTTGACATAAGATTGTGCATGCATGTAGACATGTTAATGGCCTTTATACATGCCAAGTTTCAGATGGCTACCTACTCATACAAGCAAGCAGTAGCGGTTTGAAATTTTCACAATTTGGGCTACACGTTCGGGACGATTCGTGACCTTAGGTGACTTGCACAATTCGGGCTGAAACTAGTGCCAAATGAGAGGGTTGGGATAAACATTCAATTGACCATATGTGCCAAAAATTCTCGTTCTTTAGTTTTCGAGTTATAGCCCCTGGAAGTCGTAAACTGCACGACTTTGCCCTCGAATATCTCGACAACGGAGAAAGGAGAATTTCTGGGATTTTTTCCCAAGAAATATATGGGAATTATCTGTAATTTTAGCACAGTTTCAGAACGATTCGTGAAAGTCACCTTTTAAGAATAACTTCCACTGCAGCCCATACATAAAAGTTTGCTCCTTTATTACTCTGCACATGGACAATTATTTGCGCTGTTATTTGCCCCAGGCATGTACCTATGTAATTACCGTTTACAGTGTAAAGATGGATGTTATCGGTCGCTGAACGTCGGAGCAGTAGGCGTTTAATGCATTTTCCCATAGGGTCCAATGCAAAATTGACACCTCATTTTCTCCATTCTCAAGAGCTTTGAGTCTCTGCAAAACATATACATGTGTAGACAAAAATAAGTGAAATAGAATGAAGGCTATTTCAGCTTTAGCTTTTATTCCGTTTGGGAGCTAAAGTCGCACAAACTTTTGTTTACAAAAATTTCGATGGCCTGTAGTTCGCAAGTTATGCAATCAGTTGACATAAGATTGTGCATGTATGTAGACATGTTAATGGCCTTTATACATGCCAAGTTTCAGATGGCTACCTACTCATACAAGCAAGCAGTAGCGGTTTGAAATTTTCACAATTTGGGCTACACGTTCGGGACGATTCGTGACCTTAGGTGACTTGCACAATTCGGACTGAAACTAGTGCCAAATGAGAGGGTTGGGATAAACATTCAATTGACCATATGTGCCAAAAATTCTCGTTCTTTAGTTTTCGAGTTATAGCCCCTGGAAGTCGTAAACTGCACGACTTTGCCCTCGAATATCTCGACAACGGAGAAAGGAGAATTTCTGGGATTTTTTCCCAAGAAATATATGGGAATTATCTGTAATTTTAGCACAGTTTCAGAACGATTCGTGAAAGTCACCTTTTAAGAATAACTTCCACTGCAGCCCATACATAAAAGTTTGCTCCTTTGTTACTCTGCACATGGACAATTATTTGCGCTGTTATTTGCCCCAGGCATGTACCTATGTAATTACCGTTTACAGTGTAAAGATGGATGTTATCGGTCGCTGAACGTCGGAGCAGTAGGCGTTTAATGCATTTTCCCATAGGGTCCAATGCAAAATTGACACCTCATTTTCTCCATTCTCAAGAGCTTTGAGTCTCTGCAAAACATATACATGTGTAGACACAAATAAGTGAAATAGAATGAAGGCTATTTCAGCTTTAGCTTTTATTCCGTTTGGGAGCTAAAGTCGCACAAACTTTTGTTTACAAAAATTTCGATGGCCTATAGTTCGCAAGTTATGCAATCAGTTGACATAAGATTGTGCATGCATGTAGACATATTAATGGCCTTTATACATGCCAAGTTTCAGATGGCTACCTACTCATACAAGCAAGCAGTAGCGGTTTGAAATTTTCACAATTTGGGCTACACGTTCGGGACGATTCGTGACCTTAGGTGACTTGCACAATTCGGGCTGAAACTAGTGCCAAATGAGAGGGTTGGGATAAACATTCAATTGACCATATGTGCCAAAAATTCTCGTTCTTTAGTTTTCGAGTTATAGCCCCTGGAAGTCGTAAACTGCACGACTTTGCCCTCGAATATCTCGACAACGGAGAAAGGAGAATTTCTGGGATTGTTTCCCAAGAAATATATGGGAATTATCTGTAATTTTAGCACAGTTTCAGAACGATTCGTGAAAGTCACCTTTTAAGAATAACTTCCACTGCAGCCCATACATAAAAGTTTGCTCCTTTATTACTCTGCACATGGACAATTATTTGCGCTGTTATTTGCCCAAGGCATGTACCTATGTAATTACCGTTTACAGTGTAAAGATGGATGTTATCGGTCGCTGAACGTCGGAGCAGTAGGCGTTTAATGCATTTTCCCATAGGGTCCAATGCAAAATTGACACCTCATTTTCTCCATTCTCAAGAGCTTTGAGTCTCTGCAAAACATATACATGTGTAGACACAAATAAGTGAAATAGAATGAAGGCTATTTCAGCTTTAGCTTTTATTCCGTTTGGGAGCTAAAGTCGCAGAAACGTTTGTTTACAAAAATTTCGATGGCCTATAGTTCGCAAGTTATGCAATCTGTTGACATAAGATTGTGCATGCATGTAGACATGTTAATGGCCTTTATACATGCCAAGTTTCAGATGGCTACCTACTCATACAAGCAAGCAGTAGCGGTTTGAAATTTTCACAATTTGGGCTACACGTTCGGGACGATTCGTGACCTTAGGTGACTTGCACAATTCGGGCTGAAACTAGTGCCAAATGTGAGGGTTGGGATAAACATTCAATTGACCATATGTGCCAAAAATTCTCGTTCTTTAGTTTTCGAGTTATAGCCCCTGGAAGTCGTAAACTGCACGACTTTGCCCTCGAATATCTCGACAACGGAGAAAGGAGAATTTCTGGGATTTTTTCCCAAGAAATATATGGGAATTATCTGTAATTTTAGCACAATTTCAGAACGATTCGTGAAAGTCACCTTTTAAGAATAACTTCCACTGCAGCCCATACATAATAGTTTGCTCCTTTATTACTCTGCACATGGACAATTATTTGCGCTGTTATTTGCCCCAGGCATGTACCTATGTAATTACCGTTTACAGTGTAAAGATGGATGTTATCGGTCGCTGAACGTCGGAGCAGTAGGCGTTTAATGCATTTTCCCATAGGGTCAAATGCAAAATTGACACCTCATTTTCTCCATTCTCAAGAGCTTTGAGTCTCTGCAAAACATATACATGTGTAGACACAAATAAGTGAAATAGAATGAAGGCTATTTCAGCTTTAGCTTTTATTCCGTTTGGGAGCTAAAGTCGCACAAACTTTTGTTTACAAAAATTTCGATGGCCTGTAGTTCGCAAGTTATGCAATCAGTTGACATAAGATTGTGCATGCATGTAGACATGTTAATGGCCTTTATACATGCCAAGTTTCAGATGGCTACCTACTCATACAAGCAAGCAGTAGCGGTTTGAAATTTTCACAATTTGGGCTACACGTTCGGGACGATTCGTGACCTTAGGTGACTTGCACAATTCGGGCTGAAACTAGTGCCAAATGAGAGGGTTGGGATAAACATTCAATTGACCATATGTGCCAAAAATTCTCGTTCTTTAGTTTTCGAGTTATAGCCCCTGGAAGTCGTAAACTGCACGACTTTGCCCTCGAATATCTCGACAACGGAGAAAGGAGAATTTCTGGGATTTTTTCCCAAGAAATATATGGGAATTATCTGTAATTTTAGCACAGTTTCAGAACGATTCGTGAAAGTCACCTTTTAAGAATAACTTCCACTGCAGCCCATACATAAAAGTTCGCTTCTTTGTTACTCTGCACATGGACAATTATTTGCTCTGTTATTTGCCCCAGGCATGTACCTATGTAATTACCGTTTACAGTGTAAAGATGGATGTTATCGGTCGCTGAACGTCGGAGCAGTAGGCGTTTAATGCATTTTCCCATAGGGTCCAATGCAAAATTGACACCTCATTTTCTCCATTCTCAAGAGCTTTGAGTCTCTGCAAAACATATACATGTGTAGACACAAATAAGTGAAATAGAATGAAGGCTATTTCAGCTTTAGCTTTTATTCCGTTTGGGAGCTAAAGTCGCACAAACTTTTGTTTACAAAAATTTCGATGGCCTATAGTTCGCAAGTTATGCAATCAGTTGACATAAGATTGTGCATGCATGTAGACATATTAATGGCCTTTATACATGCCAAGTTTCAGATGGCTACCTACTCATACAAGCAAGCAGTAGCGGTTTGAAATTTTCACAATTTGGGCTACACGTTCGGGACGATTCGTGACCTTAGGTGACTTGCACAATTCGGGCTGAAACTAGTGCCAAATGAGAGGGTTGGGATAAACATTCAATTGACCATATGTGCCAAAAATTCTCGTTCTTTAGTTTTCGAGTTATAGCCCCTGGAAGTCGTAAACTGCACGGCTTTGCCCTCGAATATCTCGACAACGGAGAAAGGAGAATTTCTGGGATTTTTTCCCAAGAAATATATGGGAATTATCTGTAATTTTAGCACAGTTTCAGAACGATTCGTGAAAGTCACCTTTTAAGAATAACTTCCACTGCAGCCCATACATAAAAGATTGCTCCTTTATTACTCTGCACATGGACAATTATTTGCGCTGTTATTTGCCCCAGGCATGAACCTATGTAATTACCGTTTACAGTGTAAAGATGGATGTTATCGGTCGCTGAACGTCGGATCAGTAGGCGTTTAATGCATTTTCCCATAGGGTCCAATGCAAAATTGACACCTCATTTTCTCCATTCTCAAGAGCTTTGAGTCTCTGCAAAACATATACATGTGTAGACACAAATAAGTGAAATAGAATGAAGGCTATTTCAGCTTTAGCTTTTATTCCGTTTGGGAGCTAAAGTCGCACAAACTTTTGTTTACAAAAATTTCGATGGCCTGTAGTTCGCAAGTTATGCAATCAGTTGACATAAGATTGTGCATGCATGTAGACATGTTAATGGCCTTTATACATGCCAAGTTTCAGATGGCTACCTACTCATACAAGCAAGCAGTAGCGGTTTGAAATTTTCACAATTTGGGCTACACGTTCGGGACGATTCGTGACCTTAGGTGACTTGCACAATTCGGGCTGAAACTAGTGCCAAATGAGAGGGTTGGGATAAACATTCAATTGACCATATGTGCCAAAAATTCTCGTTCTTTAGTTTTCGAGTTATAGCCCCTGGAAGTCGTAAACTGCACGACTTTGCCCTCGAATATCTCGACAACGGAGAAAGGAGAATTTCTGGGATTTTTTCCCAAGAAATATATGGGAATTATCTGTAATTTTAGCACAGTTTCAGAACGATTCGTGAAAGTCACCTTTTAAGAATAACTTCCACTGCAGCCCATACATAAAAGTTTGCTCCTTTATTACTCTGCACATGGACAATTATTTGCGCTGTTATTTGCCCCAGGCATGTACCTATGTAATTACCGTTTACAGTGTAAAGATGGATGTTATCGGTCGCTGAACGTCGGAGCAGTAGGCGTTTAATGCATTTTCCCATAGGGTCCAATGCAAAATTGACACCTCATTTTCTCCATTCTCAAGAGCTTTGAGTCTCTGCAAAACATATACATGTGTAGACACAAATAAGTGAAATAGAATGAAGGCTATTTCAGCTTTAGCTTTTATTCCGTTTGGGAGCTAAAGTCGCACAAACTTTTGTTTACAAAAATTTCGATGGCCTGTAGTTCGCAAGTTATGCAATCAGTTGACATAAGATTGTGCATGCATGTAGACATGTTAATGGCCTTTATACATGCCAAGTTTCAGATGGCTACCTACTCATACAAGCAAGCAGTAGCGGTTTGAAATTTTCACAATTTGGGCTACACGTTCGGGACGATTCGTGACCTTAGGTGACTTGCACAATTCGGGCTGAAACTAGTGCCAAATGAGAGGGTTGGGATAAACATTCAATTGACCATATGTGCCAAAAATTCTCGTTCTTTAGTTTTCGAGTTATAGCCCCTGGAAGTCGTAAACTGCACGACTTTGCCCTCGAATATCTCGACAACGGAGAAAGGAGAATTTCTGGGATTTTTTCCCAAGAAATATATGGGAATTATCTGTAATTTTAGCACAGTTTCAGAACGATTCGTGAAAGTCATCTTTTAAGAATAACTTCCACTGCAGCCCATACATAAAAGTTTGCTCCTTCATTACTCTGCACATGGACAATTATTTGCGCTGTTATTTGCCCCAGGCATGTACCTATGTAATTACCGTTTACAGTGTAAAGATGGATGTTATCGGTCGCTGAACGTCGGAGCAGTAGGCGTTTAATGCATTTTCCCATAGGGTCCAATGCAAAATTGACACCTCATTTTCTCCATTCTCAAGAGCTTTGAGTCTCTGCAAAACATATACATGTGTAGACACAAATAAGTGAAATAGAATGAAGGCTATTTCAGCTTTAGCTTTTATTCCGTTTGGGAGCTAAAGTCGCACAAACTTTTGTTTACAAAAATTTCGATGGCCTATAGTTCGCAAGTTATGCAATCAGTTGACATAAGATTGTGCATGCATGTAGACATATTAATGGCCTTTATACATGCCAAGTTTCAGATGGCTACCTACTCATACAAGCAAGCAGTAGCGGTTTGAAATTTTCACAATTTGGGCTACACGTTCGGGACGATTCGTGACCTTAGGTGACTTGCACAATTCGGGCTGAAACTAGTGCCAAATGAGAGGGTTGGGATAAACATTCAATTGACCATATGTGCCAAAAATTCTCGTTCTTTAGTTTTCGAGTTATAGCCCCTGGAAGTCGTAAACTGCACGACTTTGCCCTCGAATATCTCGACAACGGAGAAAGGAGAATTTCTGGGATTGTTTCCCAAGAAATATATGGGAATTATCTGTAATTTTAGCACAGTTTCAGAACGATTCGTGAAAGTCACCTTTTAAGAATAACTTCCACTGCAGCCCATACATAAAAGTTTGCTCCTTTATTACTCTGCACATGGACAATTATTTGCGCTGTTATTTGCCCCAAGCATGTACCTATGTAATTACCGTTTACAGTGTAAAGATGGATGTTATCGGTCGCTGAACGTCGGAGCAGTAGGCGTTTAATGCATTTTCCCATAGGGTCCAATGCAAAATTGACACCTCATTTTCTCCATTCTCAAGAGCTTTGAGTCTCTGCAAAACATATACATGTGTAGACACAAATAAGTGAAATAGAATGAAGGCTATTTCAGCTTTAGCTTTTATTCCGTTTGGGAGCTAAAGTCGCAGAAACGTTTGTTTACAAAAATTTCGATGGCCTATAGTTCGCAAGTTATGCAATCAGTTGACATAAGATTGTGCATGCATGTAGACATGTTAATGGCCTTTATACATGCCAAGTTTCAGATGGCTACCTACTCATACAAGCAAGCAGTAGCGGTTTGAAATTTTCACAATTTGGGCTACACGTTCGGGACGATTCGTGACCTTAGGTGACTTGCACAATTCGGGCTGAAACTAGTGCCAAATGTGAGGGTTGGGATAAACATTCAATTGACCATATGTGCCAAAAATTCTCGTTCTTTAGTTTTCGAGTTATAGCCCCTGGAAGTCGTAAACTGCACGACTTTGCCCTCGAATATCTCGACAACGGAGAAAGGAGAATTTCTGGGATTTTTTCCCAAGAAATATATGGGAATTATCTGTAATTTTAGCACAGTTTCAGAACGATTCGTGAAAGTCACCTTTTAAGAATAACTTCCACTGCAGCCCATACATAATAGTTTGCTCCTTTATTACTCTGCACATGGACAATTATTTGCGCTGTTATTTGCCCCAGGCATGTACCTATGTAATTACCGTTTACAGTGTAAAGATGGATGTTATCGGTCGCTGAACGTCGGAGCAGTAGGCGTTTAATGCATTTTCCCATAGGGTCAAATGCAAAATTGACACCTCATTTTCTCCATTCTCAAGAGCTTTGAGTCTCTGCAAAACATATACATGTGTAGACACAAATAAGTGAAATAGAATGAAGGCTATTTCAGCTTTAGCTTTTATTCCGTTTGGGAGCTAAAGTCGCACAAACTTTTGTTTACAAAAATTTCGATGGCCTGTAGTTCGCAAGTTATGCAATCAGTTGACATAAGATTGTGCATGCATGTAGACATGTTAATGGCCTTTATACATGCCAAGTTTCAGATGGCTACCTACTCATACAAGCAAGCAGTAGCGGTTTGAAATTTTCACAATTTGGGCTACACGTTCGGGACGATTCGTGACCTTAGGTGACTTGCACAATTCGGGCTGAAACTAGTGCCAAATGAGAGGGTTGGGATAAACATTCAATTGACCATATGTGCCAAAAATTCTCGTTCTTTAGTTTTCGAGTTATAGCCCCTGGAAGTCGTAAACTGCACGACTTTGCCCTCGAATATCTCGACAACGGAGAAAGGAGAATTTCTGGGATTTTTTCCCAAGAAATATATGGGAATTATCTGTAATTTTAGCACAGTTTCAGAACGATTCGTGAAAGTCACCTTTTAAGAATAACTTCCACTGCAGCCCATACATAAAAGTTTGCTTCTTTGTTACTCTGCACATGGACAATTATTTGCTCTGTTATTTGCCCCAGGCATGTACCTATGTAATTACCGTTTACAGTGTAAAGATGGATGTTATCGGTCGCTGAACGTCGGAGCAGTAGGCGTTTAATGCATTTTCCCATAGGGTCCAATGCAAAATTGACACCTCATTTTCTCCATTCTCAAGAGCTTTGAGTCTCTGCAAAACATATACATGTGTAGACACAAATAAGTGAAATAGAATGAAGGCTATTTCAGCTTTAGCTTTTATTCCGTTTGGGAGCTAAAGTCGCACAAACTTTTGTTTACAAAAATTTCGATGGCCTATAGTTCGCAAGTTATGCAATCAGTTGACATAAGATTGTGCATGCATGTAGACATATTAATGGCCTTTATACATGCCAAGTTTCAGATGGCTACCTACTCATACAAGCAAGCAGTAGCGGTTTGAAATTTTCACAATTTGGGCTACACGTTCGGGACGATTCGTGACCTTAGGTGACTTGCACAATTCGGGCTGAAACTAGTGCCAAATGAGAGGGTTGGGATAAACATTCAATTGACCATATGTGCCAAAAATTCTCGTTCTTTAGTTTTCGAGTTATAGCCCCTGGAAGTCGTAAACTGCACGGCTTTGCCCTCGAATATCTCGACAACGGAGAAAGGAGAATTTCTGGGATTTTTTCCCAAGAAATATATGGGAATTATCTGTAATTTTAGCACAGTTTCAGAACGATTCGTGAAAGTCACCTTTTAAGAATAACTTCCACTGCAGCCCATACATAAAAGATTGCTCCTTTATTACTCTGCACATGGACAATTATTTGCGCTGTTATTTGCCCCAGGCATGAACCTATGTAATTACCGTTTACAGTGTAAAGATGGATGTTATCGGTCGCTGAACGTCGGATCAGTAGGCGTTTAATGCATTTTCCCATAGGGTCCAATGCAAAATTGACACCTCATTTTCTCCATTCTCAAGAGCTTTGAGTCTCTGCAAAACATATACATGTGTAGACACAAATAAGTGAAATAGAATGAAGGCTATTTCAGCTTTAGCTTTTATTCCGTTTGGGAGCTAAAGTCGCACAAACTTTTGTTTACAAAAATTTCGATGGCCTGTAGTTCGCAAGTTATGCAATCAGTTGACATAAGATTGTGCATGCATGTAGACATGTTAATGGCCTTTATACATGCCAAGTTTCAGATGGCTACCTACTCATACAAGCAAGCAGTAGCGGTTTGAAATTTTCACAATTTGGGCTACACGTTCGGGACGATTCGTGACCTTAGGTGACTTGCACAATTCGGGCTGAAACTAGTGCCAAATGAGAGGGTTGGGATAAACATTCAATTGACCATATGTGCCAAAAATTCTCGTTCTTTAGTTTTCGAGTTATAGCCCCTGGAAGTCGTAAACTGCACGACTTTGCCCTCGAATATCTCGACAACGGAGAAAGGAGAATTTCTGGGATTTTTTCCCAAGAAATATATGGGAATTATCTGTAATTTTAGCACAGTTTCAGAACGATTCGTGAAAGTCACCTTTTAAGAATAACTTCCACTGCAGCCCATACATAAAAGTTTGCTCCTTTATTACTCTGCACATGGACAATTATTTGCGCTGTTATTTGCCCCAGGCATGTACCTATGTAATTACCGTTTACAGTGTAAAGATGGATGTTATCGGTCGCTGAACGTCGGAGCAGTAGGCGTTTAATGCATTTTCCCATAGGGTCCAATGCAAAATTGACACCTCATTTTCTCCATTCTCAAGAGCTTTGAGTCTCTGCAAAACATATACATGTGTAGACACAAATAAGTGAAATAGAATGAAGGCTATTTCAGCTTTAGCTTTTATTCCGTTTGGGAGCTAAAGTCGCACAAACTTTTGTTTACAAAAATTTCGATGGCCTGTAGTTCGCAAGTTATGCAATCAGTTGACATAAGATTGTGCATGCATGTAGACATGTTAATGGCCTTTATACATGCCAAGTTTCAGATGGCTACCTACTCATACAAGCAAGCAGTAGCGGTTTGAAATTTTCACAATTTGGGCTACACGTTCGGGACGATTCGTGACCTTAGGTGACTTGCACAATTCGGGCTGAAACTAGTGCCAAATGAGAGGGTTGGGATAAACATTCAATTGACCATATGTGCCAAAAATTCTCGTTCTTTAGTTTTCGAGTTATAGCCCCTGGAAGTCGTAAACTGCACGACTTTGCCCTCGAATATCTCGACAACGGAGAAAGGAGAATTTCTGGGATTTTTTCCCAAGAAATATATGGGAATTATCTGTAATTTTAGCACAGTTTCAGAACGATTCGTGAAAGTCACCTTTTAAGAATAACTTCCACTGCAGCCCATACATAAAAGTTTGCTCCTTCATTACTCTGCACATGGACAATTATTTGCGCTGTTATTTGCCCCAGGCATGTACCTATGTAATTACCGTTTACAGTGTAAAGATGGATGTTATCGGTCGCTGAACGTCGGAGCAGTAGGCGTTTAATGCATTTTCCCATAGGGTCCAATGCAAAATTAACACCTCATTTTCTCCATTCTCAAGAGCTTTGAGTCTCTGCAAAACATATACATGTGTAGACACAAATAAGTGAAATAGAATGAAGGCTATTTCAGCTTTAGCTTTTATTCCGTTTGGGAGCTAAAAGCGCACAAACTTTTGTTTACCAAAATTTCGATGGCCTATAGTTTGCAAGTTATGCAATCAGTTGACATAAGATTGTGCATGCATGTAGACATTTTAATGGCCTTTATACATGCCAAGTTTCAGATGGCTACCTACTCATACAAGCAAGCAGAAGCGGTTTGAAATTTTCACAATTTGGGCTACACGTTCGGGACGATTCGTGACCTTAGGTGACTTGCACAATTCGGGCTGAAACTAGTGCCAAATGAGAGGGTTGGGATAAACATTCAATTGACCATATGTGCCAAAAATTCTCGTTCTTTAGTTTTCGAGTTATAGCCCCTGGAAGTCGTAAACTGCACGACTTTGCCCTCGAATATCTCGACAACGGAGAAAGGAGAATTTCTGGGATTTTTTCCCAAGAAATATATGGGAATTATCTGTAATTTTAGCACAGTTTCAGAACGATTCGTGAAAGTCACCTTTTAAGAATAACTTCCACTGCAGCCCATACATAAAAGTTTCCTCCTTTATTACTCTGCACATGGACAATTATTTGCGCTGTTATTTGCCCCAGGCATGTACCTATGTAATTACCGTTTACAGTGTAAAGATGGATGTTATCGGTCGCTGAACGTCGGAGCAGTAGGCGTTTAATGCATTTTCCCATAGGGTCCAATGCAAAATTGACACCTCATTTTCTCCATTCTCAAGAGCTTTGAGTCTTTGCAAAACATATACATGTGTAGACACAAATAAGTGAAATAGAATGAAGGCTATTTCAGCTTTAGCTTTTATTCCGTTTGGGAGCTAAAGTCGCACAAACTTTTGTTTACAAAAATTTCGATGGCCTGTAGTTCGCAAGTTATGCAATCAGTTGACATAAGATTGTGCATGCATGTAGACATGTTAATGGCCTTTATACATGCCAAGTTTCAGATGGCTACCTACTCATACAAGCAAGCAGTAGCGGTTTGAAATTTTCAAAATTTGGGCTACACGTTCGGGACGATTCGTGACCTTAGGTGACTTGCACAATTCGGGCTGAAACTAGTGCCAAATGAGAGGGTTGGGATAAACATTCAATTGACCATATGTGCCAAAAATTATCGTTCTTTAGTTTTCGAGTTATAGCCCCTGGAAGTCGTAAACTGCACGACTTTGCCCGCGAATATCTCGACAACGGAGAAAGGAGAATTTCTGGGATTTTTCCCAAGAAATATATGGGAATTATCTGTAATTTTAGCACAGTTTCAGAACGATTCGTGAAAGTCACCTTTTAAGAATAACTTCCACTGCAGCCCATACATAAAAGTTTGCTCCTTCATTACTCTGCACATGGACATTTATTTGCGCTGTTATTTGCCCCAGGCATGTACCTATGTAATTACCGTTTACAGTGTAAAGATGGATGTTATCGGTCGCTGAACGTCGGAGCAGTAGGCGTTTAATGCATTTTCCCATAGGGTCCAATGCAAAATTAACACCTCATTTTCTCCATTGTCAAGAGCTTTGAGTCTCTGCAAAACATATACATGTGTAGACACAAATAAGTGAAATAGAATGAAGGCTATTTCAGCTTTAGCTTTTATTCCGTTTGGGAGTTAAAGTCGCACAAACTTTTGTTTACAAAAATTTCGATGGCCTATAGTTCGCAAGTTATGCAATCAGTTGACATAAGATTGTGCATGCATGTAGACATGTTAATGGCCTTTATACATGCCAAGTTTCAGATGGCTACCTACTCATACAAGCAAGCAGTAGCGGTTTGAAATTTTCACAATTTGGGCTACACGTTCGGGACGATTCGTGACCTTAGGTGACTTGCACAATTCGTGCTGAAACTAGTGCCAAATGAGAGGGTTGGGATAAACATTCAATTGACCATATGTGCCAAAAATTCTCGTTCTTTAGTTTTCGAGTTATAGCCCCTGGAAGTCGTAAACTGCACGACTTTGCCCTCGAATATCTCGACAACGGAGAAAGGAGAATTTCTGGGATTTTTTCCCAAGAAATATATGGGAATTATCTGTAATTTTAGCACAGTTTCAGAACGATTCGTGAAAGTCACCTTTTAAGAATAACTTCCACTGCAGCCCATACATAAAAGTTTGCTCCTTTATTACTCTGCACATGGACAATTATTTGCGCTGTTATTTGCCCCAGGCATGTACCTATGTAATTACCGTTTACAGTGTAAAGATGGATGTTATCGGTCGCTGAACGTCGGAGCAGTAGGCGTTTAATGCATTTTCCCATAGGGTCCAATGCAAAATTGACACCTCATTTTCTCCATTCTCAAGAGCTTTGAGTCTCTGCAAAACATATACATGTGTAGACACAAATAAGTGTAATAGAATGAAGGCTATTTCAGCTTTAGCTTTTATTCCGTTTGGGAGCTAAAGTCGCACAAACTTTTGTTTACAAACATTTCGATGGCCTATAGTTCGCAAGTTATGCAATCAGTTGACATAAGATTGTGCATGCATGTAGAAATGTTAATGGCCTTTATACATGCCAAGTTTCAGATGGCTACCTACTCATACAAGCAAGCAGTAGCGGTTTGAAATTTTCACAATTTGGGCTACACGTTCGGGACGATTCGTGACCTTAGGTGACTTGCACAATTCGGGCTGAAACTAGTGCCAAATGAGAGGGTTGGGATAAACATTCAATTGACCATATGTGCCAAATATTCTCTTTTTTTAGTTTTCGAGTTATAGCCCCTGGATGTCGTAAACTGCACGACTTTGCCCTCGAATATCTCGACAACGGAGAAAGGAGAATTTCTGGGATTTTTTCCCAAGAAATATATGGGAATTATCTGTAATTTTAGCACAGTTTCAGAACGATTCGTGAAAGTCACCTTTTAAGAATAACTTCCACTGCAGCCCATACATAAAAGTTTGCTCCTTTATTACTCTGCACATGGACAATTATTTGCGCTGTTATTTGCCCCAGGCATGTACCTATGTAATTACCGTTTACAGTGTAAAGATGGATGTTATCGGTCGCTGAACGTCGGAGCAGTAGGCGTTTAATGCATTTTCCCATAGGGTCCAATGCAAAATTGACACCTCATTTTCTCCATTCTCAAGAGCTTTGAGTCTCTGCAAAACATATACATGTGTAGACACAAATAAGTGAAATAGAATGAAGGCTATTTCAGCTTTAGCTTTTATTCCGTTTGGGAGCTAAAGTCGCTGAAACGTTTGTTTACAAAAATTTCGATGGCCTATAGTTTGCAAGTTATGCAATCAGTTGACATAAGATTGTGCATGCATGTAGACATGTTAATGGCCTTTATACATGCAAAGTTTCAGATGGCTACCTACTCATACAAGCAAGCAGTAGCGGTTTGAAATTTTCACAATTTGGGCTACACGTTCGGGACGATTCGTGACCTTAGGTGACTTGCACAATTCGGGCTGAAACTAGTGCCAAATGAGAGGGTTGGGATAAACATTCAATTGACCATATGTGCCAAAAATTCTCGTTCTTTAGTTTTCGAGTTATAGCCCCTGGAAGTCGTAAACTGCACGACTTTGCCCTCGAATATCTCGACAACGGAGAAAGGAGAATTTCTGGGATTTTTTCCCAAGAAATATATGGGAATTATCTGTAATTTTAGCACAGTTTCAGAACGATTCGTGAAAGTCACCTTTTAAGAATAACTTCCACTGCAGCCCATACATAAAAGTTTGCTCCTTTATTACTCTGCACATGGACAATTATTTGCGCTGTTATTTGCCCCAGGCATGTACCTATGTAATTACCGTTTGCAGTGTAAAGATGGATGTTATCGGTCGCTGAACGTCGGAGCAGTAGGCGTTTAATGCATTTTCCCATAGGGTCCAATGCAAAATTGACACCTCATTTTCTCCATTCTCAAGAGCTTTGAGTCTCTGCAAAACATATACATGTGTAGACACAAATAAGTGTAATAGAATGAAGGCTATTTCAGCTTTAGCTTTTATTCCGTTTGGGAGCTAAAGTCGCAGAAACGTTAGTTTACAAAAATTTCGATGGCCTATAGTTCGCAAGTTATGCAATCAGTTGACATAAGATTGTGCATGCATGTAGACATATTAATGGCCTTTATACATGCCAAGTTTCAGATGGCTACCTACTCATACAAGCAAGCAGTAGCGGTTTGAAATTTTCACAATTTGGGCTACACGTTCGGGACGATTCGTGACCTTAGGTGACTTGCACAATTCGGGCTGAAACTAGTGCCAAATTAGAGGGTTGGGATAAACATTCAATTGACCATATGTGCCAAAAATTCTCGTTCTTTAGTTTTCGAGTTATAGCCCCTGGAAGTCGTAAACTGCACGACTTTGCCCTCGAATATCTCGACAACGGAGAAAGGAGAATTTCTGGGATTTTTTCCCAAGAAATATATGGGAATTATCTGTAATTTTAGCACAGTTTCAGAACGATTCGTGAAAGTCACCTTTTAAGAATAACTTCCACTGCAGCCCATACATAAAAGTTTGCTCCTTTATTACTCTGCACATGGACAATTATTTGCGCTGTTATTTGCCCCAGGCATGTACCTATGTAATTACCGTTTACAGTGTAAAGATGGATGTTATCGGTCGCTGAACGTCGGAGCAGTAGGCGTTTAATGCATTTTCCCATAGGGTCCAATGCAAAATTGACACCTCATTTTCTCCATTCTCAAGAGCTTTGAGTCTCTGCAAAACATATACATGTGTAGACACAAATAAGTGAAATAGAATGAAGGCTATTTCAGCTTTAGCTTTTATTCCGTTTGGGAGCTTAAGTCGCACAAACTTTTGTTTACAAACATTTCGATGGCCTATAGTTCGCAAGTTATGCAATCAGTTGACATAAGATTGTGAATGCATGTAGACATTTTAATGGCCTTTATACATGCCAAGTTTCAGATGGCTACCTACTCATACAAGCAAGCAGTAGCGGTTTGAAATTTTCACAATTTGGGCTACACGTTCGGGACGATTCGTGACCTTAGGTGACTTGCACAATTCGGGCTGAAACTAGTGCCAAATGAGAGGGTTGGGATAAACATTCAATTGACCATATGTGCCAAAAATTCTCGTTCTTTAGTTTTCGAGTTATAGCCCCTGGAAGTCGTAAACTGCACGACTTTGCCCTCGAATATCTCGACAACGGAGAAAGGAGAATTTCTGGGATTTTTTCCCAAGAAATATATGGGAATTATCTGTAATTTTAGCACAGTTTCAGAACGATTCGTGAAAGTCACCTTTTAAGAATAACTTCCACTGCAGCCCATACATAAAAGTTTGCTCCTTTATTACTCTGCACATGGACAATTATTTGCGCTGTTATTTGCCCCAGGCATGTACCTATGTAATTACCGTTTACAGTGTAAAGATGGATGTTATCCGTCGCTGAACGTCGGAGCAGTAGGCGTTTAATGCATTTTCCCATAGGGTCCAATGCAAAATTGACACCTCATTTTCTCCATTCTCAAGAGCTTTGAGTCTCTGCAAAACATATACATGTGTAGACACAAATAAGTGAAATAGAATGAAGGCTATTTCAGCTTTAGCTTTTATTCCGTTTGGGAGCTAAAGTCGCACAAACTTTTGTTTACAAAAAATTCGATGGCCTATAGTTCGCAAGTTATGCAATCAGTTGACATAAGATTGTGCATGCATGTAGACATGTTAATGGCCTTTATACATGCCAAGTTTCAGATGGCTACCTACTCATACAAGCAAGCAGTAGCGGTTTGAAATTTTCACAATTTGGGCTACACGTTCGGGACGATTCGTGACCTTAGGTGACTTGCACAATTCGGGCTGAAACTAGTGCCAAATGAGAGGGTTGGGATAAACATTCAATTGACCATATGTGCCAAAAATTCTCGTTCTTTAGTTTTCGAGTTATAGCCCCTGGAAGTCGTAAACTGCACGACTTTGCCCTCGAATATCTCGACAACGGAGAAAGGAGAATTTCTGGGATTTTTTCCCAAGAAATATATGGGAATTATCTGTAATTTTAGCACAGTTTCAGAACGATTCGAGAAAGTCACCTTTTAAGAATAACTTCCACTGCAGCCCATACATAAAAGTTTGCTCCTTTATTACTCTGCACATGGACAATTATTTGCGCTGTTATTTGCCCCAGGCATGTACCTATGTAATTACCGTTTACAGTGTAAAGATGGATGTTATCGGTCGCTGAACGTCGGAGCAGTAGGCGTTTAATGCATTTTCCCATAGGGTCCAATGCAAAATTGACACCTCATTTTCTCCATTCTCAAGAGCTTTGAGTCTCTGCAAAACATATACATGTGTAGACACAAATAAGTGAAATAGAATGAAGGCTATTTCAGCTTTAGCTTTTATTCCGTTTGGGAGCTAAAGTCGCACAAACTTTTGTTTACAAAACTTTCGATGGCCTGTAGTTCGCAAGTTATGCAATCAGTTGACATAAGATTGTGCATGCATGTAGACATGTTAATGGCCTTTATACATGCCTAGTTTCAGATGGCTACCTACTCATACAAGCAAGCAGTAGCGGTTTGAAATTTTCACAATTTGGGCTACACGTTCGGGACGATTCGTGACCTTAGGTGACTTGCACAATTCGGGCTGAAACTAGTGCCAAATGAGAGGGTTGGGATAAACATTCAATTGACCATATGTGCCAAAAATTCTCGTTCTTTAGTTTTCGAGTTATAGCCCCTGGAAGTCGTAAACTGCACGACTTTGCCCTCGAATATCTCGACAACGGAGAAAGGAGAATTTCTGGGATTTTTTCCCAAGAAATATATGGGAATTATCTGTAATTTTAGCACAGTTTCAGAACGATTCGTGAAAGTCACCTTTTAAGAATAACTTCCACTGCAGCCCATACATAAAAGTTTGCTCCTCTGTTACTCTGCATATGGACAATTATTTGCGCTGTTATTTGCCCCAGGCATGTACCTATGTAATTACCGTTTACAGTGTAAAGATGGATGTTATCGGTCGCTGAACGTCGGAGCAGTAGGCGTTTAATGCATTTTCCCATAGGGTCCAATGCAAAATTGACACCTCATTTTCTCCATTCTCAAGAGCTTTGAGTCTCTGCAAAACATATACATGTGTAGACACAAATAAGTGAAATAGAATGAAGGCTATTTCAGCTTTAGCTTTTATTCCGTTTGGGAGCTAAAGTCGCACAAACTTTTGTTTACAAAAATTTCGATGGCCTATAGTTCGCAAGTTATGCAATCAGTTGACATAAGATTGTGCATGCATGTAGACATGTTAATGGCCTTTATACATGCCAAGTTTCAGATGGCTACCTACTCATACAAGCAAGCAGTAGCGGTTTGAAATTTTCACAATTTGGGCTACACGTTCGGGACGATTCGTGACCTTAGGTGACTTGCACAATTCGGGCTGAAACTAGTGCCAAATGAGAGGGTTGGGATAAACATTCAATTGACCATATGTGCCAAAAATTCTCGTTCTTTAGTTTTCGAGTTATAGCCCCTGGAAGTCGTAAACTGCACGGCTTTGCCCTCGAATATCTCGACAACGGAGAAAGGAGAATTTCTGGGATTTTTTCCCAAGAAATATATGGGAATTATCTGTAATTTTAGCACAGTTTCAGAACGATTCGTGAAAGTCACCTTTTAAGAATAACTTCCACTGCAGCCCATACATAAAAGTTTGCTCCTTTATTATTCTGCACATGGACAATTATTTGCGCTGTTATTTGCCCCAGGCATGAACCTATGTAATTACCGTTTACAGTGTAAAGATGGATGTTATCGGTCGCTGAACGTCGGAGCAGTAGGCGTTTAATGCATTTTCCCATAGGGTCCAATGCAAAATTGACACCTCATTTTCTCCATTCTCAAGAGCTTTGAGTCTCTGCAAAACATATACATGTGTAGACACAAATAAAAGAAATAGAATGAAGGCTATTTCAGCTTTAGCTTTTATTCCGTTTGGGAGCTAAAGTCGCACAAACTTTTGTTTACAAACATTTCGATGGCCTATAGTTCGCAAGTTATGCAATCAGTTGACATAAGATTGTGCATGCATGTAGACATGTTAATGGCCTTTATACATGCCAAGTTTCAGATGGCTACCTACTCATACAAGCAAGCAGTAGCGGTTTGAAATTTTCACAATTTGGGCTACACGTTCGGGACGATTCGTGACCTTAGGTGACTTGCACAATTCGGGCTGAAACTAGTGCCAAATGAGAGGGTTGGGATAAACATTCAATTGACCATATGTGCCAAAAATTCTCGTTCTTTAGTTTTCGAGTTATAGCCCCTGGAAGTCGTAAACTGCACGACTTTGCCCTCGAATATCTCGACAACGGAGAAAGGAGAATTTCTGGGATTTTTTCCCAAGAAATATATGGGAATTATCTGTAATTTTAGCACAGTTTCAGAACGATTCGTGAAAGTCACCTTTTAAGAATAACTTCCACTGCAGCCCATACATAAAAGTTTGCTCCTTTATTACTCTGCACATGGACAATTATTTGCGCTGTTATTTGCCCCAGGCATGTACCTATGTAATTACCGTTTACAGTGTAAAATTGGATGTTATCGGTCGCTGAACGTCGGAGCAGTAGGCGTTTAATGCATTTTCCCATAGGGTCCAATGCAAAATTGACACCTCATTTTCTCCATTCTCAAGAGCTTTGAGTCTCTGCAAAACATATACATGTGTAGACACAAATAAGTGAAATAGAATGAAGGCTATTTCAGCTTTAGCTTTTATTCCGTTTGGGAGCTAAAGTCGCACAAACTTTTGTTTACAAAAATTTCGATGGCCTGTAGTTCGCAAGTTATGCAATCAGTTGACATAAGATTGTGCATGCATGTAGACATGTTAATGGCCTTTATACATGCCAAGTTTCAGATGGCTACCTACTCATACAAGCAAGCAGTAGCGGTTTGAAATTTTCACAATTTGGGCTACACGTTCGGGACGATTCGTGACCTTAGGTGACTTGCACAATTCGGGCTGAAGCTAGTGCCAAATGAGAGGGTTGGGATAAACATTCAATTGACCATATGTGCCAAAAATTCTCGTTCTTTAGTTTTCGAGTTATAGCCCCTGGAAGTCGTAAACTGCACGACTTTGCCCTCGAATATCTCGACAACGGAGAAAGGAGAATTTCTGGGATTTTTTCCCAAGAAATATATGGGAATTATCTGTAATTTTAGCACAGTTTCAGAACGATTCGTGAAAGTCACCTTTTAAGAATAACTTCCACTGCAGCCCATACATAAAAGTTTGCTCCTTTGTTACTCTGCACATGGACAATTATTTGCGCTGTTATTTGCCCCAGGCATGTACCTATGTAATTACCGTTTACAGTGTAAAGATGGATGTTATCGGTCGCTGAACGTCGGAGCAGTAGGCGTTTAATGCATTTTCCCATAGGGTCCAATGCAAAATTGACACCTCATTTTCTCCATTCTCAAGAGCTTTGAGTCTCTGCAAAACATATACATGTGTAGACACAAATAAGTGAAATAGAATGAAGGCTATTTCAGCTTTAGCTTTTATTCCGTTTGGGAGCTAAAGTCGCACAAACTTTTGTTTACAAAAATTTCGATGGCCTATAGTTCGCAAGTTATGCAATCAGTTGACATAAGATTGTACATGCATGTAGACATTTTAATGGCCTTTATACATGCCAAGTTTCAGATGGCTACCTACTCATACAAGCAAGCAGTAGCGGTTTGAAATTTTTTACAATTTGGGCTACACGTTCGGGACGATTCGTGACCTTAGGTGACTTGCACAATTCGGGCTGAAACTAGTGCCCAATGAGAGCGTTGGGATAAACATTCAATTGACCATATGTGCCAAAAATTCTCGTTCTTTAGTTTTCGAGTTATAGCCCCTGGAAGTCGTAAACTGCACGACTTTGCCCTCGAATATCTCGACAACGGAGAAAGGAGAATTTCTGGGATTTTTTCCCAAGAAATATATGGGAATTATCTGTAATTTTAGCACAGTTTCAGAACGATTCGTGAAAGTCACCTTTTAAGAATAACTTCCACTGCAGCCCATACATAAAAGTTTGCTCCTTTATTACTCTGCACATGGACAATTATTTGCGCTGTTATTTGCCCCAGGCATGTACCTATGCAATTACCGTTTACAGTGTAAAGATGGATGTTATCGGTCGCTGAACGTCGGAGCAGTAGGCGTTTAATGCATTTTCCCATAGGGTCCAATGCAAAATTGACACCTCATTTTCTCCATTCTCAAGAGCTTTGAGTCTCTGCAAAACATATACATGTGTAGACACAAATAAGTGAAATAGAATGAAGGCTATTTCAGCTTTAGCTTTTATTCCGTTTGGGAGCTAAAGTCGCAGAAACTTTTGTTTACAAAAATTTCGATGGCCTATAGTTCGCAAGTTATGCAATCAGTTGACATAAGATTGTGCATGCATGTAGACATGTTAATGGCCTTTATACATGCCAAGTTTCAGATGGCTACCTACTCATACAAGCAAGCAGTAGCGGTTTGAAATTTTCACAATTTGGGCTACACGTTCGGGACGATTCGTGACCTTAGGTGACTTGCACAATTCGGGCTGAAACTAGTGCCAAATGAGAGGGTTGGGATAAACATTCAATTGACCATATGTGCCAAAAATTCTCGTTCTTTAGTTTTCGAGTTATAGCCCCTGGAAGTCGTAAACTGCACGACTTTGCCCTCGAATATCTCGACAACGGAGAAAGGAGAATTTCTGGGATTTTTTCCCAAGAAATATATGGGAATTATCTGTAATTTTAGCACAGTTTCAGAACGATTCGTGAAAGTCACCTTTTAAGAATAACTTCCACTGCAGCCCATACATAAAAGTTTGCTCCTTTATTACTCTGCACATGGACAATTATTTGCGCTGGTATTTGCCCCAGGCATGTACCTATGTAATTACCGTTTACAGTGTAAAGATGGATGTTATCGGTCGCTGAACGTCGGAGCAGTAGGCGTTTAATGCATTTTCCCATAGGGTCCAATGCAAAATTGACACCTCATTTTCTCCATTCTCAAGAGCTTTGAGTCTCTGCAAAACATATACATGTGTAGACACAAATAAAAGAAATAGAATGAAGGCTATTTCAGCTTTAGCTTTTATTCCGTTTGGGAGCTAAAGTCGCACAAACTTTTGTTTACAAAAATTTCGATGGCCTATAGTTCGCAAGTTATGCAATCAGTTGACATAAGATTGTGCATGCATGTAGACATGTTAATGGCCTTTATACATGCCAAGTTTCAGATGGCTACCTACTCATACAAGCAAGCAGTAGCGGTTTGAAATTTTCACAATTTGGGCTACACGTTCGGGACGATTCGTGACCTTAGGTGACTTGCACAATTCGGGCTGAAACTAGTGCCAAATGAGAGGGTTGGGATAAACATTCAATTGACCATATGTGCCAAAAATTCTCGTTCTTTAGTTTTCGAGTTATAGCCCCTGAAAGTCGTAAACTGCACGACTTTGCCCTCGAATATCTCGACAACGGAGAAAGGAGAATTTCTGGGATTTTTTCCCAAGAAATATATGGGAATTATCTGTAATTTTAGCACAGTTTCAGAACGATTCGTGAAAGTCACCTTTTAAGAATAACTTCCACTGCAGCCCATACATAAAAGTTTGCTCCTTTATTACTCTGCACATGGACAATTATTTGCGCTGTTATTTGCCCCATGCATGTACCTATGTAATTACCGTTTACAGTGTAAAGATGGATGTTATCGGTCGCTGAACGTCGGAGCAGTAGGCGTTTAATGCATTTTCCCATAGGGTCCAATGCAAAATTGACACCTCATTTTCTCCATTCTCAAGAGCTTTGAGTCTCTGCAAAACATATACATGTGTAGACACAAATAAGTGAAATAGAATGAAGACTATTTCAGCTTTAGCTTTTATTCCGTTTGGGAGCTAAAGTCGCACAAACTTTTGTTTACAAAAATTTCGATGGCCTATAGTTCGCAAGTTATGCAATCAGTTGACATAAGATTGTGCATGCATGTAGACATGTTAATGGCCTTTATACATGCCAAGTTTCAGATGGCTACCTACTCATACAAGCAAGCAGTAGCGGTTTGAAATTTTCACAATTTGGGCTACACGTTCGGGACGATTCGTGACCTTAGGTGACTTGCACAATTCGGGCTGAAACTAGTGCCAAATGAGAGGGTTGGGATAAACATTCAATTGACCATATGTGCCAAAAATTCTCGTTCTTTAGTTTTCGAGTTATAGCCGCTGGAAGTCGTAAACTGCACGACTTTGCCCTCGAATATCTCGACAACGGAGAAAGGAGAATTTCTGGGATTTTTCCCAAGAAATATATGGGAATTATCTGTAATTTTAGCACAGTTTCAGAACGATTCGTGAAAGTCACCTTTTAAGAATAACTTCCACTGCAGCCCATACATGAAAGTTTGCTCCTTTATTACTCTGCACATGGACAATTATTTGCGCTGTTATTTGCCCCAGGCATGTACCTATGTAATTACCGTTTACAGTATAAAGATGGATGTTATCGGTCGCTGAACGTCGGAGCAGTAGGCGTTTAATGCATTTTCCCATAGGGTCCAATGCAAAATTGACACCTCATTTTCTCCATTCTCAAGAGCTTTGAGTCTCTGCAAAACATATACATGTGTAGACACAAATAAGTGAAATAGAATGAAGGCTATTTCAGCTTTAGCTTTTATTCCGTTTGGGAGCTAAAGTCGCACAAACTTTTGTTTACAAAAATTTCGATGGCCTATAGTTCGCAAGTTATGCAATCAGTTGACATAAGATTGTGCATGCATGTAGACATGTTAATGGCCTTTATATATGCCAAGTTTCAGATGGCTACCTACTCATACAAGCAAGCAGTAGCGGTTTGAAATTTTCACAGTTTGGGCTACACCTTCGGGACGATTCGTGACCTTAGGTGACTTGCACAATTCGGGCTGAAACTAGTGCCAAATGAGAGGGTTGGGATAAACATTCAATTGACCATATGTGCCAAAAATTCTCGTTCTTTAGTTTTCGAGTTATAGCCCCTGGAAGTCGTAAACTGCACGACTTTGCCCTCGAATATCTCGACAACGGAGAAAGGAGAATTTCTGGGATTTTTTCCCAAGAAATATATGGGAATTATCTGTAATTTTAGCACAGTTTCAGAACGATTCGTGGAAGTCACCTTTTAAGAATAACTTCCACTGCAGCCCATACATAAAAGTTTGCTCCTTTATTACTCTGCACATGGACAATTTTTTGCGCTGTTATTTGCCCCAGGCATGTACCTATGTAATTACCGTTTACAGTGTAAAGATGGATGTTATCGGTCGCTGAACGTCGGAGCAGTAGGCGTTTAATGCATTTTCCCATAGGGTCCAATGCAAAATTGACACCTCATTTTCTCCATTCTCAAGAGCTTTGAGTCTCTGCAAAACATATACATGTGTAGACACAAATAAGTGAAATAGAATGAAGGCTATTTCAGCTTTAGCTTTTATTCCTATTCCGTTTGGGAGCTAAAGTCGCACAAACTTTTGTTTACAAAAATTTCGATGGCCTATAGTTCGCAAGTTATGCAATCAGTTGACATAAGATTGTGCATGCATGTAGACATGTTAATGGCCTTTATACATGCCAAGTTTCAGATGGCTACCTACTCATACAAGCAAGCAGTAGCGGTTTGAAATTTTCACAATTTGGGCTACACGTTCGGGACGATTCGTGACCTTAGGTGACTTGCACAATTCGGGCTGAAACTAGTGCCAAATGAGAGGGTTGGGATAAACATTCAATTGACCATATGTGCCAAAAATTCTCGTTCTTTAGTTTTCGAGTTATAGCCCCTGGAAGTCGTAAACTGCACGACTTTGCCCTCGAATATCTCGACAACGGAGAAAGGAGAATTTCTGGGATTTTTCCCAAGAAATATATGGGAATTATCTGTAATTTTAGCACAGTTTCAGAACGATTCGTGAAAGTCACCTTTTAAGAATAACTTCCACTGCAGCCCATACATGAAAGTTTGCTCCTTTATTACTCTGCACATGGACAATTATTTGCGCTGTTATTTGCCCCAGGCATGTACCTATGTAATTACCGTTTACAGTATAAAGATGGATGTTATCGGTCGCTGAACGTCGGAGCAGTAGGCGTTTAATGCATTTTCCCATAGGGTCCAATGCAAAATTGACACCTCATTTTCTCCATTCTCAAGAGCTTTGAGTCTCTGCAAAACATATACATGTGTAGACACAAATAAGTGAAATAGAATGAAGGCTATTTCAGCTTTAGCTTTTATTCCGTTTGGGAGCTAAAGTCGCACAAACTTTTGTTTACAAAAATTTCGATGGCCTATAGTTCGCAAGTTATGCAATCAGTTGACATAAGATTGTGCATGCATGTAGACATGTTAATGGCCTTTATACATGCCAAGTTTCAGATGGCTACCTACTCATACAAGCAAGCAGTAGCGGTTTGAAATTTTCACAATTTGGGCTACACGTTCGGGACGATTCGTGACCTTAGGTGACTTGCACAATTCGGGCTGAAACTAGTGCCAAATGAGAGGGTTGGGATAAACATTCAATTGACCATATGTGCCAAAAATTCTCGTTCTTTAGTTTTCGAGTTATAGCCCCTGGAAGTCGTAAACTGCACGACTTTGCCCTCGAATATCTCGACAACGGAGAAAGGAGAATTTCTGGGATTTTTTCCCAAGAAATATATGGGAATTATCTGTAATTTTAGCACAGTTTCAGAACGATTCGTGAAAGTCACCTTTTAAGAATAACTTCCACTGCAGCCCATACATAAAAGTTTGCTCCTTTATTACTCTGCACATGGACAATTATTTGCGCTGTTATTTACCCCAGGCATGTACCTATGTAATTACCGTTTACAGTGTAAAGATGGATGTTATCGGTCGCTGAACGTCGGAGCAGTAGGCGTTTAATGCATTTTCCCATAGGTCCAAGGCAAAATTGACACCTCATTTTCTCCATTCTCAAGAGCTTTGAGTCTCTGCAAAACATATACATGTGTAGACACAAATAAGTGAAATAGAATGAAGGCTATTTCAGCTTTAGCTTTTATTCCGTTTGGGAGCTAAAGTCGCACAAACTTTTGTTTACAAAAATTTCGATGGCCTATAGTTCGCAAGTTATGCAATCAGTTGACATAAGATTGTGCATGCATGTAGACATGTTAATGGCCTTTATACATGCCAAGTTTCAGATGGCTACCTACTCATACAAGCAAGCAGTAGCGGTTTGAAATTTTCACAATTTGGGCTACACGTTCGGGACAATTCGTGACCTTAGGTGACTTGCACAATTCGGGCTGAAACTAGTGCCAAATGAGAGGGTTGGGATAAACATTCAATTGACCATATGTGCCAAAAATTCTCGTTCTTTAGTTTTCGAGTTATAGCCCCTGGAAGTCGTAAACTGCACGACTTTGCCCTCGAATATCTCGACAACGGAGAAAGGAGAATTTCTGGGATTTTTTCCCAAGAAATATATGGGAATTATCTGTAATTTTAGCACAGTTTCAGAACGATTCGTGAAAGTCACCTTTTAAGAATAACTTCCACTGCAGCCCATACATAAAAGTTTGCTCCTTTATTACTCTGCACATGGACAATTATTTGCGCTGTTATTTGCCCCAGGCATGTACCTATGTAATTACCGTTTACAGTGTAAAGATGGATGTTATCGGTCGCTGAACGTCGGAGCAGTAGGCGTTTAATGCATTTTCCCATAGGGTCCAATGCAAAATTGACACCTCATTTTCTCCATTCTCAAGAGCTTTGAGTCTCTGCAAAACATATTCATGTGTAGACACAAATAAGTGAAATAGAATGAAGGCTATTTCAGCTTTAGCTTTTATTCCGTTTGGGAGCTAAAGTCGCACAAACTTTTGTTTACAAAAATTTCGATGGCCTATAGTTCGCAAGTTATGCAATCAGTTGACATAAGATTGTGCATGCATGTAGACATGTTAATAGCCTTTATACATGCCAAGTTTCAGATGGCTACCTACTCATACAAGCAAGCAGTAGCGGTTTGAAATTTTCACAATTTGGGCTACACGTTCGGGACGATTCGTGACCTTAGGTGACTTGCACAATTCGGGCTGAAACTAGTGCCAAATGAGAGGGTTGGGATAAACATTCAATTGACCATATGTGCCAAAAATTCTCGTTCTTTAGTTTTCGAGTTATAGCCCCTGGAAGTCGTAAACTGCACGACTTTGCCCTCGAATATCTCGACAACGGAGAAAGGAGAATTTCTGGGATTTTTTCCCAAGAAATATATGGGAATTATCTGTAATTTTAGCACAGTTTCAGAACGATTCGTGAAAGTCACCTTTTAAGAATAACTTCCACTGCAGCCCATACATAAAAGTTTGCTCCTTTATTACTCTGCACATGGACAATTATTTGCGCTGTTATTTGCCCCAGGCATGTACCTATGTAATTACCGTTTACAGTGTAAAGATGGATGTTATCGGTCGCTGAACGTCGGAGCAGTAGGCGTTTAATGCATTTTCCCATAGGGTCCAATGCAAAATTGACACCTCATTTTCTTCATTCTCAAGAGCTTTGCGTCTCTGCAAAACATATACATGTGTAGACACAAATAAGTGAAATAGAATGAAGGCTATTTCAGCTTTAGCTTTTATTCCGTTTGGGAGCTAAAGTCGCACAAACTTTTGTTTACAAAAATTTCGATGGCCTATAGTTCGCAAGTTATGCAATCAGTTGACATAAGATTGTGCATGCATGTAGACATGTTAATGGCCTTTATACATGCCAAGTTTCAGATGGCTACCTACTCATACAAGCAAGCAGTAGCGGTTTGAAATTTTCACAATTTGGGCTACACGTTCGGGACGATTCGTGACCTTAGGTGACTTGCACAATTCGGGCTGAAACTAGTGCCAAATGAGAGGGTTGGGATAAACATTCAATTGACCATATGTGCCAAAAATTCTCGTTCTTTAGTTTTCGAGTTATAGCCCCTGGAAGTCGTAAACTGCACGACTTTGCCCTCGAATATCTCGACAACCGAGAAAGGAGAATTTCTGGGATTTTTTCCCAAGAAATATATGGGAATTATCTGTAATTTTAGCACAGTTTCAGAACGATTCGTGAAAGTCACCTTTTAAGAATAACTTCCACTGCAGCCCATACATAAAAGTTTGCTCCTTTATTACTCTGCACATGGACAATTATTTGCGCTGTTATTTGCCCCAGGCATGTACCTATGTAATTACCGTTTACAGTGTAAAGATGGATGTTATCGGTCGCTGAACGTCGGAGCAGTAGGCGTTTAATGCATTTTCCCATAGGGTCCAATGCAAAATTGACACCTCATTTTCTCCATTCTCAAGAGCTTTGAGTCTCTGCAAAACATATACATGTGTAGACACAAATAAGTGAAATAGAATGAAGGCTATTTCAGCTTTAGCTTTTATTCCGTTTGGGAGCTAAAGTCGCACAAACTTTTGTTTACAAAAATTTCGATGGCCTATAGTTCGCAAGTTATGCAATCAGTTGACATAAGATTGTGCATGCATGTAGACATGTTAATGGCCTTTATACATGCCAAGTTTCAGATGGCTACCTACTCATACAAGCAAGCAGTAGCGGTTTGAAATTTTCACAATTTGGGCTACACGTTCGGGACGATTCGTGACCTTAGGTGACTTGCACAATTCGGGCTGAAACTAGTGCCAAATGAGAGGGTTGGGATAAACATTCAATTGACCATATGTGCCAAAAATTCTCGTTCTTTAGTTTTCGAGTTATAGCCCCTGGAAGTCGTAAACTGCACGACTTTGCCCTCGAATATCTCGACAACGGAGAAAGGAGAATTTCTGGGATTTTTTCCCAAGAAATATATGGGAATTATCTGTAATTTTAGCACAGTTTCAGAACGATTCGTGAAAGTCACCTTTTAAGAATAACTTCCACTGCAGCCCATACATAAAAGTTTGCTCCTTTATTACTCTGCACATGGACAATTATTTGCGCTGTTATTTGCCCCAGGCATGTACCTATGTAATTACCGTTTACAGTGTAAAGATGGATGTTATCGGTCGCTGAACGTCGGAGCAGTAGGCGTTTAATGCATTTTCCCATAGGGTCCAATGCAAAATTGACACCTCATTTTCTCCATTCTCAAGAGCTTTGAGTCTCTGCAAAACATATACATGTGTAGACACAAATAAGTGAAATAGAATGAAGGCTATTTCAGCTTTAGCTTTTATTCCGTTTGGGAGCTAAAGTCGCACAAACTTTTGTTTACAAAAATTTCGATGGCCTATAGTTCGCAAGTTATGCAATCAGTTGACATAAGATTGTGCATGCAAGTAGACATGTTAATGGCCTTTATACATGCCAAGTTTCAGATGGCTACCTACTCATACAAGCAAGCAGTAGCGGTTTGAAATTTTCACAATTTGGGCTACACGTTCGGGACGATTTGTGACCTTAGGTGACTTGCACAATTCGGGCTGAAACTAGTGCCAAATGAGAGGGTTGTGATAAACATTCAATTGACCATATGTGCCAAAAATTCTCGTTCTTTAGTTTTCGAGTTATAGCCCCTGGAAGTCGTAAACTGCACGACTTTGCCCTCGAATATCTCGACAACGGAGAAAGGAGAATTTCTGGGATTGTTTCCCAAGAAATATATGGGAATTATCTGTAATTTTAGCACAGTTTCAGAACGATTCGTGAAAGTCACCTTTTAAGAATAACTTCCACTGCAGCCCATACATAAAAGTTTGCTCCTTTATTACTCTGCACATGGACAATTATTTGCGCTGTTATTTGCCCCAGGCATGTACCTATGTAATTACCGTTTACAGTGTAAAGATGGATGTTATCGGTCGCTGAACGTCGGAGCAGTAGGCGTTTAATGCATTTTCCCATAGGGTCCAATGCAAAATTGACACCTCATTTTCTCCATTCTCAAGAGCTTTGAGTCTCTGCAAAACATATACATGTGTAGACACAAATAAGTGAAATAGAATGAAGGCTATTTCAGCTTTAGCTTTTATTCCGTTTGGGAGCTAAAGTCGCACAAACTTTTGTTTACAAAAATTTCGATGGCCTATAGTTCGCAAGTTATGCAATCAGTTGACATAAGATTGTGCATGCATGTAGACATGTTAATGGCCTTTATACATGCCAAGTTTCAGATGGCTACCTACTCATACAAGCAAGCAGTAGCGGTTTGAAATTTTCACAATTTGGGCTACACGTTCGGGACGATTCGTGACCTTAGGTGACTTGCACAATTCGGGCTGAAACTAGTGCCAAATGAGAGGATTGGGATAAACATTCAATTGACCATATGTGCCAAAAATTCTCGTTCTTTAGTTTTCGAGTTATAGCCCCTGGAAGTCGTAAACTGCACGACTTTGCCCTCGAATATCTTGACAACGGAGAAAGGAGAATTTCTGGGATTTTTTCCCAAGAAATATATGGGAATTATCTGTAATTTTAGCACAGTTTCAGAACGATTCGTGAAAGTCACCTTTTAAGAATAACTTCCACTGCAGCCCATACATAAAAGTTTGCTCCTTTATTACTCTGCACATGGACAATTATTTGCGCTGTTATTTGCCCCAGGCATGTACCTATGTAATTACCGTTTACAGTGTAAAGATGGATGTTATCGGTCGCTGAACGTCGGAGCAGTAGGCGTTTAATGCATTTTCCCATAGGGTCCAATGCAAAATTGACACCTCATTTTCTCCATTCTCAAGAGCTTTGAGTCTCTGCAAAACATATACATGTGTAGACACAAATAAGTGAAATAGAATGAAGGCTATTTCAGCTTTAGCTTTTATTCCGTTTGGGAGCTAAAGTCGCACAAACTTTTATTTACAAAAAATTCGATGGCCTATAGTTCGCAAGTTATGCAATCAGTTGACATAAGATTGTGCATGCATGTAGACATGTTAATGGCCTTTATACATGCCAAGTTTCAGATGGCTACCTACTCATACAAGCAAGCAGTAGCGGTTTGAAATTTTCACAATTTGGGCTACACGTTCGGGACGATTCGTGACCTTAGGTGACTTGCACAATTCGGGCTGAAACTAGTGCCAAATGAGAGGGTTGGGATAAACATTCAATTGACCATATGTGCCAAAAATTCTCGTTCTATAGCCCCTGGAAGTCGTAAACTGCACGACTTTGCCCTCGAATATCTCGACAACGGAGAAAGGAGAATTTCTGGGATTTTTTCCCAAGAAATATATGGGAATTATCTGTAATTTTAGCACAGTTTCAGAACGATTCGTGAAGTCACCTTTTAAGAATAACTTCCACTGCAGCCCATACATAAAAGTTTGCTCCTTTATTACTCTGCACATGGACAATTATTTGCGCTGTTGTTTGCCCCAGGCATGTACCTATGCAATTACCGTTTACAGTGTAAAGATGGATGTTATCGGTCGCTGAACGTCGGAGCAGTAGGCGTTTAATGCATTTTCCCATAGGGTCCAATGCAAAATTGACACCTCATTTTCTCCATTCTCAAGAGCTTTGAGTCTCTGCAAAACATATACATGTGTAGACACAAATAAGTGAAATAGAATGAAGGCTATTTCAGCTTTAGCTTTTATTCCGTTTGGGAGCTAAAGTCGCACAAACTTTTGTTTACAAAAATTTCGATGGCCTATAGTTCGCAAGTTATGCAATCAGTTGACATAAGATTGTGCATGCATGTAGACATGTTAATGGCCTTTATACATGCCAAGTTTCAGATGGCTACCTACTCATACAAGCAAGCAGTAGCGGTTTGAAATTTTCACAATTTGGGCTACACGTTCGGGACGATTCGTGACCTTAGGTGACTTGCACAATTCGGGCTGAAACTAGTGCCAAATGAGAGGGTTGGGATAAACATTCAATTGACCATATGTGCCAAAAATTCTCGTTCTTTAGTTTTCGAGTTATAGCCCCTGGAAGTCGTAAACTGCACGAATTTGCCCTCGAACATCTCGACAACGGAGAAAGGAGAATTTCTGGGATTTTTTCCCAAGAAATATATGGGAATTATCTGTAATTTTAGCACAGTTTCAGAACGATTCGTGAAAGTCACCTTTTAAGAATAACTTCCCCTGCAGCCCATACATAAAAGTTTGCTCCTTTATTACTCTACACATGGACAATTATTTGCGCTGTTATTTGCCCCAGGCATGTACCTATGTAATTACCGTTTACAGTGTAAAGATGGATGTTATCGGTCGCTGAACGTCGGAGCAGTAGGCGTTTAATGCATTTTCCCATAGGGTCCAATGCAAAATTGACACCTCATTTTCTCCATTCTCAAGAGCTTTGAGTCTCTGCAAAACATATACATGTGTAGACACAAATAAGTGAAATAGAATGAAGGCTATTTCAGCTTTAGCCTTTATTCCGTTTGGGAGCTAAAGTCGCACAAACTTTTGTTTACAAAAATTTCGATGGCCTATAGTTCGCAAGTTATGCAATCAGTTGACATAAGATTGTGCATGCGTGTAGACATGTTAATGGCCTTTATACATGCCAAGTTTCAGATGGCTACCTACTCATACAAGCAAGCAGTAGCGGTTTGAAATTTTCACAATTTGGGCTACACGTTCGGGACGATTCGTGACCTTAGGTGACTTGCACAATTCGGGCTGAAACTAGTGCCAAATGAGAGGGTTGGGATAAACATTCAATTGACCATATGTGCCAAAAATTCTCGTTCTTTAGTTTTCGAGTTACAGCCCCTGGAAGTCGTAAACTGCACGGCTTTGCCCTCGAATATCTCGACAACGGAGAAAGGAGAATTTCTGGGATTTTTTCCCAAGAAATATATGGGAATTATCTGTAATTTTAGCACAGTTTCAGAACGATTCGTGAAAGTCACCTTTTAAGAATAACTTCCACTGCAGCCCATACATAAAAGTTTGCTCCTTTATTACTCTGCACATGGACAATTATTTGCGCTGTTATTTGCCCCAGGCATGTACCTATGTAATTACCGTTTACAGTGTAAAGATGGATGTTATCGGTCGCTGAACGTCGGAGCAGTAGGCGTTTAATGCATTTTCCCATAGGGTCCAATGCAAAATTGACACCTCATTTTCTCCATTCTCAAGAGCTTTGAGTCTCTGCAAAACATATACATGTGTAGACACAAATAAGTGAAATAGAATGAAGGCTATTTCAGCTTTAGCTTTTATTCCGTTTGGGAGCTAAAGTCGCACAAACTTTTGTTTACAAAAATTCCGATGGCCTATAGTTCGCAAGTTATGCAATCAGTTGACATAAGATTGTGCATGCATGTAGACATGTTAATGGCCTTTATACATGCCAAGTTTCAGATGGCTACCTACTCATACAAGCAAGCAGAAGCGGTTTGAAATTTTCACAATTTGGGCTACACGTTCGGGACGATTCGTGACCTTAGGTGACTTGCACAATTCGGGCTGAAACTAGTGCCAAATGAGAGGGTTGGGATAAACATTCAATTGACCATATGTGCCAAAAATTCTCGTTCTTTAGTTTTCGAGTTATAGCCCCTGGAAGTCGTAAACTGCACGGCTTTTCCCTCGAATATCTCGACAACGGAGAAAGGAGAATTTCTGGGATTTTTTCCCAAGAAATATATGGGAATTATCTGTAATTTTAGCACATTTTCAGAACGATTCGTGAAGGTCACCTTTTAAGAATAACTTCCACTGCAGCCCATACATAAAAGTTTGCTCCTTTATTACTCTGCACATGGACAATTATTTGTTCTGTTATTTGCCCCAGGCATGTACCTATGTAATTACCGTTTATAGTGTAAATATGGATGTTATCGGTCGATGAACGTCGGAGCAGTAGGCGTTTAATGCATTTTCCCATAGGGTCCAATGCAAAATTGACACCTCATTTTCTCCATTCTCAAGAGCTTTGAGTCTCTGCAAAACATATACATGTGTAGACACAAATAAGTGAAATAGAATGAAGGCTATTTCAGCTTTAGCTTTTATTCCGTTTGGGAGCTAAAGTCGCACAAACTTTTGTTTACAAAAATTTCGATGGCCTATAGTTCGCAAGTTATGCAATCAGTTGACATAAGATTGTGCATGCATGTAGACATGTTAATGGCCTTTATACATGCCAAGTTTCAGATGGCTACCTACTCATACAAGCAAGCAGTAGCGGTTTGAAATTTTCACAATTTGGGCTACACGTTCGGGACGATTCGTGACCTTAGGTGACTTGCACAATTCGGGCTGAAACTAGTGCCAAATGAGAGGGTTGGGATAAACATTCAATTGACCATATGTGCCAAAAATTCTCGTTCTTTAGTTTTCGAGTTATAGCCCCTGGAAGTCGTAAACTGCACGACTTTGCCCTCGAATATCTCGACAACGGAGAAAGGAGAATTTCTGGGATTTTTTCCCAAGAAATATATGGGAATTATCTGTAATTTTAGCACAGTTTCGGAACGATTCGTGAAAGTCACCTTTTAAGAATAACTTCCACTGCAGCCCATACATAAAAGTTTGCTCCTTTATTACTCTGCACATGGACAATTATTTGCGCTGTTATTTGCCCCAGGCATGTACCTATGTAATTACCGTTTACAGTGTAAAGATGGATGTTATCGGTCGCTGAACGTCGGAGCAGTAGGCGTTTAATGCATTTTCCCATAGGGTCCAATGCAAAATTGACACCTCATTTTCTCCATTCTCAAGAGCTTTGAGTCTCTGCAAAACATATACATTTGTAGACACAAATAAGTGAAATAGAATGAAGGCTATTTCAGCTTTAGCTTTTATTCCGTTTGGGAGCTAAAGTCGCACAAACTTTTGTTTACAAAAATTTCGATGGCCTATAGTTCGCAAGTTATGCAATCAGTTGACATAAGATTGTGCATGCATGTAGACATGTTAATGGCCTTTATACATGCCAAGTTTCAGATGGCTACCTACTCATACAAGCAAGCAGTAGCGGTTTGAAATTTTCACAATTTGGGCTACACGTTCGGGACGATTCGTGACCTTAGGTGACTTGCACAATTCGGGCTGAAACTAGTGCCAAATGAGAGGGTTGGGATAAACATTCAATTGACCATATGTGCCAAAAATTCTCGTTCTTTAGTTTTCGAGTTATAGCCCCTGGAAGTCGTAAACTGCACGACTTTGCCCTCGAATATCTCGACAACGGAGAAAGGAGAATTTCTGGGATTTTTTCCCAAGAAATATATGGGAATTATCTGTAATTTTAGCACAGTTTCAGAACGATTCGTGAAAGTCACCTTTTAAGAATAACTTCCACTGCAGCCCATACATAAAAGTTTGCTCCTTTATTACTCTGCACATGGACAATTATTTGCGCTGTTATTTGCCCCAGGCATGTACCTATGTAATTACCGTTTACAGTGTATAGATGGATGTTATCGGTCGCTGAACGTCGGAGCAGTAGGCGTTTAATGCATTTTCCCATAGGGTCCAATGCAAAATTGACACCTCATTTTCTCCATTCTCAAGAGCTTTGAGTCTCTGCAAAACATATACATGTGTAGACACAAATAAGTGAAATAGAATGAAGGCTATTTCAGCTTTAGCTTTTATTCCGTTTGGGAGCTAAAGTCGCACAAACTTTTGTTTACAAAAATTTCGATGGCCTATAGTTCGCAAGTTATGCAATCAGTTGACATAAGATTGTGCATGCATGTAGACATGTTAATGGCCTTTATACATGCCAAGTTTCAGATGGCTACCTACTCATACAAGCAAGCAGTAGCGGTTTGAAATTTTCACAATTTGGGCTACACGTTCGGGACGATTCGTGACCTTAGGTGACTTGCACAATTCGGGCTGAAACTAGTGCCAAATGAGAGGGTTGGGATAAACATTCAATTGACCATATGTGCCAAAAATTCTCGTTCTTTAGTTTTCGAGTTATAGCCCCTGGAAGTCGTAAACTGCACGACTTTGCCCTCGAATATCTCGACAACGGAGAAAGGAGAATTTCTGGGATTTTTTCCCAAGAAATATATGGGAATTATCTGTAATTTTAGCACAGTTTCGGAACGATTCGTGAAAGTCACCTTTTAAGAATAACTTCCACTGCAGCCCATACATAAAAGTTTGCTCCTTTATTACTCTGCACATGGACAATTATTTGCGCTGTTATTTGCCCCAGGCATGTACCTATGTAATTACCGTTTACAGTGTAAAGATGGATGTTATCGGTCGCTGAACGTCGGAGCAGTAGGCGTTTAATGCATTTTCCCATAGGGTCCAATGCAAAATTGACACCTCATTTTCTCCATTCTCAAGAGCTTTGAGTCTCTGCAAAACATATACATGTGTAGACACAAATAAGTGAAATAGAATGAAGGCTATTTCAGCTTTAGCTTTTATTCCGTTTGGGAGCTAAAGTCGCACAAACTTTTGTTTACAAAAATTTCGATGGCCTATAGTTCGCAAGTTATGCAATCAGTTGACATAAGATTGTGCATGCATGTAGACATGTTAATGGCCTTTATACATGCCAAGTTTCAGATGGCTACCTACTCATACAAGCAAGCAGTAGCGGTTTGAAATTTTCACAATTTGGGCTACACGTTCGGGACGATTCGTGACCTTAGGTGACTTGCACAATTCGGGCTGAAACTAGTGCCAAATGAGAGGGTTGGGATAAACATTCAATTGACCATATGTGCCAAAAATTCTCGTTCTTTAGTTTTCGAGTTATAGCCCCTCGAAGTCGTAAACTGCACGACTTTGCCCTCGAATATCTCGACAACGGAGAAAGGAGAATTTCTGGGATTTTTTCCCAAGAAATATATGGGAATTATCTGTAATTTTAGCACAGTTTCAGAACGATTCGTGAAAGTCACCTTTTAAGAATAACTTCCACTGCAGCCCATACATAAAAGTTTGCTCCTTTATTACTCTGCACATGGACAATTATTTGTGCTGTTATTTGCCCCAGGCATGTACCTATGTAATTACCGTTTACAGTGTAAAGATGGATGTTATCGGTCGCTGAACGTCGGAGCAGTAGGCGTTTAATGCATTTTCCCATAGGGTCCAATGCAAAATTGACACCTCATTTTCTCCATTCTCAAGAGCTTTGAGTCTCTGCAAAACATATACATGTGTAGACACAAATAAGTGAAATAGAATGAAGGCTATTTCAGCTTTAGCTTTTATTCCGTTTGGGAGCTAAAGTCGCACAAACTTTTGTTTACAAAAATTTCGATGGCCTATAGTTCGCAAGTTATGCAATCAGTTGACATAAGATTGTGCATGCATGTAGACATGTTAATGGCCTTTATATATGCCAAGTTTCGTTTCAGATGGCTACCTACTCATACAAGCAAGCAGTAGCGGTTTGAAATTTTCACAATTTGGGCTACACGTTCGGGACGATTCGTGACCTTAGGTGACTTGCACAATTCGGGCTGAAACTAGTGCCAAATGAGAAGGTTGGGATAAACATTCAATTGACCATATGTGCCAAAAATTCTCGTTCTTTAGTTTTCGAGTTATAGCCCCTGGAAGTCGTAAACTGCACGACTTTGCCCTCGAATATCTCGACAACGGAGAAAGGAGAATTTCTGGGATTTTTTCCCAAGAAATATATGGGAATTATCTGTAATTTTAGCACAGTTTCAGAACGATTCGTGAAAGTCACCTTTTAAGAATAACTTCCACTGCAGCCCATACATAAAAGTTTGCTCCTTTATTACTCTGCACATGGACAATTATTTGCGCTGTTATTTGCCCCAGGCATGTACCTATGTAATTACCGTTTACAGTGTATAGATGGATGTTATCGGTCGCTGAACGTCGGAGCAGTAGGCGTTTAATGCATTTTCCCATAGGGTCCAATGCAAAATTGACACCTCATTTTCTCCATTCTCAAGAGCTTTGAGTCTCTGCAAAACATATACATGTGTAGACACAAATAAGTGAAATAGAATGAAGGCTATTTCAGCTTTAGCTTTTATTCCGTTTGGGAGCTAAAGTCGCACAAACTTTTGTTTACAAAAATTTCGATGGCCTATAGTTCGCAAGTTATGCAATCAGTTGACATAAGATTGTGCATGCATGTAGACATGTTAATGGCCTTTATACATGCCAAGTTTCAGATGGCTACCTACTCATACAAGCAAGCAGTAGCGGTTTGAAATTTTCACAATTTGGGCTACACGTTCGGGACGATTCGTGACCTTAGGTGACTTGCACAATTCGGGCTGAAACTAGTGCCAAATGAGAGGGTTGGGATAAACATTCAATTGACCATATGTGCCAAAAATTCTCGTTCTTTAGTTTTCGAGTTATAGCCCCTGGAAGTCGTAAACTGCACGACTTTGCCCTCGAATATCTCGACAACGGAGAAAGGAGAATTTCTGGGATTTTTTCCCAAGAAATATATGGGAATTATCTGTAATTTTAGCACAGTTTCAGAACGATTCGTGAAAGTCACCTTTTAATACCAATTCTCTGTAAGCACCAGACTTTTTGTATAGAGGGCCGGAAACGCAAGGTCGGGAGTTCTTGTTCAAACTTTCTCCCTTTTTTTGTTGTCACACATAAACAAGTAATTCGCACTTCGTTTGTTCATTCACCATCTCGTTGCCATGGTAACCGCGTTTTTCTGTTTTTGCTGAAAAAATGCCAAAATAATTAACAGAAATTCACACTTTCTGCACTTGTATACATCCTAAATTAGGCTAGGTTTCATCAAAAACTCTTTAAATCTAACAACTAGGGACTTACATTATTAATGTGAAACATCAAACCAACGTTGTTCCAATGTCTTTGGTATACCTACTGTACTGCAAATGTGGGTGGGGTAACCAGGTCTTGCAAAACACAATTTTTAGGCATTTTTAATCATCATGTTTAAAAAACGCACACTTCTGTGACACATTTGCATACCTAAACATAACACAGGAGGGTTTCTATTTTCAGAAAATGAAAAAAACTGAGTGGGGCAAAGCTGATTTCAGACCGTAACCATGGGAACAAGCCATACCCCATGCAAGAAAGTAAAAACGGAAGGTTATACTATTACCATAGATTTGCAACCACATTCAATGCATTGCAGCTATAACTTGTGACCTTCTGCTATTGAAATATGTATTCTACTTGATTTGATGAAAGTTTGACATCTTAAGGGTCGGGAGGGCTATTTACATCCATTAAAAGGGCCCAAAAAGGGGCAAAAATGGTCAAAATTACCATATATATCACTCATTTTTATTAAGAATCAACAAAAGACAACACTTATTACTTTTATATTTGTAAGGAAATACTAGTTTGACATATACTGATAGAAAACGTGACAATAGAGAGTCCTAAATTTCCAGAGATTGGGCCTATAGGGGCCCAAAAGGGGTATCTTTGAGAATATTTTACCAACATAATGAGCATTCTCCACAATGGAACTCATTACGGCTTTTAAAATGATGAAATTGGTTGCAAACAAAGAACAGGCTCATATATGCCGCAGGTAAATTTGCAGCTGGGGGTGGGGAGGGATGGGGGATCCCATTTCCTATTGATTTAAGGGGCTCTAAAAGGGACAAAAATGATCAAAAATTTACACAAATCACTAATCTTGTCCACGGACCAACATAAAACAAAACAGTTTACTTTCAAATTTGTAATGAAAATTTAAGTTTGACACAGACTGATATAAAATATGGCAATGGGTGCCTTACATCTCTAGGTTTGGAGTCCCAAAGGGCCCAAAAGGAGTCCCAAGTGGCCCGAAAAGGATAAAAATGGAAAATATTTGCCATAAATAATGATCATGCGTCACAGAGAAACACACTACAGCATTTGTCATGTTAAAATAAGCAGGACAACAAAGCCTTATGTATGCTACTAGTGAATTTGCAATAAGGAACGAGAAACCAAATTTATACCCATTTAAGGGTCCCAAAAAAGGGCAAAACCGGTCAAAAATTACCTCATATCACTTAAAGGCCCCATAGCTCTATCGGCATGAAATATTTTATCGTGGGGAATCGCTGCAAGCTTTTCACCATAGTTTCGTCATTGCAGATGACCATGATTAGCCAGCTTTAAACTAATAAAACACCCTTGAGTTTCACATAAAAAGGGTTTGAAAAAGTATTTGGGTCATTTTAGTTGGCAACTAAAATGACCTACTTTCGATTTTATTAGCTTGAATAAAATGGTAAAAATACAAGGTACAAGCCTGGAACCCAATTCATTGTCTTGCCTTTGTTTATACTGCATTGCTCGACGGGAAACCAGGAACAGAAATTGTGTTTTGTTCAGCGATTTGAAATGTTTCAAAATTATGTTTTCTCTACTTTTTGCTAGTTATCTGACATATTTTATGCACATCAACCCACATTTTGTCACCATTCGTGAATGTTGAACCGCTTTTCATAATGATTTGCGTTTAGGCGATTTACCACTTATAGGACTATGGAGACTTTAATCTCTCTACGAATAAATAGAGTGCAGCACTGGTTCCTTTTAAATTGTTATGAAAATATTAGTTTGACATAAAGTAATAGAAAACATTTTATTCGTTTCGAGGAAACATCTAGTTATTGAACAGCTATAATGAATCTCTGATTTTTCATTGGTCACCGCAACAAATGTCTATATTTTTATCGGTCACCGTGACACGACACACAACCACAGCCCTCCACCAAAAGAAATCTCTGTTCTTTAGGTCTTTGAATCCCTGTTTTCCATTAGTCACTGCGACAAATCTCTGTTTTTCATTGGTCACGCGACATAACAGACAACCACATCCCCATACCTCGAATCTCTGTTTTTCATTGGTCACCGCGGCACGATACACCATCACACCTCCACACAACAGAAAAAAACATTGTGCTGTGAGACGTGGGTTTCCCTTACAATCCCAAAGATCTAGACCTACCATATTTTATTCGAGGGAAAAGATGATGTTGACCTACATTTCACCATCTTATACCTGAATATAAGTACATCATGTGCGAAAAGCAACCTGGCTATTATTCTTCCATATTTGGTTCATGATATCCCTATAGCATTACTTTTGATCAGGACCACCTAAGATTCAGGGTTAGGCTCATGGGTAGGACTTAGCCATTTGTTGTATAGTTTTGTGCTATACATCTAATATACTTGAATGGAGGCTAGGTTCATTTCATACTAGTCTACATCATATGGATGGTGATGCTTAAAAAAGGTCAAGGTCAAGGTCAAGGACTTTGAATTTTGTATATGTATAACATTTGCAGTGTAGTTTTGTGTTAAAGTATGCTTTCATTAGGCGGTGGCACTGGTCGGGGGCATATGTGAGCCCCTGCTCACTTGCTAAGAAGCAGTAACAAGTATAATTAAGGGAAATTTTTTCTTATTTTTCCATAAAACATACTTTGTGACCCCTCATTAAAACTCTCTAGCTGAGACAGTTCTAATGAGGGGTCGTAACATATGTTTATTCAGAAATAAGACAGAGATCTAAAAAGATCTTTGAATTATCCTTTAAACCCTACCTTATCTGGAGCTCTGAATTTCATTGATTGTTATTAATATTGAAATACTTTAACTAATTTTACTGTCCAGGGAATCAAAGGGGAAGTCACAATTTTTGTCTCCCTTTGAAAAATTGGCAGGAAAACATGCCTATGCATCCATACACCGTATTTAGGATAATTAAACACTACTCGGGATAAGAAGGGGGTAACAGGGATAATTTAGGGATTATTGTCCCTATGATTCCATAACAAAAATTCCGCGGAATGCTATGTTGCACCTGCACTGCACTTCCACAGTAGTCAAGACTATAGTTAAAAGAACTTGAATGAGAAATGGACAAAAATACAAGGGTTAACACAATTTTGGATGTAAAATTTTAGGTCGTGAGAAATGGACTTAAACACTAGGGTCAACGTAATTTTGAATATTAAATTTTACGAAGTCAGCAGAGCATGAAGTATAGATCAAGGTAAAAATAAGAGCAACAGCCCTCGAAAATATTTTTAGAAGAGGCTTCATGCCAGGTTTGATGATTGTAGGTATCATAGTTTGCGAGAAATGGACTTAAACATTAGGGTTGACGTAATTGTTGAGGGACGGTTTTACAAAGTCAGCAGAACATGAAATATAGATCAAGGTAAAAATAAGAGCAACAGCCCTCTAGAACATTCTAAGAAGAAGCTTTGTGCCAGGTTTGATGACTGTAGGTATCCTGGTTTGCAAGAAATGGACTTAAATGCTAGGGTCAACGCTAGGGTCGACGTAATTGTTGAGGGACTGTTTCACAAAGTCAGCAGAGCATGAAATATAGGTCAAGGTAAAAATAAGAACAACAACCCTCTAGAACATTCTAAGAAGAAGCTTTATGCCAGGTTTGATGATTGAAAGTAACGTGGTTTGGGAGAAATGGACTAAAATGCTAGGGTCGACGCTAGGGTTGACGTAATTGTTGACGGACGGATGTAGCATAGATAAAGGTCAAGGGTAAAAATAAGAGCAACAGCCCTCTAGAACATTCTAAGAAGAAGCTTTATGCCAGGTTTGATGATTGTAGGTAACATAGTTTGCGAGAAATGGACTAAAATGCTAGGGTCGACGTAATTGTTGACGTACGGACGGACGGACGTACGGACGGACGGAATGACTGACGGACGGACGGAAAAGTAAACTCCTATATCGCACCTTGCTAAAGCAGGTGCGACAATAGGTAACACAGTTTGCGAGAAATGGACTAAAATGATAGGGTCGACGTAATTGTTGACGAACGGACGTACGTACGGACGGACGTACGGACGGACGGAATGACTGACGGACGGACGGACGGAAAAATGAACTCCTATATCGCACCTTGCTAAAGCAGGTGCGACAAAAATCATTGTGGCCCAAAACATGTGCTTTAATTGAGGAATATGAAAAAATATCTTTGAATTATCACCGTTACCTCTTTGATATATGGATAACTAATGAACTTTCTTCCGCTCTGACAAATTAACCGTCCAGACTGAAAACAGACTGTGCGGACCGTCAATATCTGCAACAGTGGGTTTGGGGAGGTAAATCGTCGGTTTAATGGTCGCAAACCGCGTTTTTCCCTTCTGCTGGTGTGTCGCCTTATATTGAAATTTCCTCCCAAAATGAAAAGTTTGAGTACAGTTACACACTTAATTTACAATATCTGTTATTCAAAATTTGCGTAAAATCAAGATGAATATTAGGTATCAATAAATTGAACATGGATATCCCAAATTTGAACCACATTTACCCTGTAAATACGTAAATAGAGAGTAAAGCCAAAACTTGCCGCCTATACAAGTCAATCTTTATTAACCAGCTTTTTTTTTGAGTGGGGGGAGGGGGAGGCCGTGTGTGTGTGTGTGTGTGTGTGTGTGTGTGTGTGTGTGTGTGTGTGTGTGTGGTGGACGTGGGGGTGGGGGAAGAGAGGAGGAGGTAATAATAATAATAACAATAATGACTTTATTTGATAGGGGAGGCCAAGTTGGATGTACATCTAGTCCAGCTCCGGACCGAAACTATTTCAGAAACAAAGTTTCTAATTTAGTCCAGCTCCGGACCGAAATTATTTCAGAAACAAAGTGAAAATTGAAACTTGTTTCTAGGTATTTTCCGACCCAGAGCTGGGCTAGATGTACATCCAATTTTCCCTGGGATCCTTATTTGAGATATTCAAGTGCAGTATCAGACAGCATAAAATAAATGAATATGTTAGAACAGACCAAAACCGAAAAGTCAATGTGACTAGATACACTTGCAGGGGCGGCAACTCTGCCATTTTGCGTCTTGCTGCCATTTCAATGGGGACCAACTCCTGACGGAAAATATTTACTCCCCGTAGGGCTAAGCTCAGCCTCCAAAAGCGAATCCCACACTGGAAGGGAAGCAAACAGGAAGTCTGATGAGGCCAGGGGAGTGAACAGGAAATATCAAAAGTTGCTCCCCGTTGTAAAATTGCTGGAAAACATGGATGTGCATCCATTCATCCTCAAAACAAAAATTGTATCTGCATGAAAATTTCTTCGAAACGTCTGTGACGTCACAAGTGTATTAGCACAGATCAAGACTGAAAACTCAAGGTGATTAGATACACTGGCAGGGGAGGCAACTCTGCCATTTTCTGTCTTGCATCCATTCTCAGTGGGAATCAACTCCTGACGGAAAGAATTTGCCTTCCTTGGGGCAAAGCCCAACCTCCAAAAGCGAATCCTATAATGGAAGGGAAGCAAACAGGAAGTCTCATAAGACGAGGGAAGTAAACAGGAAGTCCCAAAAGTTATTCCCCTTTGTAAAAGGAGTTCTATCCATTGCCCCTCAAACATTGTATCTGCATCAAAACTTCCTCGCCACAGACACATAACGAATATATCCAACAGACTAAGACTGAAAACTCAAGGTTACAAAATACACTGGCAGGGGGAGGCAACTCTGCCATTTTCTGTCTTTCCTCCATTCTCAATTGGGATCAACTCCTGAAGGAAAAAGTTGCTTCTTTGGGACAAAGTTCAATCCTACATCGCATGGAAGCAAACAGGAAGTCCCATAAGGCCAGGAAAGTAAGCAGGAAGTCTGTCTCAAAAGTTGCCCCCCCCCCCCTTTTGTAAAATGGCTGAAAAACTTCGATGTTTATCAATTCACCCTCAATTATTGTATTTGCATCAAAACTTCCACCACAAAGACACATGACACAGCTCTTTGATCCACAGATAGCCCTAATCTGCCTCCTTCATATCCAATATCCTGGAGTGTCATGATTCATTTCAAGGTCATTCAAATAGAACTCTTATTCTATGCTTGGGAACATGACTACCCCTCATGTTTTAAGGACTGCTGAAAAATTTGACTTGTGGGAAACTATACTATCCTATTTTGAGGATTGCTTTTCTTCATAATCACATTTGATTTTTTTACTGTTTTATTGAAAATTTGTATCTGAATTATTGCACATTTTAAAATAATGACTTCTCCAGTGGGCTGGCAAAAAAACAAAACTAAAAATTAACAAAAATAAATAAATAAATAAATAAAAACGATAGTAAAAAGATATAAATAAATAGAAAAAAAAATAAGAAAAAAGCTCAGATGTGTGTAATCCTTTCTTTTTGAGATTTATAGTCTTCGAAATAAAACATCGCTTAATGAATGGTAAGAGCAAGAGTACACGTCCAATAGTTCTCATGTTTGCAGCTGGCGTACAAACTACATTGTATAGAAGGATTTGCATGGAGCGTATTATATGACTGTTTTTTTTAGCGCAGGCTTTGTATTTGTCCATTATAAGACTATGACAAAAATATAGTGGCTAAGAAGGTTTGTCACTGAAATACGTTCTCTGGAATGAAGCATATTTAGAATCGAAATTTGTTTTTCACTCTATATGTGCTATGCTTTTGTAACAGTCATATTAAACATAGGCAGAGAAATGGCTAAAGAATAAGATCCACGGAAAACCAGCTTTACACCTTTTCGAAAAGCTAATAATGTGTTATTGTCAGCATAAAATACTTTACTATTAATACCAACATTTCGATTTGTTAAGAAAAAATGCATTCATTGTTTTCGTTTTTGTTTATTTCTTTTACATTTTTACATAAGTAGCTTCTGTTAGGCCCCTTTTATGAATTTAAGTATGGCATATGTTATATAAATATTTATTAGGCTTGTAGTTTAAGAACCAGTTTCAACACCCCAAATGCAGTACTTTGTTTCAGTGTGAAGAAATTAAAAATCTACAATATTTGTTATTTGTTTTTTAGCGAATATCAAATGTATCCCTTTCTGGGCCCTATATACTTCATACCCAGGGATTTAGGGCTCCCTATTGCCATATTTTCTATCAATATATGTCAATCTAATATTTCATAACAAATCAAAAAGTGACAAGTGTTGTCTTTTGTTGATTTGTACAGAGAACGAGTGATATGTGGTAATTTTGCCCCTTTTTGCCCCTTTTTGAGTCCCTTAAATCATTATAAGTAGGGCTCCCAGCCGCTTGATTGCAAGTTTACTTGTAGCATATACATGTATAAGGCTTTTTTTCAACCTATTTCATCCTGACAAATGCTGTAGTGTGCTCTATTGTGAAGAACGATCCTTTATTTTGGGTGTTTATTTTCAAATTAACCCTTTTTTGGCCCCTATAATCTCCATACCTGGGGATGTTGGGCTCCTTTTTGCCATATTTTCTATCAGAATATGTCAAACTTATTTTGTCATATCAAATTTAAAAGCAGCCAGTGCTGTCTTTTGCGTATTGATAAGGAGACTGAGTAATATGTGGTAATTTTGACCATTTTTTCCCTTTTCGAGCCCCTTAAATCATTATAATTAGGGCTCCCAGCCGCTTGATTGCAAGTTTACTTGTAGCATATACATGTATAAGGTTTTTTTTCAACCTATTTCATCCACACAAATGCTGTAGTGTGCTTTATTGTGAAGAACGACCTTTATTTTGGGTGTTTATTTTCAAATTAACCCCTTTTTGGCCCCTATAATCTCCATACCTGGGGATGTTGGGCTCCTTTTTGCCATATTTTCTATCAGAATATGTCAAACTTATTTTGTCATATCAAATTTAAAAGCAGCCAGTGCTGTCTTTTGCGTATTGATAAGGAGAATGAGTAATATGTGGTAATTTTGACCATTTTTCCCCTTTTCGAGCCCCTTAAATTTTCATAAATAGGGCTCCCAGCCCCTTGAGTGCAAGTTTACTGGTGGCATATATAAGGCTGTTTCTGTTTTGTTTTGTTTTTTGCAACCTGTTTTATCTTGGCCAATGCTGTAGTGTGTTCAACTGTAAAGAATGATTATTATTTTGGATGAACATTATCAAATTTGCCCCTTTTTCGGCCCCTATAGACTCCATACCTAGAGATGTAGGGCTCCCTAATGCCATATATTTTGTCAGTTTATGACAAACTAATAATTTCATAACAAATTTAAAAGTAACCCATGTTGTCCTTATGTTGATTCCTAGAGACAATGAGTAAGGTACGTTTATTTAGACTATGTTTTGCCCCTTTTTGGGCCCTTTAAATGAATATAAATGGGACTTTCAACCCTTAAGGTGTCAAACACTCACCAAATCATATAGAATTAATATTTCTACAGCGTTTGGACCAGTAATTATAGCTGCAGTGCATTTAATTTGATTATAATAGTGTGGTTTCAGTATAAGCTTCTGTTTTCACGTTTTGCATGTGGTATAATTTGTTGCCATGGTTACGGTCTGAAGTCAGCTTTGCCCCACTCTGTTTTTTTCATTTTCCAAAAATCGAAAGACTCTTCTTTCATGTTAAAGTATGCAAATGTGTCACAGAAGTGTGCGTTTTTTAAAAGTGATGCTTAAAAATGCATAAAAACTGTGTTTTGCGATACCTGGTTACCCCACCCACCTTTGAGGACCAGTAGATATGCCAAAAACATTCGAACAAAGTTGTTTTGATGCTTCATATTAATCACATAAGCCCCTACTTTGTAGATTTAAAGAGGTTTTGATCAAGTCTTGTCTATTCTTGGTGATATATAAGAGCGAAAAACGCAAATTTCTATTGAATTTTTGGCCTTTTTTCTGCAAAAATAGAAAAACGCAGTTACCATGGCAACGAGATGGCAAACGGAAAAATGAGGTGCCAATTATTTGTTTTTGTCTGACTACACACAAAGTGAGAAAGTCTGAAGAAGAACTTCTGACCTTGCGTTTTTTGAAAAGTCTGGTGCTTACAGAGAATTGGTATTAAGAATAACTTCCACTGCAGCCCATACATAAAAGTTTGCTCCTTTATTACTCTGCACATGGACAATTATTTGCGCTGTTATTTGCCCCAGGCATGTACCTATGTAATTACCGTTTACAGTGTAAAGATGGATGTTATCGGTCGCTGAACGTCGGAGCAGTAGGCGTTTAATGCATTTTCCCATAGGGTCCAATGCAAAATTGACACCTCATTTTCTCCATTCTCAAGAGCTTTGAGTCTCTGCAAAACATATACATGTGTAGACACAAATAAGTGAAATAGAATGAAGGCTATTTCAGCTTTAGCTTTTATTCCGTTTGGGAGCTAAAGTCGCACAAACTTTTGTTTACAAACATTTCGATGGCCTATAGTTCGCAAGTTATGCAATCAGTTGACATAAGATTGTGCATGCATGTAGACATGTTAATGGCCTTTATACATGCCAAGTTTCAGATGGCTACCTACTCATACAAGCAAGCAGTAGCGGTTTGAAATTTTCACAATTTGGGCTACACGTTCGGGACGATTCGTGACCTTAGGTGACTTGCACAATTCGGGCTGAAACTAGTGCCAAATGAGAGGGTTGGGATAAACATTCAATTGACCATATGTGCCAAAAATTCTCGTTCTTTAGTTTTCGAGTTATAGCCCCTGGAAGTCGTAAACTGCACGACTTTGCCCTCGAATATCTCGACAACGGAGAAAGGAGAATTTCTGGGATTTTTTCCCAAGAAATATATGGGAATTATCTGTAATTTTAGCACAGTTTCAGAACGATTCGTGAAGTCACCTTTTAAGAATAACTTCCACTGCAGCCCATACATAAAAGTTTGCTCCTTTATTACTCTGCACATGGACAATTATTTGCGCTGTTATTTGCCCCAGGCATGTACCTATGTAATTACCGTTTACAGTGTAAAGATGGATGTTATCGGTCGCTGAACGTCGGAGCAGTAGGCGTTTAATGCATTTTCCCATAGGGTCCAATGCAAAATTGACACCTCATTTTCTCCATTCTCAAGAGCTTTGAGTCTCTGCAAAACATATACATGTGTAGACACAAATAAGTGAAATAGAATGAAGGCTATTTCAGCTTTAGCTTTTATTCCGTTTGGGAGCTAAAGTCGCACAAACTTTTGTTTACAAAAAATTCGATGGCCTATAGTTCGCAAGTTATGCAATCAGTTGACATAAGATTGTGCATGCATGTAGACATGTTAATGGCCTTTATACATGCCAAGTTTCAGATGGCTACCTACTCATACAAGCAGGCAGTAGCGGTTTGAAATTTTCACAATTTGGGCTACACGTTCGGGACGATTCGTGACCTTAGGTGACTTGCACAATTCGGGCTGAAACTAGTGCCAAATGAGAGGGTTGGGATAAACATTCAATTGACCATATGTGCCAAAAATTCTCGTTCTTTAGTTTTCGAGTTATAGCCCCTGGAAGTCGTAAACTGCACGACTTTGCCCTCGAATATCTCGACAACGGAGAAAGGAGAATTTCTGGGATTTTTTCCCAAGAAATATATGGGAATTATCTGTAATTTTAGCACAGTTTCAGAACGATTCGTGAAAGTCACCTTTTAAGAATAACTTCCACTGCAGCCCATACATAAAAGTTTGCTCCTTTATTACTCTGCACATGGACAATTATTTGCGCTGTTATTTGTCCCAGGCATGTACCTATGTAATTACCGTTAACTGTGTAAAGATGGATGTTATCGGTCGCTGAACGTCGGAGCAGTAGGCGTTTAATGCATTTTCCCATAGGGTCCAATGCAAAATTGACACCTCATTTTCTCCATTCTCAAGAGCTTTGAGTCTCTGCAAAACATATACATGTGTAGACACAAATAAGTGAAATAGAATGAAGGCTATTTCAGCTTTAGCTTTTATTCCGTTTGGGAGCTAAAGTCGCACAAACTTTTGTTTACAAACATTTCGATGGCCTATAGTTCGCAAGTTATGCAATCAGTTGACATAAGATTGTGCATGCATGTAGACATGTTAATGGCCTTTATACATGCCAAGTTTCAGATGGCTACCTACTCATTCAAGCAAGCAGTAGCGGTTTGAAATTTTCACAATTTGGGCTACACGTTCGGGACGATTCGTGACCTTAGGTGACTTGCACAATTCGGGCTGAAACTAGTGCCAAATGAGAGGGTTGGGATAAACATTCAATTGACCATATGTGCCAAAAATTCTCGTTCTTTAGTTTTCGAGTTATAGCCCCTGGAAGTCGTAAACTGCACGACTTTGCCCTCGAATATCTCGACAACGGAGGAAGGAGAATTTCTGGGATTTTTTCCCAAGAAATATATGGGAATTATCTGTAATTTTAGCACAGTTTCAGAACGATTCGTGAAAGTCACCTTTTAAGAATAACTTCCACTGCAGCCCATACATAAAAGTTTGCTCCTTTATTACTCTGCACATGGACAATTATTTGCGCTGTTATTTGCCCCAGGCATGTACCTATGTAATTACCGTTTACAGTGTAAAGATGGATGTTATCGGTCGCTGAACGTCGGAGCAGTAGGCGTTTAATGCATGTTCCCATAGGGTCCAATGCAAAATTGACACCTCATTTTCTCCATCCTCAAGAGCTTTGAGTCTCTGCAAAACATATACATGTGTAGACACAAATAAGTGAAATAGAATGAAGGCTATTTCAGCTTTAGCTTTTATTCCGTTTGGGAGCTAAAGTCGCACAAACTTTTGTTTACAAAAATTTCGATGGCCTATAGATCGCAAGTTATGCAATCAGTTGACATAAGATTGTGCATGCATGTAGACATGTTAATGGCCTTTATACATGCCAAGTTTCAGATGGCTACCTACTCATACAAGCAAGCAGTAGCGGTTTGAAATTTTCACAATTTGGGCTACACGTTCGGGACGATTCGTGACCTTAGGTGACTTGCACAATTCGGGCTGAAACTAGTGCCAAATGAGAGGGTTGGGATAAACATTCAATTGACCATATGTGCCAAAAATTCTCGTTCTTTAGTTTTCGAGTTATAGCCCCTGGAAGTCGTAAACTGCACGACTTTGCCCTCGAATATCTCGACAACGGAGGAAGGAGAATTTCTGGGATTTTTTCCCAAGAAATATATGGGAATTATCTGTAATTTTAGCACAGTTTCAGAACGATTCGTGAAAGTCACCTTTTAAGAATAACTTCCACTGCAGCCCATACATAAAAGTTTGCTCCTTTATTACTCTGCACATGGACAATTATTTGCGCTGTTATTTGCCCCAGGCATGTACCTATGTAATTACCGTTTACAGTGTAAAGATGGATGTTATCGGTCGCTGAACGTCGGAGCAGTAGGCGTTTAATGCATTTTCCCATAGGGTCCAATGCAAAATTGACACCTCATTTTCTCCATTCTCAAGCGCTTTGAGTCTCTGCAAAACATATACATGTGTAGACACAAATAAGTGAAATAGAATGAAGGCTATTTCAGCTTTAGCTTTTATTCCGTTTGGGAGCTAAAGTCGCACAAACTTTTGTTTACAAAAAATTTCGATGGCCTGTAGTTCGCAAGTTATGCAATCAGTTGACATAAGATTGTGCATGCATGTAGACATGTTAATGGCCTTTATACATGCCAAGTTTCAGATGGCTACCTACTCATACAAGCAAGCAGTAGCGGTTTGAAATTTTCACAACTTGGGCTACACGTTCGGGACGATTCGTGACCTTAGGTGACTTGCACAATTCGGGCTGAAACTAGTGCCAAATGAGAGGGTTGGGATAAACATTCAATTGACCATATGTGTCATAAATTCTCGTTCTTTAGTTTCGAGTTATAGCCCCTGTAAGTCGTAAACTGCACGACTTTGCCCTCGAATATCTCGACAACGGAGAAAGGAGAATTTCTGGGATTTTTTCCCAAGAAATATATGGGAATTATCTGTAATTTTAGCACAGTTTCAGAACGATTCGTGAAAGTCACCTTTTAAGAATAACTTCCACTGCAGCCCATACATAAAAGTTTGCTCCTTTATTACTCTGCACATGGACAATTATTTGCGCTGTTATTTGCCCCAGGCATGTACCTATGTAATTACCGTTTACAGTGTAAAGATGGATGTTATCGGTCGCTGAACGTCGGAGCAGTAGGCGTTTAATGCATTTTCCCATAGGGTCCAATGCAAAATTGACACCTCATTTTCTCCATTCTCAAGAGCTTTGAGTCTCTGCAAAACAAATACATGTGTAGACACAAATAAGTGAAATAGAATGAAGGCTATTTCAGCTTTAGCTTTTATTTCGTTTGGGAGCTAAAGTCGCACAAACTTTTGTTTACAAACATTTCGATGGCCTATAGTTCGCAAGTTATGCAATCAGTTGACATAAGATTGTGCATGCATGTAGACATGTTAATGGCCTTTATACATGCCAAGTTTCAGATGGCTACCTACTCATACAAGCAAGCAGTAGCGGTTTGAAATTTTCACAATTTGGGCTACACGTTCGGGACGATTCGTGACCTTAGGTGACTTGCACAATTCGGGCTGAAACTAGTGCCAAATGAGAGGGTTGGGATAAACATTCAATTGACCATATGTGCCAAAAATTCTCGTTCTTTAGTTTTCGAGTTATAGCCCCTGGAAGTCGTAAACTGCACGACTTTGCCCTCGAATATCTCGACAACGGAGGAAGGAGAATTTCTGGGATTTTTTCCCAAGAAATATATGGGAATTATCTGTAATTTTAGCACAGTTTCAGAACGATTCGTGAAAGTCACCTTTTAAGAATAACTTCCACTGCAGCCCATACATAAAAGTTTGCTCCTTTATTACTCTGCACATGGACAATTATTTGCGCTGTTATTTGCCCCAGGCATGTACCTATGTAATTACCGTTTACAGTGTAAAGATGGATGTTATCGGTCGCTGAACGTCGGAGCAGTAGGCGTTTAATTCATTTTCCCATAGTGTCCAATGCAAAATTGACAACTCATTTTCTCCATTCTCAAGAGCTTTGAGTCTCTGCAAAACATATGCATGTGTAGACACAAATAAGTGAAATAGAATGAAGGCTATTTCAGCTTTAGCTTTTATTCCGTTTGGGAGCTAAAGTCGCACAAACTTTTGTTTACAAAAATTTCGATGGCCTATAGTTCGCAAGTTATGCAATCAGTTGACATAAGATTGTGCATGCATGTAGACATGTTAATGGCCTTTATACATGCCAAGTTTCAGATGGCTACCTACTCATACCAGCAAGCAGTAGCGGTTTGAAATTTTCACAATTTGGGCTACACGTTCGGGACGATTCGTGACCTTAGGTGACTTGCACAATTCGGGCTGAAACTAGTGCCAAATGAGAGGGTTGGGATAAACATTCAATTGACCATATGTGCCAAAAAATCTCGTTCTTTAGTTTTCGAGTTATAGCCCCTGGAAGTCGTAAACTGCACGACTTTGCCCTCGAATATCTTGGCAACGGAGAAAGGAGAATTTCTGGGATTTTTTCCCAAGAAATATATGGGAATTATCTGTAATTTTAGCACAGTTTCAGAACGATTCGTGAAAGTCGCCTTTTAAGAATAACTTCCACTGCAGCCCATACATAAAAAATTGCTCCTTTATTACTCTGCACATGGGCAATTATTTGCGCTGTTATTTGCCCCAGGCATGTACCTATGTTATTACCGTTTACAGTGTAAAGATGGATGTTATCGGTCGCTGAACGTCGGAGCAGTAGGCGTTTAATGCATTTTCCCATAGGGTCCAATGCAAAATTGACACCTCATTTTCTCCATTCTCAAGAGCTTTGAGTCTCTGCAAAACATATACATGTGTAGACACAAATAAGTGAAATAGAATGAAGGCTATTTCAGCTTTAGCTTTTATTCCGTTTGGGAGCTAAAGTCGCACAAACTTTTGTTTACAAAAATTTCGATGACCTGTAGTTCGCAAGTTTTGCAATCAGTTGACATAAGATTGTGCATGCATGTAGACATGTTAATGGCCTTTATACACGCCAAGTTTCAGATGGCTACCTACTCATACAAGCAAGCAGTAGCGGTTTGAAATTTTCACAATTTGGGCTACACGTTCGGAACGATTCGTGACCTTAGGTGACTTGCACAATTCGGGCTGAAACTAGTGACAAATGAGAGGGTTGGGATAAACATTCAATTGACCATATGTGCCAAAAATTCTCGTTCTTTAGTTTTCGAGTTATAGCCCCTGGAAGTCGTAAACTGCACGAATTTGCCTTCGAATATCTCGACAACGGAGAAAGGAGAATTTCTGGGATTTTTTCCCAAGAAATATATGGGAATTATCTGTAATTTTAGCACAGTTTCAGAACGATTCGTGAAAGTCACCTTTTAAGAATAACTTCCACTGCAGCCCATACATAAAAGTTTGCTCCTTTATTACTCTGCACATGGACAATTATTTGCGCTGTTATTTGCCCCAGGCATGTACCTATGTAATTACCGTTTACAGTGTAAAGATGGATGTTATCGGTCGCTGAACGTCGGAGCAGTAGGCGTTTAATGCATTTTCCCATAGGGTCCAATGCAAAATTGACACCTCATTTTCTCCATTCTCAAGAGCTTTGAGTCTCTGCAAAACATATACATGTGTAGACACAAATAAGTGAAATAGAATGAAGGCTATTTCAGCTTTAGCTTTTATTCCGTTTGGGAGCTAAAGTCGCACAAACTTTTGTTTACAAACATTTCGATGGCCTATAGTTCGCAAGTTATGCAATCAGTTGACATAAGATTGTGCATGCATGTAGACATGTTAATGGCCTTTATACATGCCAAGTTTCAGATGGCTACCTACTCATACAAGCAAGCAGTAGCGGTTTGAAATTTTCACAATTTGGGCTACACGTTCGGGACGATTCGTGACCTTAGGTGACTTGCACAATTCGGGCTGAAACTAGTGCCAAATGAGAGGGTTGGGATAAACATTCAATTGACCATATGTGCCAAAAATTCTCGTTCTTTAGTTTTCGAGTTATAGCCCCTGGAAGTCGTAAACTGCACGACTTTGCCCTCGAATATCTCGACAACGGAGAAAGGAGAATTTCTGGGATTTTTTCCCAAGAAATATATGGGAATTATCTGTAATTTTAGCACAGTTTCAGAACGATTCGTGAAAGTCATCTTTTAAGAATAACTTCCACTGCAGCCCATACATAAAAGTTTGCTCCTTTATTACTCTGCACATGGACAATTATTTGCGCTGTTATTTGCCCCAGGCATGTACTTATGTAATTCCCGTTTACTGTGTAAAGATGGATGTTATCGGTCGCTGAACGTCGGAGCAGTAGGCGTTTAATGCATTTTCCCATAGGGTCCAATGCAAAATTGACACCTCATTTTCTCCATTCTCAAGAGCTTTGAGTCTCTGCAAAACATATACATGTGTAGACACAAATAAGTGAAATAGAATGAAGGCTATTTCAGCTTTAGCTTTTATTCCGTTTGGGAGCTAAAGTCGCACAAACTTTTGTTTACAAAAATTTCGATGGCCTATAGTTCGCAAGTTATGCAATCAGTTGACATAAGATTGTGCATGCATGTAGACATGTTAATGGCCTTTATACATGCCAAGTTTCAGATGGCTACCTACTCATACAAGCAAGCAGTAGCGGTTTGAAATTTTCACAATTTGGGCTACACGTTCGGGACGATTCGTGACCTTAGGTGACTTGCACAATTCGGGCTGAAACTAGTGCCAAATGAGAGGGTTGGGATAAACATTCAATTGACCATATGTGCCAAACATTCTCGTTCTTTAGTTTTCGAGTTATAGCCCCTGGAAGTCGTAAACTGCACGACTTTGCCCTCGAATATCTTGACAACGGAGGAAGGAGAATTTCTGGGATTTTTTCCCAAGAAATATATGGGAATTATCTGTAATTTTAGCACAGTTTCAGAACGATTCGTGAAAGTCACCTTTTAAGAATAACTTCCACTGCAGCCCATACATAAAAGTTTGCTCCTTTATTACTCTGCACATGGACAATTATTTGCGCTGTTATTTGCCCCAGGCATGTACCTATGTAATTACCGTTTACAGTGTAAATATGGATGTTATCGGTCGCTGAACGTCGGAGCAGTAGGCGTTTAATGCATTTTCCCATAGGGTCCAATGCAAAATTGACACCTCATTTTCTCCATTCTCAAGAGCTTTGAGTCTCTGCAAAACATATACATGTGTAGACACAAATAAGTGAAATAGAATGAAGGCTATTTCAGCTTTAGCTTTTATTCCGTTTGGGAGCTAAAGTCGCACAAACTTTTGTTTACAAACATTTCGATGGCCTATAGTTCGCAAGTTATGCAATCAGTTGACATAAGATTGTGCATGCATGTAGACATGTTAATGGCCTTTATACATGCCAAGTTTCAGATGGCTACCTACTCATACAAGCAAGCAGTAGCGGTTTGAAATTTTCACAATTTGGGCTACACGTTCGGGACGATTCGTGACCTTAGGTGACTTGCACAATTCGGGCTGAAACTAGTGCCAAATGAGAGGGTTGGGATAAACATTCAATTGACCATATGTGCCAAAAATTCTCGTTCTTTAGTTTTCGAGTTATAGCCCCTGGAAGTCGTAAACTGCACGACTTTGCCCTCGAATATCTCGACAACGGAGGAAGGAGAATTTCTGGGATTTTTTCCCAAGAAATATATGGGAATTATCTGTAATTTTAGCACAGTTTCAGAACGATTCGTGAAAGTCACCTTTTAAGAATAACTTCCACTGCAGCCCATACATAAAAGTTTGCTCCTTTATTACTCTGCACATGGACAATTATTTGCGCTGTTATTTGCTCCAGGCATGTACCTATGTAATTACCGTTTACAGTGTAAAGATGGATGTTATCGGTCGCTGAACGTCGGAGCAGTAGGCGTTTAATGCATTTTCCCATAGGGTCCAATGCAAAATTGACACCTCATTTTCTCCATTCTCAAGAGCTTTGAGTCTCTGCAAAACATATACATGTGTAGACACAAATAAGTGAAATAGAATGAAGGCTATTTCAGCTTTAGCTTTTATTCCGTTTGGGAGCTAAAGTCGCACAAACTTTTGTTTACAAAAAATTTCGATGGCCTGTAGTTTGCAAGTTATGCAATCAGTTGACATAAGATTGTGCATGCATGTCGACATGTTAATGGCCTTTATACATGCCAAGTTTCAGATGGCTACCTACTCATACAAGCAAGCAGTAGCGGTTTGAAATTTTCACAATTTGGGCTACACGTTCGGGACGATTCGTGACCTTAGGTGACTTGCACAATTCGGGCTGAAACTAGTGCCAAATGAGAGGGTTGGGATAAACATTCAATTGACCATATGTGTCATAAATTCTCGTTCTTTAGTTTTCGAGTTATAGCCCCTGGAAGTCGTAAACTGCACGACTTTGTCCTCGAATATCTCGACAACGAAGAAAGGAGAATTTCTGGGATTTTTTCCCAAGAAATATATGGGAATTATCTGTAATTTTAGCACAGTTTCAGAACGATTCGTGAAAGTCACCTTTTAAGAATAACTTCCACTGCAGCCCATACATAAAAGTTTGCTCCTTTATTACTCTGCACATGGACAATTATTTGCGCTGTTATTTGCCCCAGGCATGAACCTATGTAATTACCGTTTACAGTGTAAAGATGGATGTTATCGGTCGCTGAACGTCGGAGCAGTAGGCGTTTAATGCATTTTCCCATAGGGTCCAATGCAAAATTGACACCGCATTTTCTCCATTCTCAAGAGCTTTAAGTCTCTGCAAAACATATACATGTGTAGACACAAATAAGTGAAATAGAATGAAGGCTATTTCAGCTTTAGCTTTTATTCCGTTTCGGAGCTAAAGTCGCACAAACTTTTGTTTACAAACATTTCGATGGCCTATAGTTCGCAAGTTATGCAATCAGTTGACATAAGATTGTGCATGCATGTAGACATGTTAATGGCCTTTATACATGCCAAGTTTCAGATGGCTACCTACTCATACAAGCAAGCAGTAGCGGTTTGAAATTTTCACAATTTGGGCTACACGTTCGGGACGATTCGTGACCTTAGGTGACTTGCACAATTCGGGCTGAAACTAGTGCCAAATGAGAGGGTTGGGATAAACATTCAATTGACCATATGTGCCAAAAATTCTCGTTCTTTAGTTTTCGAGTTATAGCCCCTGTAAGTCGTAAACTGCACGACTTTGCCCTCGAATATCTCGACAACGGAGAAAGGAGAATTTCTGGGATTTTTTCCCAAGAAATATATGGGAATTATCTGTAATTTTAGCACAGTTTCAGAACGATTCGTGAAAGTCACCTTTTAAGAATAACTTCCACTGCAGCCCATACATAAAAGTTTGCTCCTTTATTACTCTGCACATGGACAATTATTTGCGCTGTTATTTGCCCCAGGCATGTACCTATGTAATTACCGTTTACAGTGTAAAGATGGATGTTATCGGTCGCTGAACGTCGGAGCAGTAGGCGTTTAATGCATTTTCCCATAGGGTCCAATGCAAAATTGACACCTCATTTTCTCCATTCTCAAGAGCTTTGAGTCTCTGCAAAACATATACATGTGTAGACACAAATAAGTGAAACAGAATGAAGGCTATTTCAGCTTTAGCTTTTATTCCGTTTGGGAGCTAAAGTCGCACAAACTTTTGTTTACAAAAATTTCGATGGCCTGTAGTTCGCAAGTTATGCAATCAGTTGACATAAGATTGTGCATGCATGTAGACATGTTAATGGCCTTTATACATGCCAAGTTTCAGATGGCTACCTACTCATACAAGCAAGCAGTAGCGGTTTGAAATTTTCACAATTTGGGCTACACGTTCGCGACGATTCGTGACCTTAGGTGACTTGCACAATTCGGGCTGAAACTAGTGCCAAATGAGAGGGTTGGGATAAACATTCAATTGACCATATGTGCCAAAAATTCTCGTTCTTTAGTTTTCGAGTTATAGCCCCTGGAAGTCGTAAACTGCACGACTTTGCCCTCGAATATCTCGACAACGGAGAAAGGAGAATTTTTGGGATTTGTTCCCAAGAAATATATGGGAATTATCTGTAATTTTAGCACAGTTTCAGAACGATTCGTGAAAGTCACCTTTTAAGAATAACTTCCACTGCAGCCCATACATAAAAGTTTGCTCCTTTATTACTCTGCACATGGACAATTATTTGCGCTGTTATTTGCCCCAGGCATGTACCTATGTAATTACCGTTTACAGTGTAAAGATGGATGTTATCGGTCGCTGAACGTCGGAGCAGTAGGCGTTTAATGCATTTTCCCATAGGGTCCAATGCAAAATTGACACCTCATTTTCTCCATTCTCAAGAGATTTGAGTCTCTGCAAAACATATACATGTGTAGACACAAATAAGTGAAATAGAATGAAGGCTATTTCAGCTTTAGCTTTAATTCCGTTTGGGAGCTAAAGTCACACAAACTTTTGTTTACAAAAATTTCGATGGCCTGTAGTTCGCAAGTTATGCAATCAGTTGACATAAGATTGTGCATGCATGTAGACATGTTAATGGCCTTTATACATGCCAAGTTTCAGATGGCTACCTACTCATACAAGCAAGCAGTAGCGGTTTGAAATTTTCACAATTTGGGCTACACGTTCGGGACGATTCGTGACCTTAGGTGACTTGCACAATTCGGGCTGAAACTGGTGCCAAATGAGAGGGTTGGGATAAACATTCAATTGACCATATGTGCCAAAAATTCTCGTTCTTTAGTTTTCGAGTTATAGCCCCTGGAAGTCGTAAACTGCACGACTTTGCCCTCGAATATCTCGACAACGGAGAAAGGAGAATTTCTGGGATTTTTTCCCAAGAAATATATGGGAATTATCTGTAATTTTAGCACAGTTTCAGAACGATTCGTGAAAGTCACCTTTTAAGAATAACTTCCACTGCAGCCCATACATAAAAGTTTGCTCCTTTATTACTCTGCACATGGACAATTATTTGCGCTGTTATTTGCCCCAGGCATGTACCTATGTAATTACCGTTTACAGTGTAAAGATGGATGTTATCGGTCGCTGAACGTCGGAGCAGTAGGCGTTTAATGCATTTTCCCATAGGGTCCAATGCAAAATTGACACCTCATTTTCTCCATTCTCAAGAGCTTTGAGTCTCTGCAAAACATATACATGTGTAGACACAAATAAGTGAAATAGAATGAAGGCTATTTCAGCTTTAGCTTTTATTCCGTTTGGGAGCTAAAGTCGCACAAACTTTTGTTTACAAAAATTTCGATGGCCTGTAGTTCGCAAGTTATGCAATCAGTTGACATAAGATTGTGCATGCATGTAGACATGTTAATGGCCTTTATACATGCCAAGTTTCAGATGGCTACCTACTCATACAAGCAAGCAGTAGCGGTTTGAAATTTTCACAATTTGGGCTACACGTTCGGGACGATTCGTGACCTTAGGTGACTTGCACAATTCGGGCTGAAACTAGTGCCAAATGAGAGGGTTGGGATAAACATTCAATTGACCATATGTGCCAAAAATTCTCGTTCTTTAGTTTTCGAGTTATAGCCCCTGGAAGTCGTAAACTGCACGACTTTGCCCTCGAATATCTCGACAACGGAGAAAGGAGAATTTCTGGGATTTTTTCCAAAGAAATATATGGGAATTATCTGTAATTTTAGCACAGTTTCAGAACGATTCGTGAAAGGCACCTTTTAAGAATAACTTCCACTGCAGCCCATACATAAAAGTTTGCTCCTTTATTACTCTGCACATGGACAATTATTTGCGCTGTTATTTGCCCCAGGCATGTACCTATGTAATTACCGTTTACAGTGTAAAGATGGATGTTATCGGTCGCTGAACGTCGGAGCAGTAGGCGTTTAATGCATGTTCCCATAGGGTCCAATGCAAAATTGACACCTCATTTTCTCCATTCTCAAGAGCTTTGAGTCTCTGCAAAACATATACATGTGTAGACACAAATAAGTGAAATAGAATGAAGGCTATTTCAGCTTTACCTTTTATTCCGTTTGGGAGCTAAAGTCGCACAAACTTTTGTTTACAAAAATTTCGATGGCCTATAGTTCGCAAGTTATGCAATCAGTTGACATAAGATTGTGCATGCATGTAGACATGTTAATGGCCTTTATACATGCCAAGTTTCAGATGGCTACCTACTCATACAAGCAAGCAGTAGCGGTTTGAAATTTTCACAATTTGGGCTACACGTTCGGGACGATTCGTGACCTTAGGTGACTTGCACAATTCGGGCTGAAACTAGTGCCAAATGAGAGGGTTGGGATAAACATTCAATTGACCATATGTGCCAAAAATTCTCGTTCTTTAGTTTTCGAGTTATAGCCCCTGGAAGTCGTAAACTGCACGACTTTGCCCTCGAATATCTCGACAACGGAGAAAGGAGAATTTCTGGGATTTTTTCCCAAGAAATATATGGGAATTATCTGTAATTTTAGCACAGTTTCAGAACGATTCGTGAAAGTCACCTTTTAAGAATAACTTCCACTGCAGCCCATACATAAAAGTTTGCTCCTTTATTACTCTGCACATGGACAATTATTTGCGCTGTTATTTGCCCCAGGCATGTACCTATGTAATTACCGTTTACAGTGTAAAGATGGATGTTATCGGTCGCTGAACGTCGGAGTAGTAGGCGTTTAATGCATTTTCCCATAGGGTCCAATGCAAAATTGACACCTCATTTTCTCCATTCTCAAGAGCTTTGAGTCTCTGCAAAACATATACATGTGTAGACACAAATAAGTGAAATAGAATGAAGGCTATTTCAGCTTTAGCTTTTATTCCGTTTGGGAGCTAAAGTCGCACAAACTTTTGTTTACAAAAATTTCGATGGCCTATAGTTCGCAAGTTATGCAATCAGTTGACATAAGATTGTGCATGCATGTAGACATGTTAATGGCCTTTATACATGCCAAGTTTCAGATAGCTACCTACTCATACAAGCAAGCAGTAGCGGTTTGAAATTTTCACAATTTGGGCTACACGTTCGGGACGATTCGTGACCTTAGGTGACTTGCACAATTCGGGCTGAAACTAGTGCCAAATGAGAGGGTTGGGATAAACATTCAATTGACCATATGTGCCAAAAAATCTCGTTCTTTAGTTTTCGAGTTATAGCCCCTGGAAGTCGTAAACTGCATGACTTTGCCCTCGAATATCTCGACAACGGAGAAAGGAGAATTTCTGGGATTTTTTCCCAAGAAATATATGGGAATTATCTGTAATTTTAGCACAGTTTCAGAACGATTCGTGAAAGTCACCTTTTAAGAATAACTTCCACTGCAGCCCATACATAAAAGTTTGCTCCTTTATTACTCTGCACATGGACAATTATTTGCGCTGTTATTTGCCCCAGGCATGTACCTATGTAATTACCGTTTACAGTGTAAAGATGGATGTTATCGGTCGCTGAACGTCGGAGCAGTAGGCGTTTAATGCATTTTCCCATAGGGTCCAATGCAAAATTGACACCTCATTTTCTCCATTCTCAAGAGCTTTGAGTCTCTGCAAAACATATACATGTGTAGACACAAATAAGTGAAATAGAATGAAGGCTATTTCAGCTTTAGCTTTTATTCCGTTTGGGAGCTAAAGTCGCACAAACTTTTGTTTACAAAAATTTCGATGGCCTGTAGTTCGCAAGTTATGCAATCAGTTGACATAAGATTGTGCATGCATGTAGACATGTTAATTGCCTTTATACACGCCAAGTTTCAGATGGCTACCTACTCATACAAGCAAGCAGTAGCGGTTTGAAATTATCACAATTTGGGCTAAACGTTCGGAACGATTCGTGACCTTAGGTGACTTGCACAATTCGGGCTGAAACTAGTGACAAATGAGAGGGTTGGGATAAACATTCAATTGACCATATGTGCCAAAAATTCTCGTTCTTTAGTTTTCGAGTTATAGCCCCTGGAAGTCGTAAACTGCACGACTTTGCCCTCGAATATCTCGACAACGGAGAAAGGAGAATTTCTGGGATTTTTTCCCAAGAAATATATGGGAATTATCTGTAATTTTAGCACAGTTTCAGAACGATTCGTGAAAGTCACCTTTTAAGAATAACTTCCACTGCAGCCCATACATAAAAGTTTGTTCCTTTATTACTCTGCACATGGACAATTATTTGCGCTGTTATTTGCCCCAGGCATGAACCTATGTAATTACCGTTTACAGTGTAAAGATGGATGTTATCGGTCGCTGAACGTCGGAGCAGTAGGCGTTTAATGCATTTTCCCATAGGGTCCAATGCAAAATTGACACCTCATTTTCTCCATTCTCAAGAGCTTTGAGTCTCTGCAAAACATATACATGTGTAGACACAAATAAGTGAAATAGAATGAAGGCTATTTCAGCTTTAGCTTTTATTCCGTTTGGGAGCTAAAGTCGCACAAACTTTTGTTTACAAAAATTTCGATGGCCTGTAGTTCGCAAGTTATGCAATCAGTTGACATAAGATTGTGCATGCATGTAGACATGTTAATGGCCTTTATACATGCCAAGTTTCAGATGGCTACCTACTCATACAAGCAAGCAGTAGCGGTTTGAAATTTTCACAATTTGGGCTACACGTTCGGGACGATTCGTGACCTTAGGTGACTTGCACAATTCGGGCTGAAACTAGTGCCAAATGAGAGGGTTGGGATAAACATTCAATTGACCATATGTGCCAAAAATTCTCGTTCTTTAGTTTTCGAATTATAGCCCCTGGAAGTCGTAAACTGCACGACTGTGCCCTCGAATATCTCGACAACGGAGAAAGGAGAATTTCTGGGATTTTTTCCCAAGAAATATATGGGAATTATCTGTATTTTTAGCACAGTTTCAGAACGATTCGTGAAAGTCACCTTTTAAGAATAACTTCCACTGCAGCCCATACATAAAAGTTTGCTCCTTTATTACTCTGCACATGGACAATTATTTGCGCTGTTATTTGCCCCAGGCATGTACCTATGTAATTACCGTTTACAGTGTAAAGATGGATGTTATCGGTCGCTGAACGTCGGAGCAGTAGGCGTTTAATGCATTTTCCCATAGGGTCCAATGCAAAATTGACACCTCATTTTCTCCATTCTCAAGAGCTTTGAGTCTCTGCAAAACATATACATGTGTAGACACAAATAAGTGAAATAGAATGAAGGCTATTTCAGCTTTAGCTTTTATTCCGTTTGGGAGCTAAAGTCGCACAAACTTTTGTTTACAAAAATTTCGATGGCCTATAGTTCGCAAGTTATGCAATCAGTTGACATAAGATTGTGCATGCATGTAGACATGTTAATGGCCTTTATACATGCCAAGTTTCAGATGGCTACCTACTCATACAAGCAAGCAGTGGCGGTTTGAAATTTTCACAATTTGGGCTACACGTTCGGGACGATTCGTGACCTTAGATAACTTGCACAATTCGGGCTGAAACTAGTGACAAATGAGAGGGTTGGGATAAACATTCAATTGACCATATGTGCCAAAAATTCTCGTTCTTTAGTTTTCGAGTTATAGCCCCTGGAAGTCGTAAACTGCACGACTTTGCCCTCGAATATCTCGACAACGGAGAAAGGAGAATTTCTGGGATTTTTTCCCAAGAAATATATGGGAATTATCTGTAATTTTAGCACAGTTTCAGAACGATTCGTGAAAGTCACCTTTTAAGAATAACTTCCACTGCAGCCCATACATAAAAGTTTGCTCCTTTATTACTCTGCACATGGACAATTATTTGCGCTGTTATTTGCCCCAGGCATGAACCTATGTAATTACCGTTTACAGTGTAAAGATGGATGTTATCGGTCGCTGAACGTCGGAGCAGTAGGCGTTTAATGCATTTTCCCATAGGGTCCAATGCAAAATTGACACCTCATTTTCTCCATTCTCAAGAGCTTTGAGTCTCTGCAAAACATATACATGTGTAGACACAAATAAGTGAAATAGAATGAAGGCTATTTCAGCTTTAGCTTTTATTCCGTTTGGGAGCTAAAGTCGCACAAACTTTTGTTTACAAAAATTTCGATGGCCTGTAGTTCGCAAGTTATGCAATCAGTTGACATAAGATTGTGCATGCATGTAGACATGTTAATGGCCTTTATACATGCCAAGTTTCAGATGGCTACCTACTCATACAAGCAAGCAGTAGCGGTTTGAAATTTTCACAATTTGGGCTACACATTCGCGACGATTCGTGACCTTAGGTGAATTGCACAATTCGGGCTGAAACTAGTGCCAAATGAGAGGGTTAGGATAAACATTCAATTGACCATATGTGCCAAAAATTCTCGTTCTTTAGTTTTCGAGTTATAGCCCCTGGAAGTCGTAAACTGCACGACTTTGCCCTCGAATATCTCGACAACGGAGAAAGGAGAATTTCTGGGATTTTTTCCAAAGAAATATATGGGAATTATCTGTAATTTTAGCACAGTTTCAGAACGATTCGTGAAAGGCACCTTTTAAGAATAACTTCCACTGCAGCCCATACATAAAAGTTTGCTCCTTTATTACTCTGCACATGGACAATTATTTGCGCTGTTATTTGCCCCAGGCATGTACCTATGTAATTACCGTTTACAGTGTAAAGATGGATGTTATCGGTCGCTGAACGTCGGAGCAGTAGGCGTTTAATGCATTTTCCCATAGGGTCCAATGCAAAATTGACACCTCATTTTCTCCATTCTCAAGAGATTTGAGTCTCTGCAAAACATATACATGTGTAGACACAAATAAGTGAAATAGAATGAAGGCTATTTCAGCTTTAGCTTTTATTCCGTTTGGGAGCTAAAGTCACACAAACTTTTGTTTACAAAAATTTCGATGGCCTGTAGTTCGCAAGTTATGCAATCAGTTGAATAAGATTGTGCATGCATGTAGACATGTTAATGGCCTTTATACATGCCAAGTTTCAGATGGCTACCTACTCATACAAGCAAGCAGTAGCGGTTTGAAATTTTCACAATTTGGGCTACACGTTCGGGACGATTCGTGACCTTAGGTGACTTGCACAATTCGGGCTGAAACTAGTGCCAAATGAGAGGGTTGGGATAAACATTCAATTGACCATATGTGCCAAAAATTCTCGTTCTTTAGTTTTCGAGTTATAGCCCCTGGAAGTCGTAAACTGCACGACTTTGCCCTCGAATATCTCGACAACGGAGAAAGGAGAATTTTTGGGATTTTTTCCCAAGAAATATATGGGAATTATCTGTAATTTTAGCACAGTTTCAGAACGATTCGTGAAAGTCACCTTTTAAGAATAACTTCCACTGCAGCCCATACATAAAAGTTTGCTCCTTTATTACTCTGCACATGGACAATTATTTGCGCTGTTATTTGCCCCAGGCATGTACCTATGTAATTACCGTTTACAGTGTAAAGATGGATGTTATCGGTCGCTGAACGTCGGAGCAGTAGGCGTTTAATGCATTTTCCCATAGGGTCCAATGCAAAATTGACACCTCATTTTCTCCATTCTCAAGAGCTTTGAGTCTCTGCAAAACATATACATGTGTAGACACAAATAAGTGAAATAGAGTGAAGGCTATTTCAGCTTTAGCTTTTATTCCGTTTGGGAGCTAAAGTCGCACAAACTTTTGTTTACAAAAATTTCGATGGCCTGTAGTTCGCAAGTTATGCAATCAGTTGACATAAGATTGTGCATGCATGTAGACATGTTAATGGCCTTTATACATGCCAAGTTTCAGATGGCTACCTACTCATACAAGCAAGCAGTGGCGGTTTGAAATTTTCACGATTTGGGCTAGACGTTCGGGACGATTCGTGACCTTAGATAACTTGCACAATTCGTGCTGAAACTAGTGCCAAATGAGAGGGTTGGGATAAACATTCAATTGACCATATGTGCCAAAAATTCTCGTTCTTTAGTTTTCGAGTTATAGCCCCTGGAAGTCGTAAACTGCACGACTTTGCCCTCGAATATCTCGACAACGGAGAAAGGAGAATTTCTCGGATTTTTTCCCAAGAAATATATGGGAATTATCTGTAATTTTAGCACAGTTTCAGAACGATTCGTGAAAGTCACCTTTTAAGAATAACTTCCACTGCAGCCCATACATAAAAGTTTGCTTCTTTATTACTCTGCACATGGACAATTATTTGCGCTGTTATTTGCCCCAGGCATGTACCTATGTAATTACCGTTTACAGTGTAAAGATGGATGTTATCGGTTACTGAACGTCGGAGCAGTAGGCGTTTAATGCATTTTCCCATAGGGTCCAATGCAAAATTGACACCTCATTTTCTCCATTCTCAAGAGCTTTGAGTCTCTGCAAAACATATACATGTGTAGACACAAATAAGTGAAATAGAATGAAGGCTATTTCAGCTTTAGCTTTTATTCCGTTTGGGAGCTAAAGTCGCACAAACTTTTGTTTACAAAAATTTCGATGGCCTGTAGTTCGCAAGTTATGCAATCAGTTGACATAAGATTGTGCATGCATGTAGACATGTTAATGGCCTTTATACATGCCAAGTTTCAGATGGCTACCTACTCATGCAAGCAAGCAGTAGCGGTTTGAAATTTTCACAATTTGGGCTACACGTTCGGGACGATTCGTGACCTTAGGTGACTTGCACAATTCGGGCTGAAACTAGTGCCAAATGAGAGGGTTGGGATAAACATTCAATTGACCATATTTGCCAAAAATTCTCGTTTTTTAGTTTTCGAGTTATAGCCCCTGGAAGTCGTAAACTGCACGACTTTGCCCTCGAATATCTCGACAACGGAGAAAGGAGAATTTCTGGGATTTTTTCTCAAGAAATATATGGGAATTATCTGTAATTTTAGCACAGTTTCAGAACGATTCGTGAAAGTCACCTTTTAAGAATAACTTCCACTGCAGCCCATACATAAAAGTTTGCTCCTTTATTACTCTGCACATGGACAATTATTTGCGCTGTTTTTTGCCCCAGGCATGTACCTATGTAATTACCGTTTACAGTGTAAAGATGGATGTTATCGGTCGCTGAACGTCGGAGCAGTAGGCGTTTAATGCATTTTCCCATAGGGTCCAATGCAAAATTGACACCTCATTTTCTCCATTCTCAAGAGCTTTGAGTCTCTGCAAAACATATACATGTGTAGACACAAATAAGTGAAATAGAATGAAGGCTATTTCAGCTTTAGCTTTTATTCCGTTTGGGAGCTAAAGTCGCACAAACTTTTGTTTACAAAAATTTCGATGGCCTGTAGTTCGCAAGTTATGCAATCAGTTGACATAAGATTGTGCACGCATGTAGACATGTTAATGGCCTTTATACATGCCAAGTTTCAGATGGCTACCTGCTCATAAAAGCAAGCAGTAGCGGTTTGAAATTTTCACAATTTGGGCTACACGTTCGCGACGATTCGTGACCTTAGGTGACTTGCACAATTCGGGCTGAAACTTGTGCCAAATGAGAGGGTTGGGATAAACATTCAATTGACCATATGTGCCAAAAATTCTCGTTCTTTAGTTTTCGAGTTATAGCCCCTGGAAGTCGTAAACTGCACGACTTTGCCCTCGAATATCTCGACAACGGAGAAAGGAGAATTTCTGGGATTTTTTCCCAAGAAATATATGGGAATTATCTGTAATTTTAGCACAGTTTCAGAACGATTCGCGAAAGGCACCTTTTAAGAATAACTTCCACTGCAGCCCATACATAAAAGTTTGCTCCTTTATTACTCTGCACATGGACAATTATTTGCGCTGTTATTTGCCCCAGGCATGTACCTATGTAATTACCGTTTACAGTGTAAAGATGGATGTTATCGGTAGCTGAACGTCGGAGCAGTAGGCGTTTAATGCATGTTCCCATAGGGTCCAATGCAAAATTGACACCTCATTTTCTCCATTCTCAAGAGCTTTGAGTCTCTGCAAAACATATACATGTGTAGACACAAATAAGTGAAATAGAATGAAGGCTATTTCAGCTTTACCTTTTATTCCGTTTGGGAGCTAAAGTCGCACAAACTTTTGTTTACAAAAATTTCGATGGCCTATAGTTCGCAAGTTATGCAATCAGTTGACATAAGATTGTGCATGCATGTAGACATGTTAATGGCCTTTATACATGCCAAGTTTCAGATGGCTACCTACTCATACAAGCAAGCAGTAGCGGTTTGAAATTTTCACAATTTGGGCTACACGTTCGGGACGATTCGTGACCTTAGATAACTTGCACAATTCGGGCTGAAACTAGTGCCAAATGAGAGGGTTGGGATAAACATTCAATTGACCATATGTGCCAAAAATTCTCGTTCTTTAGTTTTCGAGTTATAGCCCCTGGAAGTCGTAAACTGCACGACTTTGCCCTCGAATATCTCGACAACGGAGAAAGGAGAATTTCTGGGATTTTTTCCCAAGAAATATATGGGAATTATCTGTAATTTTAGCACAGTTTCAGAACGATTCGTGAAAGGCACCTTTTAAGAATAACTTCCACTGCAGCCCATACATAAAAGTTTGCTCCTTTATTACTCTGCACATGGACAATTATTTGCGCTGTTATTTGCCCCAGGCATGTACCTATGTAATTACCGTTTACAGTGTAAAGATGGATGTTATCGGTCGCTGAACGTCGGAGTAGTAGGCGTTTAATGCATTTTCCCATAGGGTCCAATGCAAAATTGACACCTCATTTTCTCCATTCTCAAGAGCTTTGAGTCTCTGCAAAACATATACATGTGTAGACACAAATAAGTGAAATAGAATGAAGGCTATTTCAGCTTTAGCTTTTATTCCGTTTGGGAGCTAAAGTCGCACAAACTTTTGTTTACAAAAATTTCGATGGCCTGTAGTTCGCAAGTTATGCAATCAGTTGACAGAAGATTGTGCATGCATGTAGACATGTTAATGGCCTTTATACACGCCAAGTTTCAGATGGCTACCTACTCATACAAGCAAGCAGTAGCGGTTTGAAATTTTCACAATTTGGGCTACACGTTCGGGACGATTCGTGACCTTAGGTGACTTGCACAATTCGGGCTGAAACTAGTGCCAAATGAGAGGGTTGGGATAAACATTCAATTGACCATATGTGCCAAAAATTCTCGTTCTTTAGTTTTCGAGTTATAGCCCCTGGAAGTCGTAAACTGCACGACTTTGCCCTCGAATATCTCGACAACGGAGAAAGGAGAATTTCTGGGATTTTTTCCCAAGAAATATATGGGAATTATCTGTAATTTTAGCACAGTTTCAGAACGATTCGTGAAAGTCACCTTTTAAGAATAACTTCCACTGCAGCCCATACATAAAAGTTTGCTCCTTTATTACTCTGCACATGGACAATTATTTGCGCTGTTATTTGCCCCAGGCATGTACCTATGTAATTACCGTTTACAGTGTAAAGATGGATGTTATCGGTCGCTGAACGTCGGAGCAGTAGGCGTTTAATGCATTTTCCCATAGGGTCCAATGCAAAATTGACACCTCATTTTCTCCATTCTCAAGAGCTTTGAGTCTCTGCAAAACATATACGTGTGTAGACACAAATACGTGAAATAGAATGAAGGCTATTTCAGCTTTAGCTTTTATTCCGTTTGGGAGCTAAAGTCGCACAAACTTTTGTTTACAAAAAATTTCGATGGAGTGTAGTTCGCAAGTTATGCAATCAGTTGACATAAGATTGTGCATGCATGTAGACATGTAAATGGCCTTTATACATGCCAAGTTTCAGATGGCTACCTACTCATACAAGCAAGCAGTAGCGGTTTGAAATTTTCACAATTTGGGCTACACGTTCGGGACGATTCGTGACCTTAGGTGACTTGCACAATTCGGGCTGAAACTAGTGCCAAATGAGAGGGTTGGGATAAACATTCAATTGACCATATGTGCCAAAAATTCTCGTTCTTTAGTTTTCGAGTTATAGCCCCTGGAAGTCGTAAACTGCACGACTTTGCCCTCGAATATCTCGACAACGGAGAAAGGAGAATTTCTGGGATTTTTTCCCAAGAAATATATGGGAATTATCTGTAATTTTAGCACAGTTTCAGAACGATTCGTGAAAGTCACCTTTTAAGAATAACTTCCACTGCAGCCCATACATAAAAAATTGCTCCTTTATTACTCTGCACATGGACAATTATTTGCGCTGTTATTTGCCCCAGGCATGTACCTATGTAATTACCGTTTACAGTGTAAAGATGGATGTTATCGGTCGCTGAACGTCGGAGCAGTAGGCGTTTAATGCATTTTCCCATAGGGTCCAATGCAAAATTGACACCTCATTTTCTCCATTCTCAAGAGCTTTGAGTCTCTGCAAAACATATACATGTGTAGACACAAATAAGTGAAATAGAATGAAGGCTATTTCAGCTTTAGCTTTTATTCCGTTTGGGAGCTAAAGTCGCACAAACTTTTGTTTACAAAAAATTCGATGGCCTATAGTTCGCAAGTTATGTTATCAGTTGACATAAGATTGTGCATGCATGTAGACATGTTAATGGCCTTTATACATGCCAAGTTTCAGATGGCTACCTACTCATACAAGCAAGCAGTAGCGGTTTGAAATTTTCACAATTTGGGCTACACGTTCCGGACGATTCGTGACCTTAGGTGACTTGCACAATTCGGGCTGAAACTAGTGCCAAATGAGAGGGTTGGGATAAACATTCAATTGACCATATGTGCCAAAAATTCTCGTTCTTTAGTTTTCGAGTTATAGCCCCTGGAAGTCGTAAACTGCACGACTTTGCCCTCGAATATCTCGACAACGGAGAAAGGAGAATTTCTGGGATTTTTTCCCAAGAAATATATGGGAATTATCTGTAATTTTAGCACAGTTTCAGAACGATTCGTGAAAGTCACCTTTTTAAGAATAACTTCCACTGCAGCCCATACATAAAAGTTTGCTCCTTTATTACTCTGCACATGGACAATTATTTGCGCTGTTATTTGCCCCAGTCATGTACTTATGTAATTACCGTTTACTGTGTAAAGATGGATGTTATCGGTCGCTGAACGTCGGAGCAGTAGGCGTTTAATGCATTTTCCCATAGGGTCCAATGCAAAATTGACACCTCATTTTCTCCATTCTCAAGAGCTTTGAGTCTCTGCAAAACATATACATGTGTAGACACAAATAAGTGAAATAGAATGAAGGCTATTTCAGCTTTAGCTTTTATTCCGTTTGGGAGCTAAAGTCGCACAAACTTTTGTTTACAAAAATTTCGATGGCCTATAGTTCGCAAGTTATGCAATCAGTTGACATAAGATTGTGCATGCATGTAGACATGTTAATGGCCTTTATACATGCCAAGTTTCAGATGGCTACCTACTCATACAAGCAAGCAGTAGCGGTTTGAAATTTTCACAATTTGGGCTACACGTTCCGGACGATTCGTGACCTTAGGTGACTTGCACAATTCGGGCTGAAACTAGTGCCAAATGAGAGGGTTGGGATAAACATTCAATTGACCATATGTGCCAAAAATTCTCGTTCTTTAGTTTTCGAGTTATAGCCCCTGGAAGTCGTAAACTGCACGACTTTGCCCTCGAATATCTCGACAACGGAGGAAGGAGAATTTCTGGGATTTTTTCCCAAGAAATATATGGGAATTATCTGTAATTTTAGCACAGTTTCAGAACGATTCGTGAAAGTCACCTTTTAAGAATAACTTCCACTGCAGCCCATACATAAAAGTTTGCTCCTTTATTACTCTGCACATGGACAATTATTTGCGCTGTTATTTGCCCCAGGCATGTACCTATGTAATTACCGTTTACAGTGTAAAGATGGATGTTATCGGTCGCTGAACGTCGGAGCAGTAGGCGTTTAATGCATTTTCCCATAGGGTCCAATGCAAAATTGACACCTCATTTTCTCCATTCTCAAGAGCTTTGAGTCTCTGCAAAACATATACATGTGTAGACACAAATAAGTGAAATAGAATGAAGGCTATTTCAGCTTTAGATTTTATTCCGTTTGGGAGCTAAAGTCGCACAAACTTTTGTTTACAAAAATTTCGATGGCCTATAGTTCGCAAGTTATGCAATCAGTTGACATAAGATTGTGCATGCATGTAGACATGTAAATGGCCTTTATACATGCCAAGTTTCGGATGGCTACCTACTCATACAAGCAAGCAGTAGCGGTTTGAAATTTTCACAATTTGGGCTACACGTTCGGGACGATTCGTGACCTTAGGTGACTTGCACAATTCGGGCTGAAACTAGTGCCAAATGGGAGGGTTGGGATAAACATTCAATTGACCATATGTGCCAAAAATTCTCGTTCTTTAGTTTTCGAGTTATAGCCCCTGGAAGTCGTAAACTGCACGACTTTGCCCTCGAATATCTCGACAACGGAGAAAGGAGAATTTCTGGGATTTTTTCCCAAGAAATATATGGGAATTATCTGTAATTTTAGCACAGTTTCAGAACGATTCGTGAAAGTCACCTTTTAAGAATAACTTCCACTGCAGCCCATACATAAAAGTTTGCTCCTTTATTACTCTGCACATGGACAATTATTTGCGCTGTTATTTGCCCCAGGCATGTACCTATGTAATTACCGTTTACAGTGTAAAGATGGATGTTATCGGTCGCTGAACGTCGGAGCAGTAGGCGTTTAATGCATTTTCCCATAGGGTCCAATGCAAAATTGACACCTCATTTTCTCCATTCTCAAGAGCTTTGAGTCTCTGCAAAACATATACGTGTGTAGACACAAATACGTGAAATAGAATGAAGGCTATTTCAGCTTTAGCTTTTATTCCGTTTGGGAGCTAAAGTCGCACAAACTTTTGTTTACAAAAAATTTCGATGGAGTGTAGTTCGCAAGTTATGCAATCAGTTGACATAAGATTGTGCATGCATGTAGACATGTAAATGGCCTTTATACATGCCAAGTTTCAGATGGCTACCTACTCATACAAGCAAGCAGTAGCGGTTTGAAATTTTCACAATTTGGGCTACACGTTCGGGACGATTCGTGACCTTAGGTGACTTGCACAATTCGGGCTGAAACTAGTGCCAAATGAGAGGGTTGGGATAAACATTCAATTGACCATATGTGCCAAAAATTCTCGTTCTTTAGTTTTCGAGTTATAGCCCCTGGAAGTCGTAAACTGCACGACTTTGCCCTCGAATATCTCGACAACGGAGAAAGGAGAATTTCTGGGATTTTTTCCCAAGAAATATATGGGAATTATCTGTAATTTTAGCACAGTTTCAGAACGATTCGTGAAAGTCACCTTTTAAGAATAACTTCCACTGCAGCCCATACATAAAAAATTGCTCCTTTATTACTCTGCACATGGACAATTATTTGCGCTGTTATTTGCCCCAGGCATGTACCTATGTAATTACCGTTTACAGTGTAAAGATGGATGTTATCGGTCGCTGAACGTCGGAGCAGTAGGCGTTTAATGCATTTTCCCATAGGGTCCAATGCAAAATTGACACCTCATTTTCTCCATTCTCAAGAGCTTTGAGTCTCTGCAAAACATATACATGTGTAGACACAAATAAGTGAAATAGAATGAAGGCTATTTCAGCTTTAGCTTTTATTCCGTTTGGGAGCTAAAGTCGCACAAACTTTTGTTTACAAAAAATTCGATGGCCTATAGTTCGCAAGTTATGTTATCAGTTGACATAACATTGTGCATGCATGTAGACATGTTAATGGCCTTTATACATGCCAAGTTTCAGATGGCTACCTACTCATACAAGCAAGCAGTAGCGGTTTGAAATTTTCACAATTTGGGCTACACGTTCGGGACGATTCGTGACCTTAGGTGACTTGCACAATTCGGGCTGAAACTAGTGCCAAATGAGAGGGTTGGGATAAACATTCAATTGACCATATGTGCCAAAAATTCTCGTTCTTTAGTTTTCGAGTTATAGCCCCTGGAAGTCGTAAACTGCACGACTTTGCCCTCGAATATCTCGACAACGGAGAAAGGAGAATTTCTGGGATTTTTTCCCAAGAAATATATGGGAATTATCTGTAATTTTAGCACAGTTTCAGAACGATTCGTGAAAGTCACCTTTTTAAGAATAACTTCCACTGCAGCCCATACATAAAAGTTTGCTCCTTTATTACTCTGCACATGGACAATTATTTGCGCTGTGATTTGCCCCAGTCATGTACTTATGTAATTACCGTTTACTGTGTAAAGATGGATGTTATCGGTCGCTGAACGTCGGAGCAGTAGGCGTTTAATGCATTTTCCCATAGGGTCCAATGCAAAATTGACACCTCATTTTCTCCATTCTCAAGAGCTTTGAGTCTCTGCAAAACATATACATGTGTAGACACAAATAAGTGAAATAGAATGAAGGCTATTTCAGCTTTAGCTTTTATTCCGTTTGGGAGCTAAAGTCGCACAAACTTTTGTTTACAAACATTTCGATGGCCTATAGTTCGCAAGTTATGCAATCAGTTGACATAAGATTGTGCATGCATGTAGACATGTTAATGGCCTTTATACAGGCCAAGTTTCAGATGGCTACCTACTCATACAAGCAAGCAGTAGCGGTTTGAAATTTTCACAATTTGGGCTACACGTTCGGGACGATTCGTGACCTTAGGTGACTTGCACAATTCGGGCTGAAACTAGTGCCAAATGAGAGGGTTGGGATAAACATTCAATTGACCATATGTGCCAAAAATTCTCGTTCTTTAGTTTTCGAGTTATAGCCCCTGGAAGTCGTAAACTGCACGACTTTGCCCTCGAATATCTCGACAACGGAGGAAGGAGAATTTCTGGGATTTTTTCCCAAGAAATATATGGGAATTATCTGTAATTTTAGCACAGTTTCAGAACGATTCGTGAAAGTCACCTTTTAAGAATAACTTCCACTGCAGCCCATACATAAAAGTTTGCTCCTTTATTACTCTGCACATGGACAATTATTTGCGCTGTTATTTGCCCCAGGCATGTACCTATGTAATTACCGTTTACAGTGTAAAGATGGATGTTATCGGTCGCTGAACGTCGGAGCAGTAGGCGTTTAATGCATTTTCCCATAGGGTCCAATGCAAAATTGACACCTCATTTTCTCCATTCTCAAGAGCTTTGAGTCTCTGCAAAACATATACATGTGTAGACACAAATAAATGAAATAGAATGAAGGCTATTTCAGCTTTAGATTTTATTCCGTTTGGGAGCTAAAGTCGCACAAACTTTTGTTTACAAAAAATTTCGATGGCCTGTAGTTCGCAAGTTATGCAATCAGTTGACATAAGATTGTGCATGCATGTAGACATGTTAATGGCCTTTATACATGCCAAGTTTCAGATGGCTACCTACTCATACAAGCAAGCAGTAGCGGTTTGAAATTTTCACAATTTGGGCTACACGTTCGGGACGATTCGTGACCTTAGGTGACTTGCACAATTCGGGCTGAAACTAGTGCCAAATGAGAGGGTTGGGATAAACATTCAATTGACCATATGTGCCAAAAATTCTCGTTCTTTAGTTTTCGAGTTATAGCCCCTGGAAGTCGTAAACTGCACGACTTTGCCCTCGAATATCTCGACAACGGAGAAAGGAGAATTTCTGGGATTTTTTCCCAAGAAATATATGGGAATTATCTGTAATTTTAGCACAGTTTCAGAACGATTCGTGAAAGTCACCTTTTAAGAATAACTTCCACTGCAGCCCATACATAAAAGTTTGCTCCTTTATTACTCTGCACATGGACAATTATTTGCGCTGTTATTTGCCCCAGGCATGAACCTATGTAATTACCGTTTACAGTGTAAAGATGGATGTTATCGGTCGCTGAACGTCGGAGCAGTAGGCGTTTAATGCATTTTCCCATAGGGTCCAATGCAAAATTGACACCGCATTTTCTCCATCCTCAAGAGCTTTGAGTCTCTGCAAAACATATACATGTGTAGACACAAATAAGTGAAATAGAATGAAGGCTATTTCAGCTTTAGCTTTTATTCCGTTTGGGAGCTAAAGTCGCACAAACTTTTGTTTACAAAAATTTCGATGGCCTATAGTTCGCAAGTTATGCAATCAGTTGACATAAGATTGTGCATGCATGTAGACATGTTTATGGCCTTTATACATGCCAAGTTTCAGATGGCTACCTACTCATACAAGCAAGCAGTAGCGGTTTGAAATTTTCACAATTTGGGCTACACGTTCGGGACGATTCGTGACCTTAGGTGACTTGCACAATTCGGGCTGAAACTAGTGCCAAATGAGAGGGTTGGGATAAACATTCAATTGACCATATGTGCCAAAAATTCTCGTTCTTTAGTTTTCGAGTTATAGCCCCTGGAAGTCGTAAACTGCACGACTTTGCCCTCGAATATCTCGACAACGGAGAAAGGAGAATTTCTGGGATTTTTTCCCAAGAAATATATGGGAATTATCTGTAATTTTAGCACAGTTTCAGAACGATTCGTGAAAGTCACCTTTTAAGAATAACTTCCACTGCAGCCCATACATAAAAGTTTGCTCCTTTATTACTCTGCACATGGACAATTATTTGCGCTGTTATTTGCCCCAGGCATGTACCTATGTAATTACCGTTTACAGTGTAAAGATGGATGTTATCGGTCGCTGAACGTCGGAGCAGTAGGCGTTTAATGCATTTTTCCATAGGGTCCAATGCAAAATTGACACCTCATTTTCTCCATTCTCAAGAGCTTTGAGTCTCTGCAAAACATATACATGTGTAGACACAAATAAGTGAAATAGAATGAAGGCTATTTCAGCTTTAGCTTTTATTCCGTTTGGGAGCTAAAGTCGCACAAACTTTTGTTTACAAAAATTTCGATGGCCTGTAGTTCGCAAGTTATGCAATCAGTTGACATAAGATTGTGCATGCATGTAGACATGTTAATGGCCTTTATACATGCCAAGTTTCAGATGGCTACCTACTCATACAAGCAAGCAGTAGCGGTTTGAAATTTTCACAATTTGGGCTACACGTTCGGGACGATTCGTGACCTTAGGTGACTTGCACAATTCGGGCTGAAACTAGTGCCAAATGAGAGGGTTGGGATAAACATTCAATTGACCATATGTGCCAAAAATTCTCGTTCTTTAGTTTTCGAGTTATAGCCCCTGGAAGTCGTAAACTGCACGACTTTGCCCTCGAATATCTCGACAACGGAGAAAGGAGAATTTCTGGGATTTTTTCCCAAGAAATATATGGGAATTATCTGTAATTTTAGCACAGTTTCAGAACGATTCGTGAAAGTCACCTTTTAAGAATAACTTCCACTGCAGCCCATACATAAAAGTTTGCTCCTTTATTACTCTGCACATGGACAATTATTTGCGCTGTTATTTGCCCCAGGCATGTACCTATGTAATTACCGTTTACAGTGTAAAGATGGATGTTATCGGTCGCTGAACGTCGGAGCAGTAGGCGTTTAATGCATTTTCCCATAGGGTCCAATGCAAAATTGACACCTCATTTTCTCCATTCTCAAGAGCTTTGAGTCTCTGCAAAACATATACATGTGTAGACACAAATAAGTGAAATAGAATGAAGGCTATTTCAGCTTTAGCTTTTAATCTGTTTGGGAGCTAAAGTCGCACAAACTTTTGTTTACAAAAATTTCGATGGCCTATAGTTCGCAAGTTATGCAATCAGTTGACATAAGATTGTGCATGCATGTAGACATGTTAATGGCCTTTATACATGCCAAGTTTCAGATGGCTACCTACTCATACAAGCAAGCAGTAGCGGTTTGAAATTTTCACAATTTGGGCTACACGTTCGGGACGATTCGTGACCTTAGGTGACTTGCACAATTCGGGCTGAAACTAGTGCCAAATGAGAGGGTTGGGATAAACATTCAATTGACCATATGTGCCAAAAATTCTCGTTCTTTAGTTTTCGAGTTATAGCCCCTGGAAGTCGTAAACTGCACGACTTTGCCCTCGAATATCTCGACAACGGAGAAAGGAGAATTTCTGGGATTTTTTCCCAAGAAATATATGGGAATTATCTGTAATTTTAGCACAGTTTCAGAACGATTCGTGAAAGTCACCTTTTAAGAATAACTTCCACTGCAGCCCATACATAAAAGTTTGCTCCTTTATTACTCTGCACATGGACAATTATTTGCGCTGTTATTTGCCCCAGGCATGTACCTATGTAATTACCGTTTACAGTGTAAAGATGGATGTTATCGGTCGCTGAACGTCGGAGCAGTAGGCGTTTAATGCATTTTCCCATAGGGTCCAATGCAAAATTGACACCTCATTTTCTCCATTCTCAAGAGCTTTGAGTCTCTGCAAAACATATACATGTGTAGACACAAATAAGTGAAATAGAATGAAGGCTATTTCAGCTTTAGCTTTTATTCCGTTTGGGAGCTAAAGTCGCACAAACTTTTGTTTACAAAAATTTCGATGGCCTATAGTTCGCAAGTTATGCAATCAGTTGACATAAGATTGTGCATACATGTAGACATGTTAATGGCCTTTATACATGCCAAGTTTCAGATGGCTACCTACTCATACAAGCAAGCAGTAGCGGTTTGAAATTTAAACAATTTGGGCTACACGTTCGGGACGATTCGTGACCTTAGGTGACTTGCACAATTCGGGCTGAAACTAGTGCCAAATGAGAGGGTTGGGATAAACATTCAATTGACCATATGTGCCAAAAATTCTCGTTCTTTAGTTTTCGAGTTATAGCCCCTGGAAGTCGTAAACTGCACGACTTTGCCCTCGAATATCTCGACAACGGAGAAATGAGAATTTCTGGGATTTTTTCCCAAGAAATATATGGGAATTATCTGTAATTTTAGCACAGTTTCAGAACGATTCGTGAAAGTCACCTTTTAAGAATAACTTCCACTGCAGCCCATACATAAAAGTTTGCTCCTTTATTACTCTGCACATGGACAATTATTTGCGCTGTTATTTGCCCCAGGCATGTACCTATGTAATTACCGTTTACAGTGTAAAGATGGATGTTATCGGTCGCTGAACGTCGGAGCAGTAGGCGTTTAATGCATTTTCCCATAGGGTCCAATGCAAAATTGACACCTCATTTTCTCCATTCTCAAGAGCTTTGAGTCTCTGCAAAACATATACATGTGTAGACACAAATAAGTGAAATAGAATGAAGGCTATTTCAGCTTTAGCTTTTATTCCGTTTGGGAGCTAAAGTCGCACAAACTTTTGTTTACAAAAATTTCGATGGCCTGTAGTTCGCAAGTTATGCAATCAGTTGACATAAGATTGTGCATGCATGTAGACATGTTAATGGCCTTTATACATGCCAAGTTTCAGATGGCTACCTACTCATACAAGCAAGCAGTAGCTGTTTGAAATTTTCACAATTTGGGCTACACGTTCGGGACGATTCGTGACCTTAGGTGACCTGCACAATTTGGGCTGAAACTAGTGCCAAATGAGAGGGTTGGGATAAACATTCAATTGACCATATGTGCCAAAAATTCTCGTTCTTTAGTTTTCGAATTATAGCCCCTGGAAGTCGTAAACTGCACGACTTTGCCCTCGAATATCTCGACAACGGAGAAAGGAGAATTTCTGGGATTTTTTCCCAAGAAATATATGGGAATTATCTGTAATTTTAGCACAGTTTCAGAACGATTCGTGAAAGTCACCTTTTAAGAATAACTTCCACTGCAGCCCATACATAAAAGTTTGCTCCTTTATTACTCTGCACATGGACAATTATTTGCGCTGTTATTTGCCCCAGGCAAGTACCTTTGTAATTACCGGTTACAGTGTAAAGATGGATGTTATCGGTCGCTGAACGTCGGAGCAGTAGGCGTTTAATGCATTTTCCCATAGGGTCCAATGCAAAATTGACACCTCATTTTCTCCATTCTCAAGAGCTTTGAGTCTCTGCAAAACATATACATGTGTAGACACAAATAAGTGAAATAGAATGAAGGCTATTTCAGCTTTAGCTTTTATTCCGTTTGGGAGCTAAAGTCGCACAAACTTTTGTTTACAAAAATTTCGATGGCCTATAGTTCGCAAGTTATGCAATCAGTTGACATAAGATTGTGCATGCATGTAGACATGTTAATGGCCTTTATACATGCCAAGTTTCAGATGGCTACCTACTCATACAAGCAAGCAGTAGCGGTTTGAAATTTTCACAATTTGGGCTACATGTTCGGGACGATTCGTGACCTTAGGTGACTTGCACAATTTGGGCTGAAACAAGTGCCAAATTAGAGGGTTGGGATAAACATTCAATTGACCATATGTGCCAAAAATTCTCGTTCTTTAGTTTTCGAGTTATAGCCCCTGGAAGTCGTAAACTGCACGACTTTGCCCTCGAATATCTCGACAACGGAGAAAGGAGAATTTCTGGGATTTTTTCCCAAGAAATATATGGGAATTATCTGTAATTTTAGCACAGTTTCAGAACGATTTGTGAAAGTCACCTTTTAAGAATAACTTCCACTGCAGCCCATACATAAAAGTTTGCTCCTTTATTACTCTGCACATGGACAATTATTTGCGCTGTTATTTGCCCCAGGCATGTACCTATGTAATTACCGGTTACAGTGTAAAGATGGATGTTATCGGTCGCTGAACGTCGGAGCAGTAGGCGTTTAATGCATTTTCCCATAGGGTCCAATGCAAAATTGACACCTCATTTTCTCCATTCTCAAGAGCTTTGAGTCTCTGCAAAACATATACATGTGTAGACACAAATAAGTGAAATAGAATGAAGGCTATTTCAGCTTTAGCTTTTATTCCGTTTGGGAGCTAAAGTCGCACAAACTTTTGTTTACAAAAATTTCGATGGCCTATAGTTCGCAAGTTATGCAAACAGTTGACATAAGATTGTGCATGCATGTAGACATGTTAATGGCCTTTATACATGCCAAGTTTCAGATGGCTACCTACTCATACAAGCAAGCAGTAGCGGTTTGAAATTTTCACAATTTGGGCTACACGTTCGGGACGATTCGTGACCTTAGGTGACTTGCACAATTTGGGCTGAAACTAGTGCCAAATGAGAGGGTTGGGATAAACATTCAATTGACCATATGTGCCAAAAATTCTCGTTCTTTAGTTTTCGAGTTATAGCCCCTGGAAGTCGTAAACTGCACGACTTTGCCCTCGAATATCTCGACAACGGAGAAAGGAGAATTTCTGGGATTTTTTCCCAAGAAATATATGGGAATTATCTGAAATTTTAGCACAGTTTCAGAACGATTCGTGAAAGTCACCTTTTAAGAATAACTTCCACTGCAGCCCATACATAAAAGTTTGCTCCTTTATTACTCTGCACATGGACAATTATTTGCGCTGTTATTTGCCCCAGGCATGTACCTATGTAATTACCGTTTACAGTGTAAGATGGATGTTATCGGTCGCTGAACGTCGGAGCAGTAGGCGTTTAATGCATTTTCCCATAGGGTCCAATGCAAAATTGACACCTCATTTTCTCCATTCTCAAGAGCTTTGAGTCTCTGCAAAACATATACATGTGTAGACACAAATAAGTGAAATAGAATGAAGGCTATTTCAGCTTTAGCTTTTATTCCGTTTGGGAGCTAAAGTCGCACAAACTTTTGTTAACAAAAATTTCGATGGCCTGTAGTTCGCAAGTTATGCAATCAGTTGACATAAGATTGTGCATGCATGTCGACATGTTAATAGCCTTTATACATGCCAAGTTTCAGATGGCTACCTACTCATACAAGCAAGCAGTAGCGGTTTGAAATTTTCACAATTTGGGCTACACGTTCGGGACGATTCGTGACCTTAGGTGACTTGCACAATTCGATCTGAAACTAGTGCCAAATGAGAGGGTTGGGATAAACATTGAATTGACCATATGTGCCAAAAATTCTCGTTCTTTAGTTTTCGAGTTATAGCCCCTGGAAGTCGTAAACTGCACGACTTTGCCCTCGAATATCTCGACAACGGAGAAAGGAGAATTTCTGGGATTTTTTCCCAAGAAATATATGGGAATTATCTGAAATTTTAGCACAGTTTCAGAACGATTCGTGAAAGTCACCTTTTAAGAATAACTTCCACTGCAGCCCTTACATAAAAGTTTGCTCCTTTATTACTCTGCACATGGACAATTATTTGCGCTGTTATTTGCCCCAGGCATGTACCTATGTAATTACCGTTTACAGTGTAAAGATGGATGTTATCGGTCGCTGAACGTCGGAGCAGTAGGCGTTTAATGCATTTTCCCATAGGGTCCAATGCAAAATTGACACCTAATTTTCTCCATTCTCAAGAGCTTTGAGTCTCTGCAAAACATATACATGTGTAGACACAAGTAAGTGAAATAGAATGAAGGCTATTTCAGCTTTAGCTTTTATTCCGTTTGGGAGCTAAAGTCGCACAAACTTTTGTTTACAAAAATTTCGATGGCCTATAGTTCGCAAGTTATGCAATCAGTTGACATTAGATTGTGCATGCATGTAGACATGTTAATGGCCTTTATACATGCCAAGTTTCAGATGGCTACCTACTCATACAAGCAAGCAGTAGCGGTTTGAAATTTTCACAATTTGGGCTACACGTTCGGGACGATTCGTGACCTTAGGTGACTTGCACAATTTGGGCTGAAACTAGTGCCAAATGAGAGGGTTGGGATAAACATTCAATTGACCATATGTGCCAAAAATTCTCGTTCTTTAGTTTTCGAGTTATAGCCCCTGGAAGTCGTAAACTGCACGACTTTGCCCTCGAATATCTCGACAACGGAGAAAGGAGAATTTCTGGGATTTTTTCCCAAGAAATATATGGGAATTATCTGTAATTTTAGCACAGTTTCAGAACGATTCGTGAAAGTCACCTTTTAAGAATAACTTCCACTGCAGCCCATACATAAAAGTTTGCTCCTTTATTACTCTGCACATGGACAATTATTTGCGCTGTTATTTGCCCCAGGCATGTACCTATGTAATTACCGTTTACAGTGTAAAGATGGATGTTATCGGTCGCTGAACGTCGGAGCAGTAGGCGTTTAATGCATTTTCCCATAGGGTCCAATGCAAAATTGACACCTCATTTTCTCCATTCTCAAGAGCTTTGAGTCTCTGCAAAACATATACATGTGTAGACACAAATAAGTGAAATAGAATGAAGGCTATTTCAGCTTTAGCTTTTATTCCGTTTGGGAGCTAAAGTCGCACAAACTTTTGTTTACAAAAATTTCGATGGCCTATAGTTCGCAAGTTATGCAATCAGTTGACATTAGATTGTGCATGCATGTAGACATGTTAATGGCCTTTATACATGCCAAGTTTCAGATGGCTACCTACTCATACAAGCAAGCAGTAGCGGTTTGAAATTTTTTACAATTTGGGCTACACGTTCGGGACGATTCGTGACCTTAGGTGACTTGCACAATTTGGGCTGAAACTAGTGCCAAATGAGAGGGTTGGGATAAACATTCAATTGACCATATGTGCCAAAAATTCTCGTTCTTTAGTTTTCGAGTTATAGCCCCTGGAAGTCGTAAACTGCACGACTTTGCCCTCGAATATCTCGACAACGGAGAAAGGAGAATTTCTGGGATTTTTTCCCAAGAAATATATGGGAATTATCTGTAATTTTAGCACAGTTTCAGAACGATTCGTGAAAGTCACCTTTTAAGAATAACTTCCACTGCAGCCCATACATAAAAGTTTGCTCCTTTATTACTCTGCACATGGACAATTATTTGCGCTGTTATTTGCCCCAGGCATGTACCTATGTAATTACCGTTTACAGTGTAAAGATGGATGTTATCGGTCGCTGAACGTCGGAGCAGTAGGCGTTTAATGCATTTTCCCATAGGGTCCAATGCAAAATTGACACCTCATTTTCTCCATTCTCAAGAGCTTTGAGTCTCTGCAAAACATATACATGTGTAGACACAAATAAGTGAAATAGAATGAAGGCTATTTCAGCTTTAGCTTTTATTCCGTTTGGGAGCTAAAGTCGCACAAACTTTTGTTTACAAAAGATTCGATGGCCTGTAGTTCGCAAGTTATGCAATCAGTTGACATAAGATTGTGCATGCATGTAGACATGTTAATGGCCTTTATACATGCCAAGTTTCAGATGGCTACCTACTCATACAAGCAAGCAGTAGCGGTTTGAAATTTTCACAATTTGGGCTACACGTTCGGGACGATTCGTGACCTTAGGTGACCTGCACAATTTGGGCTGAAACTAGTGCCAAATGAGAGGGTTGGGATAAACATTCAATTGACCATATGTGCCAAAAATTCTCGTTCTTTAGTTTTCGAGTTATAGCCCCTGGAAGTCGTAAACTGCACGACTTTGCCCTCGAATATCTCGACAACGGAGAAAGGAGAATTTCTGGGATTTTTTCCCAAGAAATATATGGGAATTATCTGTAATTTTAGCACAGTTTCAGAACGATTCGTGAAAGTCACCTTTTAAGAATAACTTCCACTGCAGCCCATACATAAAAGTTTGCTCCTTTATTACTCTGCACATGGACAATTATTTGCGCTGTTATTTGCCCCAGGCATGTACCTTTGTAATTACCGGTTACAGTGTAAAGATGGATGTTATCGGTCGCTGAACGTCGGAGCAGTAGGCGTTTAATGCATTTCCCCATAGGGTCCAATGCAAAATTGACACCTCATTTTCTCCATTCTCAAGAGCTTTGAGTCTCTGCAAAGCATATACATGTGTAGACACAAATAAGTGAAATAGAATGAAGGCTATTTCAGCTTTAGCTTTTATTCCGTTTGGGAGCTAAAGTCGCACAAACTTTTGTTTACAAAAATTTCGATGGCCTATAGTTCGCAAGTTATGCAATCAGTTGACATAAGATTGTGCATGCATGTAAACATGTTAATGGCCTTTATACATGCCAAGTTTCAGATGGCTACCTACTCATACAAGCAAGCAGTAGCGGTTTGAAATTTTCACAATTTGGGCTACACGTTCGGGACGATTCGTGACCTTAGGTGACTTGCACAATTTGGGCTGAAACAAGTGCCAAATGAGAGGGTTGGGATAAACATTCAATTGACCATATGTGCCAAAAATTCTCGTTCTTTAGTTTTCGAGTTATAGCCCCTGGAAGTCGTAAACTGCACGACTTTGCCCTCGAATATCTCGACAACGGAGAAAGGAGAATTTCTGGGATTTTTTCCCAAGAAATATATGGGAATTATCTGTAATTTTAGCACAGATTCAGAACGATTCGTGAAAGTCACCTTTTAAGAATAACTTCCACTGCAGCCCATACATAAAAGTTTGCTCCTTTATTACTCTGCACATGGACAATTATTTGCGCTGTTATTTGCCCCAGGCATGTACCTATGTAATTACCGGTTACAGTGTAAAGATGGATGTTATCGGTCGCTGAACGTCGGAGCAGTAGGCGTTTAATGCATTTTCCCATAGGGTCCAATGCAAAATTGACACCTCATTTTCTCCATTCTCAAGAGCTTTGAGTCTCTGCAAAACATATACATGTGTAGACACAAATAAGTGAAATAGAATGAAGGCTATTTCAGCTTTAGCTTTTATTCCGTTTGGGAGCTAAAGTCGCACAAACTTTTGTTTACAAAAATTTCGATGGCCTATAGTTCGCAAGTTATGCAATCAGTTGACATAAGATTGTGCATGCATGTAGACATGTTAATGGCCTTTATACATGCCAAGTTTCAGATGGCTACCTACTCATACAAGCAAGCAGTAGCGGTTTGAAATTTTCACAATTTGGGCTACACGTTCGGGACGATTCGTGACCTTAGGTGACTTGCACAATTTGGGCTGAAACTAGTGCCAAATGAGAGGGTTGGGATAAACATTCAATTGACCATATGTGCCAAAAATTCGCGTTCTTTAGTTTTCGAGTTATAGCCCCTGGAAGTCGTAAACTGCACGACTTTGCCCTCGAATATCTCGACAACGGAGAAAGGAGAATTTCTGGGATTTTTCCCAAGAAATATATGGGAATTATCTGTAATTTTAGCACAGTTTCAGAACGATTCGTGAAAGTCACCTTTTAAGAATAACTTCCACTGCAGCCCATACATAAAAGTTTGCTCCTTTATTACTCTGCACATGGACAATTATTTGCGCTGTTATTTGCCCCAGGCATGTACCTATGTAATTACCGTTTACAGTGTAAAGATGGATGTTATCGGTCGCTGAACGTCGGAGGAGTAGGCGTTTAATGCATTTTCCCATAGGTTCCAACGCAAAATTGACACCTCATTTTCTCCATTCTCAAGAGCTTTGAGTCTCTGCAAAACATATACATGTGTAGACACAAATAAGTGAAATAGAATGAAGGCTATTTCAGCTTTAGCTTTTATTCCGTTTGGGAGCTAAAGTCGCACAAACTTTTGTTTACAAAAATTTCGATGGCCTGTAGTTCGCAAGTTATGCAATCAGTTGACATAAGATTGTGCATGCATGTAGACATGTTAATGGCCTTTATACATGCCAAGTTTCAGATGGCTACCTACTCATACAAGCAAGCAGTAGCGGTTTGAAATTTTCACAATTTGGGCTACACGTTCGGAACGATTCGTGACCTTAGGTGACTTGCACAATTCGGGCTGAAACTAGTGCCAAATGAGAGGGTTGGGATAAACATTCAATTGACCATATGTGCCAAAAATTCTCGTTCTTTAGTTTTCGAGTTATAGCCCCTGGAAATCGTAAACTGCACGAATTTGCCTTCGAATATCTCGACAACGGAGAAAGGAGAATTTCTGGGATTTTTTCCCAAGACATATATGGGAATTATCTGTAATATTAGCACAGTTTCAGAACGATTCGTGAAAGTCACCTTTTAAGAATAACTTCCACTGCAGCCCATACATAAAAGTTTGCTCCTTTATTACTCTGCACATGGACAATTATTTGCGCTGTTATTTGCCCCAGGCATGTACCTATGTAATTACCGTTTACAGTGTAAGATGGATGTTATCGGTCGCTGAACGTCGGAGCAGTAGGCGTTTAATGCATTTTCCCATAGGGTCCAATGCAAAATTGACACCTCATTTTCTCCATTCTCAAGAGCTTTGAGTCTCTGCAAAACATATACATGTGTAGACACAAATAAGTGAAATAGAATGAAGGCTATTTCAGCTTTAGCTTTTATTCCGTTTGGGAGCTAAAGTCGCACAAACTTTTGTTAACAAAAATTTCGATGGCCTGTAGTTCGCAAGTTATGCAATCAGTTGACATAAGATTGTGCATGCATGTCGACATGTTAATGGCCTTTATACATGCCAAGTTTCAGATGGCTACCTACTCATACAAGCAAGCAGTAGCGGTTTGAAATTTTCACAATTTGGGCTACACGTTCGGGACGATTCGTGACCTTAGGTGACTTGCACAATTCGATCTGAAACTAGTGCCAAATGAGAGGGTTGGGATAAACATTGAATTGACCATATGTGCCAAAAATTCTCGTTCTTTAGTTTTCGAGTTATAGCCCCTGGAAGTCGTAAACTGCACGACTTTGCCCTCGAATATCTCGACAACGGAGAAAGGAGAATTTCTGGGATTTTTTCCCAAGAAATATATGGGAATTATCTGAAATTTTAGCACAGTTTCAGAACGATTCGTGAAAGTCACCTTTTGAGAATAACTTCCACTGCAGCCCATACATAAAAGTTTGCTCCTTTATTACTCTGCACATGGACAATTATTTGCGCTGTTATTTGCCCCAGGCATGTACCTATGTAATTACCGTTTACAGTGTAAAGATGGATGTTATCGGTCGCTGAACGTCGGAGCAGTAGGCGTTTAATGCATTTTCCCATAGGGTCCAATGCAAAATTGACACCTCATTTTCTCCATTCTCAAGAGCTTTGAGTCTCTGCAAAACATATACATGTGTAGACACAAGTAAGTGAAATAGAATGAAGGCTATTTCAGCTTTAGCTTTTATTCCGTTTGGGAGCTAAAGTCGCACAAACTTTTGTTTACAAAAATTTCGATGGCCTATAGTTCGCAAGTTATGCAATCAGTTGACATAAGATTGTGCATGCATGTAGACATGTTAATGGCCTTTATACATGCCAAGTTTCAGATGGCTACCTACTCATACAAGCAAGCAGTAGCGGTTTGAAATTTTCACAATTTGGGCTACACGTTCGGGACGATTCGTGACCTTAGGTGACTTGCACAATTTGGGCTGAAACTAGTGCCAAATGAGAGGGTTGGGATAAACATTCAATTGACCATATGTGCCAAATATTCTCGTTCTTTAGTTTTCGAGTTATAGCCCCTGGAAGTCGTAAACTGCACGACTTTGCCCTCGAATATCTCGACAACGGAGAAAGGAGAATTTCTGGGATTTTTTCCCAAGAAATATATGGGAATTATCTGTAATTTTAGCACAGTTTCAGAACGATTCGTGAAAGTCACCTTTTAAGAATAACTTCCACTGCAGCCCATCCATAAAAGTTTGCTCCTTTATTACTCTGCACATGGACAATTATTTGCGCTGTTATTTGCCCCAGGCATGTACCTATGTAATTACCGTTTACAGTGTAAAGATGGATGTTATCGGTCGCTGAACGTCGGAGCAGTAGGCGTTTAATGCATTTTCCCATAGGGTCCAATGCAAAATTGACACCGCATTTTCTCCATTCTCAAGAGCTTTGAGTCTCTGCAAAACATATACATGTGTAGACACAAATAAGTGAAATAGAATGAAGGCTATTTCAGCTTTAGCTTTTATTCCGTTTGGAAGCTAAAGTCGCACAAACTTTTGTTTACAAAAATTTCGATGGCCTGTAGTTCCCAGGTTATGCAATCAGTTGACATAAGATTGTGCATGCATGTAGACATGTTAATGGCCTTTATACATGCCAAGTTTCAGATGGCTACCTACTGATACAAGCAAGCAGTAGCGGTTTGAAATTTTCACAATTTGGGCTACACGTTCGGGACGATTCGTGACCTTAGGTGACCTGCACAATTCGGGCTGAAACTAGTGCCAAATGAGAGGGTTGGGATAAACATTCAATTGACCATATGTGCCAAAAATTCTCTTTCTTTAGTTTTCGAGTTATAGCCCCTGGAAGTCGTAAACTGCACGACTTTGCCCTCGAATATCTCGACAACGGAGAAAGGAGAATTTCTGGGATTTTTTCCCAAGAAATATATGGGAATTATCTGTAATTTTAGCACAGTTTCAGAACGATTCGTGAAAGTCACCTTTTAAGAATAACTTCCACTGCAGCCCATACATAAGTGTTTGCTCCTTTATTACTCTGCACATGGAAAATTATTTGCGCTGTTATTTGCCCCAGGCATGTACCTATGTAATTACCGGTTACAGTGTAAAGATGGATGTTATCGGTCGCTGAACGTCGGAGCAGTAGGCGTTTAATGCATTTTCCCATAGGGTCCAATGCAAAATTGACACCTCATTTTCTCCATTCTCAAGAGCTTTGAGTCTCCGCAAAACATATACATGTGTAGACACAAATAAGTGAAATAGAATGAAGGCTATTTCAGCTTTAGCTTTTATTCCGTTTGGGAGCTAAAGTCGCACAAACTTTTGTTTACAAAAATTTCGATGGCCTATAGTTCGCAAGTTATGCAATCAGTTGACATAAGATTGTGCAAGCATGTAGACATGTTAATGGCCTTTATACATGCCAAGTTTCAGATGGCTACCTACTCATACAAGCAAGCAGTAGCGGTTTGAAATTTTCACAATTTGGGCTACACGTTCGGGACGATTCGTGACCTTAGGTGACTTGCACAATTTGGGCTGAAACTAGTGCCAAATGAGAGGGTTGGGATAAACATTCAATTGATAATATGTGCCAAAAATTCTCGTTCTTTAGTTTTCGAGTTATAGCCCCTGGAAGTCGTAAACTGCACGACTTTGCCCTCGAATATCTCGACAACGGAGAAAGGAGAATTTCTGGGATTTTTTCCCAAGAAATATATGGGAATTATCTGTAATTTTAGCACAGTTTCAGAACGATTCGTGAAAGTCACCTTTCAAGAATAACTTCCACTGCAGCCCATACATAAAAGTTTGCTCCTTTATTACTCTGCACATGGACAATTATTTGCGCTGTTATTTGCCCCAGGCATGTACCTATGTAATTACCGGTTACAGTGTAAAGATGGATGTTATCGGTCGCTGAACGTCGGAGCAGTAGGCGTTTAATGCATTTTCCCATAGGGTCCAATGCAAAATTGACACCTCATTTTCTCCATTCTCAAGAGCTTTGAGTCTCTGCAAAACATATACATGTGTAGACACAAATAAGTGAAATAGAATGAAGGCTATTTCAGCTTTAGCTTTTAATACGTTTGGGAGCTAAAGTCGCACATACTTTTGTTTACAAAAATTTCGATGGCCTATAGTTCGCAAGTTATGCAATCAGTTGACATAAGATTGTGCAAGCATGTAGACATGTTAATGGCCTTTATACATGCCAAGTTTCAGATGGCTACCTACTCATACAAGCAAGCAGTAGCGGTTTGAAATTTTCACAATTTGGGCTACACGTTCGGGACGATTCGTGACCTTAGGTGACTTGCACAATTTGGGCTGAAACTAGTGCCAAATGAGAGGGTTGGGATAAACATTCAATTGACCATATGTGCCAAAAATTCTCGTTCTTTAGTTTTCGAGTTATAGCCCCTGGAAGTCGTAAACTGCACGACTTTGCCCTCGAATATCTCGACAACGGAGAAAGGAGAATTTCTGGGATTTTTTCCCAAGAAATATATGGGAATTATCTGTAATTTTAGCACAGTTTCAGAACGATTCGTGAAAGTCACCTTTTAAGAATAACTTCCACTGCAGCCCATACATAAAAGTTTGCTCCTTTATTACTCTGCACATGGACAATTATTTGCGCTGTTATTTGCCCCAGGCATGTACCTATGTAATTACCGTTTACAGTGTAAAGATGGATGTTATCGGTCGCTGAACGTCGGAGCAGTAGGCGTTTAATGCATTTTCCCATAGGGTCCAACGCAAAATTGACACCTCATTTTCTCCATTCTCAAGAGCTTTGAGTCTCTGCAAAACATATACATGTGTAGACACAAATAAGTGAAATAGAATGAAGGCTATTTCAGCTTTAGCTTTTATTCCGTTTGGGAGCTAAAGTCGCACAAACTTTTGTTTACAAAAATTTCGATGGCCTGTAGTTCGCAAGTTATGCAATCAGTTGACATAAGATTGTGCATGCATGAAGACATGTTAATGGCCTTTATACATGCCAAGTTTCAGATGGCTACCTACTCATACAAGCAAGCAGTAGCGGTTTGAAATTTTCACAATTTGGGCTACACGTTCGGGACGATTCGTGACCTTAGGTGACTTGCACAATTCGGGCTGAAACTAGTGCCAAATGAGAGGGTTGGGATAAACATTCAATTGACCATATGTGCCAAAAATTCTCGTTCTTTAGTTTTCGAGTTATAGCCCCTGGAAGTCGTAAACTGCACGACTTTGCCCTCGAATATCTCGACAACGGAGAAAGGAGATTTTCTGGGATTTTTTCCCAAGAAATATATGGGAATTATCTGTAATTTTAGCACAGTTTCAGAACGATTCGTGAAAGTCACCTTTTAAGAATAACTTCCACTGCAGCCCATACATAAAAGTTTGCTCCTTTATTACTCTGCACATGGACAATTATTTGCGCTGTTATTTGCCCCAGGCATGTAACTATGTAATTACCGTTTACAGTGTAAAGATGGATGTTATCGGTCGCTGAACGTCGGAGCAGTAGGCGTTTAATGCATTTTCCCATAGGGTCCAATGCAAAATTGACACCTCATTTTCTTCATTCTCAAGAGCTTTGAGTCTCTGCAAAACATATACATGTGTAGACACAAATAAGTGAAACAGAATGAAGGCTATTTCAGCTTTAGCTTTTATTCCGTTTGGGAGCTAAAGTCGCACAAACTTTTGTTTACAAAAAATTCGATGGCCTGTAGTTCGTAAGTTATGCAATCAGTTGACACAAGATTGTGCATGCATGTAGACATGTTAATGGCCTTTATACATGCCAAGTTTCAGATGGCTACCTACTCATACAAGCAAGCAGTAGCGGTTTGAAATTTTCACAATTTGGGCTACACGTTCGGGACGATTCGTGACCTTAGGTGACTTGCACAATTTGGGCTGAAACTAGTGCCAAATGAGAGGGTTGGGATAAACATTCAATTGATGATATGTGCCAAAAATTTTCGTTCTTTAGTTTTCGAGTTATAGCCCCTGGAAGTCGTAAACTGCACGACTTTGCCCTCGAATATCTCGACAACGGAGAAAGGAGAATTTCTGGGATTTTTTCCCAATAAATATATGGGAATTATCTGTAATTTTAGCACAGTTTCAGAACGATTCGTGAAAGTCACCTTTTAAGAATAACTTCCACTGCAGCCCATACATAAAAGTTTGCTCCTTTATTACTCTGCACATGGACAATTATTTTCGCTGTTATTTGCCCCAGGCATGTACCTATGTAATTACCGTTTACAGTGTAAGATGGATGTTATCGGTCGCTGAACGTCGGAGCAGTAGGCGTTTAATGCATTTTCCCATAGGGTCCAATGCAAAATTGACACCTCATTTTCTCCATTCTCAAGAGCTTTGAGTCTCTGCAAAACATATACATGTGTAGACACAAATAAGTGAAATAGAATGAAGGCTATTTCAGCTTTAGCTTTTATTCCGTTTGGGAGCTAAAGTCGCACATACTTTTGTTTACAAAAATTTCGATGGCCTATAGTTCGCAAGTTATGCAATCAGTTGACATAAGATTGTGCAAGCATGTAGACATGTTAATGGCCTTTATACATGCCAAGTTTCAGATGGCTACCTACTCATACAAGCAAGCAGTAGCGGTTTGAAATTTTCACAATTTGGGCTACACGTTCGGGACGATTCGTGACCTTAGGTGACTTGCACAATTTGGGCTGAAACTAGTGCCAAATGAGAGGGTTGGGATAAACATTCAATTGACCATATGTGCCAAAAATTCTCGTTCTTTAGTTTTCGAGTTATAGCCCCTGGAAGTCGTAAACTGCACGACTTTGCCCTCGAATATCTCGACAACGGAGAAAGGAGAATTTCTGGGATTTTTTCCCAAGAAATATATGGGAATTATCTGTAATTTTAGCACAGTTTCAGAACGATTCGTGAAAGTCACCTTTTAAGAATAACTTCCACTGCAGCCCATACATAAAAGTTTGCTCCTTTATTACTCTGCACATGGACAATTATTTGCGCTGTTATTTGCCCCAGGCATGTACCTATGTAATTACCGTTTACAGTGTAAAGATGGATGTTATCGGTCGCTGAACGTCGGAGCAGTAGGCGTTTAATGCATTTTCCCATAGGGTCCAACGCAAAATTGACACCTCATTTTCTCCATTCTCAAGAGCTTTGAGTCTCTGCAAAACATATACATGTGTAGACACAAATAAGTGAAATAGAATGAAGGCTATTTCAGCTTTAGCTTTTATTCCGTTTGGGAGCTAAAGTCGCACAAACTTTTGTTTACAAAAATTTCGATGGCCTGTAGTTCGCAAGTTATGCAATCAGTTGACATAAGATTGTGCATGCATGTAGACATGTTAATGGCCTTTATACATGCCAAGTTTCAGATGGCTACCTACTCATACAAGCAAGCAGTAGCGGTTTGAAATTTTCACAATTTGGGCTACACGTTCGGGACGATTCGTGACCTTAGGTGACTTGCACAATTCGGGCTGAAACTAGTGCCAAATGAGAGGGTTGGGATAAACATTCAATTGACCATATGTGCCAAAAATTCTCGTTCTTTAGTTTTCGAGTTATAGCCCCTGGAAGTCGTAAACTGCACGACTTTGCCCTCGAATATCTCGACAACGGAGAAAGGAGATTTTCTGGGATTTTTTCCCAAGAAATATATGGGAATTATCTGTAATTTTAGCACAGTTTCAGAACGATTCGTGAAAGTCACCTTTTAAGAATAACTTCCACTGCAGCCCATACATAAAAGTTTGCTCCTTTATTACTCTGCACATGGACAATTATTTGCGCTGTTATTTTCCCCAGGCATGTAACTATGTAATTACCGTTTACAGTGTAAAGATGGATGTTATCGGTCGCTGAACGTCGGAGCAGTAGGCGTTTAATGCATTTTCCCATAGGGTCCAATGCAAAATTGACACCTCATTTTCTTCATTCTCAAGAGCTTTGAGTCTCTGCAAAACATATACATGTGTAGACACAAATAAGTGAAACAGAATGAAGGCTATTTCAGCTTTAGCTTTTATTCCGTTTGGGAGCTAAAGTCGCACAAACTTTTGTTTACAAAAATTTCGATGGCCTGTAGTTCGCAAGTTATGCAATCAGTTGACACAAGATTGTGCATGCATGTAGACATGTTAATGGCCTTTATACATGCCAAGTTTCAGATGGCTACCTACTCATACAAGCAAGCAGTAGCGGTTTGAAATTTTCAAAATTTGGGCTACACGTTCGGGACGATTCGTGACCTTAGGTGACTTGCACAATTTGGGCTGAAACTAGTGCCAAATGAGAGGGTTGGGATAAACATTCAATTGATGATATGTGCCAAAAATTCTCGTTCTTTAGTTTTCGAGTTATAGCCCCTGGAAGTCGTAAACTGCACGACTTTGCCCTCGAATATCTCGACAACGGAGAAAGGAGAATTTCTGGGATTTTTTCCCAAGAAATATATGGGAATTATCTGTAATTTTAGCACAGTTTCAGAACGATTCCTGAAAGTCACCTTTTAAGAATAACTTCCACTGCAGCCCATACATAAAAGTTTGCTCCTTTATTACTCTGCACATGGACAATTATTTGCGCTGTTATTTGCCCCAGGCATGTACCTATGTAATTACCGTTTACAGTGTAAAGATGGATGTTATCGGTCGCTGAACGTCGGAGCAGTAGGCGTTTAATGCATTTTCCCATAGGGTCCAATGCAAAATTGACACCTCATTTTCTCCATTCTCAAGAGCTTTGAGTCTCTGCAAAACATATACATGTGTAGACACAAATAAGTGAAATAGAATGAAGGCTATTTCAGCTTTAGCTTTTATTCCGTTTGGGAGCTAAAGTCGCACAAACTTTTGTTTACAAACTTTTCGATGGCCTATAGTTCGCAAGTTATGCAATCAGTTGACATAAGATTGTGCATGCATATAGACATGTTAATGGCCTTTATACATGCCAAGTTTCAGATGGCTACCTACTCATACAAGCAAGCAGTAGCGGTTTGAAATTTTCACAATTTGGGCTACACGTTCGGGACGATTCGTGACCTTAGGTGACTTGCACAATTCGGGCTGAAACTAGTGCCAAATGAGAGGGTTGGGATAAACATTCAATTGACCATATGTGCCAAAAATTCTCGTTCTTTAGTTTTCGAGTTATAGCCCCTGGAAGTCGTAAACTGCACGACTTTGCCCTCGAATATCTCGACAACGGAGAAAGGAGAATTTCTGGGATTTTTTCCCAAGAAATATATGGGAATTATCTGTAATTTTAGCACAGTTTCAGAACGATTCGTGAAAGTCACCTTTTAAGAATAACTTCCACTGCAGCCCATACATAAAAGTTTGCTCCTTTATTACTCTGCACATGGACAATTATTTGCGCTGTTATTTGCCCCAGGCATGTGCCTATGTAATTACCGTGTACAGTGTAAAGATGGATGTTATCGGTCGCTGAACGTCGGAGCAGTAGGCGTTTAATGCATTTTCCCATAGGGTCCAATGCAAAATTGACACCTCATTTTCTCCATTCTCAAGAGCTTTGAGTCTCTGCAATACATATACATGTGTAGACACAATCAAGTGAAATAAAATGAAGGCTATTTCAGCTTTAGCTTTTATTCCGTTTGGGAGCTAAAGTCGCACAAACTTTTGTTTACAAAAATTTCGATGGCCTGTAGTTCGCAAGTTATGCAATCAGTTGACATAAGATTGTGCATGCATATAGACATGTTAATGGCCTTTATACATGCCAAGTTTCAGATGGCTACCTACTCATACAAGCAAGCAGTAGCGGTTTGAAATTTTCACAATTTGGGCTACACGTTCGGGACGATTCGTGACCTTAGGTGACTTGCACAATTCGGGCTGAAACTAGTGCCAAATGATAGGGTTGGGATAAACATTCAATTGACCATATGTGCCAAAAATTCTCGTTCTTTAGTTTTCGAGTTATAGCCCCTGGAAGTCGTAAACTGCACGACTTTGCCCTCGAATATCTCGACAACGGAGAAAGGAGAATTTCTGGGATTTTTTCCCAAGAAATATATGGGAATTATCTGTAATTTTAGCACAGTTTCAGAACGATTCGTGAAAGTCACCTTTTAAGAATAACTTCCGGTGCAGCCCATACATAAAAGTTTGCTCCTTTATTACTCTGCACATGGACAATTATTTGCGCTGTTATTTGCCCCAGGCATGTACCTATGTAATTACCGTTTACAGTGTAAAGATGGATGTTATCGGTCGCTGAACGTCGGAGCAGTAGGCGTTTAATGCATTTTCCCATAGGGTCCAATGCAAAATTGACACCTCATTTTCTCCATTCTCAAGAGCTTTGAGTCTCTGCAAAACATATACATGTGTAGACACAAATAAGTGAAATAGAATGAAGGCTATTTCAGCTTTAGCTTTTATTCCGTTTGGGAGCTAAAGTCGCACAAACTTTTGTTTACAAAAATTTCGATGGCCTGTAGTTCGCAAGTTATGCAATCAGTTGACATAAGATTGTGCATGCATGTAGACATGTTAATGGCCTTTATACATGCCAAGTTTCAGATGGCTACCTACTCATACAAGCAAGCAGTAGCGGTTTGAAATTTTCACAATTTGGGCTACACGTTCGGGACGATTCGTGACCTTAGGTGACTTGCACAATTCGGGCTGAAACTAGTGCCAAATGATAGGGTTGGGATAAACATTCAATTGACCATATGTGCCAAAAATTCTCGTTCTTTAGTTTTCGAGTAATAGCCCCTGGAAGTCGTAAACTGCACGACTTTGCCCTCGAATATCTCGACAACGGAGAAAGGAGAATTTCTGGGATTTTTTCCCAAGAAATATATGGGAATTATCTGTAATTTTAGCACAGTTTCAGAACGATTCGTGAAAGTCACCTTTTAAGAATAACTTCCACTGCAGCCCATACATAAAAGTTTGCTCCTTTATTACTCTGCACATGGACAATTATTTGCGCTGTTATTTGCCCCAGGCATGTACCTATGTAATTACCGTTTACAGTGTAAAGATGGATGTTATCGGTCGCTGAACGTCGGAGCAGTAGGCGTTTAATGCATTTTCCCATAGGGTCCAATGCAAAATTGACACCTCATTTTCTCCATTCTCAAGAGCTTTGAGTCTCTGCAAAACATATACATGTGTAGACACAAATAAGTAAAATAGAATGAAGGCTATTTCAGCTTTAGCTTTTATTCCGTTTGGGAGCTAAAGTCGCACAAACTTTTGTTTACAAAAATTTCGATGGCCTATAGTTCGCAAGTTATGCAATCAGTTGACATAAGATTGTGCATGCATGTAGACATGTTAATGGCCTTTATACATGCCAAGTTTCAGATGGCTACCTACTCATACAAGCAAGCAGTAGCGGTTTGAAATTTTCACAATTTGGGCTACACGTTCGGGACGATTCGTGACCTTAGGTGACTTGCACAATTCGGGCTGAAACTAGTGCCAAATGAGAGGGTTGGGATAAACATTCAATTGACCATATGTGCCAAAAATTCTCGTTCTTCAGTTTTCGAGTTATAGCCCCTGGAAGTCGTAAACTGCACGACTTTGCCCTCGAATATCTCGACAACGGCGAAAGGAGAATTTCTGGGATTTTTTCCCAAGAAATATACGGGAATTATCTGTAATTTTAGCACAGTTTCAGAACGATTCGTGAAAGTCACTTGTTAAGAATAACTTCCACTGCAGCCCATACATAAAAGTTTGCTCCTTTATTACTCTGCACATGGACAATTATTTACGCTGTTATTTGCCCCAGGCATGTACCTATGTAATTACCGTTTACAGTGTAAAGATGGATGTTATCGGTCGCTGAACGTCGGAGCAGTAGGCGTTTAATGCATTTTCCCATAGGGTCCAATGCAAAATTGACACCTCATTTTCTCCATTCTCAAGAGCTTTGAGTCTCTGCAAAACATATACATGTGTAGACACAAATAAGTGAAATAGAATGAAGGCTATTTCAGCTTTAGCTTTTATTCCGTTTGGGAGCTAAAGTCGCACAAACTTTTGTTTACAAAAATTTCGATGGCCTATAGTTCGCAAGTTATGCAATCAGTTGACATAAGATTGTGCATGCATGTAGACATGTTAATGGCCTTTATACATGCCAAGTTTCAGATGGCTACCTACTCATAAAAGCAAGCAGTAGCGGTTTGAAATTTTCACAATTTGGGCTACACGTTCGGAACGATTCGTGACCTTAGGTGACTTGCACAATTCGGGCTGAAACTAGTGCCAAATGAGAGGGTTGGGATAAACATTCAATTGACCATATGTGCCAAAAATTCTCGTTCTTTAGTTTTCGAGTTATAGCCCCTGGAAGTCGTAAACTGCACGACTTTGCCCTCGAATATCTCGACAACGGAGAAAGGAGAATTTCTGGGATTGTTTCCCAAGAAATATATAGGAATTATCTGTAATTTTAGCACAGTTTCAGAACGATTCGTGAAAGTCACCTTTTAAGAATAACTTCCACTGCAGCCCATACATAAAAGTTTGCTCCTTTATTACTCTGCAAATGGACAATTATTTGCGCTGTTATTTGCCCCAGGCATGTACCTATGTAATTACCGTTTACAGTGTAAAGATGGATGTTATCGGTCGCTGAACGTCGGAGCAGTAGGCGTTTAATGCATTTTCCCATAGGGTCCAATGCAAAATTGACACCTAATTTTCTCCATTCTCAAGAGCTTTGAGTCTCTGCAAAACATATACATGTGTAGACACAAATAAGTGAAATAGAATGAAGGCTATTTCAGCTTTAGCTTTTATTCCGTTTGGGAGCTAAAGTCGCACAAACTTTTGTTTACAAAAATTTCGATGGCCTGTAGTTCGCAAGTTATGCAATCAGTTGACATAAGATTTTGCATGCATGTAGACATGTTAATGGCCTTTATACATGCCAAGTTTCAGATGGCTACCTACTCATACAAGCAAGCAGTAGCGGTTTGAAATTTTCACAATTTGGGCTACACGTTCGGGACGATTCGTGACCTTAGGTGACTTGCACAATTCGGGCTGAAACTAGTGCCAAATGAGAGGGTTGGGATGAACATTCAATTGACCATATGTGCCAAAAATTCTCGTTCTTTAGTTTTCGAGTTATAGCCCCTGGAAGTCGTAAACTGCACGACTTTGCCCTCGAATATCTCGACAACGGAGAAAGGAGAATTTCTGGGATTTTTTCCCAAGAAATATACGGGAATTATCTGTAATTTTAGCACAGTTTCAGAACGATTCGTGAAAGTCACCTTTTAAGAATAACTTCCACTGCAGCCCATACATAAAAGTTTGCTCCTTTATTACTCTGCACATGGACAATTATTTGCGCTGTTATTTGCCCCAGGCATGTACCTATGTAATTACCGTTTACAGTGTAAAGATGGATGTTATCGGTCGCTGAACGTCGGAGCAGTAGGCGTTTAATGCATTTTCCCATAGGGTCCAATGCAAAATTGACACCTCATTTTCTCCATTCTCAAGAGCTTTGAGTCTCTGCAAAACATATACATGTGTAGACACAAATAAGTGAAATAGAATGAAGGCTATTTCAGCTTTAGCTTTTATTCCGTTTGGGAGCTAAAGTCGCACAAACTTTTGTTTACAAAAATTTCGATGGCCTGTAGTTCGCAAGTTATGCAATCAGTTGACATAAGATTGTGCATGCATGTAGACATGTTAATGGCCTTTATACATGCCAAGTTTCAGATGGCTACCTACTCATACAAGCAAGCAGTAGCGGTTTGAAATTTTCACAATTTGGGCTACACGTTCGGGACGATTCGTGACGTTAGGTGACTTGCACAATTCGGGCTGAAACTAGTGCCAAATGAGAGGGTTGGGATAAACATTCAATTGACCATATGTGCCAAAAATTCTCGTTCTTTAGTTTTCGAGTTATAGCCCCTGGAAGTCGTAAACTGCACGACTTTGCCCTCGAATATCTCGACAACGGAGAAAGGAGAATTTCTGGGATTTTTTCCCAAGAAATATATGGGAATTATCTGTAATTTTAGCACAGTTTCAGAACGATTCGTGAAAGTCACCTTTTAAGAATAACTTCCACTGCAGCCCATACATAAAAGTTTGCTCCTTTATTACTCTGCACATGGACAATTATTTGCGCTGTTATTTGCCCCAGGCATGTACCTATGTAATTACCGTTTACAGTGTAAAGATGGATGTTATCGGTCGCTGAACGTCGGAGCAGTAGGCGTTTAATGCATTTTCCCATAGGGTCCAATGCAAAATTGACACCTCATTTTCTCCGTTCTCAAGAGCTTTGAGTCTCTGCAAAACATATACATGTGTTGACACAAATAAGTGAAATAGAATGAAGGCTATTTCAGCTTTAGCTTTTATTCCGTTTGGGAGCTAAAGTCGCACAAACTTTTGTTTACAAAAAATTCGATGGCCTGTAGTTCGCAAGTTATGCAATCAGTTGACATAAGATTTTGCATGCATGTAGACATGTTAATGGCCTTTATACATGCCAAGTTTCAGATGGCTACCTACTCATACAAGCAAGCAGTAGCGGTTTGAAATTTTCACAATTTGGGCTACACGTTCGGGACGATTCGTGACCTTAGGTGACTTGCACAATTCGGGCTGAAACTAGTGCCAAATGAGAGGGTTGGGATGAACATTCAATTGACCATATGTGCCAAAAATTCTCGTTCTTTAGTTTTCGAGTTATAGCCCCTGGAAGTCGTAAACTGCACGACTTTGCCCTCGAATATCTCGACAACGGAGAAAGGAGAATTTCTGGGATTTTTTCCCAAGAAATATACGGGAATTATCTGTAATTTTAGCACAGTTTCAGAACGATTCGTGAAAGTCACCTTTTAAGAATAACTTCCACTGCAGCCCATACATAAAAGTTTGCTCCTTTATTACTCTGCACATGGACAATTATTTGCGCTGTTATTTGCCCCAGGCATGTACCTATGTAATTACCGTTTACAGTGTAAAGATGGATGTTATCGGTCGCTGAACGTCGGAGCAGTAGGCGTTTAATGCATTTTCCCATAGGGTCCAATGCAAAATTGACACCTCATTTTCTCCATTCTCAAGAGCTTTGAGTCTCTGCAAAACATATACATGTGTAGACACAAATAAGTGAAATAGAATGAAGGCTATTTCAGCTTTAGCTTTTATTCCGTTTGGGAGCTAAAGTCGCACAAACTTTTGTTTACAAAAATTTCGATGGCCTGTAGTTCGCAAGTTATGCAATCAGTTGACATAAGATTGTGCATGCATGTAGACATGTTAATGGCCTTTATACATGCCAAGTTTCAGATGGCTACCTACTCATACAAGCAAGCAGTAGCGGTTTGAAATTTTCACAATTTGGGCTACACGTTCGGGACGATTCGTGACGTTAGGTGACTTGCACAATTCGGGCTGAAACTAGTGCCAAATGAGAGGGTTGGGATAAACATTCAATTGACCATATGTGCCAAAAATTCTCGTTCTTTAGTTTTCGAGTTATAGCCCCTGGAAGTCGTAAACTGCACGACTTTGCCCTCGAATATCTCGACAACGGAGAAAGGAGAATTTCTGGGATTTTTTCCCAAGAAATATATGGGAATTATCTGTAATTTTAGCACAGTTTCAGAACGATTCGTGAAAGTCACCTTTTAAGAATAACTTCCACTGCAGCCCATACATAAAAGTTTGCTCCTTTATTACTCTGCACATGGACAATTATTTGCGCTGTTATTTGCCCCAGGCATGTACCTATGTAATTACCGTTTACAGTGTAAAGATGGATGTTATCGGTCGCTGAACGTCGGAGCAGTAGGCGTTTAATGCATTTTCCCATAGGGTCCAATGCAAAATTGACACCTCATTTTCTCCATTCTCAAGAGCTTTGAGTCTCTGCAAAACATATACATGTGTTGACACAAATAAGTGAAATAGAATGAAGGCTATTTCAGCTTTAGCTTTTATTCCGTTTGGGAGCTAAAGTCGCACAAACTTTTGTTTACAAAAAATTCGATGGCCTGTAGTTCGCAAGTTATGCAATCAGTTGACATAAGATTGTGCATGCATGTAGACATGTTAATGGCCTTTATACATGCCAAGTTTCAGATGGCTACCTACTCATACAAGCAAGCAGTAGCGGTTTGAAATTTTCACAATTTGGGCTACACGTTCGGGACGATTCGTGACCTTAGGTGACTTGCACAATTCGGGCTGAAACTAGTGCCAAATGAGAGGGTTGGGATAAACATTCAATTGACCATATGTGCCAAAAATTCTCGTTCTTTAGTTTTCGAGTTTTAGCCCCTGGAAGTCGTAAACTGCACGACTTTGCCCTCGAATATCTCGACAACGGAGAAAGGAGAATTTCTGGGATTTTTCCCAAGAAATATATGGGAATTATCTGTAATTTTAGCACAGTTTCAGAACGATTCGTGAAAGTCACCTTTTAAGAATAACTTCCACTGCAGCCCATACATAAAAGTTTGCTCCTTTATTACTCTGCACATGGACAATTATTTGCGCTGTTATTTGCCCCAGGCATGTACCTATGTAATTACCGTTTACAGTGTAAAGATGGATGTTATCGGTCGCTGAACGTCGGAGCAGTAGGCGTTTAATGCATTTTCCCATAGGGTCCAATGCAAAATTGACACCTCATTTTCTCCATTCTCAAGAGCTTTGAGTCTCTGCAAAACATATACATGTGTAGACACAAATAAGTGAAATAGAATGAAGGCTATTTCAGCTTTAGCTTTTATTCCGTTTGGGAGCTAAAGTCGCACAAACTTTTGTTTACAAAAATTTCGATGGCCTGTAGTTCGCAAGTTATGCAATCAGTATACATAAAATTGTGCATGCATGTAGACATGTTAATGGCCTTTATACATGCCAAGTTTCAGATGGCTACCTACTCATACAAGCAAGCAGTAGCGGTTTGAAATTTTCACAATTTGGGCTACACGTTCGGGACGATTCGTGACCTTAGGTGACTTGCACAATTCGGGCTGAAACTAGTGCCAAATGAGAGGGTTGGGATAAACATTCAATTGACCATATGTGCCAAAAATTCTCGTTCTTTAGTTTTCGAGTTATAGCCCCTGGAAGTCGTAAACTGCACGACTTTGCCCTCGAATATCTCGACAACGGAGAAAAGGAGAATTTCTGGGATTTTTTCCCAAGAAATATATGGGAATTATCTGTAATTTTAGCACAGTTTCAGAACGATTCGTGAAAGTCACCTTTTAAGAATAACTTCCACTGCAGCCCATACATAAAAGTTTGCTCCTTTATTACTCTGCACATGGACAATTATTTGCGCTGTTATTTGCCCCAGGCATGTACCTATGTAATTACCGTTTACAGTGTAAAGATGGATGTTATCGGTCGCTGAACGTCGGAGCAGTAGGCGTTTAATGCATTTTCCCATAGGGTCCAATGCAAAATTGACACCTCATTTTCTCCATTCTCAAGAGCTTTGAGTCTCTGCAAAACATATACATGTGTAGACACAAATAAGTGAAATAGAATGAAGGCTATTTCAGCTTTAGCTTTTATTCCGTTTGGGAGCTAAAGTCGCACAAACTTTTGTTTACAAAAATTTCGATGGCCTATAGTTCGCAAGTTATGCAATCAGTTGATATAAGATTGTGCATGCATGTAGACATGTTAATGGCCTTTATACATGCCAAGTTTCAGATGGCTACCTACTCATACAAGCAAGCAGTAGCGGTTTGAAATTTTCACAATTTGGGCTACACGTTCGGGACGATTCGTGACCTTAGGTGACTTGCACAATTCGGGCTGAAACTAGTGCCAAATGAGAGGGTTGGGATAAACATTCAATTGACCATATGTGCCAAAAATTCTCGTTCTTTAGTTTTCGAGTTATAGCCCCTGGAAGTCGTAAACTGCACGACTTTGCCCTCGAATATCTCGACAACGGAGAAAGGAGAATTTCTGGGATTTTTTCCCAAGAAATATATGGGAATTATCTGTAATTTTAGCACAGTTTCAGAACGATTCGTGAAAGTCACCTTTTAAGAATAACTTCCACTGCAGCCCATACATAAAAGTTTGCTCCTTTATTACTCTGCACATGGACAATTATTTGCGCTGTTATTTGCCCCAGGCATGTACCTATGTAATTACCGTTTACAGTGTAAAGATGGATGTTATCGGTCGCTGAACGTCGGAGCAGTAGGCGTTTAATGCATTTTCCCATAGGGTCCAATGCAAAATTGACACCTCATTTTCTCCATTCTCAAGAGCTTTGAGTCTCTGCAAAACATGTACATGTGTAGACACAAATAAGTGAAATAGAATGAAGGCTATTTCAGCTTTAGCTTTTATTCCGTTTGGGAGCTAAAGTCGCACAAACTTTTGTTTACAAAAATTTCGATGGCCTATAGTTCGCAAGTTATGCAATCAGTTGACATAAGATTGTGCATGCATGTAGACATGTTAATGGCCTTTATACATGCCAAGTTTCAGATGGCTACCTACTCATACAAGCAAGCAGTAGCGGTTTGAAATTTTCACAATTTGGGCTACACGTTCGGGACGATTCGTGACCTTAGGTGACTTGCACAATTCGGGCTGAAACTAGTGCCAAATGAGAGGGTTGGGATAAACATTCAATTGACCATATGTGCCAAAAATTCTCGTTCTTTAGTTTTCGAGTTATAGCCCCTGGAAGTCGTAAACTGCACGACTTTGCCCTCGAATATCTCGACAACGGAGAAAGGAGAATTTCTGGGATTTTTTCCCAAGAAATATATGGGAATTATCTGTAATTTTAGCACAGTTTCAGAACGATTCGTGAAAGTCACCTTTTAAGAATAACTTCCACTGCAGCCCATACATAAAAGTTTGCTCCTTTATTACTCTGCACATGGACAATTATTTGCGCTGTTATTTGCCCCAGGCATGTACCTATGTAATTACCGTTTACAGTGTAAAGATGGATGTTATCGGTCGCTGAACGTCGGAGCAGTAGGCGTTTAATGCATTTTCCCATAGGGTCCAATGCAAAATTGACACCTCATTTTCTCCATTCTCAAGAGCTTTGAGTCTCTGCAAAACATATACATGTGTAGACACAAATAAGTGAAATAGAATGAAGGCTATTTCAGCTTTAGCTTTTATTCCGTTTGGGAGCTAAAGTCGCACAAACTTTTGTTTTCAAAAAATTCGATGGCCTGTAGTTCGCAAGTTATGCAATCAGTTGACATAAGATTGTGCATGCCTGTAGACATGTTAATGGCCTTTATACATGCCAAGTTTCAGATGGCTACCTACTCATACAAGCAAGCAGTAGCGGTTTGTAATTTTCACAATTTGGGCTACACGTTCGGGACGATTCGTGACCTTAGGTGACTTGCACAATTCAGGCTGAAACTAGTGCCAAATGAGAGGGTTGGGATAAACATTCAATTGACCATATGTGCTAAAAATTCTCGTTCTTTAGTTTTCGAGTTATAGCCCCTGGAAGTCGTAAACTGCACGACTTTGCCCTCGAATATCTCGACAACGGAGAAAGGAGAATTTCTGGGATTTTTTCCCAAGAAATATATGGGAATTATCTGTAATTTTAGCACAGTTTCAGAACGATTCGTGAAAGTCACCTTTTAAGAATAACTTCCACTGCAGCCCATACATAAAAGTTTGCTCCTTTATTACTCTGCACATGGACAATTATTTGCGCTGTTATTTGCCCCAGGCATGTACCTATGTAATTACCGTTTACTGTGTAAAGATGGATGTTATCGGTCGCTGAACGTCGGAGCAGTAGGCGTTTAATGCATTTTCCCATAGGGTCCAATGCAAAATTGACACCTCATTTTCTCCATTCTCAAGAGCTTTGAGTCTCTGCAAAACATATACATGTGTAGACACAAATAAGTGAAATAGAATGAAGGCTATTTCAGCTTTAGCTTTTATTCTGTTTGGGAGCTAAAGTCGCACAAACTTTTGTTTACAAAAAATTCGATGGCCTGTAGTTCGCAAGTTATGCAATCAGTTGACATAAGATTGTGCATGCATGTAGACATGTTAATGGCCTTTATACATGCCAAGTTTCAGATGGCTACCTACTCATACAAGCAAGCAGTAGCGGTTTGAAATTTTCACAATTTGGGCTACACGTTCGGGACGATTCGTGACCTTAGGTGACTTGCACAATTCGGGCTGAAACTAGTGCCAAATGAGAGGGTTGGGATAAACATTCAATTGACCATATGTGCCAAAAATTCTCGTTCTTTAGTTTTCGAGTTATAGCCCCTGGAAGTCGTAAACTGCACGACTTTGCCCTCGAATATCTCGACAACGGAGAAAGGAGAATTTCTGGGATTTTTTCCCAAGAAATATATGGGAATTATCTGTAATTTTAGCACAGTTTCAGAACGATTCGTGAAAGTCACCTTTTAAGAATAACTTCCACTGCAGCCCATACATAAAAGTTTGCTCCTTTATTACTCTGCACATGGACAATTATTTGCGCTGTTATTTGCCCCAGGCATGTACCTATGTAATTACCGTTTACAGTGTAAAGATGGATGTTATCGGTCGCTGAACGTCGGAGCAGTAGGCGTTTAATGCATTTTCCCATAGGGTCCAATGCAAAATTGACACCTCATTTTCTCCATTCTCAAGAGCTTTGAGTCTCTGCAAAACATATACATGTGTAGACACAAATAAGTGAAATAGAATGAAGGCTATTTCAGCTTTAGCTTTTATTCCGTTTGGGAGCTAAAGTCGCACAAACTTTTGTTTACAAAAAATTCGATGGCCTGTAGTTCGCAAGTTATGCAATCAGTTGACATAAGATTGTGCATGCATGTAGACATGTTAATGGCCTTTATACATGCCAAGTTTCAGATGGCTACCTACTCATACAAGCAAGCAGTAGCGGTTTGAAATTTTCACAATATGGGCTACACGTTCGGGACGATTCGTGACCTTAGGTGACTTGCACAATTCGGGCTGAAACTAGTGCCAAATGAGAGGGTTGGGATAAACATTCAATTGACCATATGTGCCAAAAATTCTCGTTCTTTAGTTTTCGAGTTATAGCCCCTGGAAGTCGTAAACTGCACGACTTTGCCCTCGAATATCTCGACAACGGAGAAAGGAGAATTTCTGGGATTTTTTCCCAAGAAATATATGGGAATTATCTGTAATTTTAGCACAGTTTCAGAACGATTCGTGAAAGTCACCTTTTAAGAATAACTTCCACTGCAGCCCATACATAAAAGTTTGCTCCTTTATTACTCTGCACATGGACAATTATTTGCGCTGTTATTTGCCCCAGGCATGTACCTATGTAATTACCGTTTACAGTGTAAAGATGGATGTTATCGGTCGCTGAACGTCGGAGCAGTAGGCGTTTAATGCATTTTCCCATAGGGTCCAATGCAAAATTGACACCTCATTTTCTCCATTCTCAAGAGCTTTGAGTCTCTGCAAAACATATACATGTGTAGACACAAATAAGTGAAATAGAATGAAGGCTATTTCAGCTTTAGCTTTTATTCCGTTAGGGAGCTAAAGTCGCACAAACTTTTGTTTACAAAAATTTCGATGGCCTGTAGTTCGCAAGTTATGCAATCAGTTGACATAAGATTGTGCATGCATGTAGACATGTTAATGGCCTTTATACATGCCAAGTTTCAGATGGCTACCTACTCATACAAGCAAGCAGTAGCGGTTTGAAATTTTCACAATTTGGGCTACACGTTCGGGACGATTCGTGACCTTAGGTGACTTGCACAATTCGGGCTGAAACTAGTGCCAAATGAGAGGGTTGGGATAAACATTCAATTGACCATATGTGCCAAAAATTCTCGTTCTTTAGTTTTCGAGTTATAGCCCCTGGAAGTCGTAAACTGCACGACTTTGCCCTCGAATATCTCGACAACGGAGAAAGGAGAATTTCTGGGATTTTTTCCCAAGAAATATATGGGAATTATCTGTAATTTTAGCACAGTTTCAGAACGATTCGTGAAAGTCACCTTTTAAGAATAACTTCCACTGCAGCCCATACATAAAAGTTTGCTCCTTTATTACTCTGCACATGGACAATTATTTGCGCTGTTATTTGCCCCAGGCATGTACCTATGTAATTACCGTTTACAGTGTTAAGATGGATGTTATCGGTCGCTGAACGTCGGAGCAGTAGGCGTTTAATGCATTTTCCCATAGGGTCCAATGCAAAATTGACACCTCATTTTCTCCATTCTCAAGAGCTTTGAGTCTCTGCAAAACATATACATGTGTAGACACAAATAAGTGAAATAGAATGAAGGCTATTTTAGCTTTAGCTTTTATTCCGTTTGGGAGCTAGAGTCGCACAAACTTTTGTTTACAAAAATTTCGATGGCCTGTAGTTCGCAAGTTATGCAATCAGTTGACATAAGATTGTGCATGCATGTAGACATGTTAATGGCCTTTATACATGCCAAGTTTCAGATGGCTACCTACTCATACAAGCAAGCAGTAGCGGTTTGAAATTTTCACAATTTGGGCTACACGTTCGGGACGATTCGTGACCTAAGGTGACTTGCACAATTCGGGCTGAAACTAGTGCCAAATGAGAGGGTTGGGATAAACATTCAATTGACCATATGTGCCAAAAATTCTCGTTCTTTAGTTTTCGAGTTATAGCCCCTGGAAGTCGTAAACTGCACGACTTTGCCCTCGAATATCTCGACAACGGAGAAAGGAGAATTTCTGGGATTTTTTCCCAAGAAATATATGGGAATTATCTGTAATTTTAGCACAGTTTCAGAACGATTCGTGAAAGTCACCTTTTAAGAATAACTTCCACTGCAGCCCATACATAAAAGTTTGCTCCTTTATTACTCTGCACATGGACAATTATTTGCGCTGTTATTTACCCCAGGCATGTACCTATGTAATTACCGTTTACAGTGTAAAGATGGATGTTATCGGTCGCTGAACGTCGGAGCAGTAGGCGTTTAATGCATTTTCCCATAGGGTCCAATGCAAAATTGACACCTCATTTTCTCCATTCTCAAGAGCTTTGAGTCTCTGCAAAACATATACATGTGTAGACACAAATAAGTGAAATAGAATGAAGGCTATTTCAGCTTTAGCTTTTATTCCGTTTGGGAGCTAAAGTCGCACAAACTTTTGTTTACAAAAATTTCGATGGCCTATAGTTCGCAAGTTATGCAATCAGTTGACATAAGATTGTGCATGCATGTAGACATGTTAATGGCCTTTATACATGCCAAGTTTCAGATGGCTACCTACTCATACAAGCAAGCAGTAGCGGTTTGAAATTTTCACAATTTGGGCTACACGTTCGGGACGATTCGTGACCTAAGGTGACTTGCACAATTCGGGCTGAAACTAGTGCCAAATGAGAGGGTTGGGATAAACATTCAATTGACCATATGTGCCAAAAATTCTCGTTCTTTAGTTTTCGAGTTATAGCCCCTGGAAGTCGTAAACTGCACGACTTTGCCCTCGAATATCTCGACAACGGAGAAAGGAGAATGGGATTTTTTCCCAAGAAATATATGGGAATTATCTGTAATTTTAGCACAGTTTCAGAACGATTCGTGAAAGTCACCTTTTAAGAATAACTTCCACTGCAGCCCATACATAAAAGTTTGCTCCTTTATTACTCTGCACATGGACAATTATTTGCGCTGTTATTTACCCCAGGCATGTACCTATGTAATTACCGTTTACAGTGTAAAGATGGATGTTATCGGTCGCTGAACGTCGGAGCAGTAGGCGTTTAATGCATTTTCCCATAGGGTCCAATGCAAAATTGACACCTCATTTTCTCCATTCTCAAGAGCTTTGAGTCTCTGCAAAACATATACATGTGTAGACACAAATAAGTGAAATAGAATGAAGGCTATTTCAGCTTTAGCTTTTATTCCGTTTGGGAGCTAAAGTCGCACAAACTTTTGTTTACAAAAATTTCGATGGCCTGTAGTTCGCAAGTTATGCAATCAGTTGACATAAGATTGTGCATGCATGTAGACATGTTAATGGCCTTTATACATGCCAAGTTTCAGATGGCTACCTACTCATACAAGCAAGCAGTAGCGGTTTGAAATTTTCACAATTTGGGCTACACGTTCGGGACGATTCGTGACCTTAGGTGACTTGCACAATTCGGGCTGAAACTAGTGCCAAATGAGAGGGTTGGGATAAACATTCAATTGACCATATGTGCCAAAAATTCTCGTTCTTTAGTTTTCGAGTTATAGCCCCTGGAAGTCGTAAACTGCACGACTTTGCCCTCGAATATCTCGACAACGGAGAAAGGAGAATTTCTGGGATTTTTTCCCAAGAAATATATGGGAATTATCTGTAATTTTAGCACAGTTTCAGAACGATTCGTGAAAGTCACCTTTTAAGAATAACTTCTACTGCAGCCCATACATAAAAGTTTGCTCCTTTATTACTCTGCACATGGACAATTATTTGCGCTGTTATTTGCCCCAGGCATGTACCTATGTAATTACCGTTTACAGTGTAAAGATGGATGTTATCGGTCGCTGAACGTCGGAGCAGTAGGCGTTTAATGCATTTTCCCATAGGGTCCAATGCAAAATTGACACCTCATTTTCTCCATTCTCAAGAGCTTTGAGTCTCTGCAAAACATATACATGTGTAGACACAAATAAGTGAAATAGAATGAAGGCTATTTTAGCTTTAGCTTTTATTCCGTTTGGGAGCTAGAGTCGCACAAACTTTTGTTTACAAAAATTTCGATGGCCTGTAGTTCGCAAGTTATGCAATCAGTTGACATAAGATTGTGCATGCATGTAGACATGTTAATGGCCTTTATACATGCCAAGTTTCAGATGGCTACCTACTCATACAAGCAAGCAGTAGCGGTTTGAAATTTTCACAATTTGGGCTACACGTTCGGGACGATTCGTGACCTAAGGTGACTTGCACAATTCGGGCTGAAACTAGTGCCAAATGAGAGGGTTGGGATAAACATTCAATTGACCATATGTGCCAAAAATTCTCGTTCTTTAGTTTTCGAGTTATAGCCCCTGGAAGTCGTAAACTGCACGACTTTGCCCTCGAATATCTCGACAACGGAGAAAGGAGAATTTCTGGGATTTTTTCCCAAGAAATATATGGGAATTATCTGTAATTTTAGCACAGTTTCAGAACGATTCGTGAAAGTCACCTTTTAAGAATAACTTCCACTGCAGCCCATACATAAAAGTTTGCTCCTTTATTACTCTGCACATGGACAATTATTTGCGCTGTTATTTACCCCAGGCATGTACCTATGTAATTACCGTTTACAGTGTAAAGATGGATGTTATCGGTCGCTGAACGTCGGAGCAGTAGGCGTTTAATGCATTTTCCCATAGGGTCCAATGCAAAATTGACACCTCATTTTCTCCATTCTCAAGAGCTTTGAGTCTCTGCAAAACATATACATGTGTAGACACAAATAAGTGAAATAGAATGAAGGCTATTTCAGCTTTAGCTTTTATTCCGTTTGGGAGCTAAAGTCGCACAAACTTTTGTTTACAAAAATTTCGATGGCCTGTAGTTCGCAAGTTATGCAATCAGTTGACATAAGATTGTGCATGCATGTAGACATGTTAATGGCCTTTATACATGCCAAGTTTCAGATGGCTACCTACTCATACAAGCAAGCAGTAGCGGTTTGAAATTTTCACAATTTGGGCTACACGTTCGGGACGATTCGTGACCTTAGGTGACTTGCACAATTCGGGCTGAAACTAGTGCCAAATGAGAGGGTTGGGATAAACATTCAATTGACCATATGTGCCAAAAATTCTCGTTCTTTAGTTTTCGAGTTATAGCCCCTGGAAGTCGTAAACTGCACGACTTTGCCCTCGAATATCTCGACAACGGAGAAAGGAGAATTTCTGGGATTTTTTCCCAAGAAATATATGGGAATTATCTGTAATTTTAGCACAGTTTCAGAACGATTCGTGAAAGTCACCTTTTAAGAATAACTTCTACTGCAGCCCATACATAAAAGTTTGCTCCTTTATTACTCTGCACATGGACAATTATTTGCGCTGTTATTTGCCCCAGGCATGTACCTATGTAATTACCGTTTACAGTGTAAAGATGGATGTTATCGGTCGCTGAACGTCGGAGCAGTAGGCGTTTAATGCATTTTCCCATAGTGTCCAATGCAAAACTGACACCTCATTTTCTCCATTCTCAAGAGCTTTGAGTCTCTGCAAAACATATTCATGTGTAGACACAAATAAGTGAAATAGAATGAAGGCTATTTCAGCTTTAGCTTTTATTCCGTTTGGGAGCTAAAGTCGTACAAACTTTTGTTTACAAAAATTTCGATTGCCTATAGTTCTCAAGTTATGCAATCAGTTGACATAAGATTGTGCATGCATGTAGACATGTTAATGGCCTTTATACATGCCAAGTTTCAGATGGCTACCTACTCATACAAGCAAGCAGTAGCGGTTTGAAATTTTCACAATTTGGGCTACACGTTCGGGACGATTCGTGACCTTAGGTGACTTGCACAATTCGGGCTGAAACTAGTGCCAAATGAGAGGGTTGGGATAAACATTCAATTGACCATATGTGCCAAAAATTCTCGTTCTTTAGTTTTTGAGTTATAGCCCCTGGAAGTCGTAAACTGCACGACTTTGCCCTCGAATATCTCGACAACGGAGAAAGGAGAATTTCTGGGATTTTTTCCCAAGAAATATATGGGAATTATCTGTAATTTTAGCACAGTTTCAGAACGATTCGTGAAAGTCACCTTTTAAGAATAACTTCCACTGCAGCCCATACATAAAAGTTTGCTCCTTTATTACTCTGCACATGGACAATTATTTGCGCTGTTATTTACCCCAGGCATGTACCTATGTAATTACCGTTTACAGTGTAAAGATGGATGTTATCGGTCGCTGAACGTCGGAGCAGTAGGCGTTTAATGCATTTTCCCATAGGGTCCAATGCAAAATTGACACCTCATTTTCTCCATTCTCAAGAGCTTTGAGTCTCTGCAAAACATATACATGTGTAGACACAAATAAGTGAAATAGAATGAAGGCTATTTCAGCTTTAGCTTTTATTCCGTTTGGGAGCTAAAGTCGCACAAACTTTTGTTTACAAAAATTTCGATGGCCTGTAGTTCGCAAGTTATGCAATCAGTTGACATAAGATTGTGCATGCATGTAGACATGTTAATGGCCTTTATACATGCCAAGTTTCAGATGGCTACCTACTCATACAAGCAAGCAGTAGCGGTTTGAAATTTTCACAATTTGGGCTACACGTTCGGGACGATTCGTGACCTTAGGTGACTTGCACAATTCGGGCTGAAACTAGTGCCAAATGAGAGGGTTGGGATAAACATTCAATTGACCATATGTGCCAAAAATTCTCGTTCTTTAGTTTTCGAGTTATAGCCCCTGGAAGTCGTAAACTGCACGACTTTGCCCTCGAATATCTCGACAACGGAGAAAGGAGAATTTCTGGGATTTTTTCCCAAGAAATATATGGGAATTATCTGTAATTTTAGCACAGTTTCAGAACGATTCGTGAAAGTCACCTTTTAAGAATAACTTCTACTGCAGCCCATACATAAAAGTTTGCTCCTTTATTACTCTGCACATGGACAATTATTTGCGCTGTTATTTGCCCCAGGCATGTACCTATGTAATTACCGTTTACAGTGTAAAGATGGATGTTATCGGTCGCTGAACGTCGGAGCAGTAGGCGTTTAATGCATTTTCCCATAGGGTCCAATGCAAAACTGACACCTCATTTTCTCCATTCTCAAGAGCTTTGAGTCTCTGCAAAACATATACATGTGTAGACACAAATAAGTGAAATAGAATGAAGGCTATTTCAGCTTTAGCTTTTATTCCGTTTGGGAGCTAAAGTCGTACAAACTTTTGTTTACAAAAATTTCGATTGCCTATAGTTCTCAAGTTATGCAATCAGTTGACATAAGATTGTGCATGCATGTAGACATGTTAATGGCCTTTATACATGCCAAGTTTCAGATGGCTACCTACTCATACAAGCAAGCAGTAGCGGTTTGAAATTTTCACAATTTGGGCTACACGTTCGGGACGATTCGTGACCTTAGGTGACTTGCACAATTCGGGCTGAAACTAGTGCCAAATGAGAGGGTTGGGATAAACATTCAATTGACCATATGTGCCAAAAATTCTCGTTCTTTAGTTTTCGAGTTATAGCCCCTGGAAGTCGTAAACTGCACGACTTTGCCCTCGAATATCTCGACAACGGAGAAAGGAGAATTTCTGGGATTTTTTCCCAAGAAATATATGGGAATTATCTGTAATTTTAGCACAGTTTCAGAACGATTCGTGAAAGTCACCTTTTAAGAATAACTTCCACTGCAGCCCATACATAAAAGTTTGCTCCTTTATTACTCTGCACATGGACAATTATTTGCGCTGTTATTTGCCCCAGGCATGTACCTATGTAATTACCGTTTACAGTGTAAAGATGGATGTTATCGGTCGCTGAACGTCGGAGCAGTAGGCGTTTAATGCATTTTCCCATAGGGTCCAATGCAAAATTGACACCTCATTTTCTCCATTCTCAAGAGCTTTGAGTCTCTGCAAAACATATACATGTGTAGACACAAATAAGTGAAATAGAATGAAGGCTATTTCAGCTTTAGCTTTTATTCCGTTTGGGAGCTAAAGTCGCACAAACTTTTGTTTACAAAAATTTCGATGGCCTATAGTTCGCAAGTTATGCAATCAGTTGACATAAGATTGTGCATGCATGTAGACATGTTAATGGCCTTTATACATGCCAAGTTTCAGATGGCTACCTACTCATACAAGCAAGCAGTAGCGGTTTGAAATTTTCACAATTTGGGCTACACGTTCGGGACGATTCGTGACCTTAGGTGACTTGCACAATTTGGGCTGAAACTAGTGCCAAATGAGAGGGTTGGGATAAACATTCAATTGACCATATGTGCCAAAAATTCTCGTTCTTTAGTTTTCGAGTTATAGCCCCTGGAAGTCGTAAACTGCACGACTTTGCCCTCGAATATCTCGACAACGGAGAAAGGAGAATTTCTGGGATTTTTTCCCAAGAAATATATGGGAATTATCTGTAATTTTAGCACAGTTTCAGAACGATTCGTGAAAGTCACCTTTTAAGAATAACTTCCACTGCAGCCCATACATAAAAGTTTGCTCCTTTATTACTCTGCACATGGACAATTATTTGCGCTGTTATTTGCCCCAGGCATGTACCTATGTAATTACCGTTTACAGTGTAAAGATGGATGTTATCGGTCGCTGAACGTCGGAGCAGTAGGCGTTTAATGCATTTTCCCATAGGGTCCAACGCAAAATTGACACCTCATTTTCTCCATTCTCAAGAGCTTTGAGTCTCTGCAAAACATATACATGTGTAGACACAAATAAGTGAAATAGAATGAAGGCTATTTCAGCTTTAGCTTTTATTCCGTTTGGGAGCTAAAGTCGCACAAACTTTTGTTTACAAAAATTTCGATGGCCTGTAGTTTGCAAGTTATGCAATCAGTTGACATAAGATTGTGCATGCATGTAGACATGTTAATGGCCTTTATACATGCCAAGTTTCAGATGGCTACCTACTCATACAAGCAAGCAGTAGCGGTTTGAAATTTTCACAATTTGGGCTACACGTTCGGGACGATTCGTGACCTTAGGTGACTTGCACAATTCGGGCTGAAACTAGTGCCAAATGAGAGGGTTGGGATAAACATTCAATTGACCATATGTGCCAAAAATTCTCGTTCTTTAGTTTTCGAGTTATAGCCCCTGGAAGTCGTAAACTGCACGACTTTGCCCTCGAATATCTCGACAACGGAGAAAGGAGAATTTCTGGGATTTTTTCCCAAGAAATATATGGGAATTATCTGTAATTTTAGCACAGTTTCAGAACGATTCGTGAAAGTCACCTTTTAAGAATAACTTCCACTGCAGCCCATACATAAAAGTTTGCTCCTTTATTACTCTGCACGTGGACAATTATTTGCGCTATTATTTGCCCCAGGCATGTACCTATGTAATTACCGTTTACAGTGTAAAGATGGATGTTATCGGTCGCTGAACGTCGGAGCAGTAGGCGTTTAATGCATTTTCCCATAGGGTCCAATGCAAAATTGACACCCCATTTTCTCCATTCTCGAGAGCTTTGAGTCTCTGCAAAACATATACATGTGTAGACACAAATAAGTGAAATAGAATGAAGGCTATTTCAGCTTTAGCTTTTATTCCGTTTGGGAGCTAAAGTCGCACAAACTTTTGTTTACAAAAATTTCGATGGCCTGTAGTTCGCAAGTTATGCAATCAGTTGACATAAGATTGTGCATGCATGTAGACATGTTAATGGCCTTTATACATGCCAAGTTTCAGATGGCTACCTACTCATACAAGCAAGCAGTAGCGGTTTGAAATTTTCACAATTTGGGCTACACGTTCGGGACGATTCGTGACCTAAGGTGACTTGCACAATTCGGGCTGAAACTAGTGCCAAATGAGAGGGTTGGGATAAACATTCAATTGACCATATGTGCCAAAAATTCTCGTTCTTTAGTTTTCGAGTTATAGCCCCTGGAAGTCGTAAACTGCACGACTTTGCCCTCGAATATATCGACAACGGAGAAAGGAGAATTTCTGGGATTTTTTCCCAAGAAATATATGGGAATTATCTGTAATTTTAGCACAGTTTCAGAACGATTCGTGAAAGTCACCTTTTAAGAATAACTTCCACTGCAGCCCATACATAAAAGTTTGCTCCTTTATTACTCTTCACATGGACAATTATTTGCGCTGTTATTTGCCCCAGGCATGTACCTATGTAATTACCGTTTACAGTGTAAAGATGGATGTTATCGGTCGCTGAACGTCGGAGCAGTAGGCGTTTAATGCATTTTCCCATAGGGTCCAATGCAAAATTGACACCTCATTTTCTCCATTCTCAAGAGCTTTGAGTCTCTGCAAAACATATACATGTGTAGACACAAATAAGTGAAATAGAATGAAGGCTATTTTAGCTTTAGCTTTTATTCCGTTTGGGAGCTAGAGTCGCACAAACTTTTGTTTACAAAAATTTCGATGGCCTGTAGTTCGCAAGTTATGCAATCAGTTGACATAAGATTGTGCATGCATGTAGACATGTTAATGGCCTTTATACATGCCAAGTTTCAGATGGCTACCTACTCATACAAGCAAGCAGTAGCGGTTTGAAATTTTCACAATTTGGGCTACACGTTCGGGACAATTCGTGACCTTAGGTGACTTGCACAATTCGGGCTGAAACTAGTGCCAAATGAGAGGGTTGGGATAAACATTCAATTGACCATATGTGCCAAAAATTCTCGTTCTTTAGTTTTCGAGTTATAGCCCCTGGAAGTCGTAAACTGCACGACTTTGCCCTCGAATATCTCGACAACGGAGAAAGGAGAATTTCTGGGATTTTTTTCCCAATAAATATATGGGAATTATCTGTAATTTTAGCACAGTTTCAGAACGATTCGTGAAAGTCACCTTTTAAGAATAACTTCCACTGCAGCCCATACATAAAAGTTTGCTCCTTTATTACTCTGCACATGGACAATTATTTGCGCTGTTATTTGCCCCAGGCATGTACCTATGTAATTACCGTTTACAGTGTAAAGATGGATGTTATCGGTCGCTGAACGTCGGAGCAGTAGGCGTTTAATGCATTTTCCCATAGGGTCCAATGCAAAATTGACACCTCATTTTCTCCATTCTCAAGAGCTTTGAGTCTCTGCAAAACATATACATGTGTAGACACAAATAAGTGAAATAGAATGAAGGCTATTTCAGCTTTAGCTTTTATTCCGTTTGGGAGCTAAAGTCGCACAAACTTTTGTTTACAAAAATTTCGATGGCCTATAGTTCGCAAGTTATGCAATCAGTTGACAACAGATTGTGCATGCATCTAGACATGTTAATGGCCTTTATACATGCCAAGTTTCAGATGGCTACCTACTCATACAAGCAAGCAGTAGCGGTTTGAAATTTTCACAATTTGGGCTACACGTTCGGGACGATTCGTGACCTTAGGTGACTTGCACAATTCGGGCTGAAACTAGTGCCAAATGAGAGGGTTGGGATAAACATTCAATTGACCATATGTGCCAAAAATTCTCGTTCTTTAGTTTTCGAGTTATAGCCCCTGGAAGTCGTAAACTGCACGACTTTGCCCTCGAATATCTCGACAACGGAGAAAGGAGAATTTCTGGGATTTTTTCCCAAGAAATATATGGGAATTATCTGTAATTTTAGCACAGTTTCAGAACGATTCGTGAAAGTCACCTTTTAAGAATAACTTCCACTGCAGCCCATACATAAAAGTTTGCTCCTTTATTACTCTGCACGTGGACAATTATTTGCGCTATTATTTGCCCCAGGCATGTACCTATGTAATTACCGTTTACAGTGTAAAGATGGATGTTATCGGTCGCTGAACGTCGGAGCAGTAGGCGTTTAATGCATTTTCCCATAGGGTCCAATGCAAAATTGACACCTCATTTTCTCCATTCTCGAGAGCTTTGAGTCTCTGCAAAACATATACATGTGTAGACACAAATAAGTGAAATAGAATGAAGGCTATTTCAGCTTTAGCTTTTATTCCGTTTGGGAGCTAAAGTCGCACAAACTTTTGTTTACACAAATTTCGATGGCCTGTAGTTCGCAAGTTATGCAATCAGTTGACATAAGATTGTGCATGCATGTAGACATGTTAATGGCCTTTATACATGCCAAGTTTCAGATGGCTACCTACTCATACAAGCAAGCAGTAGCGGTTTGAAATTTTCACAATTTGGGCTACACGTTCGGGACGATTCGTGACCTAAGGTGACTTGCACAATTCGGGCTGAAACTAGTGCCAAATGAGAGGGTTGGGATAAACATTCAATTGACCATATGTGCCAAAAATTCTCGTTCTTTAGTTTTCGAGTTATAGCCCCTGGAAGTCGTAAACTGCACGACTTTGCCCTCGAATATATCGACAACGGAGAAAGGAGAATTTCTGGGATTTTTTCCCAAGAAATATATGGGAATTATCTGTAATTTTAGCACAGTTTCAGAACGATTCGTGAAAGTCACCTTTTAAGAATAACTTCCACTGCAGCCCATACATAAAAGTTTGCTCCTTTATTACTCTTCACATGGACAATTATTTGCGCTGTTATTTGCCCCAGGCATGTACCTATGTAATTACCGTTTACAGTGTAAAGATGGATGTTATCGGTCGCTGAACGTCGGAGCAGTAGGCGTTTAATGCATTTTCCCATAGGGTCCAATGCAAAATTGACACCTCATTTTCTCCATTCTCAAGAGCTTTGAGTCTCTGCAAAACATATACATGTGTAGACACAAATAAGTGAAATAGAATGAAGGCTATTTTAGCTTTAGCTTTTATTCCGTTTGGGAGCTAGAGTCGCACAAACTTTTGTTTACAAAAATTTCGATGGCCTGTAGTTCGCAAGTTATGCAATCAGTTGACATAAGATTGTGCATGCATGTAGACATGTTAATGGCCTTTATACATGCCAAGTTTCAGATGGCTACCTACTCATACAAGCAAGCAGTAGCGGTTTGAAATTTTCACAATTTGGGCTACACGTTCGGGACAATTCGTGACCTTAGGTGACTTGCACAATTCGGGCTGAAACTAGTGCCAAATGAGAGGGTTGGGATAAACATTCAATTGACCATATGTGCCATAAATTCTCGTTCTTTAGTTTTCGAGTTATAGCCCCTGGAAGTCGTAAACTGCACGACTTTGCCCTCGAATATCTCGACAACGGAGAAAGGAGAATTTCTGGGATTTTTTTCCCAATAAATATATGGGAATTATCTGTAATTTTAGCACAGTTTCAGAACGATTCGTGAAAGTCACCTTTTAAGAATAACTTCCACTGCAGCCCATACATAAAAGTTTGCTCCTTTATTACTCTGCACATGGACAATTATTTGCGCTGTTATTTGCCCCAGGCATGTACCTATGTAATTACCGTTTACAGTGTAAAGATGGATGTTATCGGTCGCTGAACGTCGGAGCAGTAGGCGTTTAATGCATTTTCCCATAGGGTCCAATGCAAAATTGACACCTCATTTTCTCCATTCTCAAGAGCTTTGAGTCTCTGCAAAACATATACATGTGTAGACACAAATAAGTGAAATAGAATGAAGGCTATTTCAGCTTTAGCTTTTATTCCGTTTGGGAGCTAAAGTCGCACAAACTTTTGTTTACAAAAATTTCGATGGCCTATAGTTCGCAAGTTATGCAATCAGTTGACAACAGATTGTGCATGCATCTAGACATGTTAATGGCCTTTATACATGCCAAGTTTCAGATGGCTACCTACTCATACAAGCAAGCAGTAGCGGTTTGAAATTTTCACAATTTGGGCTACACGTTCGGGACGATTCGTGACCTTAGGTGACTTGCACAATTCGGGCTGAAACTAGTGCCAAATGAGAGGGTTGGGATAAACATTCAATTGACCATATGTGCCAAAAATTCTCGTTCTTTAGTTTTCGAGTTATAGCCCCTGGAAGTCGTAAACTGCACGACTTTGCCCTCGAATATCTCGACAACGGAGAAAGGAGAATTTCTGGGATTTTTTCCCAAGAAATATATGGGAATTATCTGTAATTTTAGCACAGTTTCAGAACGATTCGTGAAAGTCACCTTTTAAGAATAACTTCCACTGCAGCCCATACATAAAAGTTTGCTCCTTTATTACTCTGCACATGGACAATTGTTTGCGCTGTTATTTGCCCCAGGCATGTGCCTATGAAATTACCGTTTACAGTGTAAAGATGGATGTTATCGGTCGCTGAACGTCGGAGCAGTAGGCGTTTAATGCATTTTCCCATAGGGTCCAATGCAAAATTGACACCTCATTTTCTCCATTCTCAAGAGCTTTGAGTCTCTGCAAAACATATACATGTGTAGATACAAATAAGTGAAATAGAATGAAGGCTATTTCAGCTTTAGCTTTTATTCCGTTTGGGAGCTAAAGTCGCACAAACTTTTGTTTACAAAAATTCCGATGGCCTATAGTTCACAAGTTATGCAATCAGTTGACATAAGATTGTGCATGCATGTAGACATGTTAATGGCCTTTATACCTGCCAAGTTTCAGATGGCTACCTACTCATACAAGCAAGCAGTAGCGCTTTGAAATTTTCACAATTTGGGCTACACGTTCGGGACGATTCGTGACCTTAGGTGACTTGCACAATTCGGGCTGAAACTAGTGCCAAATGAGAGGGTTGGGATAAACATTCAATTGACCATATGTGCCAAAAATTCTCGTTCTTTAGTTTTCGAGTTATAGCCCCTGGAAGTCGTAAACTGCACGACTTTGCCCTCGAATATCTCGACAACGGAGAAAGGAGAATTTCTGGGATTTTTTCCCAAGAAATATATGGGAATTATCTGTAATTTTAGCACAGTTTCAGAACGATTCGTGAAAGTCACCTTTTAAGAATAACTTCCACTGCAGCCCATACATAAAAGTTTGCTCCTTTATTACTCTGCACATGGACAATTATTTGCGCTGTTATTTGCCCCAGGCATGTACCTATGTAATTACCGTTTACAGTGTAAAGATGGATGTTATCGGTCGCTGAACGTCGGAGCAGTAGGCGTTTAATGCATTTTCCCATAGGGTCCAATGCAAAATTGACACCTCATTTTCTCCATTCTCAAGAGCTTTGAGTCTCTGCAAAACATATACATGTGTAGACACAAATAAGTGAAATAGAATGAAGGCTATTTCAGCTTTAGCTTTTATTCCGTTTGGGAGCTAAAGTCGCACAAACTTTTGTTTACAAAAATTTCGATGGCCTATAGTTCGCAAGTTATGCAATCAGTTGACATAAGATTGTGCTTGCATGTAGACATGTTAATAGCCTTTATACATGCCAAGTTTCAGATGGCTACCTACTCATACAAGCAAGCAGTAGCGGTTTGAAATTTTCACAATTTGGGCTACACGTTCGGAACGATTCGTGACCTTAGGTGACTTGCACAATTCGGGCTGAAACTAGTGCCAAATGAGAGGGTTGGGATAAACATTCAATTGACCATATGTGCCAAAAATTCTCGTTCTTTAGTTTTCGAGTTATAGCCCCTGGAAGTCGTAAACTGCACGACTTTGCCCTCGAATATCTCGACAACGGAGAAAGGAGAATTTCTGGGATTTTTTCCCAAGAAATATATGGGAATTATCTGTAATTTTAGCACAGTTTCAGAACGATTCGTGAAAGTCACCTTTTAAGAATAACTTCCACTGCAGCCCATACATAAAAGTTTGCTCCTTTATTACTCTGCACATGGACAATTATTTGCGCTGTTATTTGCCCCAGGCATGTACCTATGTAATTACCGTTTACAGTGTAAAGATGGATGTTATCGGTCGCTGAACGTCGGAGCAGTAGGCGTTTAATGCATTTTCCCATAGGGTCCAATGCAAAATTGACACCTCATTTTCTCCATTCTCAAGAGCTTTGAGTCTCTGCAAAACATATACATGTGTAGACACAAATAAGTGAAATAGAATGAAGGCTATTTCAGCTTTAGCTTTTATTCCGTTTGGGAGCTAAAGTCGCACAAACTTTTGTTTACAAAAATTTCGATGGCCTGTAGTTCGCAAGTTATGCAATCAGTTGACATAAGATTGTGCATGCATGTAGACATGTTAATGGCCTTTATACATGCCAAGTTTCAGATGGCTACCTACTCATACAAGCAAGCAGTAGCGGTTTGAAATTTTCACAATTTAGGCTACACGTTCGGAACGATTCGTGACCTTAGGTGACTTGCACAATTCGGGCTGAAACTAGTGCCAAATGAGAGGGTTGGGATAAACATTCAATTGACCATATGTGCCAAAAATTCTCGTTCTTTAGTTTTCGAGTTATAGCCCCTGGAAGTCGTAAACTGCACGACTTTGCCCTCGAATATCTCGACAACGGAGAAAGGAGAATTTCTGGGATTTTTTCCCAAGAAATATACGGGAATTATCTGTAATTTTAGCACAGTTTCAGAACGATTCGTGAAAGTCACCTTTTAAGAATAACTTCCACTGCAGCCCATACATAAAAGTTTGCTCCTTTATTACTCTGCACATGGACAATTATTTGCGCTGTTATTTGCCCCAGGCATGTACCTATGTAATTACCGTTTACAGTGTAAAGATGGATGTTATCGGTCGCTGAAAGTCGCAGCAGTAGGCGTTTAATGCATTTTCCCATAGGGTCCAATGCAAAATTGACACCTCATTTTCTCCATTCTCAAGAGCTTTGAGTCTCTGCAAAACATATACATGTGTAGACACAAATAAGTGAAATAGAATGAAGGCTATTTCAGCTTTAGCTTTTATTCCGTTTGGGAGCTAAAGTCGCACAAACTTTTGTTTACAAAAATTTCGATGGCCTATAGTTCGCAAGTTATGCAATCAGTTGACATAAGATTGTGCTTGCATGTAGACATGTTAATAGCCTTTATACATGCCAAGTTTCAGATGGCTACCTACTCATACAAGCAAGCAGTAGCGGTTTGAAATTTTCACAATTTGGGCTACACGTTCGGAACGATTCGTGACCTTAGGTGACTTGCACAATTCGGGCTGAAACTAGTGCCAAATGAGAGGGTTGGGATAAACATTCAATTGACCATATGTGCCAAAAATTCTCGTTCTTTAGTTTTCGAGTTATAGCCCCTGGAAGTCGTAAACTGCACGACTTTGCCCTCGAATATCTCGACAACGGAGAAAGGAGAATTTCTGGGATTTTTTCCCAAGAAATATATGGGAATTATCTGTAATTTTAGCACAGTTTCAGAACGATTCGTGAAAGTCACCTTTTAAGAATAACTTCCACTGCAGCCCATACATAAAAGTTTGCTCCTTTATTACTCTGCACATGGACAATTATTTGCGCTGTTATTTGCCCCAGGCATGTACCTATGTAATTACCGTTTACAGTGTAAAGATGGATGTTATCGGTCGCTGAACGTCGGAGCAGTAGGCGTTTAATGCATTTTCCCATAGGGTCCAATGCAAAATTGACACCTCATTTTCTCCATTCTCAAGAGCTTTGAGTCTCTGCAAAACATATACATGTGTAGACACAAATAAGTGAAATAGAATGAAGGCTATTTCAGCTTTAGCTTTTATTCCGTTTGGGAGCTAAAGTCGCACAAACTTTTGTTTACAAAAATTTCGATGGCCTGTAGTTCGCAAGTTATGCAATCAGTTGACATAAGATTGTGCATGCATGTAGACATGTTAATGGCCTTTATACATGCCAAGTTTCAGATGGCTACCTACTCATACAAGCAAGCAGTAGCGGTTTGAAATTTTCACAATTTAGGCTACACGTTCGGAACGATTCGTGACCTTAGGTGACTTGCACAATTCGGGCTGAAACTAGTGCCAAATGAGAGGGTTGGGATAAACATTCAATTGACCATATGTGCCAAAAATTCTCGTTCTTTAGTTTTCGAGTTATAGCCCCTGGAAGTCGTAAACTGCACGACTTTGCCCTCGAATATCTCGACAACGGAGAAAGGAGAATTTCTGGGATTTTTTCCCAAGAAATATACGGGAATTATCTGTAATTTTAGCACAGTTTCAGAACGATTCGTGAAAGTCACCTTTTAAGAATAACTTCCACTGCAGCCCATACATAAAAGTTTGCTCCTTTATTACTCTGCACATGGACAATTATTTGCGCTGTTATTTGCCCCAGGCATGTACCTATGTAATTACCGTTTACAGTGTAAAGATGGATGTTATCGGTCGCTGAAAGTCGCAGCAGTAGGCGTTTAATGCATTTTCCCATAGGGTCCAATGCAAAATTGACACCTCATTTTCTCCATTCTCAAGAGCTTTGAGTCTCTGCAAAACATATACATGTGTAGACACAAATAAGTGAAATAGAATGAAGGCTATTTCAGCTTTAGCTTTTATTCCGTTTGGGAGCTAAAGTCGCACAAACTTTTGTTTACAAAAATTTCGATGGCCTGTAGTTCGCAAGTTATGCAATCAGTTGACATAAGATTGTGCATGCATGTAGACATGTTAATGGCCTTTATACATGCCAAGTTTCAGATGGCTACCTACTCATACAAGCAAGCAGTAGCGGTTTGAAATTTTCACAATTTGGGCTACACATTCGGAACGATTCGTGACCTTAGGTGACTTGCACAATTCGGGCTGAAACTAGTGCCAAATGAGAGGGTTGGGATAAACATTCAATTGACCATATGTGCCAAAAATTCTCGTTCTTTAGTTTTCGAGTTATAGCCCCTGGAAGTCGTAAACTGCACGACTTTGCCCTCGAATATCTCGACAACGGAGAAAGGAGAATTTCTGGGATTGTTTCCCAAGAAATATATGGGAATTATCTGTAATTTTAGCACAGTTTCAGAACGATTCGTGAAAGTCACCTTTTAAGAATAACTTCCACTGCAGCCCATACATAAAAGTTTGCTCCTTTATTACTCTGCACATGGACAATTATTTGCGCTGTTATTTGCCCCAGGCATGTACCTATGTAATTACCGTTTACAGTGTAAAGATGGATGTTATCGGTCTCTGAACGTCGGAGCAGTAGGCGTTTAATGCATTTTCCCATAGGGTCCAATGCAAAATTGACACCTAATTTTCTCCATTCTCAAGAGCTTTGAGTCTCTGCAAAACATATACATGTGTAGACACAAATAAGTGAAATAGAATGAAGGCTATTTCAGCTTTAGCTTTTATTCCGTTTGGGAGCTAAAGTCGCACAAACTTTTGTTTACAAAAATTTCGATGGCCTATAGTTCGCAAGTTATGCAATCAGTTGACATAAGATTGTGCATGCCTGTAGACATGTTAATGGCCTTTATACATGCCAAGTTTCAGATGGCTACCTACTCATACAAGCAAGCAGTAGCGGTTTGAAATTTTCACAATTTGGGCTACACGTTCGGAACGATTCGTGACCTTAGGTGACTTGCACAATTCGGGCTGAAACTAGTGCCAAATGAGAGGGTTGGGATAAACATTCAATTGACCATATGTGCCAAAAGTTCTCGTTCTTTAGTTTTCGAGTTATAGCCCCTGGAAGTCGTAAACTGCACGACTTTGCCCTCGAATATCTCGACAACGGAGAAAGGAGAATTTCTGGGATTTTTTCCCAAGAAATATACGGGAATTATCTGTAATTTTAGCACAGTTTCAGAACGATTCGTGAAAGTCACCTTTTAAGAATAACTTCCACTGCAGCCCATACATAAAAGTTTGCTCCTTTATTACTCTGCACATGGTCAATTATTTGCGCTGTTATTTGCCCCAGGCATGTACCTATGTAATTACCGTTTACAGTGTAAAGATGGATGTTATCGGTCGCTGAACGTCGCAGCAGTAGGCGTTTAATGCATTTTCCCATAGGGTCCATAGCAAAAATTGACACCTCATTTTCTCCATTCTCAAGAGCTTTGAGTCTCTGCAAAACATATACATGTGTAGACACAAATAAGTGAAATAGAATGAAGGCTATTTCAGCTTTAGCTTTTATTCCGTTTGGGAGCTAAAGTCGCACAAACTTTTGTTTACAAAAATTTCGATGGCCTGTAGTTCGCAAGTTATGCAATCAGTTGACATAAGATTGTGCATGCATGTAGACATGTTAATGGCCTTTATACATGCCAAGTTTCAGATGGCTACCTACTCATACAAGCAAGCAGTAGCGGTTTGAAATTTTCACAATTTGGGCTACACGTTCGGAACGATTCGAGACCTTAGGTGACTTGCACAATTCGGGCTGAAACTAGTGCCAAATGAGAGGGTTGGGATAAACATTCAATTGACCATATGTGCCAAAAATTCTCGTTCTTTAGTTTTCGAGTTATAGCCCCTGGAAGTCGTAAACTGCACGACTTTGCCCTCGAATATCTCGACAACGGAGAAAGGAGAATTTCTGGGATTGTTTCCCAAGAAATATATGGGAATTATCTGTAATTTTAGCACAGTTTCAGAACGATTCGTGAAAGTCACCTTTTAAGAATAACTTCCACTGCAGCCCATACATAAAAGTTTGCTCCTTTATTACTCTGCACATGGACAATTATTTGCGCTGTTATTTGCCCCAGGCATGTACCTATGTAATTACCGTTTACAGTGTAAAGATGGATGTTATCGGTCGCTGAACGTCGGAGCAGTAGGCGTTTAATGCATTTTCCCATAGGGTCCAATGCAAAATTGACACCTCATTTTCTCCATTCTCAAGAGCTTTGAGTCTCTGCAAAACATGTACATGTGTAGACACAAATAAGTGAAATAGAATGAAGGCTATTTCAGCTTTAGCTTTTATTCCGTTTGGGAGCTAAAGTCGCACAAACTTTTGTTTACAAAAATTTCGATGGCCTATAGTTCGCAAGTTATGCAATCAGTTGACATAAGATTGTGCATGCATGTAGACATGTTAAGTGCCTTTATACATGCCAAGTTTCAGATGGCTACCTACTCATACAAGCAAGCAGTAGCGGTTTGAAATTTTCACAATTTGGGCTACAAGTTCGGGACGATTCGTGACCTTAGGTGACTTGCACAATTCGGGCTGAAACTAGTGCCAAATGAGAGGGTTGGGATAAACATTCAATTGACCATATGTGCCAAAAATTCTCGTTCTTTAGTTTTCGAGTTATAGCCCCTGGAAGTCGTAAACTGCACGACTTTGCCCTCGAATATCTCGACAACGGAGAAAGGAGAATTTCTGGGATTTTTTCCCAAGAAATATATGGGAATTATCTGTAATTTTAGCACAGTTTCAGAACGATTCGTGAAAGTCACCTTTTAAGAATAACTTCCACTGCAGCCCATACATAAAAGTTTGCTCCTTTATTACTCTGCACATGGACAATTATTTGCGCTGTTATTTGCCCCAGGCATGTACCTATGTAATTACCGTTTACAGTGTAAAGATGGATGTTATCGGTCGCTGAACGTCGGAGCAGTAGGCGTTTAATGCATTTTCCCATAGGGTCCAATGCAAAATTGACACCTCATTTTCTCCATTCTCAAGAGCTTTGAGTCTCTGCAAAACATATACATGTGTAGACACAAATAAGTGAAATAGAATGAAGGCTATTTCAGCTTTAGCTTTTATTCCGTTTGGGAGCTAAAGTCGCACAAACTTTTGTTTACAAAAATTTCGATGGCCTGTAGTTCGCAAGTTATGCAATCAGTTGACATAAGATTGTGCATGCATGTAGACATGTTAATGGCCTTTATACATGCCAAGTTTCAGATGGCTACCTACTCATACAAGCAAGCAGTAGCGGTTTGAAATTTTCACAATTTGGGCTACACGTTCGGGACGATTCGTGACCTTAGGTGATTTGCACAATTCGGGCTGAAACTAGTGCCAAATGAGAGGGTTGGGATAAACATTCAATTGACCATATGTGCCAAAAATTCTCGTTCTTTAGTTTTCGAGTTATAGCCCCTGGAAGTCGTAAACTGCACGACTTTGCCCTCGAATATCTCGACAACGGAGAAAGGAGAATTTCTGGGATTTTTTCCCAAGAAATATACGGGAATTATCTGTAATTTTAGCACAGTTTCAGAACGATTCGTGAAAGTCACCTTTTAAGAATAACTTCCACTGCAGCCCATACATAAAAGTTTGCTCCTTTATTACTCTGCACATGGACAATTATTTGCGCTGTTATTTGCCCCAGGCATGTACCTATGTAATTACCGTTTACAGTGTAAAGATGGATGTTATCGGTCGCTGAACGTCGGAGCAGTAGGCGTTTAATGCATTTTCCCATAGGGTCCAATGCAAAATTGACACCTCATTTTCTCCATTCTCAAGAGCTTTGAGTCTCTGCAAAACATATACATGTGTAGACACAAATAAGTAAAATAGAATGAAGGCTATTTCAGCTTTAGCTTTTATTCCGTTTGGGAGCTAAAGTCGCACAAACTTTTGTTTACAAAAAATTCGATGGCCTGTAGTTCGCAAGTTATGCAATCAGTTGACATAAGATTGTGCATGCATGTAGACATGTTAATGGCCTTTATACATGCCAAGTTTCAGATGGCTACCTACTCATACAAGCAAGCAGTAGCGGTTTGAAATTTTCACAATTTGGGCTACACGTTCGGGACGATTCGTGACCTTAGGTGACTTGCACAATTCGGGCTGAAACTAGTGCCAAATGAGAGGGTTGGGATAAACATTCAATTGACCATATGTGCCAAAAATTCTCGTTCTTTAGTTTTCGAGTTATAGCCCCTGGAAGTCGTAAACTGCACGACTTTGCCCTCGAATATCTCGACAAAGGAGAAAGGAGAATTTCTGGGATTTTTTCCCAAGAAATATACGGGAATTATCTGTAATTTTAGCACAGTTTCAGAACGATTCGTGAAAGTCACCTTTTAAGAATAACTTCCACTGCAGCCCATACATAAAAGTTTGCTCCTTTATTACTCTGCACATGGACAATTATTTGCGCTGTTATTTGCCCCAGGCATGTACCTATGTAATTACCGTTTACAGTGTAAAGGTGGATGTTATCGGTCGCTGAACGTCGCAGCAGTAGGCGTTTAATGCATTTTCCCATAGGGTCCAATGCAAAATTGACACCTCATTTTCTCCATTCTCAAGAGCTTTGAGTCTCTGCAAAACATATACATGTGTAGACACAAATAAGTGAAATAGAATGAAGGCTATTTCAGCTTTAGCTTTTATTCCGTTTGGGAGCTAAAGTCGCACAAACTTTTGTTTACAAAAATTTCGATGGCCTATAGTTCGCAAGTTATGCAATCAGTTGACATAAGATTGTGCATGCATGTAGACATGTTAATGGCCTTTATACATGCCAAGTTTCAGATGGCTACCTACTCATACAAGCAAGCAGTAGCGGTTTGAAATTTTCACAATTTGGGCTACAAGTTCGGGACGATTCGTGACCTTAGGTGACTTGCACAATTCGGGCTGAAACTAGTGCCAAATGAGAGGGTTGGGATAAACATTCAATTGACCATATGTGCCAAAAATTCTCGTTCTTTAGTTTTCGAGTTATAGCCCCTGGAAGTCGTAAACTGCACGACTTTGCCCTCGAATATCTCGACAACGGAGAAAGGAGAATTTCTGGGATTTTTTCCCAAGAAATATATGGGAATTATCTGTAATTTTAGCACAGTTTCAGAACGATTCGTGAAAGTCACCTTTTAAGAATAACTTCCACTGCAGCCCATACATAAAAGTTTGCTCCTTTATTACTCTGCACATGGACAATTATTTGCGCTGTTATTTGCCCCAGGCATGTACCTATGTAATTACCGTTTACAGTGTAAAGATGGATGTTATCGGTCGCTGAACGTCGCAGCAGTAGGCGTTTAATGCATTTTCCCATAGGGTCCAATGCAAAATTGACACCTCATTTTCTCCATTCTCAAGAGCTTTGAGTCTCTGCAAAACATATACATGTGTAGACACAAATAAGTGAAATAGAATGAAGGCTATTTCAGCTTTAGCTTTTATTCCGTTTGGGAGCTAAAGTCGCACAAACTTTTGTTTACAAAAAATTCGATGGCCTGTAGTTCGCAAGTTATGCAATCAGTTGACATAAGATTGTGCATGCATGTAGACATGTTAATGGCCTTTATACATGCCAAGTTTCAGATGGCTACCTACTCATACAAGCAAGCAGTAGTGGTTTGAAATTTTCACAATTTGGGCTACACGTTCGGGACGATTCGTGACCTTAGGTGACTTGCACAATTCGGGCTGAAACTAGTGCCAAATGAGAGGGTTGGGATAAACATTCAATTGACCATATGTGCCAAAAATTCTCGTTCTTTAGTTTTCGAGTTTTAGCCCCTGGAAGTCGTAAACTGCACGACTTTGCCCTCGAATATCTCGACAACGGAGAAAGGAGAATTTCTGGGATTTTTTCCTAAGAAATATATGGGAATTATCTGTAATTTTAGCACAGTTTCAGAACGATTCGTGAAAGTCACCTTTTAAGAATAACTTCCACTGCAGCCCATACATAAAAGTTTGCTCCTTTATTACTCTGCACATGGACAATTATTTGCGCTGTTATTTGCCCCAGGCATGTACCTATGTAATTACCGTTTACAGTGTAAAGATGGATGTTATCGGTCGCTGAACGTCGGAGCAGTAGGCGTTTAATGCATTTTCCCATAGGGTCCAATGCAAAATTGACACCTCATTTTCTCCATTCTCAAGAGCTTTGAGTCTCTGCAAAACATATACATGTGTAGACACAAATAAGTGAAATAGAATGAAGGCTATTTCAGCTTTAGCTTTTATTCCGTTTGGGAGCTAAAGTCGCACAAACTTTTGTTTACAAAAAATTCGATGGCCTGTAGTTCGCAAGTTATGCAATCAGTTGACATAAGATTGTGCATGCATGTAGACATGTAAATGGCCTTTATACATGCCAAGTTTCAGATAGCTACCTACACATACAAGCAAGCAGTAGCGGTTTGAAATTTTCACAATTTGGGCTACACGTTCGGGACGATTCGTGACCTTAGGTGACTTGCACAATTCGGGCTGAAACTAGTGCCAAATGAGAGGGTTGGGATAAACATTCAATTGACCATATGTGCCAAAAATTCTCGTTCTTTAGTTTTCGAGTTATAGCCCCTGGAAGTCGTAAACTGCACGACTTTGCCCTCGAATATCTCGACAACGGAGAAAGGAGAATTTCTGGGATTTTTTCCCAAGAAATATATGGGAATTATCTGTAATTTTAGCACAGTTTCAGAACGATTCTTGAAAGTCACCTTTTAAGAATAACTTCCACTGCAGCCCATACATAAAAGTTTGCTCCTTTATTACTCTGCACATGGACAATTATTTGCGCTGTTATTTGCCCCAGGCATGTACCTATGTAATTACCGTTTACAGTGTAAAGATGGATGTTATCGGTCGCTGAACGTCGGAGCAGTAGGCGTTTAATGCATTTTCCCATAGGGTCCAATGCAAAATTGACACCTCATTTTCTCCATTCTCAAGAGCTTTGAGTCTCTGCAAAACATATACATGTGTAGACACAAATAAGTGAAATAGAATGAAGGCTATTTCAGCTTTAGCTTTTATTCCGTTTGGGAGCTAAAGTCGCACAAACTTTTGTTTACAAAAAATTCGATGGCCTGTAGTTCGCAAGTTATGCAATCAGTTGACATAAGATTGTGCATGCCTGTAGACATGTTAATGGCCTTTATACATGCCAAGTTTCAGATGGCTACCTACTCATACAAGCAAGCAGTAGCGGTTTGAAATTTTCACAATTTGGGCTACACGTTCGGGACGATTCGTGACCTTAGGTGACTTGCACAATTCGGGCTGAAACTAGTGCCAAATGAGAGGGTTGGGATAAACATTCAATTGACCATATGTGCCAAAAATTCTCGTTCTTTAGTTTTCGAGTTATAGCCCCTGGAAGTCGTAAACTGCACGACTTTGCCCTCGAATATCTCGACAACGGAGAAAGGAGAATTTCTGGGATTTTTTCCCAAGAAATATATGGGAATTATCTGTAATTTTAGCACAGTTTCAGAACAATTCGTGAAAGTCACCTTTTAAGAATAACTTCCACTGCAGCCCATACATAAAAGTTTGCTCCTTTATTACTCTGCACATGGACAATTATTTGCGCTGTTATTTGCCCCAGGCATGTACCTATGTAATTACCGTTTACAGTGTAAAGATGGATGTTATCGGTCGCTGAACGTCGCAGCAGTAGGCGTTTAATGCATTTTCCCATAGGGTCCAATGCAAAATTGACACCTCATTTTCTCCATTCTCAAGAGCTTTGAGTCTCTGCAAAACATATACATGTGTAGACACAAATAAGTGAAATAGAATGAAGGCTATTTCAGCTTTAGCTTTTATTCCGTTTGGGAGCTAAAGTCGCACAAACTTTTGTTTACAAAAATTTCGATGGCCTATAGTTCGCAAGTTATGCAATCAGTTGACATAAGATTGTGCATGCATGTAGACATGTTAATGGCCTTTATACATGCCAAGTTTCAGATGGCTACCTACTCATACAAGCAAGCAGTAGCGGTTTGAAATTTTCACAATTTGGGCTACACGTTCGGGACGATTCGTGACCTAAGGTGACTTGCACAATTCGGGCTGAAACTAGTGCCAAATGAGAGGGTTATGATAAACATTCAATTGACCATATGTGCCAAAAATTCTCGTTCTTTTGTTTTCGAGTTATAGCCCCTGGAAGTCGTAAACTGCACGACTTTGCCCTCGAATATCTCGACAACGGAGAAAGGAGAATTTCTGGGATTTTTTCCCAAGAAATAGATGGGAATTATCTGTAATTTTAGCACAGTTTCAGAACGATTCGTGAAAGTCACCTTTTAAGAATAACTTCCACTGCAGCCCATACATAAAAGTTTGCTCCTTTATTACTCTGCACATGGACAATTATTTGCGCTGTTATTTGCCCCAGGCATGTACCTATGTAATTACCGTTTACAGTGTAAAGATGGATGTTATCGGTCGCTGAACGTCGGAGCAGTAGGCGTTTAATGCATTTTCCCATAGGGTCCAATGCAAAATTGACACCTCATTTTCTCCATTCTCAAGAGCTTTGAGTCTCTGCAAAACATATACATGTGTAGACACAAATAAGTGAAATAGAATGAAGGCTATTTCAGCTTTAGCTTTTATTCCGTTTGGGAGCTAAAGTCGCACAAACTTTTGTTTACAAAAATTTCGATGGCCTATAGTTCGCACGTTATGCAATCAGTTGACATAAGATTGTGCATGCATGTAGACATGTTAATGGCCTTTATACATGCCAAGTTTCAGATGGCTACCTACTCATACAAGCAAGCAGTAGCGGTTTGAAATTTTCACAATTTGGGCTACACGTTCGGGACGATTCGTGACCTTAGGTGACTTGCACAATTCGGGCTGAAACTAGTGCCAAATGAGAGGGTTGGGATAAACATTCAATTGACCATATGTGCCAAAAATTCTCGTTCTTTAGTTTTCGAGTTATAGCCCCTGGAAGTCGTAAACTGCACGACTTTGCCCTCGAATATCTCGACAACGGAGAAAGGAGAATTTCTGGGATTTTTTCCCAAGAAATATATGGGAATTATCTGTAATTTTAGCACAGTTTCAGAACGAATCGTGAAAGTCACCTTTTAAGAATAACTTCCACTGCAGCCCATACATAAAAGTTTGCTCCTTTATTACTCTGCACATGGACAATTATTTGCGCTGTTATTTGTCCCAGGCATGCACCTATGTAATTACCGTTTACAGTGTAAAGATGGATGTTATCGGTCGCTGAACGTCGGAGCAGTAGGCGTTTAATGCATTTTCCCATAGGGTCCAATGCAAAATTGACACCTCATTTTCTCCATTCTCAAGAGCTTTGAGTCTCTGCAAAACATATACATGTGTAGACACAAATAAGTGAAATAGAATGAAGGCTATTTCAGCTTTAGCTTTTATTCCGTTTGGGAGCTAAAGTCGCACAAACTACTTTTGTTTACAAAAATTTCGATGGCCTATAGTTCGCAAGTTATGCAATCAGTTGACATAAGATTGTGCATGCATGTAGACATGTTAATGGCCTTTATACATGCCAAGTTTCAGATGGCTACCTACTCATACAAGCAAGCAGTAGCGGTTTGAAATTTTCACAATTTGGGCTTCACGTTCGTGACGATTCGTGACCTTAGGTGACTTGCACAATTCGGGCTGAAACTAGTGCCAAATGAGAGGGTTGGGATAAACATTCAATTGACCATATGTGCCAAAAATTCTCGTTCTTTAGTTTTCGAGTTATAGCCCCTGGAAGTCATAAACTGCACGACTTTGCCCTCGAATATCTCGACAACGGAGAAAGGAGAATTTCTGGGATTTTTTCCCAAGAAATATATGGGAATTATCTGTAATTTTAGCACAGTTTCAGAACGATTCGTGAAAGTCACCTTTTAAGAATAACTTCCACTGCAGCCCATACATAAAAGTTTGCTCCTTTATTACTCTGCACATGGACAATTATTTGCGCTGTTATTTGCCCCAGGCATGTACCTATGTAATTACCGTTTACAGTGTAAAGATGGATGTTATCGGTCGCTGAACGTCGGAGCAGTAGGCGTTTAATGCATTTTCCCATAGGGTCCAATGCAAAATTGACACCTCATTTTCTCCATTCTCAAGAGCTTTGAGTCTCTGCAAAACATATACATGTGTAGACACAAATAAGTGAAATAGAATGAAGGCTATTTCAGCTTTAGCTTTTATTCCGTTTGGGAGCTAAAGTCGCACAAACTTTTGTTTACAAAAATTTCGATGGCCTATAGTTCGCACGTTATGCAATCAGTTGACATAAGATTGTGCATGCATGTAGACATGTTAATGGCCTTTATACATGCCAAGTTTCAGATGGCTACCTACTCATACAAGCAAGCAGTAGCGGTTTGAAATTTTCACAATTTGGGCTACACGTTCGGGACGATTCGTGACCTTAGGTGACTTGCACAATTCGGGCTGAAACTAGTGCCAAATGAGAGGGTTGGGATAAACATTCAATTGACCATATGTGCCAAAAATTCTCGTTCTTTAGTTTTCGAGTTATAGCCCCTGGAAGTCGTAAACTGCACGACTTTGCCCTCGAATATCTCGACAACGGAGAAAGGAGAATTTCTGGGATTTTTTCCCAAGAAATATATGGGAATTATCTGTAATTTTAGCACAGTTTCAGAACGATTCGTGAAAGTCACCTTTTAAGAATAACTTCCACTGCAGCCCATACATAAAAGTTTGCTCCTTTATTACTCTGCACATGGACAATTATTTGCGCTGTTATTTGCCCCAGGCATGTACCTATGTAATTACCGTTTACAGTGTAAAGATGGATGTTATCGGTCGCTGAACGTCGGAGCAGTAGGCGTTTAATGCATTTTCCCATAGGGTCCAATGCAAAATTGACACCTCATTTTCTCCATTCTCAAGAGCTTTGAGTCTCTGCAAAACATATACATGTGTAGACACAAATAAGTGAAATAGAATGAAGGCTATTTCAGCTTTAGCTTTTATTCCGTTTGGGAGCTAAAGTCGCACAAACTTTTGTTTACAAAAATTTCGATGGCCTATAGTTCGCACGTTATGCAATCAGTTGACATAAGATTGTGCATGCATGTAGACATGTTAATGGCCTTTATACATGCCAAGTTTCAGATGGCTACCTACTCATACAAGCAAGCAGTAGCGGTTTGAAATTTTCACAATTTGGGCTACACGTTCGGGACGATTCGTGACCTTAGGTGACTTGCACAATTCGGGCTGAAACTAGTGCCAAATGAGAGGGTTGGGATAAACATTCAATTGACCATATGTGCCAAAAATTCTCGTTCTTTAGTTTTCGAGTTATAGCCCCTGGAAGTCGTAAACTGCACGACTTTGCCCTCGAATATCTCGACAACGGAGAAAGGAGAATTTCTGGGATTTTTTCCCAAGAAATATATGGGAATTATCTGTAATTTTAGCACAGTTTCAGAACGAATCGTGAAAGTCACCTTTTAAGAATAACTTCCACTGCAGCCCATACATAAAAGTTTGCTCCTTTATTACTCTGCACATGGACAATTATTTGCGCTGTTATTTGTCCCAGGCATGCACCTATGTAATTACCGTTTACAGTGTAAAGATGGATGTTATCGGTCGCTGAACGTCGGAGCAGTAGGCGTTTAATGCATTTTCCCATAGGGTCCAATGCAAAATTGACACCTCATTTTCTCCATTCTCAAGAGCTTTGAGTCTCTGCAAAACATATACATGTGTAGACACAAATAAGTGAAATAGAATGAAGGCTATTTCAGCTTTAGCTTTTATTCCGTTTGGGAGCTAAAGTCGCACAAACTACTTTTGTTTACAAAAATTTCGATGGCCTATAGTTCGCAAGTTATGCAATCAGTTGACATAAGATTGTGCATGCATGTAGACATGTTAATGGCCTTTATACATGCCAAGTTTCAGATGGCTACCTACTCATACAAGCAAGCAGTAGCGGTTTGAAATTTTCACAATTTGGGCTTCACGTTCGTGACGATTCGTGACCTTAGGTGACTTGCACAATTCGGGCTGAAACTAGTGCCAAATGAGAGGGTTGGGATAAACATTCAATTGACCATATGTGCCAAAAATTCTCGTTCTTTAGTTTTCGAGTTATAGCCCCTGGAAGTCATAAACTGCACGACTTTGCCCTCGAATATCTCGACAACGGAGAAAGGAGAATTTCTGGGATTTTTTCCCAAGAAATATATGGGAATTATCTGTAATTTTAGCACAGTTTCAGAACGATTCGTGAAAGTCACCTTTTAAGAATAACTTCCACTGCAGCCCATACATAAAAGTTTGCTCCTTTATTACTCTGCACATGGACAATTATTTGCGCTGTTATTTGCCCCAGGCATGTACCTATGTAATTACCGTTTACAGTGTAAAGATGGATGTTATCGGTCGCTGAACGTCGGAGCAGTAGGCGTTTAATGCATTTTCCCATAGGGTCCAATGCAAAATTGACACCTCATTTTCTCCATTCTCAAGAGCGTTGAGTCTCTGCAAAACATATACATGTGTAGACACAAATAAGTGAAATAGAATGAAGGCTATTTCAGCTTTAGCTTTTATTCCGTTTGGGAGCTAAAGTCGCACAAACTTTTGTTTACAAAAATTTCGATGGCCTATAGTTCGCACGTTATGCAATCAGTTGACATAAGATTGTGCATGCATGTAGACATGTTAATGGCCTTTATACATGCCAAGTTTCAGATGGCTACCTACTCATACAAGCAAGCAGTAGCGGTTTGAAATTTTCACAATTTGGGCTACACGTTCGGGACGATTCGTGACCTTAGGTGACTTGCACAATTCGGGCTGAAACTAGTGCCAAATGAGAGGGTTGGGATAAACATTCAATTGACCATATGTGCCAAAAATTCTCGTTCTTTAGTTTTCGAGTTATAGCCCCTGGAAGTCGTAAACTGCACGACTTTGCCCTCGAATATCTCGACAACGGAGAAAGGAGAATTTCTGGGATTTTTTCCCAAGAAATATATGGGAATTATCTGTAATTTTAGCACAGTTTCAGAACGATTCGTGAAAGTCACCTTTTAAGAATAACTTCCACTGCAGCCCATACATAAAAGTTTGCTCCTTTATTACTCTGCACATGGACAATTATTTGCGCTGTTATTTGCCCCAGGCATGTACCTATGTAATTACCGTTTACAGTGTAAAGATGGATGTTATCGGTCGCTGAACGTCGGAGCAGTAGGCGTTTAATGCATTTTCCCATAGGGTCCAATGCAAAATTGACACCTCATTTTCTCCATTCTCAAGAGCTTTGAGTCTCTGCAAAACATATACATGTGTAAACACAAATAAGTGAAATAGAATGAAGGCTATTTCAGCTTTAGCTTTTATTCCGTTTGGGAGCTAAAGTCGCACAAACTTTTGTTTACAAAAATTTCGATGGCCTATAGTTCGCAAGTTATGCAATCAGTTGACATAAGATTGTGCATGCATGTAGACATATTAATGGCCTTTATACATGCCAAGTTTCAGATGGCTACCTACTCATACAAGCAAGCAGTAGCGGTTTGAAATTTTCACAATTTGGGCTACACGTTCGGGACGATTCGTGACCTTAGGTGACTTGCACAATTCGGGCTGAAACTAGTGCCAAATGAGAGGGTTGGGATAAACATTCAATTGACCATATGTGCCAAAAATTCTCGTTCTTTAGTTTTCGAGTTATAGCCCCTGGAAGTCGTAAACTGCACGACTTTGCCCTCGAATATCTCGACAACGGAGAAAGGAGAATTTCTGGGATTTTTTCCCAAGAAATATATGGGAATTATCTGTAATTTTAGCACAGTTTCAGAACGAATCGTGAAAGTCACCTTTTAAGAATAACTTCCACTGCAGCCCATACATAAAAGTTTGCTCCTTTATTACTCTGCACATGGACAATTATTTGCGCTGTTATTTGTCCCAGGCATGCACCTATGTAATTACCGTTTACAGTGTAAAGATGGATGTTATCGGTCGCTGAACGTCGGAGCAGTAGGCGTTTAATGCATTTTCCCATAGGGTCCAATGCAAAATTGACACCTCATTTTCTCCATTCTCAAGAGCTTTGAGTCTCTGCAAAACATATACATGTGTAGACACAAATAAGTGAAATAGAATGAAGGCTATTTCAGCTTTAGCTTTTATTCCGTTTGGGAGCTAAAGTCGCACAAACTTTTGTTTACAAACATTTCGATGGCCTATAGTTCGCAAGTTATGCAATCAGTTGACATAAGATTGTGCATGCATGTAGACATGTTAATGGCCTTTATACATGCCAAGTTTCAGATGGCTACCTACTCATACAAGCAAGCAGTAGCGGTTTGAAATTTTCACAATTTGGGCTACACGTTCGGGACGATTCGTGACCGTAGGTGACTTGCACAATTCGGGCTGAAACTAGTGCCAAATGAGAGGGTTGGGATAAACATTCAATTGACCATATGTGCCAAAAATTCTCGTTCTTTAGTTTTCGAGTTATAGCCCCTGGAAGTCGTAAACTGCACGACTTTGCCCTCGAATATCTCGACAACGGAGAAAGGAGAATTTCTGGGATTTTTTCCCAAGAAATATATGGGAATTATCTGTAATTTTAGCACAGTTTCAGAACGATTCGTGAAAGTCACCTTTTAAGAATAACTTCCACTGCAGCCCATACATAAAAGTTTGCTCCTTTATTACTCTGCACATGGACAATTATTTGCGCTGTTATTTGCCCCAGGCATGTACCTATGTAATTACCGTTTACAGTGTAAAGATGGATGTTATCGGTCGCTGAACGTCGGAGCAGTAGGCGTTTAATGCATTTTCCCATAGGGTCCAATGCAAAATTGACACCTCATTTTCTCCATTCTCAAGAGCTTTGAGTCTCTGCAAAACATATACATGTGTAGACACAAATAAGTGAAATAGAATGAAGGCTATTTCAGCTTTAGCTTTTATTCCGTTTGGGAGCTAAAGTCGCACAAACTTTTGTTTACAAAAAATTCGATGGCCTATAGTTCGCAAGTTATGCAATCAGTTGACATAAGATTGTGCATGCATGTAGACATGTTAATGGCCTTTATACATGCCAAGTTTCAGATGGCTACCTACTCATACAAGCAAGCAGTAGCGGTTTGAAATTTTCACAATTTGGGCTACACGTTCGGGACGATTCGTGACCTTAGGTGACTTGCACAATTCGGGCTGAAACTAGTGCCAAATGAGAGGGTTGGGATAAACATTCAATTGACCATATGTGCCAAAAATTCTCGTTCTTTAGTTTTCGAGTTATAGCCCCTGGAAGTCGTAAACTGCACGACTTTGCCCTCGAATATCTCGACAACGGAGAAAGGAGAATTTCTGGGATTTTTTCCCAAGAAATATATGGGAATTATCTGTAATTTTAGCACAGTTTCAGAACGATTCGAGAAAGTCACCTTTTAAGAATAACTTCAACTGCAGCCCATACATAAAAGTTTGCTCCTTTATTACTCTGCACATGGACAATTATTTGCGCTGTTATTTGCCCCAGGCATGTACCTATGTAATTACCGTTTACAGTGTAAAGATGGATGTTATCGGTCGCTGAACGTCGGAGCAGTAGGCGTTTAATGCATTTTCCCATAGGGTCCAATGCAAAATTGACACCTCATTTTCTCCATTCTCAAGAGCTTTGAGTCTCTGCAAAACATATACATGTGTAGACACAAATAAGTGAAATAGAATGAAGGCTATTTCAGCTTTAGCTTTTATTCCGTTTGGGAGCTAAAGTCGCACAAACTACTTTTGTTTACAAAAATTTCGATGGCCTATAGTTCGCAAGTTATGCAATCAGTTGACATAAGATTGTGCATGCATGTAGACATGTTAATGGCCTTTATACATGCCAAGTTTCAGATGGCTACCTACTCATACAAGCAAGCAGTAGCGGTTTGAAATTTTCACAATTTGGGCTACACGTTCGGGACGATTCGTGACCTTAGGTGACTTGCACAATTCGGGCTGAAACTAGTGCCAAATGAGAGGGTTGGGATAAACATTCAATTGACCATATGTGCCAAAAATTCTCGTTCTTTAGTTCTCGAGTTATAGCCCCTGGAAGTCGTAAACTGCACGACTTTGCCCTCGAATATCTCGACAACGGAGAAAGGAGAATTTCTGGGATTTTTTCCCAAGAAATATATGGGAATTATCTGTAATTTTAGCACAGTTTCAGAACGATTCGTGAAAGTCACCTTTTAAGAATAACTTCCACTGCAGCCCATACATAAAAGTTTGCTCCTTTATTACTCTGCATATGGACAATTATTTGCGCTGTTATTTGCCCCAGGCATGTACCTATGTAATTACCGTTTACAGTGTAAAGATGGATGTTATCGGTCGCTGAACGTCGGAGCAGTAGGCGTTTAATGCATTTTCCCATAGGGTCCAATGCAAAATTGACACCTCATTTTCTCCATTCTCAAGAGCTTTGAGTCTCTGCAAAACATATACATGTGTAGACACAAATAAGTGAAATAGAATGAAGGCTATTTTAGCTTTAGCTTTTATTCCGTTTGGGAGCTAAAGTCGCACAAACTTTTGTTTACAAACATTTCGATGGCCTATAGTTCGCAAGTTATGCAATCAGTTGACATAAGATTGTGCATGCATGTAGACATGTTAATGGCCTTTATACATGCCAAGTTTCAGATGGCTACCTACTCATACAAGCAAGCAGTAGCGGTTTGAAATTTTCACAATTTGGGCTACACGTTCGGGACGATTCGTGACCGTAGGTGACTTGCACAATTCGGGCTGAAACTAGTGCCAAATGAGAGGGTTGGGATAAACATTCAATTGACCATATGTGCCAAAAATTCTCGTTCTTTAGTTTTCGAGTTATAGCCCCTGGAAGTCGTAAACTGCACGACTTTGCCCTCGAATATCTCGACAACGGAGAAAGGAGAATTTCTGGGATTTTTTCCCAAGAAATATATGGGAATTATCTGTAATTTTAGCACAGTTTCAGAACGATTCGTGAAAGTCACCTTTTAAGAATAACTTCCACTGCAGCCCATACATAAAAGTTTGCTCCTTTATTACTCTGCACATGGACAATTATTTGCGCTGTTATTTGCCCCAGGCATGTACCTATGTAATTACCGTTTACAGTGTAAAGATGGATGTTATCGGTCGCTGAACGTCGGAGCAGTAGGCGTTTAATGCATTTTCCCATAGGGTCCAATGCAAAATTGACACCTCATTTTCTCCATTCTCAAGAGCTTTGAGTCTCTGCAAAACATATACATGTGTAGACACAAATAAGTGAAATAGAATGAAGGCTATTTCAGCTTTAGCTTTTATTCCGTTTGGGAGCTAAAGTCGCACAAACTTTTGTTTACAAAAAATTCGATGGCCTATAGTTCGCAAGTTATGCAATCAGTTGACATAAGATTGTGCATGCATGTAGACATGTTAATGGCCTTTATACATGCCAAGTTTCAGATGGCTACCTACTCATACAAGCAAGCAGTAGCGGTTTGAAATTTTCACAATTTGGGCTACACGTTCGGGACGATTCGTGACCTTAGGTGACTTGCACAATTCGGGCTGAAACTAGTGCCAAATGAGAGGGTTGGGATAAACATTCAATTGACCATATGTGCCAAAAATTCTCGTTCTTTAGTTTTCGAGTTATAGCCCCTGGAAGTCGTAAACTGCACGACTTTGCCCTCGAATATCTCGACAACGGAGAAAGGAGAATTTCTGGGATTTTTTCCCAAGAAATATATGGGAATTATCTGTAATTTTAGCACAGTTTCAGAACGATTCGAGAAAGTCACCTTTTAAGAATAACTTCAACTGCAGCCCATACATAAAAGTTTGCTCCTTTATTACTCTGCACATGGACAATTATTTGCGCTGTTATTTGCCCCAGGCATGTACCTATGTAATTACCGTTTACAGTGTAAAGATGGATGTTATCGGTCGCTGAACGTCGGAGCAGTAGGCGTTTAATGCATTTTCCCATAGGGTCCAATGCAAAATTGACACCTCATTTTCTCCATTCTCAAGAGCTTTGAGTCTCTGCAAAACATATACATGTGTAGACACAAATAAGTGAAATAGAATGAAGGCTATTTCAGCTTTAGCTTTTATTCCGTTTGGGAGCTAAAGTCGCACAAACTACTTTTGTTTACAAAAATTTCGATGGCCTATAGTTCGCAAGTTATGCAATCAGTTGACATAAGATTGTGCATGCATGTAGACATGTTAATGGCCTTTATACATGCCAAGTTTCAGATGGCTACCTACTCATACAAGCAAGCAGTAGCGGTTTGAAATTTTCACAATTTGGGCTACACGTTCGGGACGATTCGTGACCTTAGGTGACTTGCACAATTCGGGCTGAAACTAGTGCCAAATGAGAGGGTTGGGATAAACATTCAATTGACCATATGTGCCAAAAATTCTCGTTCTTTAGTTCTCGAGTTATAGCCCCTGGAAGTCGTAAACTGCACGACTTTGCCCTCGAATATCTCGACAACGGAGAAAGGAGAATTTCTGGGATTTTTTCCCAAGAAATATATGGGAATTATCTGTAATTTTAGCACAGTTTCAGAACGATTCGTGAAAGTCACCTTTTAAGAATAACTTCCACTGCAGCCCATACATAAAAGTTTGCTCCTTTATTACTCTGCATATGGACAATTATTTGCGCTGTTATTTGCCCCAGGCATGTACCTATGTAATTACCGTTTACAGTGTAAAGATGGATGTTATCGGTCGCTGAACGTCGGAGCAGTAGGCGTTTAATGCATTTTCCCATAGGGTCCAATGCAAAATTGACACCTCATTTTCTCCATTCTCAAGAGCTTTGAGTCTCTGCAAAACATATACATGTGTAGACACAAATAAGTGAAATAGAATGAAGGCTATTTCAGCTTTAGCTTTTATTCCGTTTGGGAGCTAAAGTCGCACAAACTTGTGTTTACAAAAATTTCGATGGCCTATAGTTTGCAAGTTATGCAATCAGTTGACATAAGATTGTGCATGCATGTAGACATGTTAATGGCCTTTATACATGCCAAGTTTCAGATGGCTACCTACTCATACAAGAAAGCAGTAGCGGTTTGAAATTTTCACAATTTGGGCTACACGTTCGGGACGATTCGTGACCTTAGGTGACTTGCACAATTCGGGCTGAAACTAGTGCCAAATGAGAGGGTTGGGATAAACATTCAATTGACCATATGTGCCAAAAATTCTCGTTCTTTTGTTTTCGAGTTATAGCCCCTGGAAGTCGTAAACTGCACGACTTTGCCCTCGAATATCTCGACAACGGAGCAAGGAGAATTTCTGGGATTTTTTCCCAAGAAATAGATGGGAATTATCTGTAATTTTAGCACAGTTTCAGAACGATTCGTGAAAGTCACCTTTTAAGAATAACTTCCACTGCAGCCCATACATAAAAGTTTGCTCCTTTATTACTCTGCACATGGACAATTATTTGCGCTGTTATTTGCCCCAGACATGTACCTATGTAATTACCGTTTACAGTGTAAAGATGGATGTTATCGGTCGCTGAACGTCGGAGCAGTAGGCGTTTAATGCATTTTCCCATAGGGTCCAATGCAAAATTGACACCTCATTTTCTCCATTCTCAAGAGCTTTGAGTCTCTGCAAAACATATACATGTGTAGACACAAATAAGTGAAATAGAATGAAGGCTATTTCAGCTTTAGCTTTTATTCCGTTTGGGAGCTAAAGTCGCACAAACTTTTGTTTACAAAAATTTCGATGGCCTATAGTTCGCACGTTATGCAATCAGTTGACATAAGATTGTGCATGCATGTAGACATGTTAATGGCCTTTATACATGCCAAGTTTCAGATGGCTACCTACTCATACAAGCAAGCAGTAGCGGTTTGAAATTTTCACAATTTGGGCTACACGTTCGGGACGATTCGTGACCTTAGGTGACTTGCACAATTCGGGCTGAAACTAGTGCCAAATGAGAGGGTTGGGATAAACATTCAATTGACCATATGTGCCAAAAATTCTCGTTCTTTAGTTTTCGAGTTATAGCCCCTGGAAGTCGTAAACTGCACGACTTTGCCCTCGAATATCTCGACAACGGAGAAAGGAGAATTTCAGGGATTTTTTCCCAAGAAATATATGGGAATTATCTGTAATTTTAGCACAGTTTCAGAACGATTCGTGAAAGTCACCTTTTAAGAATAACTTCCACTGCAGCCCATACATAAAAGTTTGCTCCTTTATTACTCTGCACATGGACAATTATTTGCGCTGTTATTTGCCCCAGGCATGTACCTATGTAATTACCGTTTACAGTGTAAAGATGGATGTTATCGGTCGCTGAACGTCGGAGCAGTAGGCGTTTAATGCATTTTCCCATAGGGTCCAATGCAAAATTGACACCTCATTTTCTCCATTCTCAAGAGCTTTGAGTCTCTGCAAAACATATACATGTGTACACACAAATAAGTGAAATAGAATGAAGGCTATTTCAGCTTTAGCTTTTATTCCGTTTGGGAGCTAAAGTCGCACAAACTTTTGTTTACAAAAATTTCGATGGCCTATAGTTCGCAAGTTATGCAATTAGTTGACATAAGATTGTGCATGCATGTAGACATGTTAATGGCCTTTATACATGCCAAGTTTCAGATGGCTACCTACTCATACAAGCAAGCAGTAGCGGTTTGAAATTTTCACAATTTGGGCTACACGTTCGGGACGATTCGTGACCTTAGGTGACTTGCACAATTCGGGCTGAAACTAGTGCCAAATGAGAGGGTTGGGATAAACATTCAATTGACCATATGTGCCAAAAATTCTCGTTCTTTAGTTTTCGAGTTATAGCCCCTGGAAGTCGTAAACTGCACGACTTTGCCCTCGAATATCTCGACAACGGAGAAAGGAGAATTTCTGGGATTTTTTCCCAAGAAATATATGGGAATTATCTGTAATTTTAGCACAGTTTCAGAACGATTCGTGAAAGTCACCTTTTAAGAATAACTTCCACTGCAGCCCATACATAAAAGTTTGCTCCTTTATTACTCTGCACATGGACAATTATTTGCGCTGTTATTTGCCCCAGGCATGTACCTATGTAATTACCGTTTACAGTGTAAAGATGGATGTTATCGGTCGCTGAACGTCGGAGCAGTAGGCGTTTAATGCATTTTCCCATAGGGTCCAATGCAAAATTGACACCTCATTTTCTCCATTCTCAAGAGCTTTGAGTCTCTGCAAAACATATACATGTGTAGACACAAATAAGTGAAATAGAATGAAGGCTATTTCAGCTTTAGCTTTTATTCCGTTTGGGAGCTAAAGTCGCACAAACTTTTGTTTACAAAAATTTCGATGGCCTATAGTTCGCAAGTTATGCAATCAGTTGACATAAGATTGTGCATGCATGTAGACATGTTAATGGCCTTTATACATGCCAAGTTTCAGATGGCTACCTACTCATACAAGCAAGCAGTAGCGGTTTGAAATTTTCACAATTTGGGCTACACGTTCGGGACGATTCGTGACCTTAGGTGACTTGCACAATTCGGGCTGAAACTAGTGCCAAATGAGAGGGTTGGGATAAACATTCAATTGACCATATGTGCCAAAAATTCTCGTTCTTTAGTTTTCGAGTTATAGCCCCTGGAAGTCGTAAACTGCACGACTTTGCCCTCGAATATCTCGACAACGGAGAAAGGAGAATTTCTGGGATTTTTTCCCAAGAAATATATGGGAATTATCTGTAATTTTAGCACAGTTTCAGAACGATTCGTGAAAGTCACCTTTTAAGAATAACTTCCACTGCAGCCCATACATAAAAGTTTGCTCCTTTATTACTCTGCACATGGACAATTATTTGCGCTGTTATTTGCCCCAGGCATGTACCTATGTAATTACCGTTTACAGTGTAAAGATGGATGTTATCGGTCGCTGAACGTCGGAGCAGTAGGCGTTTAATGCATTTTCCCATAGGGTCCAATGCAAAATTGACACCTCATTTTCTCCATTCTCAAGAGCTTTGAGTCTCTGCAAAACATATACATGTGTAGACACAAATAAGTGAAATAGAATGAAGGCTATTTCAGCTTTAGCTTTTATTCCGTTTGGGAGCTAAAGTCGCACAAACTTGTGTTTACAAAAATTTCGATGGCCTATAGTTCGCAAGTTATGCAATCAGTTGACATAAGATTGTGCATGCATGTAGACATGTTAATGGCCTTTATACATGCCAAGTTTCAGATGGCTACCTACTCATACAAGCAAGCAGTAGCGGTTTGAAATTTTCACAATTTGGGCTACACGTTCGGGACGATTCGTGACCTTAGGTGACTTGCACAATTCGGGCTGAAACTAGTGCCAAATGAGAGGGTTGGGATAAACATTCAATTGACCATATGTGCCAAAAATTCTCGATGTTTTGTTTTCGAGTTATAGCCCCTGGAAGTCGTAAACTGCACGACTTTGCCCTCGAATATATCGACAACGGAGAAAGGAGAATTACTGGGATTTTTTCCCAAGAAATAGATGGGAATTATCTGTAATTTTAGCACAGTTTCAGAACGATTCGTGAAAGTCACCTTTTAAGAATAACTTCCACTGCAGCCCATACATAAAAGTTTGCTCCTTTATTACTCTGCACATGGACAATTATTTGCGCTGTTATTTGCCCCAGGCATGTACCTATGTAATTACCGTTTACAGTGTAAAGATGGATGTTATCGGTCGCTGAACGTCGGAGCAGTAGGCGTTTAATGCATTTTCCCATAGGGTCCAATGCAAAATTGACACCTCATTTTCTCCATTCTCAAGAGCTTTGAGTCTCTGCAAAACATATACATGTGTAGACACAAATAAGTGAAATAGAATGAAGGCTATTTCAGCTTTAGCTTTTATTCCGTTTGGGAGCTAAAGTCGCACAAACTTTTGTTTACAAAAATTTCGATGGCCTATAGTTCGCACGTTATGCAATCAGTTGACATAAGATTGTGCATGCATGTAGACATGTTAATGGCCTTTATACATGCCAAGTTTCAGATGGCTACCTACTCATACAAGCAAGCAGTAGCGGTTTGAAATTTTCACAATTTGGGCTACACGTTCGGGACGATTCGTGACCTTAGGTGACTTGCACAATTCGGGCTGAAACTAGTGCCAAATGAGAGGGTTGGGATAAACATTCAATTGACCATATGTGCCAAAAATTCTCGTTCTTTAGTTTTCGAGTTATAGCCCCTGGAAGTCGTAAACTGCACGACTTTGCCCTCGAATATCTCGACAACGGAGAAAGGAGAATTTCTGGGATTTTTTCCCAAGAAATATATGGGAATTATCTGTAATTTTAGCACAGTTTCAGAACGATTCGTGAAAGTCACCTTTTAAGAATAACTTCCACTGCAGCCCATACATAAAAGTTTGCTCCTTTATTACTCTGCACATGGACAATTATTTGCGCTGTTATTTGCCCCAGGCATGTACCTATGTAATTACCGTTTACAGTGTAAAGATGGATGTTATCGGTCGCTGAACGTCGGAGCAGTAGGCGTTTAATGCATTTTCCCATAGGGTCCAATGCAAAATTGACACCTCATTTTCTCCATTCTCAAGAGCTTTGAGTCTCTGCAAAACATATACATGTGTAGACACAAATAAGTGAAATAGAATGAAGGCTATTTCAGCTTTAGCTTTTATTCCGTTTGGGAGCTAAAGTCGCACAAACTTTTGTTTACAAAAATTTCGATGGCCTATAGTTCGCAAGTTATGCAATCAGTTGACATAAGATTGTGCATGCATGTAGACATGTTAATGGCCTTTATACATGCCAAGTTTCAGATGGCTACCTACTCATACAAGCAAGCAGTAGCGGTTTGAAATTTTCACAATTTGGGCTACACGTTCGGGACGATTCGTGACCTTAGGTGACTTGCACAATTCGGGCTGAAACTAGTGCCAAATGAGAGGGTTGGGATAAACATTCAATTGACCATATGTGCCAAAAATTCTCGTTCTTTAGTTTTCGAGTTATAGCCCCTGGAAGTCGTAAACTGCACGACTTTGCCCTCGAATATCTCGACAACGGAGAAAGGAGAATTTCTGGGATTTTTTCCCAAGAAATATATGGGAATTATCTGTAATTTTAGCACAGTTTCAGAACGATTCGTGAAAGTCACCTTTTAAGAATAACTTCCACTGCAGCCCATACATAAAAGTTTGCTCCTTTATTACTCTGCACATGGACAATTATTTGCGCTGTTATTTGCCCCAGGCATGTACCTATGTAATTACCGTTTACAGTGTAAAGATGGATGTTATCGGTCGCTGAACGTCGGAGCAGTAGGCGTTTAATGCATTTTCCCATAGGGTCCAATGCAAAATTGACACCTCATTTTCTCCATTCTCAAGAGCTTTGAGTCTCTGCAAAACATATACATGTGTAGACACAAATAAGTGAAATAGAATGAAGGCTATTTCAGCTTTAGCTTTTATTCCGTTTGGGAGCTAAAGTCGCACAAACTTTTGTTTACAAAAATTTCGATGGCCTATAGTTCGCAAGTTATGCAATTAGTTGACATAAGATTGTGCATGCATGTAGACATGTTAATGGCCTTTATACATGCCAAGTTTCAGATGGCTACCTACTCATACAAGCAAGCAGTAGCGGTTTGAAATTTTCACATTTGGGCTACACGTTCGGGACGATTCGTGACCTTAGGTGACTTGCACAATTCGGGCTGAAACTAGTGCCAAATGAGAGGGTTGGGATAAACATTCAATTGACCATATGTGCCAAAAATTCTCGATGTTTTGTTTTCGAGTTATAGCCCCTGGAAGTCGTAAACTGCACGACTTTGCCCTCGAATATCTCGACAACGGAGAAAGGAGAATTTCTGGGATTTTTTCCCAAGAAATATATGGGAATTATCTGTAATTTTAGCACAGTTTCAGAACGATTCGTGAAAGTCACCTTTTAAGAATAACTTCCACTGCAGCCCATACATAAAAGTTTGCTCCTTTATTACTCTGCACATGGACAATTATTTGCGCTGTTATTTGTCCCAGGCATGCACCTATGTAATTACCGTTTACAGTGTAAAGATGGATGTTATCGGTCGCTGAACGTCGGAGCAGTAGGCGTTTAATGCATTTTCCCTTAGGGTCCAATGCAAAATTGACACCTCATTTTCTCCATTCTCAAGAGCTTTGAGTCTCTGCAAAACATATACATGTGTAGACACAAATAAGTGAAATAGAATGAAGGCTATTTCAGCTTTAGCTTTTATTCCGTTTGGGAGCTAAAGTCGCACAAACTTTTGTTTACAAAAATTTCGATGGCCTATAGTTCGCAAGTTATGCAATCAGTTGACATAAGATTGTGCATGCATGTAGACATGTTAATGGCCTTTATACATGCCAAGTTTCAGATGGCTACCTACTCATACAAGCAAGCAGTAGCGGTTTGAAATTTTCACAATATGGGCTTCACGTTCGGGACGATTCGTGACCTTAGGTGACTTGCACAATTCGGGCTGAAACTAGTGCCAAATGAGAGGGTTGGGATAAACATTCAATTGACCATATGTGCCAAAAATTCTCGTTCTTTAGTTTTCGAGTTATAGCCCCTGGAAGTCATAAACTGCACGACTTTGCCCTCGAATATCTCGACAACGGAGAAAGGAGAATTTCTGGGATTTTTTCCCAAGAAATATATGGGAATTATCTGTAATTTTAGCACAGTTTTAGAACGATTCGTGAAAGTCACCTTTTAAGAATAACTTCCACTGCAGCCCATACATAAAAGTTTGCTCCTTTATTACTCTGCACATGGACAATTATTTGCGCTGTTATTTGCCCCAGGCATGTACCTATGTAATTACCGTTTACAGTGTAAAGATGGATGTTATCGGTCGCTGAACGTCGGAGCAGTAGGCGTTTAATGCATTTTCCCATAGGGTCCAATGCAAAATTGACACCTCATTTTCTCCATTCTCAAGAGCTTTGAGTCTCTGCAAAACATATACATGTGTAGACACAAATAAGTGAAATAGAATGAAGGCTATTTCAGCTTTAGCTTTTATTCCGTTTGGGAGCTAAAGTCGCACAAACTTTTGTTTACAAAAATTTCGATGGCCTATAGTTCGCAAGTTATGCAATCAGTTGACATAAGATTGTGCATGCATGTAGACATGTTAATGGCCTTTATACATGCCAAGTTTCAGATGGCTACCTACTCATACAAGCAAGCAGTAGCGGTTTGAAATTTTCACAATTTGGGCTACACGTTCGGGACGATTCGTGACCTTAGGTGACATGCACAATTCGGGCTGAAACTAGTGCCAAATGAGAGGGTTGGGATAAACATTTAATTGACCATATGTGCCAAAAATTCTCGTTCTTTAGTTTTCGAGTTATAGCCCCTGGAAGTCGTAAACTGCACGACTTTGCCCTCGAATATCTCGACAACGGAGAAAGGAGAATTTCTGGGATTTTTTCCCAAGAAATATATGGGAATTATCTGTAATTTTAGCACAGTTTCAGAACGATTCGTGAAAGTCACCTTTTAAGAATAACTTCCACTGCAGCCCATACATAAAAGTTTGCTCCTTTATTACTCTGCACATGGACAATTATTTGCGCTGTTATTTGCCCCAGGCATGTACCTATGTAATTACCGTTTACAGTGTAAAGATGGATGTTATCGGTCGCTGAACGTCGGAGCAGTAGGCGTTTAATGCATTTTCCCATAGGGTCCAATGCAAAATTGACACCTCATTTTCTCCATTCTCAAGAGCTTTGAGTCTCTGCAAAACATATACATGTGTAGACACAAATAAGTGAAATAGAATGAAGGCTATTTCAGCTTTAGCTTTTATTCCGTTTGGGAGCTAAAGTCGCACAAACTTTTGTTTACAAAAATTTCGATGGCCTATAGTTCGCAAGTTATGCAATCAGTTGACATAAGATTGTGCATGCATGTAGACATGTTAATGGCCTTTATACATGCCAAGTTTCAGATGGCTACCTACTCATACAAGCAAGCAGTAGCGGTTTGAAATTTTCACAATTTGGGCTACACGTTCGGGACGATTCGTGACCGTAGGTGACTTGCACAATTCGGGCTGAAACTAGTGCCAAATGAGAGGGTTGGGATAAACATTCAATTGACCATATGTGCCAAAAATTCTCGTTCTTTAGTTTTCGAGTTATAGCCCCTGGAAGTCGTAAACTGCACGACTTTGCCCTCGAATATCTCGACAACGGAGAAAGGAGAATTTCTGGGATTTTTTCCCAAGAAATATATGGGAATTATCTGTAATTTTAGCACAGTTTCAGAACGATTCGTGAAAGTCACCTTTTAAGAATAACTTCCACTGCAGCCCATACATAAAAGTTTGCTCCTTTATTACTCTGCACATGGACAATTATTTGCGCTGTTATTTGCCCCAGGCATGTACCTATGTAATTACCGTTTACAGTGTAAAGATGGATGTTATCGGTCGCTGAACGTCGGAGCAGTAGGCGTTTAATGCATTTTCCCATAGGGTCCAATGCAAAATTGACACCTCATTTTCTCCATTCTCAAGAGCTTTGAGTCTCTGCAAAACATATACATGTGTAGACACAAATAAGTGAAATAGAATGAAGGCTATTTCAGCTTTAGCTTTTATTCCGTTTGGGAGCTAAAGTCGCACAAACTTTTGTTTACAAAAATTTCGATGGCCTATAGTTCGCAAGTTATGCAATCAGTTGACATAAGATTGTGCATGCATGTAGACATGTTAATGGTCTTTATACATGCCAAGTTTCAGATGGCTACCTACTCATACAAGCAAGCAGTAGCGGTTTGAAATTTTCACAATATGGGCTTCACGTTTGTGACGATTCGTGACCTTAGGTGACTTGCACAATTCGGGCTGAAACTAGTGCCAAATGAGAGGGTTGGGATAAACATTCAATTGACCATATGTGCCAAAAATTCTCGTTCTTTAGTTTTCGAGTTATAGCCCCTGGAAGTCATAAACTGCACGACTTTGCCCTCGAATATCTCGACAACGGAGAAAGGAGAATTTCTGGGATTTTTTCCCAAGAAATATATGGGAATTATCTGTAATTTTAGCACAGTTTCAGAACGATTCGTGAAAGTCACCTTTTAAGAATAACTTCCACTGCAGCCCATACATAAAAGTTTGCTCCTTTATTACTCTGCACATGGACAATTATTTGCGCTGTTATTTGCCCCAGGCATGTACCTATGTAATTACCGTTTACAGTGTAAAGATGGATGTTATCGGTCGCTGAACGTCGGAGCAGTAGGCGTTTAATGCATTTTCCCATAGGGTCCAATGCAAAATTGACACCTCATTTTCTCCATTCTCAAGAGCTTTGAGTCTCTGCAAAACATATACATGTGTAGACACAAATAAGTGAAATAGAATGAAGGCTATTTCAGCTTTAGCTTTTATTCCGTTTGGGAGCTAAAGTCGCACAAACTTTTGTTTACAAAAATTTCGATGGCCTATAGTTCGCAAGTTATGCAATCAGTTGACATAAGATTGTGCATGCATGTAGACATGTTAATGGCCTTTATACATGCCAAGTTTCAGATGGCTACCTACTCATACAAGCAAGCAGTAGCGGTTTGAAATTTTCACAATTTGGGCTACACGTTCGGGACGATTCGTGACCTTAGGTGACTTGCACAATTCGGGCTGAAACTAGTGCCAAATGAGAGGGTTGGGATAAACATTCAATTGACCATATGTGCCAAAAATTCTCGTTCTTTAGTTTTCGAGTTATAGCCCCTGGAAGTCGTAAACTGCACGACTTTGCCCTCGAATATCTCGACAACGGAGAAAGGAGAATTTCTGGGATTTTTTCCCAAGAAATATATGGGAATTATCTGTAATTTTAGCACAGTTTCAGAACGATTCGTGAAAGTCACCTTTTAAGAATAACTTCCACTGCAGCCCATACATAAAAGTTTGCTCCTTTATTACTCTGCACATGGACAATTATTTGCGCTGTTATTTGCCCCAGGCATGTACCTATGTAATTACCGTTTACAGTGTAAAGATGGATGTTATCGGTCGCTGAACGTCGGAGCAGTAGGCGTTTAATGCATTTTCCCATAGGGTCCAATGCAAAATTGACACCTCATTTTCTCCATTTTCAAGAGCTTTGAGTCTCTGCAAAACATATACATGTGTAGACACAAATAAGTGAAATAGAATGAAGGCTATTTCAGCTTTAGCTTTTATTCCGTTTGGGAGCTAAAGTCGCACAAACTTTTGTTTACAAAAATTTCGATGGCCTATAGTTCGCAAGTTATGCAATCAGTTGACATAAGATTGTGCATGCATGTAGACATGTTAATGGCCTTTATACATGCCAAGTTTCAGATGGCTACCTCTCATACAAGCAAGCAGTAGCGGTTTGAAATTTTCACAATTTGGGCTACACGTTCGGGACGATTCGTGACCTTAGGTGACTTGCACAATTCGGGCTGAAACTAGTGCCAAATGAGAGGGTTGGGATAAACATTCAATTGACCATATGTGTCAAAAATTCTCGTTCTTTAGTTTTCGAGTTATAGCCCCTGGAAGTCGTAAACTGCACGACTTTGCCCTCGAATATCTCGACAACGGAGAAAGGAGAATTTCAGGGATTTTTTCCCAAGAAATATATGGGAATTATCTGTAATTTTAGCACAGTTTCAGAACGATTCGTGAAAGTCACCTTTTAAGAATAACTTCCACTGCAGCCCATACATAAAAGTTTGCTCCTTTATTACTCTGCACATGGACAATTATTTGCGCTGTTATTTGCCCCAGGCATGTACCTATGTAATTACCGTTTACAGTGTAAAGATGGATGTTATCGGTCGCTGAACGTCGGAGCAGTAGGCGTTTAATGCATTTTCCCATAGGGTCCAATGCAAAATTGACACCTCATTTTCTCCATTCTCAAGAGCTTTGAGTCTCTGCAAAACATATACATGTGTAGACACAAATAAGTGAAATAGAATGAAGGCTATTTCAGCTTTAGCTTTTATTCCGTTTGGGAGCTAAAGTCGCACAAACTTTTGTTTACAAAAATTTCGATGGCCTATAGTTCGCAAGTTATGCAATCAGTTGACATAAGATTGTGCATGCATGTAGACATGTTAATGGCCTTTATACATGCCAAGTTTCAGATGGCTACCTACTCATACAAGCAAGCAGTAGCGGTTTGAAATTTTCACAATTTGGGCTACACGTTCGGGACGATTCGTGACCTTAGGTGACTTGCACAATTCGGGCTGAAACTAGTGCCAAATGAGAGGGTTGGGATAAACATTCAATTGACCATATGTGCCAAAAATTCTCGTTCTTTAGTTTTCGAGTTATAGCCCCTGGAAGTCGTAAACTGCACGACTTTGCCCTCGAATATCTCGACAACGGAGAAAGGAGAATTTCTGGGATTTTTTCCCAAGAAATATATGGGAATTATCTGTAATTTTAGCACAGTTTCACAACGATTCGTAAAGTCACCTTTTAAGAATAACTTCCACTGCAGCCCATACATAAAAGTTTGCTCCTTTATTACTCTGCACATGGACAATTATTTGCGCTGTTATTTGCCCCAGGCATGTACCTATGTAATTACCGTTTACAGTGTAAAGATGGATGTTATCGGTCGCTGAACGTCGGAGCAGTAGGCGTTTAATGCATTTTCCCATAGGGTCCAATGCAAAATTGACACCTCATTTTCTCCATTCTCAAGAGCTTTGAGTCTCTGCAAAACATATACATGTGTACACACAAATAAGTGAAATAGAATGAAGGCTATTTCAGCTTTAGCTTTTATTCCGTTTGGGAGCTAAAGTCGCACAAACTTTTGTTTACAAAAATTTCGATGGCCTATAGTTCGCAAGTTATGCAATCAGTTGACATAAGATTGTGCATGCATGTAGACATGTTAATGGCCTTTATACATGCCAAGTTTCAGATGGCTACCTACTCATACAAGCAAGCAGTAGCGGTTTGAAATTTTCACAATTTGGGCTACACGTTCGGGACGATTCGTGACCTTAGGTGACTTGCACAATTCGGGCTGAAACTAGTGCCAAATGAGAGGGTTGGGATAAACATTCAATTGACCATATGTGCCAAAAATTCTCGTTCTTTAGTTTTCGAGTTATAGCCCCTGGACGTCGTAAACTGCACGACTTTGCCCTCGAATATCTCGACAACGGAGAAAGGAGAATTTCTGGGATTTTTTCCCAAGAAATATATGGGAATTATCTGTAATTTTAGCACAGTTTCAGAACGATTCGTGAAAGTCACCTTTTAAGAATAACTTCCACTGCAGCCCATACATAAAAGTTTGCTCCTTTATTACTCTGCACATGGACAATTATTTGCGCTGTTATTTGCCCCAGGCATGTACCTATGTAATTACCGTTTACAGTGTAAAGATGGATGTTATCGGTCGCTGAACGTCGGAGCAGTAGGCGTTTAATGCATTTTCCCATAGGGTCCAATGCAAAATTGACACCTCATTTTCTCCATTCTCAAGAGCTTTGAGTCTCTGCAAAACATATACATGTGTAGACACAAATAAGTGAAATAGAATGAAGGCTATTTCAGCTTTAGCTTTTATTCCGTTTGGGAGCTAAAGTCGCACAAACTTTTGTTTACAAAAATTTCGATGGCCTATAGTTCGCAAGTTATGCAATCAGTTGACATAAGATTGTGCATGCATGTAGACATGTTAATGGCCTTTATACATGCCAAGTTTCAGATGGCTACCTACTCATACAAGCAAGCAGTAGCGGTTTGAAATTTTCACAATTTGGGCTACACGTTCGGGACGATTCGTGACCTTAGGTGACTTGCACAATTCGGGCTGAAACTAGTGCCAAATGAGAGGGTTGGGATAAACATTCAATTGACCATATGTGCCAAAAATTCTCGTTCTTTAGTTTTCGAGTGATAGCCCCTGGAAGTCGTAAATTGCACGACTTTGCCCTCGAATATCTCGACAACGGAGAAAGGAGAATTTCTGGGATTTTTTCCCAAGAAATATATGGGAATTATCTGTAATTTTAGCACAGTTTCAGAACGATTCGTGAAAGTCACCTTTTAAGAATAACTTCCACTGCAGCCCATACATAAAAGTTTGCTCCTTTATTACTCTGCACATGGACAATTATTTGCGCTGTTATTTGCCCCAGGCATGTACCTATGTAATTACCGTTTACAGTGTAAAGATGGATGTTATCGGTCGCTGAACGTCGGAGCAGTAGGCGTTTAATGCATTTTCCCATAGGGTCCAATGCAAAATTGACACCTCATTTTCTCCATTTTCAAGAGCTTTTAGTCTCTGCAAAACATATACATGTGTAGACACAAATAAGTGAAATAGAATGAAGGCTATTTCAGCTTTAGCTTTTATTCCGTTTGGGAGCTAAAGTCGCACAAACTTTTGTTTACAAAAATTTCGATGGCCTATAGTTCGCAAGTTATGCAATCAGTTGACATAAGATTGTGCATGCATGTAGACATGTTAATGGCCTTTATACATGCCAAGTTTCAGATGGCTACCTCTCATACAAGCAAGCAGTAGCGGTTTGAAATTTTCACAATTTGGGCTACACGTTCGGGACGATTCGTGACCTTAGGTGACTTGCACAATTCGGGCTGAAACTAGTGCCAAATGAGAGGGTTGGGATAAACATTCAATTGACCATATGTGTCAAAAATTCTCGTTCTTTAGTTTTCGAGTTATAGCCCCTGGAAGTCGTAAACTGCACGACTTTGCCCTCGAATATCTCGACAACGGAGAAAGGAGAATTTCTGGGATTTTTTCCCAAGAAATATATGGGAATTATCTGTAATTTTAGCACAGTTTCAGAACGATTCGTGAAAGTCACCTTTTAAGAATAACTTCCACTGCAGCCCATACATAAAAGTTTGCTCCTTTATTACTCTGCACATGGACAATTATTTGCGCTGTTATTTGCCCCAGGCATGTACCTATGTAATTACCGTTTACAGTGTAAAGATGGATGTTATCGGTCGCTGAACGTCGGAGCAGTAGGCGTTTAATGCATTTTCCCATAGGGTCCAATGCAAAATTGACACCTCATTTTCTCCATTCTCAAGAGCTTTGAGTCTCTGCAAAACATATACATGTGTAGACACAAATAAGTGAAATAGAATGAAGGCTATTTCAGCTTTAGCTTTTATTCCGTTTGGGAGCTAAAGTCGCACAAACTTTTGTTTACAAAAATTTCGATGGCCTATAGTTCGCAAGTTATGCAATCAGTTGACATAAGATTGTGCATGCATGTAGACATGTTAATGGCCTTTATACATGCCAAGTTTCAGATGGCTACCTACTCATACAAGCAAGCAGTAGCGGTTTGAAATTTTCACAATTTGGGCTACACGTTCGGGACGATTCGTGACCTTAGGTGACTTGCACAATTCGGGCTGAAACTAGTGCCAAATGAGAGGGTTGGGATAAACATTCAATTGACCATATGTGCCAAAAATTCTCGTTCTTTAGTTTTCGAGTTATAGCCCCTGGAAGTCGTAAACTGCACGACTTTGCCCTCGAATATCTCGACAACGGAGAAAGGAGAATTTCTGGGATTTTTTCCCAAGAAATATATGGGAATTATCTGTAATTTTAGCACAGTTTCAGAACGATTCGTGAAAGTCACCTTTTAAGAATAACTTCCACTGCAGCCCATACATAAAAGTTTGCTCCTTTATTACTCTGCACATGGACAATTATTTGCGCTGTTATTTGTCCCAGGCATGCACCTATGTAATTACCGTTTACAGTGTAAAGATGGATGTTATCGGTCGCTGAACGTCGGAGCAGTAGGCGTTTAATGCATTTTCCCATAGGGTCCAATGCAAAATTGACACCTCATTTTCTCCATTCTCAAGAGCTTTGAGTCTCTGCAAAACATATACATGTGTAGACACAAATAATTGAAATAGAATGAAGGCTATTTCAGCTTTAGCTTTTATTCCGTTTGGGAGCTAAAGTCGCACAAACTTTTGTTTACAAAAATTTCGATGGCCTATAGTTCGCAAGTTATGCAATCAGTTGACATAAGATTGTGCATGCATGTAGACATGTTAATGGCCTTTATACATGCCAAGTTTCAGATGGCTACCTACTCATACAAGCAAGCAGTAGCGGTTTGAAATTTTCACAATATGGGCTTCACGTTCGTGACTATTCGTGACCTTAGGTGACTTGCACAATTCGGGCTGAAACTAGTGCCAAATGAGAGGGTTGGGATAAACATTAAATTGACCATATGTGCCAAAAATTCTCGTTCTTTAGTTTTCGAGTTATAGCCCCTGGAAGTCATAAACTGCACGACTTTGCCCTCGAATATCTCGACAACGGAGAAAGGAGAATTTCTGGGATTTTTTCCCAAGAAATATATGGGAATTATCTGTAATTTTAGCACAGTTTCAGAACGATTCGTGAAAGTCACCTTTTAAGAATAACTTCCACTGCAGCCCATACATAAAAGTTTGCTCCTTTATTACTCTGCACATGGACAATTATTTGCGCTGTTATTTGCCCCAGGCATGTACCTATGTAATTACCGTTTACAGTGTAAAGATGGATGTTATCGGTCGCTGAACGTCGGAGCAGTAGGCGTTTAATGCATTTTCCCATAGGGTCCAATGCAAAATTGACACCTCATTTTCTCCATTCTCAAGAGCTTTGAGTCTCTGCAAAACATATACATGTGTAGACACAAATAAGTGAAATAGAATGAAGGCTATTTCAGCTTTAGCTTTTATTCCGTTTGGGAGCTAAAGTCGCACAAACTTTTGTTTACAAAAATTTCGATGGCCTATAGTTCGCAAGTTATGCAATCAGTTGACATAAGATTGTGCATGCATGTAGACATGTTAATGGCCTTTATACATGCCAAGTTTCAGATGGCTACCTACTCATACAAGCAAGCAGTAGCGGTTTGAAATTTTCACAATTTGGGCTACACGTTCGGGACGATTCGTGACCTTAGGTGACTTGCACAATTCGGGCTGAAACTAGTGCCAAATGAGAGGGTTGGGATAAACATTCAATTGACCATATGTGCCAAAAATTCTCGTTCTTTAGTTTTCGAGTTATAGCCCCTGGAAGTCGTAAACTGCACGACTTTGCCCTCGAATATCTCGACAACGGAGAAAGGAGAATTTCTGGGATTTTTTCCCAAGAAATATATGGGAATTATCTGTAATTTTAGCACAGTTTCAGAACGATTCGTGAAAGTCACCTTTTAAGAATAACTTCCACTGCAGCCCATACATAAAAGTTTGCTCCTTTATTACTCTGCACATGGACAATTATTTGCGCTGTTATTTGCCCCAGGCATGTACCTATGTAATTACCGTTTACAGTGTAAAGATGGATGTTATCGGTCGCTGAACGTCGGAGCAGTAGGCGTTTAATGCATTTTCCCATAGGGTCCAATGCAAAATTGACACCTCATTTTCTCCATTCTCAAGAGCTTTGAGTCTCTGCAAAACATATACATGTGTAGACACAAATAAGTGAAATAGAATGAAGGCTATTTCAGCTTTAGCTTTTATTCCGTTTGGGAGCTAAAGTCGCACAAACTTTTGTTTACAAAAATTTCGATGGCCTATAGTTCGCAAGTTATGCAATCAGTTGACATAAGATTGTGCATGCATGTAGACATGTTAATGGCCTTTATACATGCCAAGTTTCAGATGGCTACCTACTCATACAAGCAAGCAGTAGCGGTTTGAAATTTTCACAATTTGGGCTACACGTTCGGGACGATTCGTGACCTTAGGTGACTTGCACAATTCGGGCTGAAACTAGTGCCAAATGAGAGGGTTGGGATAAACATTCAATTGACCATATGTGCCAAAAATTCTCGTTCTTTAGTTTTCGAGGTATAGCCCCTGGAAGTCGTAAACTGCACGACTTTGCCCTCGAATATCTCGACAACGGAGAAAGGAGAATTTCTGGGATTTTTCCCAAGAAATATATGGGAATTATCTGTAATTTTAGCACAGTTTCAGAACAATTCGTGAAAGTCACCTTTTAAGAATAACTTCCACTGCAGCCCATACATAAAAGTTTGCTCCTTTATTACTCTGCACATGGACAATTATTTGCGCTGTTATTTGCCCCAGGCATGTACCTATGTAATTACCGTTTACAGTGTAAAGATGGATGTTATCGGTCGCTGAACGTCGGAGCAGTAGGCGTTTAATGCATTTTCCCATTGGGTCCAATGCAAAATTGACACCTCATTTTCTCCATTCTCAAGAGCTTTGAGTCTCTGCAAAACATATACATGTGTAGACACAAATAAGTGAAATAGAATGAAGGCTATTTCAGCTTTAGTTTTTATTCCGTTTGGGAGCTAAAGTCGCACAAACTTTTGTTTACAAAAATTTCGATGGCCTATTGTTCGCAAGTTATGCAATCAGTTGACATAAGATTGTGCATGCATGTAGACATGATAATGGCCTTTATACATGCCAAGTTTCAGATGGCTACCTACTCATACAAGCAAGCAGTAGCGGTTTGAAATTTTCACAATTTGGGCTACACGTTCGGGACGATTCGTGACCTTAGGTGACTTGCACAATTCGGGCTGAAACTAGTGCCAAATGAGAGGGTTGGGATAAACATTCAATTGACCATATGTGCCAAAAATTCTCGTTCTTTAGTTTTCGAGTTATAGCCCCTGGAAGTCGTAAACTGCACGACTTTGCCCTCGAATATCTCGACAACGGAGAAAGGAGAATTTCTGGGATTTTTTCCCAAGAAATATATGGGAATTATCTGTAATTTTAGCACAGTTTCAGAACGATTCGTGAAAGTCACCTTTTAAGAATAACTTCCACTGCAGCCCATACATAAAAGTTTGCTCCTTTATTACTCTGCACATGGACAATTATTTGCGCTGTTATTTGCCCCAGGCATGTACCTATGTAATTACCGTTTACAGTGTAAAGATGGATGTTATCGGTCGCTGAACGTCGGAGCAGTAGGCGTTTAATGCATTTTCCCATAGGGTCCAATGCAAAATTGACACCTCATTTTCTCCATTCTCAAGAGCTTTGAGTCTCTGCAAAACATATACATGTGTAGACACAAATAAGTGAAATAGAATGAAGGCTATTTCAGCTTTAGCTTTTATTCCGTTTGGGAGCTAAAGTCGCACAAACTTTTGTTTACAAAAATTTCGATGGCCTATAGTTCGCAAGTTATGCAATCAGTTGACATAAGATTGTGCATGCATGTAGACATGTTAATGGCCTTTATACATGCCAAGTTTCAGATGGCTACCTACTCATACAAGCAAGCAGTAGCGGTTTGAAATTTTCACAATTTGGGCTACACGTTCGGGACAATTCGTGACCTTAGGTGACTTGCACAATTCGGGCTGAAACTAGTGCCAAATGAGAGGGTTGGGATAAACATTCAATTGACCATATGTGCCAAAAATTCTCGTTCTTTAGTTTTCGAGTTATAGCCCCTGGAAGTCGTAAACTGCACGACTTTGCCCTCGAATATCTCGACAACGGAGAAAGGAGAATTTCTGGGATTTTTTCCCAAGAAATATATGGGAATTATCTGTAATTTTAGCACAGTTTCAGAACGATTCGTGAAAGTCACCTTTTAAGAATAACTTCCACTGCAGCCCATACATAAAAGTTTGCTCCTTTATTACTCTGCACATGGACAATTATTTGCGCTGTTATTTGCCCCAGGCATGTACCTATGTAATTACCGTTTACAGTGTAAAGATGGATGTTATCGGTCGCTGAACGTCGGAGCAGTAGGCGTTTAATGCATTTTCCCATAGGGTCCAATGCAAAATTGACACCTCATTTTCTCCATTCTCAAGAGCTTTGAGTCTCTGCAAAACATATACATGTGTAGACACAAATAAGTGAAATAGAATGAAGGCTATTTCAGCTTTAGCTTTTATTCCGTTTGGGAGCTAAAGTCGCACAAACTTTTGTTTACAAAAATTTCGATGGCCTATAGTTCGCAAGTTATGCAATCAGTTGACATAAGATTGTGCTTGCATGTAGACATGTTAATGGCCTTTATACATGCCAAGTTTCAGATGGCTACCTACTCATACAAGCAAGCAGTAGCGGTTTGAAATTTTCACAATTTGGGCTACACGTTCGGGACGATTCGTGACCTTAGGTGACTTGCACAATTCGGGCTGAAACTAGTGCCAAATGAGAGGGTTGGGATAAACATTCAATTGACCATATGTGCCAAAAATTCTCGTTCTTTAGTTTTCGAGTTATAGCCCCTGGAAGTCGTAAACTGCACGACTTTGCCCTCGAATATTTCGACAACGGAGAAAGGAGAATTTCTGGGATTTTTTCCCAAGAAATATATGGGAATTATCTGTAATTTTAGCACAGTTTCAGAACGATTCGTGAAAGTCACCTTTTAAGAATAACTTCCACTGCAGCCCATACATAAAAGTTTGCTCCTTTATTACTCTGCACATGGACAATTATCTGCGCTGTTATTTGCCCCAGGCATGTACCTATGTAATTACCGTTTACAGTGTAAAGATGGATTTTATCGGTCGATGAACGTCGGAGCAGTAGGCGTTTAATGCATTTTCCCATAGGGTCCAATGCAAAATTGACACCTCATTTTCTCCATTCTCAAGAGCTTTGAGTCTCTGCAAAACATATACATGTGTAGGCACAAATAAGTGAAATAGAATGAAGGCTATTTCAGCTTTAGCTTTTATTCCGTTTGGGAGCTAAAGTCGCACAAACTTTTGTTTACAAAAATTTCGATGGCCTATAGTTTGCAAGTTATGCAATCAGTTGACATAAGATTGTGCTTGCATGTAGACATTTTAATGGCCTTTATACATGCCAAGTTTCAGATGGCTACCTACTCATACAAGCAAGCAGTAGCGGTTTGAAATTTTCACCATTTGGGCTACACGTTCGGGACGATTCGTGACCTTAGGTGACTTGCACAATTCGGGCTGAAACTAGTGCCAAAGAGAGGGTTGGGATAAACATTCAATTGACCATATGTGCCAAAAATTCTCGTTCTTTAGTTTTCGAGTTATAGCTCCTGGAAGTCGTAAACTGTACGACTTTGCCCTCGAATATCTCGACAACGGAGAAAGGAGAATTTCTGGGATTTTTTCCCAAGAAATATATGGGAATTATCTGTAATTTTAGCACAGTTTCAGAACGATTCGTGAAAGTCACCTTTTAAGAATAACTTCCACTGCAGCCCATACATAAAAGTTTGCTCCTTTATTACTCTGCACATGGACAATTATTTGCGCTGTTATTTGCCCCAGGCATGTACCTATGTAATTACCGTTTACAGTGTAAAGATGGATGTTATCGGTCGATGAACGTCGGAGCAGTAGGCGTTTAATGCATTTTCCCATAGGGTCCAATGCAAAATTGACACCTCATTTTCTGCATTCTCAAGAGCTTTGAGTCTCTGCAAAACATATACATGTGTAGACACAAATAAGTGAAATAGAATGAAGGCTATTTCAGCTTTAGCTTTTATTCCGTTTGGGAGCTAAAGTCGCACAAACTTTTGTTTACAAAAATTTCGATGGCCTATAGTTCGCAAGTTATGCAATCAGTTGACATAAGATTGTGCATGCATGTAGACATGTTAATGGCCTTTATACATGCCAAGTTTCAGATGGCTACCTACTCATACAAGCAAGCAGTAGCGGTTTGAAATTTTCACAATTTGGGCTACACGTTCGGGACGATTCGTGACCTTAGGTGACTTGCACAATTCGGGCTGAAACTAGTGCCAAATGAGAGGGTTGGGATAAACATTCAATTGACCATATGTGCCAAAAATTCTCGTTCTTTAGTTTTCGAGTTATAGCCCCTGGAAGTCGTAAACTGCACGACTTTGCCCTCGAATATCTCGACAACGGAGAAAGGAGAATTTCTGGGATTTTTTTCCCAAGAAATATATGGGAATTATCTGTAATTTTAGCACAGTTTCAGAACGATTCGTGAAAGTCACCTTTTAAGAATAACTTCCACTGCAGCCCATACATAAAAGTTTGCTCCTTTATTACTCTGCACATGGACAATTATTTGCGCTGTTATTTGCCCCAGGCATGTACCTATGTAATTACCGTTTACAGTGTAAAGATGGATGTTATCGGTCGCTGAACGTCGGAGCAGTAGGCGTTTAATGCATTTTCCCATAGGGTCCAATGCAAAATTGACACCTCATTTTCTCCATTCTCAAGAGCTTTGAGTCTCTGCAAAACATATACATGTGTAGACACAAATAAGTGAAATAGAATGAAGGCTATTTCAGCTTTAGCTTTTATTCCGTTTGGGAGCTAAAGTCGCACAAACTTTTGTTTACAAAAATTTCGATGGCCTATAGTTCGCAAGTTATGCAATCAGTTGACATAAGATTGTGCATGCATGTAGACATGTTAATGGCCTTATACATGCCAAGTTTCAGATGGCTACCTACTCATACAAGCAAGCAGTAGCGGTTTGAAATTTTCACAATTTGGGCTACAAGTTCGGGACGATTCGTGACCTTAGGTGACTTGCACAATTCGGGCTGAACCTAGTGCCAAATGATAGGGTTGGGATAAACATTCAATTGACCATATGTGCCAAAAATTCTCGTTCTTTAGTTTTCGAGTTATAGCCCCTGGAAGTCGTAAACTGCACGACTTTGCCCTCGAATATCTCGACAACAGAGAAAGGAGAATTTCTGGGATTTTTCCCAAGAAATATATGGGAATTATCTGTAATTTTAGCACAGTTTCAGAACGATTCGTGAAAGTCACCTTTTAAGAATAACTTCCACTGCAGCCCATACATAAAAGTTTGCTCCTTTATTACTCTGCACATGGACAATTATTTGCGCTGTTATTTGCCCCAGGCATGTACCTATGTAATTACCGTTTATAGTGTAAAGATGGATGTTATCGGTTGCTGAACGTCGGAGCAGTAGGCGTTTAATGCATTTTCCCATAGGGTCCAATGCAAAATTGACACCTCATTTTCTCCATTCTCAAGGGCTTTGAGTCTCTGCAAAACATATACATGTGTAGACACAAATAAGTGAAATAGAATGAAGGCTATTTCAGCTTTAGCTTTTATTCCGTTTGGGAGCTAAAGTCGCACAAACTTTTGTTCACAAACATTTCGATGGCCTATAGTTCGCAAGTTATGCAATTACTTGACATAAGATTGTGCATGCATGTAGACATGTTAATGGCCTTTATACATGCCAAGTTTCAGATGGCTATCTACTCATACAAGCAAGCAGTAGCGGTTTGAAATTTTCACAATTTGGGCTACACGTTCGGGACGATTCGTGACCTTAGGTGACTTGCACAATTCGGGCTGAAACTAGTGCCAAATGAGAGGGTTGGGATAAACATTCAATTGACCATATGTGCCAAAAATTCTCGTTCTTTAGTTTTCGAGTTATAGCCCCTGGAAGTCGTAAACTGCACGACTTTGCCCTCGAATATCTCGACAACGGAGAAAGGAGAATTTCTGGGATTTTTCCCAAGAAATATATGGGAATTATCTGTAATTTTAGCACAGTTTCAGAACGATTCGTGAAAGTCACCTTTTAAGAATAACTTCCACTGCAGCCCATACATAAAAGTTTGCTCCTTTATTACTCTGCACATGGACAATTATTTGCGCTGTTATTTGCCCCAGGCATGTACCTATGTAATTACCGTTTACAGTGTAAAGATGGATGTTATCGGTCGCTGAACGTCGGAGCAGTAGGCGCTTAATGCATTTTCCCATAGGGTCCAATGCAAAATTGACACCTCATTTTCTCCATTCTCAAGAGCTTTGAGTCTCTGCAAAACATATACATGTGTAGACACAAATAAGTGAAATAGAATGAGGCTATTTCAGCTTTAGCTTTTATTCCGTTTGGGAGCTAAAGTCGCACAAACTTTTGTTTACAAAAATTTCGATGGCCTATAGTTCGCAAGTTATGCAATCAGTTGACATAAGATTGTGCATGCATGTAGACATGTTAATGGCCTTTATACATGCCAAGTTTCAGATGGCTACCTACTCATACAAGCAAGCAGTAGCGGTTTGAAATTTTCACAATTTGGGCTACACGTTCGGGACGATTCGTGACCTTAGGTGACTTGCACAATTCGGGCTGAAACTAGTGCCAAATGAGAGGGTTGGGATAAACATTCAATTGACCATATGTGCCAAAAATTCTCGTTCTTTAGTTTTCGAGTTATAGCCCCTGGAAGTCGTAAACTGCACGACTTTGCCCTCGAATATCTCGACAACGGAGAAAGGAGAATTTCTGGGATTTTTTCCCAAGAAATATATGGGAATTATCTGTAATTTTAGCACAGTTTCAGAACGATTCGTGAAAGTCACCTTTTAAGAATAACTTCCACTGCAGCCAATACATAAAAGTTTGCTCCTTTATTACTCTGCACATGGACAATTATTTGCGCTGTTATTTGCCCCAGGCATGTACTTATGTAATTACCGTTTACAGTGTAAAGATGGATGTTATCGGTCGCTGAACGTCGGAGCAGTAGGCGTTTAATGCATTTTCTCATAGGGTCCAATGCAAAATTGACACCTCATTTTCTCCATTCTCAAGAGCTTTGAGTCTCTGCAAAACATATACATGTGTAGACACAAATAAGTGAAATAGAATGAAGGCTATTTCAGCTTTAGCTTTTATTCCGTTTGGGAGCTAAAGTCGCACAAACTTTTGTTTACAAAAATTTCGATGGCCTATAGTTCGCAAGTTATGCAATCAGTTGACATAAGATTGTGCATGCATGTAGACATTTTAATGGCCTTTATACATGCCAAGTTTCAGATGGCTACCTACTCATACAAGCAAGCAGTAGCGGTTTGAAATTTTCACAATTTGGGCTACACGTTCGGGACGATTCGTGACCTTAGGTGACTTGCACAATTCGGGCTGAAACTAGTGCCAAATGAGAGGATTGGGATAAACATTCAATTGACCATATGTGCCAAAAATTCTCGTTCTTTAGTTTTCGAGTTATAGCCCCTGGAAGTCGTAAACTGCACGACTTTGCCCTCGAATATCTCGACAACGGAGAAAGGAGAATTTCTGGGATTTTTTCCCAAGAAATATATGGGAATTATCTGTAATTTTAGCACAGTTTCAGAACGATTCGTGAAAGTCACCTTTTAAGAATAACTTCCACTGCAGCCCATACATAAAAGTTTGCTCCTTTATTACTCTGCACATGGACAATTATTTGCGCTGTTATTTGCCCCAGGCATGTACCTATGTAATTACCGTTTACAGTGTAAAGATGGATGTTATCGGTCGATGAACGTCGGAGCAGTAGGCGTTTAATGCATTTTCCCATAGGGTCCAATGCAAAATTGACACCTCATTTTCTCCATTCTCAAGAGCTTTGAGTCTCTGCAAAACATATACATGTGTAGACACAAATAAGTGAAATAGAATGAAGGCTATTTCAGCTTTAGCTTTTATTCCGTTTGGGAGCTAAAGTCGCACAAACTTTTGTTTACAAAAATTTCGATGGCCTATAGTTCGCAAGTTATGCAATCAGTTGACATAAGATTGTGCATGCATGTAGACATGTTAATGGCCTTTATACATGCCAAGTTTCAGATGGCTACCTACTCAGACAAGCAAGCAGTAGCGGTTTGAAATTTTCACAATTTGGGCTACACGTTCGGGACGATTCGTGACCTTAGGTGACTTGCACAATTCGGGCTGAAACTAGTGCCAAATGAGAGGGTTGGGATAAACATTCAATTGACCATATGTGCCAAAAATTCTCGTTCTTTAGTTTTCGAGTTATAGCCCCTGGAAGTCGTAAACTGCACGACTTTGCCCTCGAATATCTCGACAACAGAGAAAGGAGAATTTCTGGGATTTTTTCCCAAGAAATATATGGGAATTATCTGTAATTTTAGCACAGTTTCAGAACGATTCGTGAAAGTCACCTTTTAAGAATAACTTCCACTGCAGCCCATACATAAAAGTTTGCTCCTTTATTACTCTGCACATGGACAATTATTTGCGCTGTTATTTGCCCCAGGCATGTACTTATGTAATTACCGTTTACAGTGTAAAGATGGATGTTATCGGTCGCTGAACGTCGGAGCAGTAGGCGTTTAATGCATTTTCTCATAGGGTCCAATGCAAAATTGACACCTCATTTTCTCCATTCTCAAGAGCTTTGAGTCTCTGCAAAACATATACATGTGTAGACACAAATAAGTGAAATAGAATGAAGGCTATTTCAGCTTTAGCTTTTATTCCGTTTGGGAGCTAAAGTCGCACAAACTTTTGTTTACAAAAATTTCGATGGCCTATAGTTCGCAAGTTATGCAATCAGTTGACATAAGATTGTGCATGCATGTAGACATGTTAATGGCCTTTATACATGCCAAGTTTCAGATGGCTACCTACTCATACAAGCAAGCAGTAGCGGTTTGAAATTTTCACAATTTGGGCTACACGTTCGGGACGATTCGTGACCTTAGGTGACTTGCACAATTCGGGCTGAAACTAGTGCCAAATGAGAGGGTTGGGATAAACATTCAATTGACCATATGTGCCAAAAATTCTCGTTCTTTAGTTTTCGAGTTATAGCCCCTGGAAGTCGTAAACTGCACGACTTTGCCCTCGAATATCTCGACAACGGAGAAAGGAGAATTTCTGGGATTTTTTCCCATGAAATATATGGGAATTATCTGTAATTTTAGCACAGTTTCAGAACGATTCGTGAAAGTCACCTTTTAAGAATAACTTCCACTGCAGCCCATACATAAAAGTTTGCTCCTTTATTACTCTGCACATGGACAATTATTTGCGCTGTTATTTGCCCCAGGCATGTACCTATGTAATTACCGTTTATAGTGTAAAGATGGATGTTATCGGTTGCTGAACGTCGGAGCAGTAGGCGTTTAATGCATTTTCCCATAGGGTCCAATGCAAAATTGACACCTCATTTTCTCCATTCTCAAGAGCTTTGAGTCTCTGCAAAACATATACATGTGTAGACACAAATAAGTGAAATAGAATGAAGGCTATTTCAGCTTTAGCTTTTATTCCGTTTGGGAGCTAAAGTCGCACAAACTTTTGTTCACAAAACTTTCGATGGCCTGTAGTTTGCAAGTTATGCAATCAGTTGACATAAGATTGTGCATGCATGTAGACATGTTAATGGCCTTTATACATGCCAAGTTTCAGATGGCTACCTACTCATACAAGCAAGCAGTAGCGGTTTGAAATTTTCACAATTTGGGCTACACGTTCGGGACGATTCGTGACCTTAGGTGACTTGCACAATTCGGGCTGAAACTAGTGCCAAATGAGAGGGTTGGGATAAACATTCAATTGACCATATGTGCCAAAAATTCTCGTTCTTTAGTTTTCGAGTTATAGCCCCTGGAAGTCGTAAACTGCACGACTTTGCCCTCGAATATCTCGACAACGGAGAAAGGAGAATTTCTGGGATTTTTTCCCAAGAAATATATGGGAATTATCTGTCATTTTAGCACAGTTTCAGAACGATTCGTGAAAGTCACCTTTCAAGAATAACTTCCACTGCAGCCCATACATAAAAGTTTGCTCCTTTATTACTCTACACATGGACAATTATTTGCGCTTTTATTTGCCCCAGGCATGTACCTATGTAATTACCGTTTACAGTGTAAAGGTGGATGTTATCGGTCGCTGAACGTCGGAGCAGTAGGCGTTTAATGCATTTTCCCATAGGGTCCAATGCAAAATTGACACCTCATTTTCTCCATTCTCAAGAGCTTTGAGTCGGCAAAACATATACATGTGTAGACACAAATAAGTGAAATAGAATGAAGGCTATTTCAGCTTTAGCTTTTATTCCGTTTGGGAGCTAAAGTCGCACAAACTTTTGTTTACAAAAATTTCGATGGCCTATAGTTCGCAAGTTATGCAATCAGTTGACATAAGATTGTGCATGCATGTAGACATGTTAATGGCCTTTATACATGCCAAGTTTCAGATGGCTACCTACTCATACAAGCAAGCAGTAGCGGTTTGAAATTTTCACAATTTGGGCTACACGTTCGGGACGATTCGTGACCCTAGGTGACTTGCACAATTCGGGCTGAAACTAGTGCCAAATGAGAGGGTTGGGATAAACATTCAATTGACCATATGTGCCAAAAATTCTCGTTCTTTAGTTTTCGAGTTATAGCCCCTGGAAGTCGTAAACTGCACGACTTTGCCCTCGAATATCTCGACAACGGAGAAAGGAGAATTTCTGGGATTTTTTCCCAAGAAATATATGGGAATTATCTGTAATTTTAGCACAGTTTCAGAACGATTCGTGAAAGTCACCTTTTAAGAATAACTTCCACTGCAGCCCATACATAAAAGTTTGCTCCTTTATTACTCTGCACATGGACAATTATTTGCGCTGTTATTTGCCCCAGGCATGTACCTACGTAATTACCGTTTACAGTGTAAAGATGGATGTTATCGGTCGCTGAACGTCGGAGCAGTAGGCGTTTAATGCATTTTCCCATAGGGTCCAATGCAAAATTGACACCTCATTTTCTCCATTCTCAAGAGCTTTGAGTCTCTGCAAAACATATACATGTGTAGACACAAATAAGTGAAATAGAATGAAGGCTATTTCAGCTTTAGCTTTTATTCCGTTTGGGAGCTAAAGTCGCACAAACTTTTGTTTACAAAAATTTCGATGGCCTATAGTTCGCAAGTTATGAAATCAGTTGACATAAGATTGTGCATGCATGTAGACATGTTAATGGCCTTTATACATGCCAAGTTTCAGATGGCTACCTACTCATACAAGCAAGCAGTAGCGGTTTGGAATTTTCACAATTTGGGCTACACGTTCGGGACGATTCGTGACCTTAGGTGACTTGCACAATTCGGGCTGAAACTAGTGCCAAATGAGAGGGTTGGGATAAACATTCAATTGACCATATGTGCCAAAAATTCTCGTTCTTTAGTTTTCGAGTTATAGCCCCTGGAAGTCGTAAACTGCACGACTTTGCCCTCGAATATCTCGACAACGGAGAAAGGAGAATTTCTGGGATTTTTTCCCAAGAAATATATGGGAATTATCTGTAATTTTAGCACAGTTTCAGAACGATTCGTGAAAGTCACCTTTTAAGAATAACTTCCACTGCAGCCCATACATAAAAGTTTGCTCCTTTATTACTCTGCACATGGACAATTATTTGCGCTGTTATTTGCCCCAGGCATGTACCTATGTAATTACCGTTTACAGTGTAAAGATGGATGTTATCGGTCGCTGAACGTCGGAGCAGTAGGCGTTTAATGCATTTTCCCATAGTGTCCAATGCAAAATCGACACCTCATTTTCTCCATTCTCAAGAGCTTTGAGTCTCTGCAAAACATATACATGTGTAGACACAAATAAGTGAAATAGAATGAAGGCTATTTCAGCTTTAGCTTTTATTCCGTTTGGGTGCTAAAGTCGCACAAACTTTTGTTTACAAAAATTTCGATGGCCTATAGTTCGCAAGTTATGAAATCCGTTGACATAAGATTGTGCATGCATGTAGACATGTTAATGGCCTTTATACATGCCAAGTTTCAGATGGCTACCTACTCATACAAGCAAGCAGTAGCGGTTTGAAATTTTCACAATTTGGGCTACAAGTTCGGGACGATTCGTGACCTTAGGTGACTTGCACAATTCGGCCTGAAACTAGTGCCAAATGAGAGGGTTGGGATAAACATTCAATTGACCATATGTGCCAAAAATTCTCGTTCTTTAGTTTTCGAGTTATAGCCCCTGGAAGTCGTAAACTGCACGAATTTGCCCTCGAATATCTCGACAACGGAGAAAGGAGAATTTCTGGGATTTTTTCCCAAGAAATATTTGGGAATTATCTGTAATTTTAACACAGTTTCAGAACGATTCGTGAAAGTCACCTTTTAAGAATAACTTCCACTGCAGCCCATACATAAAAGTTTGCTCCTTTATTACTCTGCACATGGACAATTATTTGCGCTGTTATTTGCCCCAGGCATGTACCTATGTAATTACCGTTTACAGTGTAAAGATGGATGTTATCGGTCGCTGAACGTCGGAGCACTTGGCGCTTAATGCATTTTCCCATAGGGTCCAATGCAAAATTGACACCTCATTTTCTCCATTCTCAAGAGCTTTGAGTCTCTGCAAAACATATACATGTGTAGACACAAATAAGTGAAATAGAATGAAGGCTATTTCAGCTTTAGCTTTTATTCCGTTTGGGAGCTAAAGTCGCACAAACTTTTGTTTACAAAAATTTCGATGGCCTATAGTTCGCAAGCTATGAAATCAGTTGACATAAGATTGTGCATGCATGTAGACATGTTAATGGCCTTTATACATGCCAAGTTTCAGATGGCTTGCTACTCATACAAGCAAGCAGTAGCGGTTTGAAATTTTCACAATTTGGGCTAAACGTTCGGGACGATTCGTGACCCTAGGTGACTTGCACAATTCGGGCTGAAACTAGTGCCAAATGAGAGGGTTGGGATAAACATTCAATTGACCATATGTGCCAAAAATTCTCGTTCTTTAGTTTTTCGAGTTATAGCCCCTGGAAGTCGTAAACTGCACGACTTTGCCCTCGAATATCTCGACAACGGAGAAAGGAGAATTTCTGGGATTTTTTCCCAAGAAATATATGGGAATTATCTGTAATTTTAGCACAGTTTCAGAACGATTCGTGAAAGTCACCTTTTAAGAATAACTTCCACTGCAGCCCATACATAAAAGTTTGCTCCTTTATTACTCTGCACATGGACAATTATTTGCGCTGTTATTTGCCCCAGGCATGTACCTATGTAATTACCGTTTACAGTGTAAAGATGGATGTTATCGGTCGCTGAACGTCGGAGCAGTAGGCGTTTAATGCATTTTCCCATAGGGTCCAATGCAAAATCGACACCTCATTTTCTCCATTCTCAAGAGCTTTAAGTCTCTGCAAAACATATACATGTGTAGACACAAATAAGTGAAATAGAATGAAGGCTATTTCAGCTTTAGTTTTTATTCCGTTTGGGAGCTAAAGTCGCACAAACTTTTGTTTACAAACATTTCGATGGCCTATTGTTCGCAAGTTATGCAATCAGTTGACATAAGATTGTGCTTGCATGTAGACATGTTAATGGCCTTTATACATGCCAAGTTTCAGATGGCTACCTACTCATACAAGCAAGCAGTAGCGGTTTGAAATTTTCACAATTTGGGCTACACGTTCGGGAAGATTCGTGACCTTAGGTGACTTGCACAATTCGGGCTGAAACTAGTGCCAAATGAGAGGGTTGGGATAAACATTCAATTGACCATATGTGCCAAAAATTCTCGTTCTTTAGTTTTCGAGTTATAGCCCCTGGAAGTCGTAAACTGCACGACTTTGCACTCGAATATCTCGACAACGGAGAAAGGAGAATTTCTGGGATTTTTCCCCAAGAAATATATGGGAATTATCTGTAATTTTAGCACAGTTTCAGAACGATTCGTGAAAGTCACCTTTTAAGAATAACTTCCACTGCAGCCCATACATTAAAGTTTGCTCCTTTATTACTCTGCACATGAACAATTATTTGCGCTGTTATTTGCCCCAGGCATGTACCTATGTAATTATCGTTTACAGTGTAAAGATGGATGTTATCGGTCGCTGAACGTCGGAGCAGTAGGCGTTTAATGCATTTTCCCATAGGGTCCAATGCAAAATTGACACCTCATTTTCTCCATTCTCAAGAGCTTTGAGTCTCTGCAAAACATATACATGTGTAGACACAAATAAGTGAAATAGAATGAAGGCTATTTCAGCTTGAGCTTTTATTCCGTTTGGGAGCTAAAGTCGCACAAACTTTTGTTTACAAAAATTTCGATGGCCTATAGTTCGCAAGTTATGCAATCAGTTGACATAAGATTGTGCATGCATGTAGACATGTTAATGGCCTTTATACATGCCAAGTTTCAGATGGCTACCTACTCATACAAGCAAGCAGTAGCGGTTTGAAATTTTCACAATTTGGGCTACACGTTCGGGACGATTCGTGACCTTAGGTGACTTGCACAATTCGGGCTGAAACTAGTGCCAAATGAGAGGGTTGGGATAAACATTCAATTGACCATATGTGCCAAAAATTCTCGTTCTTTAGTTTTCGAGTTATAGCCCCTGGAAGTCGTAAACTGCACGACTTTGCCCTCGAATATCTCGACAACGGAGAAAGGAGAATTTCTGGGATTTTTTCCCAAGAAATATATGGGAATTATCTGTAATTTTAGCACAGTTTCAGAACGATTCGTGAAAGTCACCTTTTAAGAATAACTTCCACTGCAGCCCATACATAAAAGTTTGCTCCGTTATTACTCTGCACATGGACAATTATTTGCGCTGTTATTTGCCCCAGGCATGTACCTATGTAATTATCGTTTACAGTGTAAAGATGGATGTTATCGGTCGCTGAACGTCGGAGCAGTAGGCGTTTAATGCATTTTCCCATAGGGTCCAATGCAAAATTGACACCTCATTTTCTCCATTCTCAAGAGCTTTGAGTCTCTGCAAAACATATACATGTGTAGACACAAATAAGTGAAATAGAATGAAGGCTATTTCAGCTTGAGCTTTTATTCCGTTTGGGAGCTAAAGTCGCACAAACTTTTGTTTACAAAAATTTCGATGGCCTATAGTTCGCAAGTTATGCAATCAGTTGACATAAGATTGTGCATGCATGTAGACATGTTAATGGCCTTTATACATGCCAAGTTTCAGATGGCTACCTACTCATACAAGCAAGCAGTAGCGGTTTGAAATTTTCACAATTTGGGCTACACGTTCGGGACGATTCGTGACCTTAGGTGACTTGCACAATTCGGGCTGAAACTAGTGCCAAATGAGAGGGTTGGGATAAACATTCAATTGACCATATGTGCCAAAAATTCTCGTTCTTTAGTTTTCGAGTTATAGCCCCTGGAAGTCGTAAACTGCACGACTTTGCCCTCGAATATCTCGACAACGGAGAAAGGAGAATTTCTGGGATTTTTTCCCAAGAAATATATGGGAATTATCTGTAATTTTAGCACAGTTTCAGAACGATTCGTGAAAGTCACCTTTTAAGAATAACTTCCACTGCAGCCCATACATAAAAGTTTGCTCCGTTATTACTCTGCACATGGACAATTATTTGCGCTGTTATTTGCCCCAGGCATGTACCTATGTAATTACCGTTTACAGTGTAAAGATGGATGTTATCGGTCGCTGAACGTCGGAGCAGTAGGCGTTTAATGCATTTTCCCATAGGGTCCAATGCAAAATTGACACCTCATTTTCTCCATTCTCAAGAGCTTTGAGTCTCTGCAAAACATATACATGTGTAGACACAAATAAGTGAAATAGAATGAAGGCTATTTCAGCTTTAGTTTTTATTCCGTTTGGGAGCTAAAGTCGCACAAACTTTTGTTTACAACAATGTCGGTGGCCAATAGTTCGCAAGTTATGCAATCAGTTGACATAAGATAGTGCATGCATGTAGACATGTTAATGGCCTTTATACATGCCAAGTTTCAGATGGCTACCTACTCATACAAGCAAGCAGTAGCGGTTTGAAATTTTCACAATTTGGGCTACACGTTCGGGACGATTCGTGACCTTAGGTGACTTGCACAATTCGGGCTGAAACTAGTGCCAAATGAGAGGGTTGGGATAAACATTCAATTGACCATTCTCGTTCTTTAGTTTTCGAGTTATAGCCCCTGGAAGTCGTAAACTGCACGACTTTGCCCTCGAATATCTCGACAACGGAGAAAGGAGAATTTCTGGGATTTTTTCCCAAGAAATATATGGGAATTATCTGTAATTTTAGCACAGTTTCAGAACGATTCGTGAAAGTCACCTTTTAAGAATAACTTCCACTGCAGCCCATACATAAAAGTTTGCTCCTTTATTACTCTGCACATGGACAATTATTTGCGCTGTTATTTGCCCCAGGCATGTACCTATGTAATTACCGTTTACAGTGTAAAGATGGATGTTATCGGTCGCTGAACGTCGGAGCAGTAGGCGTTTAATGCATTTTCCCATAGGGTCCAATGCAAAATTGACACCTCATTTTCTCCATTCTCAAGAGCTTTGAGTCTCTGCAAAACATATACATGTGTAGACACAAATAAGTGAAATAGAATGAAGGCTATTTCAGCTTTAGCTTTTATTCCGTTTGGGAGCTAAAGTCGCACAAACTTTTGTTTACAAAAATTTCGATGGCCTATAGTTCGCAAGTTATGAAATCAGTTGACATAAGATTGTGCATGCATGTAGACATATTAATGGCCTTTATACATGCCAAGTTTCAGATGGCTACCTACTCATACAAGCAAGCAGTAGCGGTTTGAAATTTTCACAATTGGGGCTACACGTTCGGGACGATTCGTGACCTTAGGTGACTTGCACAATTCGGGCTGAAACTAGTGCCAAATGAGAGGGTTGGGATAAACATTCAATTGACCATATGTGCCAAAAATTCTCGTTCTTTAGTTTTCGAGTTATAGCCCCTGGAAGTCGTAAAATTGCACGACTTTGCCCTCGAATATCTCGACAACGGAGAAAGGAGAATTTTTGGGATTTGTTCCCAAGAAATATATGGGAATTATCTGTAATTTTAGCACAGTTTCAGAACGATTCGTGAAAGTCACCTTTTAAGAATAACTTCCACTGCAGCCCATACATAAAAGTTTGCTCCTTTATTACTCTGCAAATGGACAATTATTTGCGCTGTTATTTGCCCCAGGCATGTACCTATGTAATTACCGTTTACAGTGTAAAGATGGATGTTATCGGTCGCTGAACGTCGGAGCAGTAGGCGTTTAATGCATTTTCCCATAGGGTCCAATGCAAAATTGACACCTCATTTTCTCCATTCTCAAGAGCTTTGAGTCTCTGCAAAACATATACATGTGTAGACACAAATAAGTGAAATAGAATGAAGGCTATTTCAGCTTTAGCTTTTATTCCGTTTGGGAGTTAAAGTCGCACAAACTTTTGTTTACAAAAATTTCGTGGCCTATAGTTCGCAAGTTATGCAATCAGTTGACATAAGATTGTGCATGCATGTAGACATGTTAATGGCCTTTATATATGCCAAGTTTCAGATGGCTACCTACTCATACAAGCAAGCAGTAGCGGTTTGAAATTTTCACAATTTGGGCTACACGTTCGGGACGATTCGTGACCTTAGGTGACTTGCACAATTCGGGCTGAAACTAGTGCCAAATGAGAGGGTTGGGATAAACATTCAATTGACCATATGTGCCAAAAATTCTCGTTCTTTAGTTTTCGAGTTATAGCCCCTGGAAGTCGTAAACTGCACGACTTTGCCCTCGAATATCTCAACAACGGAGAAAGGAGAATTTCTGGGATTTTTTCCCAAGAAATATATGGGAATTATCTGTAATTTTAGCACAGTTTCAGAACGATTCGTGAAAGTCACCTTTTAAGAATAACTTCCACTGCAGCCCATACATAAAAGTTTGCTCCTTTATTACTCTGCACATGGACAATTATTTGCGCTGTTATTTGCCCCAGGCATGTACCTATGTAATTACCGTTTACAGTGTAAAGATGGATGTTATCGGTCGCTGAACGTCGGAGCAGTAGGCGTTTAATGCATTTTCCCATAGGGTCCAATGCAAAATTGACACCTCATTTTCTCCATTCTCAAGAGCTTTGAGTCTCTGCAAAACATATACATGTGTAGACACAAATAAGTGAAATAGAATGAAGGCTATTTCAGCTTTAGTTTTTATTCCGTTTGGGAGTTAAATTCGCACAAACTTTTGTTTACAAAAAATTCGATGGCCTATAGTTCGCAAGTTATGCAATCAGTTGACATAAGATTGTGCATGCATGTAGACATGTTAATGGCCTTTATACATGCCAAGTTTCAGATGGCTACCTACTCATACAAGCAAGCAGTAGCGGTTTGAAATTTTCACAATTTGGGCTACACGTTCGAGACGATTCGTGACCTTAGGTGACTTGCACAATTCGGGCTGAAACTAGTGCCAAATGAGAGGGTTGGGATAAACATTCAATTGACCATATGTGCCAAAAATTCTCGTTCTTTAGTTTTCGAGTTATAGCCCCTGGAAGTCGTAAACTGCACGACTTTGCCCTCGAATATCTCGACAACGGAGAAAGGAGAATTTCTGGGATTTTTTCCCAAGAAATATATGGGAATTATCTGTAATTTTAGCACAGTTTCAGAACGATTCGTGAAAGTCACCTTTTAAGAATAACTTCCACTGCAGCCCATACATAAAAGTTTGCTCCTTTATTACTCTGCACATGGACAATTATTTGCGCTGTTATTTGCCCCAGGCATGTACCTATGTAATTACCGTTTACAGTGTAAAGATGGATGTTATCGGTCGCTGAACGTCGGAGCAGTAGGCGTTTAATGCATTTTCCCATAGGGTCCAATGCAAAATTAACACCTCATTTTCTCCATTCTCAAGAGCTGTGAGTCTCTGCAAAACATATACATGTGTAGACACAAATAAGTGAAATAGAATGAAGGCTATTTCAGCTATAGTTTTTATTCCGTTTGGGAGCTAAAGTCGCACAAATTTTTGTTTACAAAAATTTCGATGGCCTATTGTTCGCAAGTTATGCAATCAGTTGACATAAGATCGTGCATGCATGTAGACATGTTAATGGCCTTTATACATGCCAAGTTTCAGATGGCTACCTACTCATACAAGCAAGCAGTAGCGGTTTGAAATTTTCACAATTTGGGCTACACGTTCGGGACGATTCGTGACCTTAGGTGACTTGCACAATTCGGGCTGAAACTAGTGCCAAATGAGAGGGTTGAGATAAACATTCAATTGACCATATGTGCCAAAAATTCTCGTTCTTTAGTTTTCGAGTTATAGCCCCTGGAAGTCGTAAACTGCACGACTTTGCCCTCGAATATCTCGACAACGGAGAAAGGAGAATTTCTGGGATTTTTTCCCAAGAAATATATGGGAATTATCTGTAATTTTACCACAGTTTCAGAACGATTCGTGAAAGTCACCTTTTAAGAATAACTTCCACTGCAGCCCATACATAAAAGTTTGCTCCGTTATTACTCTGCACATGGACAATTATTTGCGCTGTTATTTGCCCCAGGCATGTACCTATGTAATTACCGTTTACAGTGTAAAGATGGATGTTATCGGTCGCTGAACGTCGGAGCAGTAGGCGTTTAATGCATTTTCCCATTGGGTCCAATGCAAAATTGACACCTCATTTTCTCCATTCTCAAGAGCTTTGAGTCTCTGCAAAACATATACATGCGTAGACACAAATAAGTGGAATAGAATGAAGGCTATTTCAGCTTTAGCTTTTATTCCGTTTGGGAGCTAAAGTCGCACAAACTTTTGTTTACAAAAACTTCGATGGCCTATAGTTCGCAAGTTATGCAATCAGTTGACATAAGATTGTGCATGCATGTAGACATGTTAATGGCCTTTATACATGCCAAGTTTCAGATGGCTACCTACTCATACAAGCAAGCAGTAGCGGTTTGAAATTTTCACAATTTGGGCTACACGTTCGGGACGATTCGTGACCTTAGGTGACTTGCACAATTCGGGCTGAAACTAGTGCCAAATGAGAGGGTTGGGATAAACATTCAATTGACCATATGTGCCAAAAATTCTCGTTCTTTAGTTTTCGAGTTATAGCCCCTGGAAGTCGTAAACTGCACGACTTTGCCCTCGAATATCTCGACAACGGAGAAAGGAGAATTTCTGGGATTTTTCCCAAGAAATATATGGGAATTATCTGTAATTTTAGCACAGTTTCAGAACAATTCGTGAAAGTCACCTTTTAAGAATAACTTCCACTGCAGCCCATACATAAAAGTTTGCTCCGTTATCACTCTGCACATGGACAATTATTTGCGCTGTTATTTGCCCCAGGCATGTACCTATGTAATTACCGTTTACAGTGTAAAGATGGATGTTATCGGTCGCTGAACGTCGGAGCAGTAGGCGTTTAATGCATTTTCCCATTGGGTCCAATGCAAAATTGACACCTCATTTTCTCCATTCTCAAGAGCTTTGAGTCTCTGCAAAACATATACATGTGTAGACACAAATAAGTGAAATAGAATGAAGGCTATTTCAGCTTTAGTTTTTATTCCGTTTGGGAGCTAAAGTCGCACAAACTTTTGTTTACAAAAATTTTGATGGCCTATTGTTCGCAAGTTATGCGATCAGTTGACATAAGATTGTGCATGCATGTAGACATGTTAATGGCCTTTATACATGCCAAGTTTCAGATGGCTACCTACTCATACAAGCAAGCAGTAGCGGTTTGAAATTTTCACAATTTGGGCTACACGTTCGGGACGATTCGTGACCTTAGGTGACTTGCACAATTCGGGCTGAAACTAGTGCCAAATGAGAGGGTTGGGATAAACATTCAATTGACCATATGTGCCAAAAATTCTCGTTCTTTAGTTTTCGAGTTATAGCCCCTGGAAGTCGTAAACTGCACGACTTTGCCCTCGAATATCTCGACAACGGAGAAAGGAGAATTTCTGGGATTTTTTCACAAGAAATATATGGGAATTATCTGTAATTTTAGCACAGTTTCAGAACGATTCGTGAAAGTCACCTTTTAAGAATAACTTCCACTGCAGCCCATACACAAAAGTTTGCTCCTTTATTACTCTGCACATGGACAATTATTTGCGCTGTTATTTGCCCCAGGCATGTACCTATGTAATTACCGTTTACAGTGTAAAGATGGATGTTATCGGTCGCTGAACGTCGGAGCAGTAGGCGTTTAATGCATTTTCCCATAGGGTCCAATGCAAAATTGACACCTCATTTTCTCCATTCTCAAGAGCTTTGAGTCTCTGCAAAACATATACATGTGTAGACACAAATAAGTGAAATAGAATGAAGGCTATTTCAGCTTTAGTTTTTATTCCGTTTGGGAGCTAAAGTCGCACAAACTTTTGTTTACAAAAATTTCGATGGCCTATTGTTCGCAAGTTATGCAATCAGTTGACATAAGATTGTGCATGCATGTAGACATGTTAATGGCCTTTATACATGCCAAGTTTCAGATGGCTACCTACTCATACAAGCAAGCAGTAGCGGTTTGAAATTTTCACAATTTGGGCTACACGTTCGGGACGATTCGTGACCTTAGGTGACTTGCACAATTCGGGCTGAAACTAGTGCCAAATGAGAGGGTTGGGATAAACATTCAATTGACCATATGTGCCAAAAATTCTCGTTCTTTAGTTTTCGAGTTATAGCCCCTGGAAGTCGTAAACTGCACGACTTTGCCCTCGAATATCTCGACAACGGAGAAAGGAGAATTTCTGGGATTTTTCCCCAAGAAATATATGGGAATTATCTGTAATTTTAGCACAGTTTCAGAACGATTCGTGAAAGTCACCTTTTAAGAATAACTTCCACTGCAGCCCATACATAAAAGTTTGCTCCGTTATTACTCTGCACATGAACAATTATTTGCGCTGTTATTTGCCCCAGGCATGTACCTATGTAATTACTGTTTACAGTGTAAAGATGGATGTTATCGGTCGCTGAACGTCGGAGCAGTAGGCGTTTAATGCATTTTCCCATAGGGTCCAATGCAAAATTGACACCTCATTTTCTCCATTCTCAAGAGCTTTGAGTCTCTGCAAAACATATACATGTGTAGACACAAATAAGTGAAATAGAATGAAGGCTATTTCAGCTTTAGCTTTTATTCCGTTTGGGAGCTAAAGTCGCACAAACTTTTGTTTACAAAAATTTCGATGGCCTATAGTTCGCAAGTTATGAAATCAGTTGACATAAGATTGTGCATGCATGTAGACATGTTAATGGCCTTTATACATGCCAAGTTTCAGATGGCTACCTACTCATACAAGCAAGCAGTAGCGGTTTGAAATTTCCACAATTTGGGCTACACGTTCGGGACGATTCGTGACCTTAGGTGACTTGCACAATTCGGGCTGAAACTAGTGCCAAATGAGAGGGTTGGGATAAACATTCAATTGACCATATGTGCCAAAAATTCTCGTTCTTTAGTTTTCGAGTTATAGCCCCTGGAAGTCGTAAACTGCACGACTTTGCCCTCGAATATCTCGACAACGGAGAAAGGAGAATTTCTGGGATTTTTCCCAAGAAATATATTGGAATTATCTGTAATTTTAGCACAGTTTCAGAACGATTCGTGAAAGTCACCTTTTAAGAATAACTTCCACTGCAGCCCATACATAAAAGTTTGCTCCTTTATTACTCTGCACATGGACAATTATTTGCGCTGTTATTTGCCCCAGGCATGTACCTATGTAATTACCGTTTACAGTGTAAAGATGGATGTTATCGGTCGCTGAACGTCGGAGCAGTAGGCGTTTAATGCATTTTCCCATAGGGTCCAATGCAAAATTGACACCTCATTTTCTCCATTCTCAAGAGCTTTGAGTCTCTGCAAAACATATACATGTGTAGACACAAATAAGTGAAATAGAATGAAGGCTATTTCAGCTTAAGCTTTTATTCCGTTTGGGAGCTAAAGTCGCACAAACTTTTGTTTACAAAAAATTCGATGGCCTATAGTTCGCAAGTTATGAAATCAGTTGACATAAGATTGTGCATGCATGTAGACATGTTAATGGCCTTTATACATGCCAAGTTTCAGATGGCTACCTACTCATACAAGCAAGCAGTAGCGGTTTGAAATTTTCACAATTTGGGCTACACGTTCGGGACGATTCGTGACCTTAGGTGACTTGCACAATTTGGGCTGAAACTAGTGCCAAATGAGAGGGTTGGGATAAACATTCAATTGACCATATGTGCCAAAAATTCTCGTTCTTTAGTTTTCGAGTTATAGCCCCTGGAAGTCGTAAACTGCACGACTTTGCCCTCGAATATCTCGACAACGGAGAAAGGAGAATTTTTGGGATTTGTTCCCAAGAAATATATGGGAATTATCTGTAATTTTAGCACAGTTTCAGAACGATTCGTGAAAGTCACCTTTTAAGAATAACTTCCACTGCAGCCCATACATAAAAGTTTGCTCCTTTATTACTCTGCACATGGACAATTATTTGCGCTGTTATTTGCCCCAGGCATGTACCTATGTAATTACCGTTTACAGTGTAAAGATGGATGTTATCGGTCGCTGAACGTCGGAGCAGTAGGCGTTTAATGCATTTTCCCATAGGGTCCAATGCAAAATTGACACCTCATTTTCTCCATTCTCAAGAGCTTTGAGTCTCTGCAAAACATATACATGTGTAGACACAAATAAGTGAAATAGAATGAAGGCTATTTCAGCTTTAGCTTTTATTCCGTTTGGGAGCTAAAGTCGCACAAACTTTTGTTTACAAAAATTTCGATGGCCTATAGTTCGCAAGTTATGAAATCAGTTGACATAAGATTGTGCATGCATGTAGACATGTTAATGGCCTTTATACATGCCAAGTTTCAGATGGCTACCTACTCATACAAGCAAGCAGTAGCGGTTTGAAATTTTCACAATTTGGGCTACACGTTCGGGACGATTTGTGACCTTAGGTGACTTGCACAATTCGGGCTGAAACTAGTGCCAAATGAGAGGGTTGGGATAAACATTCAATTTACCATATGTGCCAAAAATTCTCGTTCTTTAGTTTTCGAGTTATAGCCCCTGGAAGTCGTAAACTGCACGACTTTGCCCTCGAATATCTCGACAACGGAGAAAGGAGAATTTTTGGGATTTGTTCCCAAGAAATATATGGGAATTATCTGTAATTTTAGCACAGTTTCAGAACGATTCGTGAAAGTCACCTTTTAAGAATAACTTCCACTGCAGCCCATACATAAAAGTTTGCTCCTTTATTACTCTGCACATGGACAATTATTTGCGCTGTTATTTGCCCCAGGCATGTACCTATGTAATTACCGTTTACAGTGTAAAGATGGATGTTATCGGTCGCTGAACGTCGGAGCAGTAGGCGTTTAATGCATTTTCCCATAGGGTCCAATGCAAAATTGACACCTCATTTTTTCCATTCTCAAGAGATTTGAGTCTCTGCAAAACATATACATGTGTAGACACAAATAAGTGAAATAGAATGAAGGCTATTTCAGCTTTAGCTTTTATTAAGTTTGGTAGCTAAAGTCGCACAAACTTTTGTTTACAAAAATTTCGATGGCCTATAGTTCGCAAGTTATGCAATCAGTTGACATATGATTGTGCATGCATGTAGACATGTTGATGGCCTTTATACATGCCAAGTTTCAGATGGCTACCTACTCATACAAGCAAGCAGTAGCGGTTTGAAATTTTTGCAATTTGGGCTACACGTTCGGGACGATTCGTGACCTTAGGTGACTTGCACAATTCGGACTTAAACTAGTGCCAAATGAGAGGGTTGGGATAAACATTCAATTGACCATATGTGCCAAAAATTCTCGTTCTTTAGTTTTCGAGTTATAGCCCCTGGAAGTCGTAAACTGCACGACTTTGCCCTCGAATATCTCGACAACGGAGAAAGGAGAATTTCTGGGATTTTTTCCCAAGAAATATATGGGAATTATCTGTAATTTTAGCACAGTTTCAGAACGATTCGTGAAAGTCACCTTTTAAGAATAACTTCCACTGCAGCCCATACATAAAAGTTTGCTCCTTTATTACTCTGCACATGGACAATTATTTGCGCTGTTATTTGCCCCAGGCATGTACCTATGTAATTATTTTACAGTGTAAAGATGGATGTCATCGGTCGCTGAACGTCGGAGCAGTAGGCGTTTAATGCATTTTCCCATAGGGTCCAATGCAAAATTGACACCTCATTTTCTCCATTCTCAAGAGCTTTGAGTCTCTGCAAAACATATACATGTGTAGACACAAATAAGTGAAATAGAATGAAGGCTATTTCAGCTTTAGCTTTTATTCCGTTGGGAGCTTAAGTCGCACAAACTTTTGTTTACAAAAAATTCGATGGCCTATAGTTCGCAAGTTATGCAATCAGTTGACATAAGATTGTGCATGCATGTAGACATGTTAATGGCCTTTATACATGCCAAGTTTCAGATGGCTATCTACTCATACGAGCAAGCAGTAGCGGTTTGAAATTTTCACAATTTGGGCTACACGTTCGGGACGATTCGTGACCTTAGGTGACTTGCACAATTCGGGCTGAAACTAGTGCCAAATGAGAGGGTTGGGATAAACATTCAATTGACCATATGTGCCAAAAATTCTCGTTCTTTAGTTTTCGAGTTATAGCCCCTGGAAGTCGTAAACTGCACGACTTTGCCCTCGAATATCTCGACAACGGAGAAAGGAGAATTTCTGGGATTTTTTCCCAAGAAATATATGGGAATTATCTGTAATTTTAGCACAGTTTCAGAACGATTCGTGAAAGTCACCTTTTAAGAATAACTTCCACTGCAGCCCATACATAAAAGTTTGCTCCTTTATTACTCTGCACATGGACAATTATTTGCGCTGTTATTTGCCCCAGGCATGTACCTATGTAATTCTTTTACAGTGTAAAGGTGGATGTCATCGGTGCCACAGATGCATTCTCATATCACTGATTTTAGCGATGTCTTTATTTTTACGGTTCATACGACAGGTGTTCACTACCAGAGCTAAATATAATTAACGGGTATTGGCAAACCGGTTTACGTTGGGCATTGTAAGATAAGATTTCAGTGTGAACAGATGCATACATGTGCAAAAGATAGATTTTTGTGATATTTTCTGAAATTGGAAGCCTTTAAAGTTTATAAAGTTCTGCTTAACATTGCATAGAGATTGGACGAGAGGCCCTGACTTTCTGGGTAAGTTTTGTTTTGCTTTTTTCTAGAAAACGGCCGAAAAGTGAAATAAACTGAAAGTTTGAGGTCCCGATGATTGAAACTCTGTGCAATGACTCAGTTTTATGTACAAATCCGTTAGTTTACAAATCTGACCATTTCAGAGGGTTTTCCGTATATGTTAATGTACATCTGTTGAATCACCGTGCATAACCTGTACGTCGGAGTTCAGTTGGGTGAGCCGTTGAGTTATTCCAATGGGATGTGATATGAGTTTGGTTTTCTGTGGAAAGAAGTGTATAATGGTACTGCGGTAAAATGTCCGTGTGTGCATATAGGGTGCATGGTTCATGGTTACTAGTTAATAAGTGGCAGGAAAATGTCATTATGTCGGCATGTCATGTATAGTAAAATGTTTGAATAATGCTGAAGTATTATGTGAAGATGGCAGAAAAATGCTGTGCATAGAGTGTGATACTTTATATGCGGTGTTATATTTTTATATCACTGTGGGTAACCATGTACGTCCGAATCTATTTGAACCGTGTAACATGTTCTTAGTGGGTTTATGTTATTTGCATTTAGGTCCCACTGTATGGTCAAGCCATGGTGATGCTATGGTCGGTGAAGCAACTATATGCGGCGAACTAACGATCTAGTACACGAATCTCTACAGCTGAATGGAAAATATCTGACAGTTCTATTCCATAATCTCAGTATCCGGGAGTATCCTATTTATTCATATGAATAATTCTTTAACTCTCATTCATATTGAAGACTCCACATATATTTGTTATAAAATACTTACCTGTGCTAAGACACTTACCTGTGCTAAGATACTTACCGATACTTACCTGTGCTAAGATACTTACCTGTGCTAAGATACTTACCTGTGCTAAGATACTTACCTGTGCTAATTTATTTTGAAATCCGAATGGTCGGACATTGGTTTGTGTGGGGATAAGGATTTGAGTAGTGAACCGTGTATTTCAGCAGATGATTTCACAAGTACAGACATAGACACTAGGAGTGTGATATATGACACAACATATAACATTATTGCTAGTACTTTTATTCAGTAAACATCCAGCTGTTTTGTAAAATACTATTTTATTGACATCAAATATATGAATCAATTTTATCTATGTTGTGTTTGCTTGTGCTGAGGCTTTTAGATTGTAGCATTAACAGTCTGTTCGGTCATTATCGTGACATTTTTGGTGTCAGAAGTGGGATTGTTGATGGTACAATGAAACCTCAGTACAGGCAAAATGTGTTTTAGTTGTGTAGTTTACGTGATATATATTCATGTGACATATATTGTTTCAGTGCCGGATGTTTAGTTATTGGGACCCAGAAGTCGAGTGCAAACTTATACAGATACAGTGATTTGTTTCTCAAACGCCCAGAAGTACAGCGGTGTTCGTTCATTTTCTATGCAGATAGTTTGTGAGTAGAAATTTTTGTTATTGTTCACACAATATTCGCCAAAAACTGCGCTCTAAGGAACAAACAAATATTCACTCTATAACAGTAAACAATTAGAATACTGAATAAAATCAGGGTTAAAAAATGTAACTATTTAAGGTGTCACGTGTTCTCTGCCTCTACTGCATGGGTATTAAAATTAAATCAGTCTTAGTTTTGTTAGCTGTACTTTTTGTACGTCCAAACATGGATGTTCTAAACGAGTTAAAGGCTATTGGTGAGTCTCTTGGTTATGAAGGAGATACATTGAGAGATTTTATTAGAGATCAGCAAGCTGAACAAAGAGAAGAGAGAGCTGCTATTAGACAGAAAGAGAAGGAAGAGAGAGAATGTAAGTTGAAATTAGAAACTGCTCAGTTAGAGAAGGAGAAGGCGGCAGCTCTTCTCGAAGTCGAAAAAACAAAGAGCAGAGAGAGAAATTATACTTAAAAAAGAGCAAGCAGAAAATGAGTTAAAGATGAAACAGGTTGAGCATACACATGAGATGGAAGTACTAGAAATGAAAGCTAAAAGTGGGGTAAGTATGCAAGAGTCTGATACTATAAAGGCTAAGGGGCCAAAACTACCCGCTTTTGAAGAAGGAAAAGATGAAATGGACAGTTATTTACATAGATTCGAAAGGTATGCCAAAGCTCAAAACTGGAAATCGGAATTATGGGCCACTCATTTGAGTGCATTGCTCAAGGGAAGAGCATTAGATGTTTATGCATTACTTCCGTCTGATAAGGCCTTGGATTACAATGAACTGAAAACTGCACTTTTGAAAAGGTATGATCTGACAGAAGATGGTTTCAAAAGAAAGTTTAGATCTTGTAGGCCAGAACCATGTGAAACATTTAGTCAGTTTTCCGTCAGGCTGTCAAGTTATTTTACGAAATGGATTGAAATGGCTAACTGCAATAAAACATATGAAGGTCTGTTCGACTTAATGATGAGAGATCAGTTATTGCATATATGTAACAAAGAACTGACTCTGTATCTAAAAGAAAGAATTCCACCATCTTTACAAGTAATGGCCACCCTTGCAGATCAGTTTAAGGAGGCTAGGTTGACAAGTGCGGTAAGTTTGACTTATCCATCTGGTCCTAAGGCTCAACGGAGTACTTCTAAATCTAAACCAGTTAGTGCTAATTATTATGAAGCAGGTAAGAAACAGGAGTCTCGTCCAATGTTCAGTAAGAGTGAACGCCGTTGTTTTAAATGCGGAAGTTCCTCTCATATAGTAATGAATTGTCCAATGAAGCATAACAAAGTGGGTAATGTGACCTCAGATTCGTACTCGAGAAGTACGTTTTACAATCCTGTACGCGGTAGATCAAGGAGTTTATCTCCATATCCACGTGTGAGATTTGCAGATACAGAACGAGGTAGGTCAAAGAACAGAAATGACAATGACAGTAAGGACACAAGTAGGAAAGAGCAAAGTCAAGTTGTTCAGGAACCAACGTGTGGCGCGTGTTCCTTATTTAATGATAGCATAATAGATGTCAGCGTTACAGGTAATGTGCCTCAACTGACGTCAGCTTGCAGTACAAAACCAACATGTATGCCAGTAACAGAAGGTATGATGGGTAGTATTAAGGTGACAGTTCTGAGAGACACGGGGTGTAGTGGTACTGTTGTCAGGAAAAGTTTGCTGAATGAAAGTCAGTTTACAGGCGAAGAACGGACATGTATGTTAGCCGATGGCAGTAAAATAACGGTACCTGTGGCTGAAGTTTGCATTAATACACCTTACTTTGTTGGTAAAGTCGAAGCATGGTGTATGGAGAACCCTATGTATGATCTGATAATAGGTAATATAGATGGTGCAAGGGAACCAAATAATCCAGACTGTGACTGGGAAGTAAATGCAGTTCAGACTAGACAACAGGTAAAGAATATGCAAAAACCTTACCCGGCATTAAAAGTGCCAGAAGCTGTCAAAGATGTAAATCCTGATGATATAAAATTTGAGCAGCAGCAGGATGTCACACTTAAAAAGGTACGTCTGTTAGCTCAAGAAGGAAAAGAAATGACAGGTAGAGGTAGTTCAACAGTTTTATATATTCAGAAGAATGGTTTGTTGTACAGAAAGTTTAAATCCTCTAAGGTGCAAAATGGAAAGGAGTTTACTCAGTTAGTGGTACCTGTTAAATTTAAGGATACAGTTCTAAAACTAGCTCACGAGTCCATCTTAGCTGGTCATATGAGTACCGCTAGAACTGTAAGTAGAATATTGTCAGAGTTTTACTGGCCAGGTGTTCAGTCCGATACAAAGCGTTACTGTAGATCATGTGACATATGCCAGAGAACGGTACCGAAAGGACGTATAGCAAAGGTTCCTCTTGGTAAGATGCCTTTAATTGACGAACCATTTAGGAGGGTTGCAGTCGATATTATTGGACCGTTAAGCCCTATAACAACCCGGGGTAATAGGTATATCTTAACTCTAGTAGATTACGCCACTCGTTATCCGGAGGCAGTAGCACTTCCAACCATAGAGACAGAGCGTGTTGCAGAAGCTCTTTTAGACATATTTAGTAGGATTGGTTTCCCAGTAGAAATGTTAACTGACTTGGGTTGCCAGTTCACTTCTTCACTTATGAATGAAGTCTGTCGTCTGATTTCAGTTAGGCAATTAACAACCACAGCGTACCATCCAATCTGTAACGGATTGGTAGAACGCTTCAACGGAAGTCTAAAAGTAATACTTAAACGAATCTGTGCTGAAAATCCTCATGACTGGGACAAATATTTAAATGCAGCACTTTTCGCATATCGGGAGGTCCCACAAGAAAGCCTTGGGTTTGCTCCGTTCGATCTAATCTATGGTAGATCAGTTCGTGGCCCGATGGCCATATTGAAAGAGTTGTGGTCAAAAGATATTGTAGATCCAAACGTTAAATCAACGTATCAATATGTAGTGGACCTAAGACATAGATTAGAAACTGTCAGTGATCTCGCACATTCCAATTTACAGAAAGCAGCTAGGAAACAGAAGCTACAGTATGACAGAAATGCCAAACATAGACAGATACAGGTAGGTGATTAAGTGCTTGTTTTGTTGCCAAAGAAAGCAAACAAACTCTTGTTACAGTGGAAAGGACCATATACGGTCAAAGAAAAATTCGGTGGGTATGATTTCAGAATTCAAGTAGGGAATAAACTGAAAACATTCCATGCGAACTTGTTAAAGCGTTATGTTGAAAGAAAAAAGAGTAATGATGATGATGTTGAACAGGTAAATGTTGCAGTTCTAGATGCAAGTGCAAATGAAGAGAGTGATGACGAGGGAGATAACTTGTTAACTCATCCTAGTGAAAGTAAGTCAGAAAGTCCCGCTGATGTACAAATTTCGCATGATCTAACTCTTGAACAGAAAATTGAGTTAAGTGAGTTGGTGAAAGAGTTCCCTGATGTGTTTACAGATAAACCAGGACTTACTCATTTGTTAGAACATGAAATAAGAACAACAACCGAAACACCTATTAGGCTAAAGCCTTATCCGCTCCCTTATGCCATGACTGAGAAAGTTAATGCGGAAGTAGAGAACATGTTAGATATGCAGGTTATTGAGCCGTCTGAAAGCGCATATTCCTCGCCGATTGTGCTGGTCAAGAAAAAAGACCAAACATTTAGATTTTGTATAGATCTAAGGGCCTTGAATAGAATTACAATGTTTGATGCGGAACCGATGCCAAATATTGAAGATTTATTTTCTAAATTGTCTGGACATAAATTTTTCTCTCGGTTAGACTTGTCAAAGGGGTACTGGCAAGTGCCTCTATCAGCAGCTTCTAAACATAAAACAGCTTTTCAAACTCCAAAAGGTCTGTTTCAATTTAAAGTTATGGCGTTTGGTTTGGTCTCAGCTCCGGCAACATTTAGCCGCTTGATGCGCAAATTACTCAAAGGTATGGACGATTTAGATAATTTTCTAGATGATATTCTAGTATATTCTATGTTTTGGCCAGATCATTTACAGGTTTTACGCCAGCTATTGATAAGGCTTAGAGATGCCAATCTGACTGCAAGGCCGTCAAAGTGCTTTTTCGGATTTCCGAAGTTAGAGTGTCTCGGTCACATGGTAAGTGATGGAAGATTGGAACCCCATCCGGACAAAGTAAAAGCCATAGAAGATGCTCCCAGACCTGCAACAAAACGCCAGGTAAAGAGTTTCCTTGGTTTGATTGGTTTTTATAGAAGGTTTGTGCCCAATTTTTCACATGTGGCAGTTGCACTCACTGACTTAACTAAGAAAGGTCAGCCTAACAAAGTTAAATGGGGTGATGCTCAAGAGTGTTCTTTCAAATCTCTGAAAAGAGCTTTGATTTCAAATCCAATTCTGAAACTGCCTGATTTCTCTGCTTCATTTATCCTCCAGACAGATGCTTCTGAAGCTGGTATTGGCGCAGTTTTATTGCAAAATGAAAATGGTTTGAAAATGCCGGTCTCATATGCCAGTAGAAAATTAAAACAGAGCGAGAAAGCCTACTCAGTCATAGAAAAGGAATGTCTTGCCATAGTTTGGGCGATTCAGAAATTCTCACGCTATTTGTATGGAAATGAGTTTCTACTGGAGACTGATCACCAGCCACTTGTACATTTAAACCGCAAGGCGGTAGCAAATCAGAGATTGATGAGATGGGCTTTAATGTTGCAGCCCTACAGGTTTAGAATAGTAGCTATCAGAGGCAGAGATAACGTGGGCGCCGACTATTTGAGTCGGGTATAGGATAAATTGTAAATAGAACGGTGTTTTTAGATATAATGCACAGTGACGGTTTCTAAGTGTTCATGTTATTTCACACTTTTCTAAGGGGAAAGGTAGTGTCACAGATGCATTCTCATATCACTGATTTTAGCGATGTCTTTATTTTTACGGTTCATACGGCAGGTGTTCACTACCAGAGCTAAATATAATTAACGGGTATTGGCAAACCGGTTTACGTTGGGCATTGTAAGATAAGATTTCAGTGTGAACAGATGCATACATGTGCAAAAGATAGATTTTTGTGATATTTTCTGAAATTGGAAGCCTTTAAAGTTTATAAAGTTCTGCTTAACATTGCATAGAGATTGGACGAGAGGCCCTGACTTTCTGGGTAAGTTTTGTTTTGCTTTTTTCTAGAAAACGGCCGAAAGTGAAATAAACTGAAAGTTTGAGGTCCCGATGATTGAAACTCTGTGCAATGACTCAGTTTTATGTACAAATCCGTTAGTTTACAAATCTGACCATTTCAGAGGGTTTTCCGTATATGTTAATGTACATCTGTTGAATCACCGTGCATAACCTGTACGTCGGAGTTCAGTTGGGTGAGCCGTTGAGTTATTCCAATGGAATGTGATATGAGTTTGGTTTTCTGTGGAAAGAAGTGTATAATGGTACTGCGGTAAAATGTCCGTGTGTGCATATAGGGTGCATGGTTCATGGTTATTAGTTAATAAGTGGCAGGAAAATGTCATTATGTCGGCATGTCATGTATAGTAAAATGTTTGAATAATGCTGAAGTATTATGTGAAGATGGCAGAAAAATGCTGTGCATAGAGTGTGATACTTTATATGCGGTGTTATATTTTTATATCACTGTGGGTAACCATGTACGTCCGAATCTATTTGAACCGTGTAACATGTTCTTAGTGGGTTTATGTTATTTGCATTTAGGTCCCACTGTATGGTCAAGCCATGGTGATGCTATGGTCGGTGAAGCAACTATATGCGGCGAACTAACGATCTAGTACACGAATCTCTACAGCTGAATGGAAAATATCTGACAGTTCTATTCCATAATCTCAGTATCCGGGAGTATCCTATTTATTCATATGAATAATTCTTTAACTCTCATTCATATTGAAGACTCCACATATATTTGTTATAAAATACTTACCTGTGCTAAGACACTTACCTGTGCTAAGATACTTACCGATACTTACCTGTGCTAAGATACTTACCTGTGCTAAGATACTTACCTGTGCTAAGATACTTACCAGTGCTAAGATACTTACCTGTGCTAATTTATTTTGAAATCCGAATGGTCGGACATTGGTTTGTGTGGGGATAAGGATTTGAGTAGTGAACCGTGTATTTCAGCAGATGATTTCACAAGTACAGACATAGACACTAGGAGTGTGATATATGACACAACATATAACACTATTGCTAGTACTTTGATTCAGTAAACATCTAGCTGTTTTGTAAAATACTATTTTATTGACATCAAATATATGAATCAATTTTATCTATGTTGTGTTTGCTTGTGCTGAGGCTTTTAGATTGTAGCATTAACAGTCTGTTCGGTCATTATCGTGACAATCGGTCGCTGAACGTCGGAGCAGTAGGCGTTTAATGCATTTTCCCAAAGGGTCCAATGCAAAATTGACACCTCATTTTCTCCATTCTCAAGAGCTTTGAGTCTCTGCAAACCATATACATGTGTAGACACAAATAAGTGAAATAGAATGAAGGCTATTTCAGCTTTAGCTTTTATTCCGTTGGGAGCTTAAGTCGCACAAACTTTTGTTTACAAAAAATTCGATGGCCTATAGTTCGCAAGTTATGCAATCAGTTGACATAAGATTGTGCATGCATGTAGACATGTTAATGGCCTTTATACATGCCAAGTTTCAGATGGCTACCTACTTATACAAGCAAGCAGTAGCGGTTTGAAATTTTCACAATTTGGGCTACACGTTCGGGACGATTCGTGACCTTAGGTGACTTGCACAATTCGGGCTGAAACTAGTGCCAAATGAGAGGGTTGGGATAAACATTCAATTGACCATATGTGCCAAAAATTCTCGTTCTTTAGTTTTCGAGTTATAGCCCCTGGAAGTCGTAAACTGCACGACTTTGCCCTCGAATATCTCGACAACGGAGAAAGGAGAATTTCTGGGATTTTTTCCCAAGAAATATATGGGAATTATCTGTAATTTTAGCACAGTTTCAGAACGATTCGTGAAAATCACCTTTTAAGAATAACTTCCACTGCAGCCCATACATAAAAGTTTGCTCCTTTATTATTCTGCACATGGACAATTATTTGCGCTGTTATTTGCCCCAGGCATGTACCTATGTAATTACCGTTTACAGTGTAAAGATGGATGTTATCGGTCGCTGAACGTCGGAGCAGTAGGCGTTTAATGCATTTTCCCATAGGGTCCAATGCAAAATTGACACCTCATTTTCTCCATTCTCAAGAGCTTTGAGTCTCTGCAAAACATATACATGTGTAGACACAAATAAGTGAAAGAGAATGGAGGCTATTTCAGCTTTAGCTTTTATTCCGTTTGGGAGCTAAAGTCACACAAACTTTTGTTTACAAAAATTTTGATGGCCTATAGTTCGCAAGTTATGCAATCAGTTGACATAAGATTGTGCATGCATGTAGACATGTTAATGGCCTTTATACATGCCAAGTTTCAGATGGCTACCTACTCATACAAGCAAGCAGTAGCGGTTTGAAATTTTCACAATTTGGGCTACACGTTCGGGACGATTCGTGACCTTAGATGACTTGCACAATTCGGGCTGAAACTAGTGCCAAATGAGAGGGTTGGGATAAACATTCAATTGACCATATGTGCCAAAAATTCTCGTTCTTTAGTTTTCGAGTTATAGCCCCTGGAAGTCGTAAACTGCACGACTTTGCCCTCGAATATCTCGACAACGGAGAAAGGAGAATTTCTGGGATTTTTTCCCAAGAAATATATGGGAATTATCTGTAATTTTAGCACAGTTTCAGAACGATTCGTGAAAGTCACCTTTTAAGAATAACTTCCACTGCAGCCCATACATAAAAGTTTGCTCCTTTATTACTCTGCACATGGACAATTATTTGCGCTGTTATTTGCCCCAGGCATGTACCTATGTAATTACCGTTTACAGTGTAAAGATGGATGTTATCGGTCGCTGAACGTCGGAGCAGTAGGCGTTTAATGCATTTTCCCATAGGGTCCAAGGCAAAATTGACACCTCATTTTCTCCATTCTCAAGAGCTTTGAGTCTCTGCAAAACATATACATGTGTAGACACAAATAAGTGAAATAGAATGAAGGCTATTTCAGCTTTAGCTTTTATTCCGTTTGGGAGCTAAAGTCGCACAAACTTTTGTTTACAAAAATTTCGATGGCCTATAGTTCGCAAGTTATGCAATCAGTTGACATTAGATTGTGCATGCATGTAGACATGTTAATGGCCTTTATACATGCCAAGTTTCAGATGGCTACCTACTCATACAAGCAAGCAGTAGCGGTTTGAAATTTTCACAATTTGGGCTACACGTTCGGGACGATTCGTGACCTTAGGTGACTTGCACAATTCGGGCTGAAACTAGTGCCAAATGAGAGGGTTGGGATAAACATTCAATTGACCATATGTGCCAAAAATTCTCGTTCTTTCGTTTTCGAGTTATAGCCCCTGAAAGTCGTAAAATGCACGACTTTGCCCTCGAATATCTCGACAACGGATAAAGGAGAATTTCTGGGATTTTTTCCCAAGAAATATATGGGAATTATCTGTAATTTTAGCACAGTTTCAGAACGATTCGTGAAAGTCACCTTTTAAGAATAACTTCCACTGCAGCCCATACATAAAAGTTAGCTCCTTTATTACTCTGCACATGGACAATTATTTGCGCTGTTATTTGGCCCAGCCATGTACCTATGTAATTACCGTTTACAGTGTAATGATGGATGTTATCGGTCGCTGAACGTCGGAGCAGTAGGCGTTTAATGCATTTTCCCGTAGGGTCCAATGCAAAATTGACACCTCATTTTCTCCATTCTCAAGAGCTTTGAGTCTCTGCAAAACATATACATGTGTAGACACAAATAAGTGAAATAGAATGAAGGCTATTTCAGCTCTAGCTTTTATTCCGTTTGGGAGCTAAAGTCGCACAAACTTTTGTTTACAAAAATTTCGATGGCCTATAGTTCGCAAGTTATGCAATCAGTTGACATAAGATTGTGCATGCGTGTAGACATGTTAATGGCCTTTATACATGCCAAGCTTCAGATGGCTACCTACTCATACAAGCAAGCAGTAGCGGTTTGAAATTTTCGCAATTTGGGCTACACGTTCGGGACGATTCGTGACCTTAGGTGACTTGCACAATTCGGGCTGAAACTAGTGCCAAATGAGAGGGTTGGGATAAACATTCAATTGACCATATGTGCCAAAAATTCTCGTTCTTTAGTTTTCGAGTTATAGCCCCTGGAAGTCGTAAACTGCACGACTTTGCCCTCGAATATCTCGACAACGGAGAAAGGAGAATTTCTGGGATTTTTTCCCAAGAAATATGTGGGAATTATCTGTAATTTTAGCACAGTTTCAGAACGATTCGTGAAAGTCACCTTTTAAGAATAACTTCCACTGCAGCCCATACATAAAAGTTTGCTCCTTTATTACTCTGCACATGGACAATTATTTGCGCTGTTATTTGCCCCAGGCATGTACCTATGTAATTATTTTACAGTGTAAAGATGGATGTCATCGGTCGCTGAACGTCGGAGCAGTAGGCGTTTAATGCATTTTCCCATAGGGTCCAATGCAAAATTGACACCTCATTTTCTCCATTCTCAAGAGCTTTGAGTCTCTGCAAAACATATACATGTGTAGACACAAATAAGTGAAATAGAATGAAGGCTATTTCAGCTTTAGCTTTTATTCCGTTTGGGAGCTAAAGTCGCACAAACTTTTGTTTACAAAAATTTCGATGGCCTATAGTTCGCAAGTTATGCAATCAGTTGACATAAGATTGTGCATGCATGTAGACATTTTAATGGCCTTTATACATGCCAAGTTTCAGATGGCTACCTACTCATACAAGCAAGCAGTAGCGGTTTGAAATTTTCACAATTTGGGCTACACGTTCGGGACGATTCGTGACCTTAGGTGACTTGCACAAATCGGGCTGAAACTAGTGCCAAATGAGAGGGTTGGGATAAACATTCAATTGACCATATGTGCCAAAAATTCTCGTTCTTTAGTTTTCGAGTTATAGCCCCTGGAAGTCGTAAACTGCACGACTTTGCCCTCGAATATCTCGACAACGGAGAAAGGAGAATTTCTGGGATTTTTTCAAAAAAAATATATGGGAATTATCTGAAATTTTAGCACAGTTTCAGAACGATTCGTGAAAGTCACCTTTTAAGAATAACTTCCACTGCAGCCCATACATAAAAGTTTGCTCCTTTATTACTCTGCACATGGACAATTATTTGAGCTCTTATTTGCCCCAGGCATGTACCTATATAATTACCGTTTACAGTGTAAAGATGGATGTTATCGGTCGCTGAACGTCGGAGCAGTAGGCATTTAATGCATTTTCCCATAGGGTCCAATGCAAAATTGACACCTCATTTTCTCCATTCTCAAGAGCTTTGAGTCTCTGCAAAACATATACATGTGTAGACACAAATAAGTGAAATAGAATGAAGGCTATTTCAGCTTTAGCTTTTATTCCGTTTGGGAGCTAAAGTCGCACAAACTTTTGTTTACAAAAATTTCGATGGCCTATAGTTCGCAAGTTATGCAATCAGTTGACATAAGATTGTGCATGCATGTAGACATGCTAATGGCCTTTATACATGCCAAGTTTCAGATGGCTACCTACTCATACAAGCAAGCAGTAGCGGTTTGAAATTTTCACAATTTGGGCTACACGTTCGGGACGATTCGTGATCTTAGGTGACTTGCACAATTCGGGCTGAAACTAGTGCCAAATGAGAGGGTTGGGATAAACATTCAATTGACCATATGTGCCAAAAATTCTCGTTCTTTAGTTTTCGAGTTATAGCCCCTGGAAGTCGTAAACTGCACGACTTTGCCCTCGAATATCTCGACAACGGAGAAAGGAGAATTTCTGGGATTTTTTCCCAAGAAATATATGGGAATTATCTGTAATTTTAGCACAGTTTCAGAACGATTCGTGAAAGTCACCTTTTAAGAATAACTTCCACTGCAGCCCATACATAAAAGTTTGCTCCTTTATTACTCTGCACATGGGCAATTATTTGCGCTGTTATTTGCCCCAGGCATGTACCTATGTAATTACCGTTTACAGTGTAAAGATGGATGTTATCGGTCGCTGAACGTCGGAGCAGTAGGCGTTTAATGCATTTTCCCATAGGGTCCAAGGAAAAATTAACACCTCATTTTCTCCATTCTCAAGAGCTTTGAGTCTCTGCAAAACATATACATGTGTAGACACAAATAAGTGAAATAGAATGAAGGCTATTTCAGCTTTAGCTTTTATTCCGTTTGGGAGCTAAAGTCGCACAAACTTTTGTTTACAAAAATTTCGATGGCCTATAGTTCGCAAGTTATGCAATCAGTTGACATAAGATTGTGCATGCATGTAGACATGTTAATGGCCTTTATACATGCCAAGTTTCAGATGGCTACCTACTCATACAAGCAAGCAGTAGCGGTTTGAAATTTTCACAATTTGGGCTACACGTTCGGGACGATTCGTGACCTTAGGTGACTTGCACAATTCGGGCTGAAACTACTGCCAAATGAGAGGGTTGGGATAAACATTCAATTGACCATATGTGCCAAAAATTCTCGTTCTTTCGTTTTCGAGTTATAGCCCCTGAAAGTCGTAAAATGCACGACTTTGCCCTCGAATATCTCGACAACGGATAAAGGAGAATTTCTGGGATTTTTTCCCAAGAAATATATGGGAATTATCTGTAATTTTAGCACAGTTTCAGAACGATTCGTGAAAGTCACCTTTTAAGAATAACTTCCACTGCAGCCCATACATAAAAGTTAGCTCCTTTATTACTCTGCACATGGACAATTATTTGCGCTGTTATTTGGCCCAGCCATGTACCTATGTAATTACCGTTTACAGTGTAATGATGGATGTTATCGGTCGCTGAAGGTCGGAGCAGTAGGCGTTTAATTCATTTTCCCATAGGGTCCAATGCAAAATTGACACCTCATTTTCTCCATTCTCAAGAGCTTTGAGTCTCTGCAAAACATATACATGTGTAGACGCAAATAAGTGAAATAGAATGAAGGCTATTTCAGCTTTAGCTTTTATTCCGTTTGGGAGCTAAAGTCGCACAAACTTTTGTTTACAAAAATTTCGATGGCCTATAGTTCGCAAGTTATGCAATCAGTTGACATAAGATTGTGCATGCCTGTAGACATGTTAATGGCCTTTATACATGCCAAGTTTCAGATGGCTACCTACTCATACAAGCAAGCAGTAGCGGTTTGAAATTTTCACAATTTGGGCTACACGTTCGGGACGATTCGTGACCTTAGGTGACTTGCACAATTCGGGCTGAAACTAGTGCCAAATGAGAGGGTTGGGATAAACATTCAATTGACCATATGTGCCAAAAATTCTCGTTCTTTAGTTTTCGAGTTATAGCCCCTGGAAGTCGTAAACTGCACGACTTTGCCCTCGAATATCTCGACAACGGAGAAAGGAGAATTTCTGGGATTTTTTCCCAAGAAATATGTGGGAATTATCTGTAATTTTAGCACAGTTTCAGAACGATTCGTGAAAGTCACCTTTTAAGAATAACTTCCACTGCAGCCCATACATAAAAGTTTGCTCCTTTATTACTCTGCACATGGACAATTATTTGCGCTGTTATTTGCCCCAGGCATGTACCTATGTAATTACCGTTTACAGTGTAAAGATGGATGTTATCGGTCGCTGAACGTCGGAGCAGTAGGCGTTTAATGCATTTTCCCATAGGGTCCAATGCAAAATTGACACCTTATTTTCTCCATTCTCAAGAGCTTTGAGTCTCTGCAAAACATATACATGTGTAGACACAAATAAGTGAAATAGAATGAAGGCTATTTCAGCTTTAGCTTTTATTCCGTTTGGGAGCTAAAGTCGCACAAACTTTTGTTTACAAAAATTTCGATGGCCTATAGTTCGCAAGTTATGCAATCAGTTGACATAAGATTGTGCATGCATGTAGACATGTTAATGGCCTTTATACATGCCAAGTTTCAGATGGCTACCTACTCATACAAGCAAGCAGTAGCGGTTTGAAATTTTCACAATTTGGGCTACACGTTCGGGACGATTCGTGACCTTAGGTGACTTGCACAAATCAGGCTGAAACTAGTGCCAAATGAGAGGGTTGGGATAAACATTCAATTGACCATATGTGCCAAAAATTCTCGTTCTTTAGTTTTCGAGTTATAGCCCCTGGAAGTCGTAAACTGCACAACTTTGCCCTCGAATATCTCGACAACGGAGAAAAGAGAATTTCTGGGATTTCTTCCCAAGAAATATATGGGAATTATCTGTAATTTTAGCACAGTTTCAGAACGATTCGTGAAAGTCACCTTTTAAGAATAACTTCCACTGCAGCCCATACATAAAAGTTTGCTCCTTTATTACTCTGCACATGGACAATTATTTGAGCTGTTATTTGCCCCAGGCATGTACCTATGTAATTACCGTTTACAGTGTAAAGATGGATGTTATCGGTCGCTGAACGTCGGAGCAGTAGGCGTTTAATGCATTTTCCCATAGGGTCCAAGGCAAAATTGACACCTCATTTTCTCCATTCTCAAGAGCTTTGAGTCTCTGCAAAACATATAGATGTGTAGACACAAATAAGTGAAATAGAATGAAGGCTATTTCAGCTTTAGCTTTTATTCTGTTTGGGAGCTAAAGTCGCACAAACTTTTGTTTACAAAAATTTCGATGGCCTATAGTTCGCAAGTTATGCAATCAGTTGACATAAGATTGTGCATGCATGTAGACATGTTAATGGCCTTTATACATGCCAAGTTTCAGATGGCTACCTACTCATACAAGCAAGCAGTAGCGGTTTGAAATTTTCACAATTTGGGCTACACGTTCGGGACGATTCGTGACCTTAGGTGACTTGCACAATTCGGGCTGAAACTAGTGCCAAATGAGAGGGTTGGGATAAACATTCAATTGACCATATGTGCCAAAAATTCTCGTTCTTTCGTTTTCGAGTTATAGCCCCTGAAAGTCGTAAAATGCACGACTTTGCCCTCGAATATCTCGACAACGGAGAAAGGAGAATTTCTGGGATTTTTTCCCAAGAAATATATGGGAATTATCTGTAATTTTAGCACAGTTTCAGAACGATTCGTGAAAGTCACCTTTTAAGAATAACTTCCACTGCAGCCCATACATAAAAGTTAGCTCCTTTATTACTCTGCACATGGACAATTATTTGCGCTGTTATTTGGCCCAGCCATGTACCTATGTAATTACCGTTTACAGTGTAATGATGGATGTTATCGGTCGCTGAAGGTCGGAGCAGTAGGCGTTTAATGCATTTTCCCATAGGGTCCAATGCAAAATTGACACCTCATTTTCTCCATTCTCAAGAGCTTTGAGTCTCTGCAAAACATATACATGTGTAGACACAAATAAGTGAAATAGAATGAAGGCTATTTCAGCTTTAGCTTTTATTCCGTTTGGGAGCTAAAGTCGCACAAACTTTTGTTTACAAAAATTTCGATGGCCTATAGTTCGCAAGTTATGCAATCAGTTGACATAAGATTGTGCATGCATGTAGACATGTTAATGGCCTTTATACATGCCAAGTTTCAGATGGCTACCTACTCATACAAGCAAGCAGTAGCGGTTTGAAATTTTCACAATTTGGGCTACACGTTCGGGACGATTCGTGACCTTAGGTGACTTGCACAATTCGGGCTGAAACTAGTGCCAAATGAGAGGGTTGGGATAAACATTCAATTGACCATATGTGCCAAAAATTCTCGTTCTTTAGTTTTCGAGTTATAGCCCCTGGAAGTCGTAAACTGCACGACTTTGCCCTCGAATATCTCGACAACGGAGAAAGGAGAATTTCTGGGATTTTTTCCCAAGAAATATATGGGAATTATCTGTAATTTTAGCACAGTTTCAGAACGATTCGTGAAAGTCACCTTTTAAGAATAACTTCCACTGCAGCCCATACATAAAAGTTTGCTCCTTTATTACTCTGCACATGGACAATTATTTGCGCTGTTATTTGCCCCAGGCATGTACCTATGTAATTACCGTTTACAGTGTAAAGATGGATGTTATCGGTCGCTGAACGTCGGAGCAGTAGGCGTTTAATGCATTTTCCCATAGGGTCCAATGCAAAATTGACACCTTATTTTCTCCATTCTCAAGAGCTTTGAGTCTCTGCAAAACATATACATGTGTAGACACAAATAAGTGAAATAGAATGAAGGCTATTTCAGCTTTAGCTTTTATTCCGTTTGGGAGCTAAAGTCGCACAAACTTTTGTTTACAAAAATTTCAATGGCCTATAGTTCGCAAGTTATGCAATCAGTTAACATAAGATTGTGCATGCATGTAGACATGATAATGGCCTTTATACATGCCAAGCTTCAGATGGCTACCTACTCATACAAGCAAGCAGTAGCGGTTTGAAATTTTCACAATTTGGGCTACACGTTCGGGACGATTCGTGACCTTAGGTGACTTGCACAATTCGGGCTGAAACTAGTGCCAAATGAGAGGGTTGGGATAAACATTCAATTGACCATATGTGCCAAAAATTCTCGTTCTTTAGTTTTCGAGTTATAGCCCCTGGAAGTCGTAAACTGCACGACTTTGCCCTCGAATATCTCGACAACGGAGAAAGGAGAATTTCTGGGATTTTTTCCCAAGAAATATATGGGAATTATCTGTAATTTTAGCACAGTTTCAGAACGATTCGTGAAAGTCACCTTTTAAGAATAACTTCCACTGCAGCCCATACATAAAAGTTTGCTCCTTTATTACTCTGCACATGGACAATTATTTGCGCTGTTATTTGCCCCAGGCATGTACCTATGTAATTACCGTTTACAGTGTAAAGATGGATGTTATCGGTCTCTGAACGTCGGAGCAGTAGGCGTTTAATGCATTTTCCCATAGGGTCCAATGCAAAATTGACACCTCATTTTCTCCATTCTCAAGAGCTTTGAGTCTCTGCAAAACATATACATGTGTAGACACAAATAAGTGAAATAGAATGAAGGCTATTTCAGCTTTAGCTTTTATTCCGTTTGGGAGCTAAAGTCGCACAAACTTTTGTTTACAAAAATTTCGATGGCCTATAGTTCGCAAGTTATGCAATCAGTTGACATAAGATTGTGCATGCATGTAGACATGTTAATGGCCTTTATACATGCCAAGTTTCAGATGGCTACCTACTCATACAAGCAAGCAGTAGCGGTTTGAAATTTTCACAATTTGGGCTACACGTTCGGGACGATTCGTGACCTTAGGTGACTTGCACAATTCGGGCTGAAACTAGTGCCAAATGAGAGGGTTGGGATAAACATTCAATTGACCATATGTGCCAAAAATTCTCGTTCTTTAGTTTTCGAGTTATAGCCCCTGGAAGTCGTAAACTGCACGACTTTGCCCTCGAATATCTCGACAACGGAGAAAGAAGAATTTCTGGGATTTTTTCCCAAGAAATATATGGGAATTATCTGTAATTTTAGCACAGTTTCAGAACGATTCGTGAAAGTCACCTTTTAAGAATAACTTCCACTGCAGCCCATACATAAAAGTTTGCTCCTTTATTACTCTGCACATGGACAATTATTTGCGCTGTTATTTGGCCCAGCCATGTACCTATGTAATTACCGTTTACAGTGTAAAGATGGATGTTATCGGTCGCTGAACGTCGGAGCAGTAGGCGTTTAATGCATTTTCCCATAGGGTCCAATGCAAAATTGACACCTCATTTTCTCCATTCTCAAGAGCTTTGAGTCTCTGCAAAACATATACATGTGTAGACACAAATAAGTGAAATAGAATGAAGGCTATTTCAGCTTTAGCTTTTATTCCGTTTGTGAGCTAAAATGGCACAAACTTTTGTTTACAAAAATTTCGATGGCCTATAGTTCGCAAGTTATGCAATCAGTTGACATAAGATTGTGCATGCATGTAGACATGTTAATGGCCTTTATACATGCCAAGTTTCAGATGGCTACCTACTCATACAAGCAAGCAGTAGCGGTTTGAAATTTTCACAATTTGGGCTACACGTTCGGGACGATTCGTGACCTTAGGTGACTTGCACAATTCGGGCTGAAACTAGTGCCAAATGAGAGGGTTGGGATAAACATTCAATTGACCATATGTGCCAAAAATTCTCGTTCTTTAGTTTTCGAGTTATAGCCCCTGGAAGTCGTAAACTGCACGACTTTGCCCTCGAATATCTCGACAACGGAGAAAGGAGAATTTCTGGGATTTTTTCCCAAGAAATATATGGGAATTATCTGTAATTTTAGCACAGTTTCAGAACGATTCGTGAAAGTCACCTTTTAAGAATAACTTCCACTGCAGCCCATACATAAAAGTTAGCTCCTTTATTACTCTGCACATGAACAATTATTTGCGCTGTTATTTGGCCCAGCCATGTACCTATGTAATTACCGTTTACAGTGTAATGATGGATGTTATCGGTCGCTGAACGTCGGAGCAGTAGGCGTTTAAAGCATTTTCCCATAGGGTCCAATGCAAAATTGACACCTCATTTTCTCCATTCTCAAGAGCTTTGAGTCTCTGCAAAACATATACATGTGTAGACACAAATAAGTGAAATAGAATGAAGGCTATTTCAGCTTTAGCTTTTATTCCGTTTGGGAGCTAAAGTCGCACAAACTTTTGTTTACAAAAATTTCGATGGCCTATAGTTCGCAAGTTATGCAATCAGTTGACATAAGATTGTGCATGCATGTAGACATGTTAATGGCCTTTATACATGCCAAGTTTCAGATGGCTACCTACTCATACAAGCAAGCAGTAGCGGTTTGAAATTTTCACAATTTGGGCTACACGTTCGGGACGATTCGTGACCTTAGGTGACTTGCACAAATCGGGCTGAAACTAGTGCCAAATGAGAGGGTTGGGATAAACATTCAATTGACCATATGTGCCAAAAATTCTCGTTCTTTAGTTTTCGAGTTATAGCCCCTGGAAGTCGTAAACTGCACAACTTTGCCCTCGAATATCTCGACAACGGAGAAAAGAGAATTTCTGGGATTTCTTCCCAAGAAATATATGGGAATTATCTGTAATTTTAGCACAGTTTCAGAACGATTCGTGAAAGTCACCTTTTAAGAATAACTTCCACTGCAGCCCATACATAAAAGTTTGCTCCTTTATTACTCTGCACATGGACAATTATTTGCGCTGTTATTTGCCCCAGGCATGTACCTATGTAATTACCGTTTACAGTGTAAAGATGGATGTTATCGGTCGCTGAACGTCGGAGCAGTAGGCGTTTAATGCATTTTCCCATAGGGTCCAAGGCAAAATTGACACCTCATTTTCTCCATTCTCAAGAGCTTTGAGTCTCTGCAAAACATATAGATGTGTAGACACAAATAAGTGAAATAGAATGAAGGCTATTTCAGCTTTAGCTTTTATTCTGTTTGGGAGCTAAAGTCGCACAAACTTTTGTTTACAAAAATTTCGATGGCCTATAGTTCGCAAGTTATGCAATCAGTTGACATAAGATTGTGCATGCATGTAGACATGTTAATGGCCTTTATACATGCCAAGTTTCAGATGGCTACCTACTCATACAAGCAAGCAGTAGCGGTTTGAAATTTTCACAATTTGGGCTACACGTTCGGGACGATTCGTGACCTTAGGTGACTTGCACAATTCGGGCTGAAACTAGTGCCAAATGAGAGGGTTGGGATAAACATTCAATTGACCATATGTGCCAAAAATTCTCGTTCTTTAGTTTTCGAGTTATAGCCCCTGAAAGTCGTAAAATGCACGACTTTGCCCTCGAATATCTCGACAACGGAGAAAGGAGAATTTCTGGGATTTTTTCCCAAGAAATATATGGGAATTATCTGTAATTTTAGCACAGTTTCAGAACGATTCGTGAAAATCACCTTTTAAGAATAACTTCCACTGCAGCCCATACATAAAAGTTTGCTCCTTTATTACTCTGCACATGGACAATTATTTGCGCTGTTATTTGGCCCAGCCATGTACCTATGTAATTACCGTTTACAGTGTAATGATGGATGTTATCGGTCGCTGAAGGTCGGAGCAGTAGGCGTTTAATGCATTTTCCCATAGGGTCCAATGCAAAATTGACACCTCATTTTCTCCATTCTCAAGAGCTTTGAGTCTCTGCAAAACATATACATGTGTAGACACAAATAAGTGAAATAGAATGAAGGCTATTTCAGCTTTAGCTTTTATTCCGTTTGGGAGCTAAAGTCGCACAAACTTTTGTTTACAAAAATTTCGATGGCCTATAGTTCGCAAGTTATGCAATCAGTTGACATAAGATTGTGCATGCATGTAGACATGTTAATGGCCTTTATACATGCCAAGTTTCAGATGGCTACCTACTCATACAAGCAAGCAGTAGCGGTTTGAAATTTTCACAATTTGGGCTACACGTTCGGGACGATTCGTGACCTTAGGTGACTTGCACAATTCGGGCTGAAACTAGTGCCAAATGAGAGGGTTGGGATAAACATTCAATTGACCATATGTGCCAAAAATTCTCGTTCTTTAGTTTTCGAGTTATAGCCCCTGGAAGTCGTAAACTGCACGACTTTGCCCTCGAATATCTCGACAACGGAGAAAGGAGAATTTCTGGGATTTTTTCCCAAGAAATATGTGGGAATTATCTGTAATTTTAGCACAGTTTCAGAACGATTCGTGAAAGTCACCTTTTAAGAATAACTTCCACTGCAGCCCATACATAAAAGTTTGCTCCTTTATTACTCTGCACATGGACAATTATTTGCGCTGTTATTTGCCCCAGGCATGTACCTATGTAATTACCGTTTACAGTGTAAAGATGGATGTTATCGGTCGCTGAACGTCGGAGCAGTAGGCGTTTAATGCATTTTTCCATAGGGTCCAATGCAAAATTGACACCTTATTTTCTCCATTCTCAAGAGCTTTGAGTCTCTGCAAAACATATACATGTGTAGACACAAATAAGTGAAATAGAATGAAGGCTATTTCAGCTTTAGCTTTTATTCCGTGTGGGAGCTAAAGTCGCACAAACTTTTGTTTACAAAAATTTCGATGGCCTATAGTTCGCAAGTTATGCAATCAGTTAACATAAGATTGTGCATGCATGTAGACATGATAATGGCCTTTATACATGCCAAGCTTCAGATGGCTACCTACTCATACAAGCAAGCAGTAGCGGTTTGAAATTTTCCCAATTTGGGCTACACGTTCGGGACGATTCGTGACCTTAGGTGACTTGCACAATTCGGGCTGAAACTAGTGCCAAATGAGAGGGTTGGGATAAACATTCAATTGACCATATGTGCCAAAAATTCTCGTTCTTTAGTTTTCGAGTTATAGCCCCTGGAAGTCGTAAACTGCACGACTTTGCCCTCGAATATCTCGACAACGGAGAAAAGAGAATTTCTGGGATTTTTTCCCAAGAAATATATGGGAATTATCTGTAATTTTAGCACAGTTTCAGAACGATTCGTGAAAGTCACCTTTTAAGAATAACTTCCACTGCAGCCCATACATAAAAGTTTGCTCCTTTATTACTCTGCACATGGACAATTATTTGCGCTGTTATTTGCCCCAGGCATGTACCTATATAATTACCGTTTACAGTGTAAAGATGGATGTTATCGGTCGCTGAACGTCGGAGCAGTAGGCATTTAATGCATTTTCCCATAGGGTCCAATGCAAAATTGACACCTCATTTTCTCCATTTTCAAGAGCTTTGAGTCTCTGCAAAACATATACATGTGTAGACACAAATAAATGAAATAGAATGAAGGCTATTTCAGCTTTAGCTTTTATTCCGTTTGGGAGCTAAAATGGCACAAACTTTTGTTTACAAAAATTTCGATGGCCTATAGTTCGCAAGTTATGCAATCAGTTGACATAAGATTGTGCATGCATGTAGACATGCTAATGGCCTTTATACATGCCAAGTTTCAGATGGCTACCTACTCATACAAGCAAGCAGTAGCGGTTTGAAATTTTCACAATTTGGGCTACACGTTCGGGACGATTCGTGACCTTAGGTGACTTGCACAATTCGGGCTGAAACTAGTGCCAAATGAGAGGGTTGGGATAAACATTCAATTGACCATATGTGCCAAAAATTCTCGTTCTTTAGTTTTCGAGTTATAGCCCCTGGAAGTCGTAAACTGCACGACTTTGCCCTCGAATATCTCGACAACGGAGAAAGGAGAATTTCTGGGATTTTTTCCCAAGAAATATATGGGAATTATCTGTAATTTTAGCACAGTTTCAGAACGATTCGTGAAAGTCACCTTTTAAGAATAACTTCCACTGCAGCCCATACATAAAAGTTTGCTCCTTTATTACTCTGCACATGGACAATTATTTGCGCTGTTATTTGCCCCAGGCATGTACCTATGTAATTACCGTTTACAGTGTAAAGATGGATGTTATCGGTCTCTGAACGTCGGAGCAGTAGGCGTTTAATGCATTTTCCCATAGGGTCCAATGCAAAATTGACACCTCATTTTCTCCATTCTCAAGAGCTTTGAGTCTCTGCAAAACATATACATGTGTAGACACAAATAAGTGAAATAGAATGAAGGCTATTTCAGCTTTAGCTTTTATTCCGTTTGGGAGCTAAAGTCGCACAAACTTTTGTTTACAAAAATTTCGATGGCCTATAGTTCGCAAGTTATGCAATCAGTTGACATAAGATTGTGCATGCATGTAGACATGTTAATGGCCTTTATACATGCCAAGTTTCAGATGGCTACCTACTCATACAAGCAAGCAGTAGCGGTTTGAAATTTTCACAATTTGGGCTACACGTTCGGGACGATTCGTGACCTTAGGTGACTTGCACAATTCGGGCTGAAACTAGTGCCAAATGAGAGGGTTGGGATAAACATTCAATTGACCATATGTGCCAAAAATTCTCGTTCTTTAGTTTTCGAGTTATAGCCCCTGGAAGTCGTAAACTGCACGACTTTGCCCTCGAATATCTCGACAACGGAGAAAGAAGAATTTCTGGGATTTTTTCCCAAGAAATATATGGGAATTATCTGTAATTTTAGCACAGTTTCAGAACGATTCGTGAAAGTTACCTTTTAAGAATAACTTCCACTGCAGCCCATACATAAAAGTTTGCTCCTTTATTACTCTGCACATGGACAATTATTTGCGCTGTTATTTGGCCCAGCCATGTACCTATGTAATTACCGTTTACAGTGTAAAGATGGATGTTATCAGTCGCTGAACGTCGGAGCAGTAGGCGTTTAATGCATTTTCCCATAGGGTCCAATGCAAAATTGACACCTCATTTTCTCCATTCTCAAGAGCTTTGAGTCTCTGCAAAACATATACATGTGTAGACACAAATAAGTGAAATAGAATGAAGGCTATTTCAGCTTTAGCTTTTATTCCGTTTGTGAGCTAAAATGGCACAAACTTTTGTTTACAAAAATTTCGATGGCCTATAGTTCGCAAGTTATGCAATCAGTTGACATAAGATTGTGCATGCATGTAGACATGTTAATGGCCTTTATACATGCCAAGTTTCAGATGGCTACCTACTCATACAAGCAAGCAGTAGCGGTTTGAAATTTTCACAATTTGGGCTACACGTTCGGGACGATTCGTGACCTTAGGTGACTTGCACAATTCGGGCTGAAACTAGTGCCAAATGAGAGGGTTGGGATAAACATTCAATTGACCATATGTGCCAAAAATTCTCGTTCTTTAGTTTTCGAGTTATAGCCCCTGGAAGTCGTAAACTGCACGACTTTGCCCTCGAATATCTCGACAACGGAGAAAGGAGAATTTCTGGGATTTTTTCCCAAGAAATATATGGGAATTATCTGTAATTTTAGCACAGTTTCAGAACGATTCGTGAAAGTCACCTTTTAAGAATAACTTCCACTGCAGCCCATACATAAAAGTTAGCTCCTTTATTACTCTGCACATGGACAATTATTTGCGCTGTTATTTGGCCCAGCCATGTACCTATGTAATTACCGTGTACAGTGTAATGATGGATGTTATCGGTCGCTGAACGTCGGAGCAGTAGGCGTTTAAAGCATTTTCCCATAGGGTCCAATGCAAAATTGACACCTCATTTTCTCCATTCTCAAGAGCTTTGAGTCTCTGCAAAACATATACATGTGTAGACACAAATAAGTGAAATAGAATGAAGGCTATTTCAGCTTTAGCTTTTATTCCGTTTGGGAGCTAAAGTCGCACAAACTTTTGTTTACAAAAATTTCGATGGCCTATAGTTCGCAAGTTATGCAATCAGTTGACATAAGATTGTGCATGCATGTAGACATGTTAATGGCCTTTATACATGCCAAGTTTCAGATGGCTACCTACTCATACAAGCAAGCAGTAGCGGTTTGAAATTTTCACAATTTGGGCTACACGTTCGGGACGATTCGTGACCTTAGGTGACTTGCACAATTCGGGCTGAAACTAGTGCCAAATGAGAGGGTTGGGATAAACATTCAATTGACCATATGTGCCAAAAATTCTCGTTCTTTAGTTTTCGAGTTATAGCCCCTGGAAGTCGTAAACTGCACGACTTTGCCCTTGGATATCTCGACATCGGAGAAAGGAGAATTTCTGGGATTTTTTCCCAAGAAATATATGGGAATTATCTGTAATTTTAGCACAGTTTCAGAACGATTCGTGAAAGTCACCTTTTAAGAATAACTTCCACTGCAGCCCATACATAAAAGTTTGCTCCTTTATTACTCTGCACATGGACAATTATTTGCGCTGTTATTTGCCCCAGGCATGTACCTATGTAATTACCGTTTACAGTGTAAAGATGGATGTTATCGGTCGCTGAACGTCGGAGCAGTAGGCGTTTAATGCATTTTCCCATAGGGTCCAATGCAAAATTGACACCTCATTTTTGTCCATTCTCAAGAGCTTTGAGTCTCTGCAAAACATATACATGTGTAGACACAAATAAGTGAAATAGAATGAAGGCTATTTCAGCTTTAGCTTTTATTCCGTTTGGGAGCTAAAGTCGCAGAAACTTTTGTTTACAAAAATTTCGATGGCCTATAGTTCGCAAGTTATGCAATCAGTTGACATAAGATTGTGCATGCATGTAGACATGTTAATGGCCTTTATACATGCCAAGCTTCAGATGGCTACCTACTCATACAAGCAAGCAGTAGCGGTTTGAAATTTGCACAATTTGGGCTACACGTTCGGGACGATTCGTGACCTTAGGTGACTTGCACAATTCGGGCTGAAACTAGTGCCAAATGAGAGGGTTGGGATAAACATTCAATTGACCATATGTGCCAAAAATTCTCGTTCTTTAGTTTTCGAGTTATAGCCCCTGGAAGTCGTAAACTGCACGACTTTGCCCTCGAATATCTCGACAACGGAGAAAGGAGAATTTCTGGGATTTTTTCCCAAGAAATATATGGGAATTATCTGTAATTTTAGCACAGTTTCAGAACGATTCGTGAAAGTCACCTTTTAAGAATAACTTCCACTGCAGCCCATACATAAAAGTTTGCTCCTTTATTACTCTGCACATGGACAATTATTTGCGCTGTTATTTGGCCCAGCCATGTACCTATGTAATTACCGTTTACAGTGTAAAGATGGATGTTATCGGTCGCTGAACGTCGGAGCAGTAGGCGTTTAATGCATTTTCCCATAGGGTCCAATGCAAAATTGACACCTCATTTTCTCCATTCTCAAGAGCTTTGAGTCTCTGCAAAACATATACATGTGTAGACACAAATAAGTGAAATAGAATGAAGGCTATTTCAGCTTTAGCTTTTATTCCGTTTGGGAGCTAAAGTCGCACAAACTTTTGTTTACAAAAATTTCGATGGCCTATAGTTCGCAAGTTATGCAATCAGTTGACATAAGATTGTGCATGCATGTAGACATGTTAATGGCCTTTATACATGCCAAGTTTCAGATGGCTACCTACTCATACAAGCAAGCAGTAGCGGTTTGAAATTTTCACAATTTGGGCTACACGTTCGGGACGATTCGTGACCTTAGGTGACTTGCACAATTCGGGCTGAAACTAGTGCCAAATGAGAGGGTTGGGATAAACATTCAATTGACCATATGTGCCAAAAATTCTCGTTCTTTAGTTTTCGAGTTATAGCCCCTGGAAGTCGTAAAATGCACGACTTTGCCCTCGAATATCTCGACAACGGAGAAAAGAGAATTTCTGGGATTTTTTCCCAAGAAATATATGGGAATTATCTGTTATTTTAGCACAGTTTCAGAACGATTCGTGAAAGTCACCTTTTAAGAATAACTTCCACTGCAGCCCATACATAAAAGTTTGCTCCTTTATTACTCTGCACATGGACAATTATTTGCGCTGTTATTTGCCCCAGGCATGTACCTATGTAATTACCGTTTACAGTGTAAAGATGGATGTTATCGGTCGCTGAGCGTCGGAGCAGTAGGCGTTTAAAGCATTTTCCCATAGGGTCCAATGCAAAATTGACACCTCATTTTCTCCATTCTCAAGAGCTTTGAGTCTCTGCAAAACATATACATGTGTAGACACAAATAAGTGAAATAGAATGAAGGCTATTTCAGCTTTAGCTTTTATTCCGTTTGGGAGCTAAAGTCGCACAAACTTTTGTTTACAAAAATTTCGATGGCCTATAGTTCGCAAGTTATGCAATCAGTTGACATAAGATTGTGCATGCATGTAGACATGTTAATGGCCTTTATACATGCCAAGTTTCAGATGGCTACCTACTCATACAAGCAAGCAGTAGCGGTTTGAAATTTTCACAATTTGGGCTACACGTTCGGGACGATTCGTGACCTTAGGTGACTTGCACAATTCGGGCTGAAACTAGTGCCAAATGAGAGGGTTGGGATAAACATTCAATTGACCATATGTGCCAAAAATTCTCGTTCTTTAGTTTTCGAGTTATAGCCCCTGGAAGTCGTAAACTGCACGACTTTGCCCTTGGATATCTCGACAACGGAGAAAGGAGAATTTCTGGGATTTTTTCCCAAGAAATATATGGGAATTATCTGTAATTTTAGCACAGTTTCAGAACGATTCGTGAAAGTCACCTTTTAAGAATAACTTCCACTGCAGCCCATACATAAAAGTTTGCTCCTTTATTACTCTGCACATGGACAATTATTTGCGCTGTTATTTGCCCCAGGCATGTACCTATGTAATTACCGTTTACAGTGTAAAGATGGATGTTATCGGTCGCTGAACGTCGGAGCAGTAGGCGTTTAATGCATTTTCCCATAGGGTCCAATGCAAAATTAACACCTCATTTTCTCCATTCTCAAGAGCTTTGAGTCTCTGCAAAACATATACATGTGTAGACACAAATAAGTGAAATAGAATGAAGGCTATTTCAGCTTTAGCTTTTATTCCGTTTGGGAGCTAAAGTCGCAGAAACTTTTGTTTACAAAAATTTCGATGGCCTATAGTTCGCAAGTTATGCAATCAGTTGACATAAGATTGTGCATGCATGTAGACATGTTAATGGCCTTTATACATGCCAAGCTTCAGATGGCTACCTACTCATACAAGCAAGCAGTAGCGGTTTGAAATTTTCACAATTTGGGCTACACGTTCGGGACGATTCGTGACCTTAGGTGACTTGCACAATTCGGGCTGAAACTAGTGCCAAATGAGAGGGTTGGGATAAACATTCAATTGACCATATGTGCCAAAAATTCTCGTTCTTTAGTTTTCGAGTTATAGCCCCTGGAAGTCGTAAACTGCACGACTTTGCCCTCGAATATCTCGACAACGGAGAAAGGAGAATTTCTGGGATTTTTTCCCAAGAAATATATGGGAATTATCTGTAATTTTAGCACAGTTTCAGAACGATTCGTGAAAGTCACCTTTTAAGAATAACTTCCACTGCAGCCCATACATAAAAGTTTGCTCCTTTATTACTCTGCACATGGACAATTATTTGCGCTGTTATTTGGCCCAGCCATGTACCTATGTAATTACCGTTTACAGTGTAAAGATGGATGTTATCGGTCGCTGAACGTCGGAGCAGTAGGCGTTTGATGCATTTTCCCATAGGGTCCAATGCAAAATTGACACCTCATTTTCTCCATTCTCAAGAGCTTTGAGTCTCTGCAAAACATATACATGTGTAGACACAAATAAGTGAAATAGAATGAAGGCTATTTCAGCTTTAGCTTTTATTCCGTTTGGGAGCTAAAGTCGCACAAACTTTTGTTTACAAAAATTTCGATGGCCTATAGTTCGCAAGTTATGCAATCAGTTGACATAAGATTGTGCATGCATGTAGACATGTTAATGGCCTTTATACATGCCAAGTTTCAGATGGCTACCTACTCATACAAGCAAGCAGTAGCGGTTTGAAATTTTCACAATTTGGGCTACACGTTCGGGACGATTCGTGACCTTAGGTGACTTGCACAATTCGGGCTGAAACTAGTGCCAAATGAGAGGGTTGGGATAAACATTCAATTGACCATATGTGCCAAAAATTCTCGTTCTTTAGTTTTCGAGTTATAGCACCTGGAAGTCGTAAAATGCACGACTTTGCCCTCGAATATCTCGACAACGGAGAAAGGAGAATTTCTGGGATTTTTCCCAAGAAATATATGGGAATTATCTGTAATTTTAGCACAGTTTCAGAACGATTCGTGACAGTCACCTTTTAAGAATAACTTCCACTGCAGCCCATACATAAAAGTTTGCTCCTTTATTACTCTGCACATGGACAATTATTTGCGCTGTTATTTGCCCCAGGCATGTACCTATGTAATTACCGTTTACAGTGTAAAGATGGATGTTATCGGTCGCTGAGCGTCGGAGCAGTAGGCGTTTAATGCATTTTCCCATAGGGTCCAATGCAAAATTGACACCTCATTTTCTCCATTCTCAAGAGCTTTGAGTCTCTGCAAAACATATACATGTGTAGACACAAATAAGTGAAATAGAATGAAGGCTATTTCAGCTTTAGCTTTTATTCCGTTTGGGAGCTAAAGTCGCACAAACTTTTGTTTACAAAAATTTCGATGGCCTATAGTTCGCAAGTTATGCAATCAGTTGACATAAGATTGTGCATGCATGTAGACATGTTAATGGCCTTTATACATGCCAAGTTTCAGATGGCTACCTACTCATACAAGCAAGCAGTAGCGGTTTGAAATTTCCACAATTTGGGCTACACGTTCGGGACGATTCGTGACCTTAGGTGACTTGCACAATTCGGGCTGAAACTAGTGCCAAATGAGAGGGTTGGGATAAACATTCAATTGACCATATGTGCCAAAAATTCTCGTTCTTTAGTTTTCGAGTTATAGCCCCTGGAAGTCGTAAACTGCACGACTTTGCCCTCGAATATCTCGACAACGGAGAAAGGAGAATTTCTGGGATTTTTTCCCAAGAAATATATGGGAATTATCTGTAATTTTAGCACAGTTTCAGAACGATTCGTGAAAGTCACCTTTTAAGAATAACTTCCACTGCAGCCCAGACATAAAAGTTTGCTCCTTTATTACTCTGCACATGGACAATTATTTGCACTGTTATTTGCCCCAGGCATGTACCTATGTAATTACCGTTTACAGTGTAAAGATGGATGTTATCGGTCGCTGAACGTCGGAGCAGTAGGCGTTTAATGCATTTTCCCATAGGGTCCAATGCAAAATTGACACCTCATTTTCTCCATTCTCAAGAGCTTTGAGTCTCTGCAAAACATATACATGTGTAGACACAAATAAGTGAAATAGAATGAAGGCTATTTCAGCTTTAGCTTTTATTCCGTTTGGGAGCTAAAGTCGCACAAACTTTTGTTTACAAAAATTTCGATGGCCTATAGTTCGCAAGTTATGCAATCAGTTGACATAAGATTATGCATGCATGTAGACATGTTAATGGCCTTTATACATGCCAAGTTTCAGATGGCTACCTACTCATACAAGCAAGCAGTAGCGGTTTGAAATTTTCACAATTTGGGCTACACGTTCGGGACGATTCGTGACCTTAGGTGACTTGCACAATTCGGGCTGAAACTAGTGCCAAATGAGAGGGTTGGGATAAACATTCAATTGACCATATGTGCCAAAAATTCTCGTTCTTTAGTTTTCGAGTTATAGCCCCTGGAAGTCGTAAACTGCACGACTTTGCCCTCGAATATCTCGACAACGGAGAAAGGAGAATTTCTGGGATTTTTCCCAAGAAATATATGGGAATTATCTGTAATTTTAGCACAGTTTCAGAACGATTCGTGAAAGTCACCTTTTAAGAATAACTTCCACTGCAGCCCATACATAAAAGTTTGCTCCTTTATTACTCTGCACATGGACAATTATTTGCGCTGTTATTTGCCCCAGGCATGTTTTTAAATTAATCATGACGTTTTACACATAGTCAGTGGCATGGTGCTTTATTTTATAGCCTTTCAATAGCGTGCATATAATTGATCACACCAAGGATACAGTGCAATATCGTGCCAGATATTGTCAGGGTCACTGATGAGGCTTGCGTAGCCGAAACTTCGAAGTATGGCCCATGTTTGACCTTGTGAATGTGTTCTCTGCTGCTTTTGTAGGAACGCTCTGAGAGTCCAATTAGAAGGAGAGTTTTTAGTTTTTATTATGATGTTTTCAATCAGCAATCAAATATAAACCGCATACGAAATGCTTTGCCTGGTAGATTTTAAAACGCATAGCTGTACAAGGGTGTGATCTCTCAACCCACCCCCACCCACCCACCGCTAATAAATGCAACCAACTGAGCGGGTTTTACCATCAATTTGTATAAGCGTGAATAATGAGTTTGATAGACTGAATTTGGCCGAGAATGGGGCTTCGTAGCTCATTAGGTAAGTGCGATTCTGCTAGAACTGGGAGACACTGCAGCAAAACGAATAAAACTTACAAAAATAAGCAAAACGCATGTTCTTGCGAAATGCCGTTTTCATGAAATTGTCATGACATACAGTTGAACTGCTTTGTGCCTGTGTTTCACGCATGAATTTTCGAAGTATTAAGGTCACCTTTACTGCACGTGAGGGTATATTTTATATCGTTTAAAACCAATAATATATATCCTTCTAACTGTGTCATGGGAAGTAATCAGCTTACATCAACAAACACGTCTCCGTCGTTTGGTTGTACAGGGATGGGCATGTTTCGTAGTATCTTCAAAATATTTTCTTTGCTTTCTCGGCTTTTTCTACGAGTCTACAAAAATATACGCTAAATTATTTAAACAGAATGCTAATAAACAGTCGAAGATAAGGTCTGATCAGATAACAACCTGCCTTCCAAACTGTTACCTAGTTCATCTTTTTGGGAGATGAATGACTATTTTTCGGAACCTTCACTCATAAGAATAAAATGTAGAAAGAAATTAAAGACGGAGTAAATCCAAATACAGATTCATAAAGTGGGATTAAACATCTAAAAATTTCCCGATCGTATTTTATGCCCCAGCCACCGACTTCAGAAAAATTGAAAGGGCATATTGATTTGGGACTGTTCGTCCGTCTGTCCATCCGTCCGTCCGTAACACTTTTTGAAAGCTTGGAAACTCAAGAACCGCTAATGCTAGGATCTTGAAATTTTATATGTGACATTTACATGAAAAATAAGCTGACCCGTATGTTTTTCTTTTTCGCCGGTCTTGTCGTTCAGGAGATTTGCCCGTTTTTCGACTTTGTCACTTTATATAGGAACAACCCTGTAAACAAAATATCTGAAGAGCCGCTTATGCTAGGATCCTGATTTTTAACATACAGTTTTTTAATTGATTGATTTGATGCATAACGTCCTCGGTAAACAGCTATGGTCATGTCGGGACGGTCAGTTAACTTAACCACACTATTCCTGGACAGGCTTAGACCTCCTAAGCGGTTCACCAGTACTAAGTGCAAATACTTTCGCCAGTAACTGACAACTGCCCTTCTTGAATCAGCGGAAGGAGAAACGAAAGTATGTAACCAGATCGGGTTTCGAACCCAGGACCTCTGACTTATGAGTCAGGTGTCCTAATGATTGCGCTACGCGGCCCGGCATTTAGCATACAGTTACAAACCAAGTTGTAGGTGACCTATTTAACTTTAAAGCATATTGCGTAATTTTCAATTGAATTATTTTCCTTTTTCGGACATAGGTATTTTGTAAAGGAACAAGCTTGTGAACGAAATATCTGAAGAACCGCATAAGCTTGGATCCTTATATTGGCTTGTAGGTATGGACGAAGGTGTAGATGCACTGATCAACTTGTGAGCATATCTAGTAATTTTTTGGTTGAGCTATTTTCCCTTTACAGACGTAGGCATTTATATAGGAATGATCTTTGGAGCAAAATATCTGAAGAACCGCTTATACTACCTTGTTTATACTTGGCATAAAGTTACACACTAAGGTGTAGATGAACTGATTTACGTTTGAGCATATTTATTAATTTCTTGAATGGGTTATACCCCTTTTTCGGACATAGGCATTTCTAAAGGAACACGCTTGTGAACAAAATATCCTAAGAACCCCTTCAGCAATGATCTGTATACATGTATTTGGCATACAGTTACAAGCTAAGTGTAAAGAACCTGAATAACTCCTTTTGGCTGGGTTATTCCAATTGTTTTGGACATAGTCATTTGTATAGGAACAACCTTGGGAACAAAATATCTGAAGAACCTCATAAGCTAAGACCCTTAGATTTAGCATGCAGGTTTGTACCATAGTGTAAAGGTAGTGAGGAACTTTTGAAGCTATTTCATACATTTTTAGTTAAGTTTTTACCTTTTATTCCAACAAATGCATTTTTGTATAGGAACAAGTTTGTGAAAAAAAATTCTGAAGAACACCTTGAGCAATGATCTTTATATTTGGCATACAACTACCGGCTACGGTGAAAAGGACCTGATTTACTTTAACCCTATTTTATAAATATTCGATTGAGTTATTCCTCTTTTTTTGACATCGGCATTTTTTACAAGATCAGCTTTGTGAATAAATTATCTGAAAAATATCATAATCTATATTCCTTATATTTAGCATGTTGGTTTGAACTATGCTTTAAGTGAATAAGTAAATTTTTGGTTGAGTTATTCCCCTGTTTTCGAACAAAAGCATTTTGTATAGTAACAAGCTTGTGAACAAAATACCTGAAAACACACACACACACACACACACACACATAAGCTAGGATCCTTATATTTTGGCATGCAGGTTTAGATCAAAGTGTAAATGAGCTGACAATATTTGGAGCCTTTTTTTATAGACTTTCGCTTAAGTTATTCCCCTTTTTCGGTCCTTTGCATTTTGTATCGGAAAAAGCTTGTGAACAAAATATCTGAAGAACCGCTTAAGCTCAGTTTCTTATTATTGGCATATAGTTAGAAACATGGATTGAGTCGAACCGATTTACACCCCTTTCTGACTTATACATTAATACATTATGATATGAACATTCTTTAGAGGCAAGCATACAGCTGGAGGAATACATACATACATATATATATATATATATATAGCTAAAATCGATAAAGACTTCACATGCTATTTTTTGTTTAATCGTCACAAGTTAAATAAGTTAAAAAGATTGTAAAATCACTTTTCCTTCAGAAACCTTGAACATTATTTCTTACCTGATCTGGCGCAGAGTATGGCTGTGTTGTCCTACTAGGTGCGAGGTATTGCTATGTTGCCCTAACGGATAACAGAGGTTTGAAACAATGGCTAACAAACTAAGTAGAAGCATAATTTTGATACTGCCAAGTTAAGATGCAAGTGGAGATAATCAGGCGATGTTCATATTTTGGTTTACAAAAGGTTGTATATCAAACCATCATTAAAAGGTCATTAAAGCTCGTGTAAAATTTTGGTATTTTCTGACAGAATTTCAGTCCTCTTTATCGTCCAATTGGTTTCCTATTTTCCATATAAATGAGAATTGTATCCATTTAGAGTACTTAACATTACTTGTAAATGCGCAGCTTCGCCTACCCTATTTAAAGTAACAATTTCCCGCCTATTCTCATAATGATCTGTCTCAGGAAGCTCAAAGGAGCAACTACAATTCAAAGAAGATAATGCTTTGTTTCAATTTACTCAATATTGTCAACAATGCAGAAACAAATGCATTTAAGATGTTACTTGCAGTTACAAAGTATTTTACTTTTATTTTAATTGCTTCCATTTTAATTTACTTTTGTCCCAACTCGGTTTTCAAGTTTTTGTATGGAAAATCTGAAAAAATAATGCCACCCAGTATCCCTATTTTGTACACTAACATAGATCAAAGTGAATCATTTTGTAGTTACTTAATGTCCAGACATTTACAGAGATATAATCAGCATACTCTTAATGGTAAACATTTCTCATACTGCCTTCCAAATTTGCATCAACTTTCAGTGAAGTCAGTATTAAAAAATAGAAAACATGTTTATTGTTTCCTCCTTCAGAGTTGAAAAATTGAATCCGTCTGTCTGAAGATGAGAGAAAGAGAGCGATTGGGATGCTCATGGCTGGCGTTGCCTTTAATACCGTTTCACGAATGTTTGGCCGCACGATGCAGACCATTCACAATCTGATGACACACTTTGTGCATACTGGTACAGTTCGCAACAGTCAGCGACCAAGTAGGCCATGTGCTACAACCGTGACAAATGGCCGGTTCATTATGGGTTATCTGCCCAAACAATTCATATCCTTATGCGCAAGAACTATTATCCCATTATTGCGCGTCGACCTTGTAAAAGCAAGATTATGACAAGACGTCACAGGCTTACTAGTGTTTAGTAAGCTAGACGTCGTTTCATCAGGCGGCGTGCTGACTGGAACAGAGTTCTGTTCAGTGATTAATCCCAGTTAGCTCTAAGCCATGCTGATGGTAGAATTCGAGTCTACTGCTGCACAAACAAGCGACATGCTGATTGCTGTGTGCTGGAGAGGGATCGATTTGGTTGGGGCCGTTTGATGGTTCGGAATAGGATAGTTGGTGGTAAGAAGACTGACTTTGTTGTTATTCAGATAACCTTACTACTTGTCGTTAAACCGATGAGGTCTTGTAACCTCATGTCATACCCTTTCACAGCAATCAGCATGATAATGCAAAGCCACACATTGCTTCGATTACACGACAGTAACTTGCCCGAATTAACGTTGACGTTCTCACTTGGCCTGTCGTACCTCCTGATCTCAACCCGATTGAGCATGTTTAGGACGGATTGGGTCGGCGTGCTGGGACAAATCATCAGTTCAACACATTGCAAGATCTGCAGCATTGATTCAAGAATGGCAGGATTTGCCAACCCACTAATTCAACAGTACGTTAACTCAATGTGGCGGCGAATCATGTCGGTAATGAGAGCACAAGGAGATCATACCCGTTAAAAGGCATGTTTCTGAAATCATTCTAAAATGATGACAAACAAACTCAGTGTTTAGGATAATTGGTGCATTGTTATCCAATATTTTTGGAAACGACCCCTAGTACATTCCTAGTGCTTTCAAGCATGACAGCTGATGCATGTTTTGACGCACTAACTGGATTTAGATAAGAATATGAACGAAGTTTGCACTCATGAACTTTGATTATGATATCTGGAATACAATTTGAGAAGAGCCATGAGATGCAATGTAAAGGTTTTTTTTTATTTTTGTTAAGTATATAAAAGTATCAATGCCATTTTTAGTACAACACACGCGCCTTTCTGTATATAACATCTTCAGTGTTGGTAAAGTGTAAAATGTTTGGATTGATAGATGCTGTTCAAGTCTAAGCAGATAATGAAAGCCTTTTTCCGAGAACACATTAATTCACACAAACCGCGAAACACACATGTTCCAGACACCAAGTAGACACCATCGCAAGGGAACCAAATGCATAGAGAGAAAGAGATCATCAAAGTGCAAGGTATATAAATTCTGAAGCTCTTGCATCACTAAGGCTCATCATATCATTGATATCATTTAGACTCATTTTGAATCTGCTTAAGCCGGTAAGTTAATGCACTGTTGATGCTCCACATGTTACTACCGGTCATGAGATGAATAAGTCAAACCGGGTCTTTTTTTTATTTTATTAACAATATTATTATTATCTTTCGTTTCTTTTATGTATCCCTTGCTTTCAAAGGACCTATTTGTTTAGAAATTTTACACTGTTTTTCTAGCCAAGCCCCCTAGTCTGTTTGATCTAATCGCGCGGACATTAAAACTACGTTGGGTTTAGATATCAAAAATAAAGTTTTTGTCGGTCATAAGAATCTTAACAATACTATTGCACGTTTCATTTACATAATTATTTTCATAATGTTAAGTCTCTTAGAAATCTAACAAAACTTACGTTTTTTGCAATCTGCGCTGCCTTGAGTTGTGTTTGGCCGACAAGCTTGTAAATGTTTCTTTGAGAGACATTCCGTAATAAATCTCGTGGGTGAACAGCGTTTTGATCGTGGTGTGTACCATGCAAAATCATATTAAATATGTAGTCATCAGTCATCTTCATGTAAGCTGTCATGTCGTTAATAGCCTCTGACATTTTTATCATCCGCCTGGAAATGTTAACGAAAATACCTTAACTAGTCAGGATTGGTGTACTAGAGCTGTCAAACGTAAATTGAGGTTACTTTTCAAATTAGAAAAAGATTCATATCAGTGCATCAAACTGGCATATACAATGGATTACGTTGCCAGAAACAAAACCTAATATGTCAAATTCAAAGTAAACAAGATACACGAAGTGACAAAATTATTGTTTCACAATAAGACCATTTACGTAACACACTATGGATGCTATTGTTTTTGTTCAGGTAGCACTGTTTTGAAATATAGAGTTTCTTTGTATGTTTGTTAATGTTTTCTCTATACATGTGACAGTGTCTTACATTTTGAGTCTAATGGAGAGGAAATTGATTATTTTGTTTTTTAACATGTTAATATTTATTAGTGCTTCCAGAATTGATTTTGAGAATCACAAAGCAATGGCGCTAAGGTTTACTGCAAAAGCAAACGAAATTCACATCAAGTCGATTTTTTGTTTTCATTTCACTGATTTGATACAATTTACATACTAGCTGGATAATTTTGAATAATTCTGGTTCGTGACACTGCTTTTCAAAGATCTATAGTGCGAACATTCTTAGAAGAGTGTTGACGAAGAAAATTAAAAACGCTGATGAAAATTTTGAATCGCTCTTTTAAGGTGACGCTTTGAAATTTATTTGTCAGTGCGCGGAAATCCAATTAAGTTTACATGCAAATTTTATGACGTCACTTTCATGCCACGTTTCTAGACGTCAACTTCGCACCTCCACAAGGCTCAAAATGCCAGGCACTGTCACAATAATAAATGATGTGACAAAATTCTCTAACGTAACACCGGGTCCGAAAAGGATGAACAAATGACTATAAAGAGAAAATTAATCATTAAACAGTGTAAATTTATTTATTATTGTAAATTCAGGTAGCGCTTTCGGATTACATCTTCATCAGAGTTAGAATCACTCACACATAGGTACAGGTAAAAACGATCACTCTCAGCAGTTTTCTGATATGCCATCAGTTCCTATACGAGTCAGATATACATGTAGCATTGTTATTTATATTTTGTTTAAGCGTTGAAGAGCCTTGAATCCTTCACTAACGATTTCGTCATCTAACAATACTTTAAAAAAACTGCCCTCTCGTTTTTATTCCGACGAAAGCCTCATGCAGGTAGTCTTTTTCATAATGGGTTAGATGACGACGACAGACTAGTGTGGACGTGTATTTAGATAAAGAGTTAGATAGAGAGTTCCAACACATTTTAATGCACACTGAAACTAACGCAAAAAACATTATTCATGAAAACGGGCTTTACATTACGCGCGAACAGGGAATACTCAGATCAGCCTACACATATGCACAGTCTGATTAGCATTTTTTCTATGTGAAGCAAGCATGTACATATTGAACAGAGGCTGTCCGAATGTGCAGACTGATCAGTCTTTGCACATGCAATAAGGCACAGTTTCTCACGGCTGAGGAACAAAAAGCAAAAACGAAAAAACACAGGCTTTTCTTATGCCGCAAGTTTGGGCAAATTATGTGGTTACACTGCATCGAGAATTCAATTCGAACTGGGAAAAACCTTTTTCTGTCTTCTAATTACATGGCATATTTGTTATTATTATTTTTAAAATATATATATATATATTTACAACTGCGCATGCCCAGGATAGCTTGCGCATATGCGCAGTGTGAGCATTCACAGTCCGTCAAGCGAATAACGCTCGGTCTGCGCATGTGCAGGTTGCATGCGTACAGGCTGGTGAAGGACAAACATACGCCTGAATACATTTTTTTAACAACGCGACACTCGTTTGTCAAATTTTGGTGCAAGTATAAACTGTGTGTATTGCCGGATTGGCACTAAACGAGATTTTGCCACGTGTCAGGTATCACGTACAGGGAGCGATATGTTTACTGAATCGTATACCGCGTGCCAAAACGAACGAGCACCTGATCACACTTCTTGTTTTTGGATCCATGACTTTGCATCTAAATATTTTGGATTTGTCGACGTTTATTTCGATTAAATGAGTTCGGACTTAAGATTTAGATACTTTGACCGCTCTGCTATTTAAATGGCTAAACGGTTTGACAAAAAGGAAACAGAACAGTGTAGGTCTCGAGGTGCGCAGGCGTCTGGGCGTTGTTCTGTTCTGTTCTGTTCAATTCTCGTATCGACGTTACCCAAGTGGCTCAACGGTACGTAACCATAGTTGCACACACTTGGCGCCGTGTGTCCGTCCAATAGTCTGGGCGTTGGCGGAGTAGGGGTGGGGTGTAGATCTGTATGATGCAATATAGGCCTCATTCTCCCCATGTTATTAATAGCGTGACCAATACTGCGGAACGCTGTAGGAAATTCAACATTATCATAAAATACACTAGCTTTCGTAGAAATTATTGAATCTTATTTGTAGAGGGATTTGTTTCATTTGATGCGAACTCAGCCATAGTATCCGCTCAGTCAATTAGTGCGCGCGTGCCAACTTGTCATTGTGACGTCACTGAACTGATAGTTTAGTTCAACATTACGCAAAACTATATTTTTCTCTTCAAGACGACACAGGTGTTCCTGTCTATTTTCCTCTGGCAGTGGTCCAAATCGAGTGCGTTGTTGACCCGTGTAGACTGAGATCAAGCTGCTCATTACACTGGCTTATTCAATGATTCAAAAGATTTTAGGTAATACAATAAAATGCTACCCGACAGTAGCATACAAGCGGGGGGACAGTTAGAATATCTTAGAAAAAAAAAAAAAAAAAAAAAAAAAAAAAACAGAAAGCAAAACAAAACAGAAAAACGCTGACTGAACATTTTATAAAAGATTGTACTCCAGCCTTACTGCATAAAGAAGAGGGAACCAATCCTCTGGAATAATGAGACCCAAGAAACGTAAATTAAAAATGCATTCGTTCATGTGACATTATGTAGCTTTCCTTTTTTAAATCCCCAACTTTTGCTCGCGAAAGCTCGAAAATATGCAGATTACCAAATATGTTGAGTGTCACGCTTATATTACATGCATGTTGCATCTAAGACTATTTTACATGTGTCAATGAATTTAAGACACATACAGATAGTTTAAGAGATTCAGACTAACTTTTGACCTTTTATTTATTTATTTTATTTTTCATTTCTCTATCATGCTCGGTCAAGCTCGGAGATTATGTAAATTAAAAAAAAATGTTGAGTCAAATCATACACATGAGCATGCATTCAAGAGCATTTATGCATGTATAAATTTACACGTACCAAAGATTGATCAAGAAATTTACGTCAAGTGTGTGTCATGTTAAAATCAGATCAGTCAGTCTTGAAGTGGGTTCCGAAGTGGGTGGGGTAATTACCATTCTAAAACTGCTTTTCCATATAACAGCTTATTTTTGTCATATTTTTTCTGTATGCATGTTAAGGATATATTAATATCTACTCAAGAAAATAGACTTTGGAAATGATTTTATCATAAACATGAAAGAAACATATTGTAGTTTACCAACACAGGCAGCCATTGTTTCTACATGGGGTGGCTTAGAATCTGCTTCGATTAGCCTAAGATCCATTTCGTTGTTTATGAAGTACTCTTTGGTTATGAAAAGGCTATATAATTTTAGAGTAACTTGGCTGTTTTCAGTTTTACATTAAAAATCTTTCATCGGACTAGATAGATAACTCAGATGCAGCCGTGATTTTTCGATGAATTTACACACAGCCAAAAATAAAAGGGGGTAGGCTTAAAATTTTCAAGTTTTCTTTCTTATTTGCACACTAACCTACATTTTTCTACTAATTTTCCTGAAGATAATTGTCTGAACGATAAACTATCAAAGTTTAAGAAAAAGTTAGAATCTGCTTCTGTTATTTTTCATCACTTTGGTGCAGCATTACAAAATATAAAAAAAAATTGCATTGTTTTGGGGGTAGGGATAAATTTTGTCATTTTCTGCCAAGGCATTTACAGTTTTTAATATAAAATCTTCAATAACTTGTTTAATAATAAACTTTGTGTCAGGTATAGTCAAAGTTTAAACGAAATGCCTTTATTTATTCAATATTTTGTCTTTTTTTCCAGATTTAATCTTATATTCAATTAGAAAAGAAGATATCATAATACCAACATATCTCAAGTGCTATTTAATAACAGAGTGTTTCAGGACATTATTTTTTGCCTAATTGTCTTTAGACAAGACCCTAGCAATATAATATTATAAACAGAAATATTGCGCTAATACCCTTTGTAGCTATTCTTTTGAAAGTGGCCTGGGTTCATTTTTATGGCTTCAGAAATAGGCCAAAGTCATGGGGGTGGGGTAACACTTCCTTTAAATATTTGGAGATTAACAAAAGACTGTGCACAAATTATGCTTGAAATCAATATAACATTGTGTGGTCGTCAGAAGAAACGCATGCAATTATTTATTAAATCAACTGATGCCTCTTCTTAAAAGATTTAAACACATGGTTAAATATTTTTATATTATGCTCAAAAATTTCATAATGGCCGGATACCCTCACAAGCTTCCGTGGCATGTACTGCAAAAAAATCCACACTAACCTATATTTTATTTTGCATTTTTGGACTACATATTGATGGAAGAATTGAAATAACACAAAAGTAAAAAAAGTTTGAATAAGTGATTTTCACCAGCGGACATCCTTAAATTAATATATGAGCCGCGACACGACAAAACCAACAATGTGGTTGTGCGCCCAGCGCAGACTCAGATCAGTCTGGGCATCCGCCAAGTCTGATCAGAGCCTCCGCATGGAGGTAGCTTAGACTCTTAGCTACCCATTGAGCACTCAACGAAGAGTCTGATCAAACTGGGCAGATGCCCAGGCTGATCTGAGTCTGCGCTGGGTGCACAACCGCATTGTTGGTTTTCTCGTGTCGCGGCTCATATTAATATAAGAAACTCTTGCGTTTTTCATTCTACCTCCACTATCAGTAGGGGCAACTCCTAGAGGAAATAATTAATCGGGGTCTACTCTTAAAGAAAAAAATGCTCCCTGGGAGCAAGTTCTTTCTTTTTCGAGTGGACCCATTTTGAAAGGGTTTTATTGCCTAGGAAGTCACACAAGCTGTCTCCTTCTGAAGTAGTGACAGAAAAAAATGGCAGTGTGCTAAAACACCTTAAGAAATTAGTTGCACCTGCCTTTCTGAAATCCCAAAATAATTACATTTTCTTCTTCTTCATTGATTATTGTTAAGGACTCTTGGTTCTATCACAAAACAAGAAACTATGTATCACTATTCATTTTATTTGGCCTCACTTTATTTTTTTTTTAATTTACATGTATATGAGCAAAAGAAGATAAAAGGTGACTAATGCATGTTAAAACAAAAGTATAACCAAATATTTCAATCTATCACAGCATTTATTAAACATAGAAATAAAAATAGAAATCAAATAAAAAAAAATCTATAAACTAAGACTAAAAAACACGCACATGGGTTCTCAAGACGCCCAATTGATATAAAGATATTATGCTGAGTAGTAATATACATCATGTAAAACATTATCAAATGTCAGATAGATGAACGTTTCTTAGCCAGAAAGAAAAACTCTAAATAAATAGAGTTAAGAAAAATGGGTACACTTTCAATTGAAGCAATATAAATGAGAAGGCAATGATCAGCAACCCACCTAGTCTGACATTTTTTATCCTCTCTGAATGGAGGTCAACAACAAAAACACTTTTCTAGGAGCAAATACTTTCCTATAAGGGTATACATGTAGCCCCTTTTAGAAGGGCTTGGGTCTCCAGGAACGCAAACAGAAAGTCATGAAAGTTGCTCGTGTTTTGTAAAAATGGCGGAAACAAGGAAATGTACCTATTTACCTTAAGTCACATAAAAACTTTACATGAGCCGCGACACGAGAAAACTAACAAAGTGGCATGTGTGCCTAGCGAAGACTCAGCCTGGCCATCCGTCCAGTTTTATCAGTCTTGCCGGTCCATATAAAGTTAGCTTAGACCCTTAGCTACCCTTCAAACGCACAGTGAAGAGTCTGATCAGACTTGATCTGAGTCTACGCTGGGTGCACTTTGTTGGTTTGGTCGTGTCGCGGCTTATATATGTACAGAAGGAAGAGGAACAGCATAAAGAAAACAAAAACCTGAATGTTTAAAGGCTACATATAACCGGCCACAACAAACAATAGCTTCGATAAAAAACAATGATGGAAGCGGTAGTGGCTTGAGCTGAGAGGGAGGGGCAATCAATTTTAAGTTTCATGGTGCTCAAACCCTCTCCCTGGCTTCCATCATGAGTCACGATATTTGTTTCGGTCCATGTGGAGGTCTCGTAAGACCAATTAAGGCTCTAATACCAGACACAAGGAAGAGTACATGTTCAACAAATTCCTTTGTATTTCCATTAAGTATCATTTATCAGATAAGTGGCCTCGGAAGATCGATAATTTGAAAGTGTGTATGTACAACAAACAAAGGTAATTGATTAGCCTGTAGGTTCCCCCGAAGCATTGACCAGAGGAGCTTGAAGTACTAAACTATGAAAAACTAAGAGATCAATAGAAAATGACTGATGTCAACAATATGAAAACGACTTTAAATATAACAAATAAGGATAATACACTGAACGCAAAAGAAACGCCTACAAAGCATACATATTAAATTTGCAAAAGTAGGCAACTGCTTCTAGGTTTTGTCTTGTTAGTTTGATGTACCCAAGGTTTCTACAGAAAAAAAGCGTGTGAGAAACCGTCAATATCTCTTACACTGTAACTGTGAGAACTAACACTTTCAGTATGGAGTAAAATTTAAAGTTACAAAATGCAAGCAATCTTTGTGAGGTTTTATCCTCAAATGCAGAATCTTTGTGAATCACCATCTACCAGCGATTAGTATACTCTTCGGCAGACAAAAATTTACTGTAATTAATTTTGTTTTTGGACTGTCTTTGGTTCTTGAAAACAAGACAAGGAAAGTTAGATATCAAAATAAGCGTAAACAGCTTAAGGTTTTCCACTGAACATTCTACCTTTGATATGTTTAAACAGAAAACGAATATCTGTGAATCAGTAGTATTACTGTGGTGAAACGAAACACCTAAAAGCATTCATAAAAGGGACCTCTGCGTGTAGCCGTATAAAGTGAGGTTATAGGTCTTCAAAAACTACTATTTATTTAATGCAAAGGGAGGTAATTTGAAAAAAGCGAACTGATTTCATAGCGCTGTCATTCAATAAATAAACATTACATTCAAAGAACATAAACTTGTGGGCGATTCTGTTGGCGTTCAGTATATATAACAGAATATAAATCACGATCTAGAAATGTTTGGCAGTGTTAATAAATGGATATATGAATGCCTATATTTAGAATTCTGATAAAGTCACTTAGTTATAGACAGATCTAATCTTTCAGCAAAGAGGTAATTTACTAAGCGCTATCAGCTGTAAAAAGGGAGATCTAATGTTTACAAATCTGAAAATATCACAAAAAGGGCTCAGGTTTTGGCCTTACGTCATTCTAAGAAAGACGTTCTACCTCTCATGTTCTTGACCTTTGTCATACCAGTGAATAGAAAAGAATACAATTAGTCCTTATTGTTTTATTACGCTTAAAACGCTCAATCATGGCATGATTGCACTATGTATTATTCTATTTCCAGATATGTAAGCATTATAAACTGACTTTACATATATATCAGGTAATTCACAAAATGCAGCTACAAAATAAATTTAAGTCACAGAATATTTACATCTGAATATGGTAAAACAAGAGGCCCACGGGCCACAAAGCACAACAGATCTCTAGCTCAAAATTGCTATCACATTTGAAGAGGCTTGAAATTGTACAGGCTAAGACAATATATACAACTACAAAGTCTCAATCTGACAGTCTGTTGAGTTGATAACAAAATATATAGCTATTTTCCACACTTGATTGCCGTGGCAACAAAAAAGGATAATTTTCAAAGGATTTTTACTATTTTTTCCTTTTGGTTGCCATAGCTACTATCAAAACAAGAGCATGTGAGCAGGAGCTCACGTATAATACCCCCGGCCAGTGCGACCGCCTAATAAAACACACTTAATACAAAACTTTAAAGCTAATGTTAAAACACAGAGATGAACTGACAATCTATTACAAATCCAGAGGAAGGCCTATAGACAAATACACAATGGTTCCATTAAAACATGCAAATTATGTAATCAAAAGAAAATACAAATTTAACACAAAATTTCAACACAAGTTGAAACTTCTATGTCAATGACCTTGACCTAAAGTCAGCAGCAGCATCCAGATGATGTCACCAAGCCAATTTTAACCTATACCTAAACCTAGTCACATATCAATCTGAGAAATCATGGACATTAATTTTCCCATTTATTCCACTGGAGATAGAGATTGAAAAAAGGAAAAATGCAAAAGAACCAAAGAAGAAATTTTGATTTTCTTTTCCACAATAAACTTGGCCATTCTCAAGATGTATACAAAATCTGAAGACTGTGGCTCTCTTAGGAACAGAGAAAACTGTGACAAAAATCAATTGGAGAGAAAGAAAATGGAGAAACAAAGGGAATGATAAGCAGGAGGCTGATACTCATCAGGAGGCTGATACTCATCAGAGTTCAAATACGGCATAGAATAACGAATGTATGAAATTGTTTATTTTTTTCAGTGTTACTTATCATTGCTTTGTCTTATGTTAATCTTTACTTTTTTCCATGATTTGAATTCAGAAGGCTGATTGTCTCTTACACGGTACAACTAGTCATACCCGACGTTTGTACCAAATTTCAAAATCCTAGCTATTGTGGTTCCTGAGAAATCTGTGACAGAAAAAATGTTAACATACACACACACACACACACACAAACGTATTAACGGAAAAACCAAAAACTATATACCCCCTTTATACTTCGTATACCGGGGGTATAATGAGCAGTGTGAAAAACATTAGGGCTGATAGAAGACCACTCAAGGAATATTTCTGAAAACGTAAGCTCAGTCTGCAATGGCTTAGCAATGAAGCCCATTTTTTGTTTTTTCCATTATAAGTTGCCATACCAAACATGTCCTTTGAACTATGACAATCGAGAACATAAAATCTGTACATGCTAATATGATTAGTATGTCTATGAAGTCTCTCCCTCATAGAGCATATGGTTTCTGAGAATATAATTTAGTTATTATTTTCCTTTTTTTTCATTTTGATTTCCATGGCAACCAATAAAAAGAGCAGTGGGCAAAACATATAGCTGATAGAAGACTTTTCAAAACACATATGAAAGTTTTGTCATATTATCTGCAATGGCTTGGCAGCCAATGTCAGTTTTCAATTTTCCCCATTATGACTCAGTGCAACTCTAAGTTGACATAGTAACCAAATTAAAGAGCCAATTGTCATGAAAAATACACAAACTTTCAACCCCATCCCAAGAATGCTACAAATGAAATCTAGACCCAATCGGCCTAGTGGCTTCAGAGAAGACAATTTTCAAGTATTCTTTTGTTAATTTTTGCATTTTGGTTTCCATTGCAACCAATAAAAAGAGTAATGGGCCAAAAACATAGAGCTGATAGAAGACTTCTCAAGGAACATTTAAACAAACGTTTTGTCAGAATATCTGCAATGGCTTGGCAGTAAATGCCATTTTTTCAATTTTCCCCATAATAAGTCTATGGGACCTCTAAAGTGCCATAGCAACCAAAATGAGGAGCCAATTTTCATAAAAAAAACACAAACTTTCAAATTCCTAGCCCAAGGGCACGTGAAATTCGGGCCCAATCGGCCCAGTGGATTCAGAGATGTTATTTGAAAGTGTTGACGGACGACAGACGACGGACAATAAACGACAGACGACGACAACGGACACTTGCCTATCCTATAAGCTCCCCCGGAGCCTTCGGCTCTGGTGAGCTAAAAAGCTAAAATGGCAAAGAAACAAAAGCTACAGAAAATAATTCTCTACACAACAAAACTGAGCCGCGACACGAGAAAACCAACAAAGTGCGCCCAGCGTAGACGGCATCCGCCCAGTATGATCAGTGTCTTCGCCGTCGGCATGGAGGCAGCTTAGGCTTTAAGCTACCCTTTAAGCGCATAGGGAAGACCCTGATCAGACTGAGCGGATGCCTAGGCTGATTTGAGTCTGCGCTGGGCGTACAACCATTTTGTTGGTTTTCTTGTGTCGCGGCTAGAATTAATTTATTTAGATTTCACTCGGTATAGTTGAAGGGTGCATTTCAAAGGCCCATCAACTGGTAAGACGCAAATAAATATACGAACACTGCACCTGTATATAAATTCCTGACAATTCATCCTTCAAATGTTTAAACAGTGTGCTGAGTATTTTTGCACAACACATATATCCCATATTATGGAATGAAAAGATGATAGGTGGATAAAAGTCAAAGCACAAAAGTCGCAGTCTCTATATATGCCCTCTGATTATAAACTGTAAGCACACCAAATTCAGTATTTGCACTTTAACGGTGTCTAACTGAAAATATTCCCAGTTACATTTTCCCGACCTAGGCTCAAGCCAGGGGCCCATGGAGCCAATGCGACTACTTGAAATCTCAGAAGTTATCACCATAGCCTTCGACCCTCTGTAGATAGATTATTTTCGCAATGGCTGGCGTAAACAAATCAGGGTTAGCAGAAAACGAAATAAAGATCATTGATACAAAAAAACCTAAATCCTTCCATTAGGTCTTTCTAAGATCGAAGGTATTGTTAAAAAAATAGACTTTAGCTCAAAAGCTAGAGTAGATACAATTTAAAAAATAAACATTTATAGAGTCAGTAGAGTGCCAAATGTAGGTCAAGGATACACAAATGCAACATTGATGAAGAAAACATTATGAAAATAATTTAGGCCAGGTTTGATGATTGCTGGTCTTTCAGTTTTATGAAAAAAATGGACTCAAGCGACTAAATCTATTCTATATCATGGACGGACATTCGAACGGATTCGTACAAACTAAATGACTGACAACTAATACACTGCTAAATGACGGAAAACTAGACGCAATATCGAGCCTTGGTAAAGCAGATGACAAAATTGAGTATATGCTCTGATTCAAATTGCACTGACAGACGTATAACATATTAAAAAGTTCGAACAAACACATCTGATAAGTAGGCCCCACAGAGTTCAAATACGGCATAGAATAACGAATGTATGAAATTGTTTATTTTTTTCAGTGTTACTTATCATTGCTTTGTCTTATGTTAATCTTTACTTTTTTCCATGATTTGAATTCAGCTGTGTCTCCTCTGCTTTTCTACATCCTACAAAATACATGAAGTAATTAATGACGAAATTAACCCATTAATACATAGCGTTCCAAAAATGAGACGTCAGCAAACAGTGCAGACCAAAATCAGACGCCACAAAACGCGATCTCTGATCAGGGTCTTCATTATTTGCACAAGGCAAATAGGTATCTCTCTTTATGATAAAAAACGATAACAATAAACTTAACCAGACATCCCTAAACGGACAAATGGACTTATCCATTTGAGAAGGATAGAACAGTCTAGAGGACATAAATGAGTTAAGAATGTTACCTGTAATAATTATAAAACTAATTTAATTTACTTCAGAACAATCTTAGTCTTAGATAACAAACCTCGTGACGAAACATGGTGTCATGGCCGACAACAGAAAAGAGGCTTTCCTTATCATAATAAACTATAGAATTATAACTGGAGACAGTCAGGAAAGGGCACACTCACAAAGTACAACCCATCTAAGACATACACATTATTATAATAGTAACTTGATCTGGTGTAATGTATCACGTCGAGTGGATGAGCTCATACCATTCGGATCACCCGAGACGCGCCTCGGGTAATCCGATGGTATAAGCTCATCCACGAGACATGATACAGTTCGCCAGATCAAATTACTGTCATCATAATTTGTCTATTGTATACTGTGGGGAACAGTTAGCCATTCATACTTGCCAGCGCTAAAGCATCAACCCGAATTCGAACCTGCGTGGCAGAGAAATGTAGCTAGTTGTAAGATAAACGCTACCGGCTGAGCTATCGAGGCGCCCCTTTTTATGTATTTGTTGACATTACACCACTAGTCCCTTTTCTCTTGTTCTCGTTTCTACGATGCACGTTAAAATATAAAGCGCCTGAAGCTGGAACTCAGACATAGCCTCATTTTAAGGGATAGTGACATCGGTTCAGAAAACGTCAGTTTGATACGGCTTTCTGTATCAGGTGGCCAGACAACAGGCAATTCAAATTGCTAGGTATATAATAAACCGAAAGAAAAGGGACAAACACAAACCATAATACAGAATATCACATCGTCGACAACAGACATACCTAGTGTAACACACTAGGGACGGCACATTAGTGCAAAAAGTTTCAGAATATTGTCTACACATTTATCACAATATATTTAACACTCAATATATTTTCACGAATCTATTTCAGTCCCAAGGGCGTATGTAAAGAACTGGAAGGAATATTTTCTCGCAATTGCCAATTTCTATCACTTCGTTATTTTGACGATATGTATTGGCTTGCCATGGGGTCAATTTGAATGAAAAATTAAGAATTACCCTATGGGAACTGGGTATTTTTTCGGCCTGCACCTGCACCAGGCACAAAACGCCAGCTGAAGTGTTTTCCTCATAGTTGGATCATCCTTTTTTAAATATAGCCGTACGCATTGCTGTTGGAAAACCTGTGGCAGCATCTGTGAAACCTGAAGAAACAAAGCTTTGAAATTCAGTGAAGATACATGTATGCAGAAAAGACCAGATCACAGGGCAAAAGTCACCGGAGATACCAAAAGAGGAAACAAACATGATTGATTGATTGATTTGATGTTTAACGTCCACGGTAAACAACTATGGTCAAGTCGGGACGGTCAGTTAACCTAACTATACTACTCCTGGGCAGGCTGTATCTTGATTATTTGTAATCTTAGTTGTTTCCAACTATGGTTTGAGGGCTGGATTTGGATTTTGATTGTTTCAGTTCCTGGTCTTTGCATACTTTTTACTTTTAGACATCCTAAGCGGTTAACCAGTACTAAATGCACATACTTTCGCCAGTAACTGACAACTGCCCTTCTTGAATTAGCGGAAGGAGAAACGAAAGTATGTGGCCAGATCAGGTTTCGAACCCAGGACCTCTGACTTATGAGTCAGGTGCCCTACCGATTGCGCTACGCGGCCCGGCGAAACAAACATGAAAGGCATACAAAATACATCACACAAAATTTGAGCCGTGACACGACAAAACCAACAAAGTGGATGTGCGCCCAGAGAAAACCAAGATCAGCTTGGGCACCTTCCCAGACTGATTAGAGTCTTGGCTATCCCCATGGAGGAAACTTAGATCCTTAGCTATCCTTAAAGCGCATAGCACAGACTCTGATCAGACTGGGCGGATGGGTGTCATTATTGTACACTAATACAGGTGTGACGTTTCTGGCATGAGTATTTCCATAAGAATTTTTTATTACCAGTCAAACTGTAAAATACCAAATATGTCACAAAACAATCGTTTTGAGTATCGAGTAACACATTGGGGTCCGTTAGCTACGTAGGTTAAGCGCTGGCCTGCTGATCTAGCGATCCCGGGTTCGAGCCCCGCAGTAGGCGGGAATCTTTTCAATGTAAACGGAGCTCCATCGCACACATCCTTTCGTCATCACCAATACATCGTCCTGATAAGACTGTTAAACTGAAGACGTAAAATTGCAAGTGATCCATCCATCACTCGAGAAACGTATTTACCCAATAATAAAATCATACCTGATTAATTGTTATTTTAAATGGCCGATTCGGTTCTGACTTCGTATAAAAATATACACTGTCGATGGGATTTAGGGTTCCCTTTCCATAGTTCAAAGTCACGACCTAATAATGAAATTCAAATTAGTATTATTAGACAAAGTAACGTCAGCTATTTTTGTTTCTTTGGTGTGTTAACTCATTTCCTAAAAACAATCTGAGACAAATTAGAATTAGAAAATCGGTAAAATGCTTGTTTGGAACACCCCCGTGTTTTCTGCCTTTGTTGACAGGGGTACAACATTTGTGAATTACTGTTTGCTTCCATGCACAATGAAACCCTTCAAATGGGATCGACTCTTAGTGGAAAAACATGCATTCAAAGGTTACACTTATTTGAACATATACTTTGTTTTGCAATGGCCTTGTCAAGTAGGTTTTTCCATGATATACAAACTTCAGAAACGCATTAATGGCAACATGTACCAAGATGTAAACTAGCCAGCCACATCATAGTTACGTCCTGAATGCATAATTCAAACGCAGAAGCACGAAACCAAGCTCTCTCACTCGTTGTCTCAAATTTACGACTACTGGAGTGAGGGTTTAAATCGAAGAGTTAAAAATTTCATTAAGTTTTTCAAACATATATGATCCGTTCAATACCGAAGAGTTTTATACAAAAAAAATAATATTTATTTAGTGATAATGCCGAAGATAAATTTAAAGAGTAACTACACTTCAGGAACTGACTGAATAAGATCCCAAGCCCTATCCCCAGCATCAAAGGGAAAGATTGACAAAGATATCCCAACAAACAATAAATTACAAGTGATAAGCCGAGTCATCAGCTCTTTCCCAAATAGGTGGCAACTCAGCTATCTTTACTGAACTAAATAATTTAGACCAACAGAACGGTTACAACAGTCTAAGCAAATTATATGAAAAACATTTAACAACTATTTTCACCTATTTTCTATTTTTATTATACAAGGGTTAAAGTGAGAACACAATAAATTCAAACTGCACCGAACATAAAACATATGCAACCGCAACGAAAGTACCGCCTTGGGACGGTCAGTAATAACTACTTGGGGGTTTAAACCGGTTTTACTGTTTACATTTGCGGAATACTGACGCTACTTAACCGCTCTTGTCTGACTTTGTTTTATTTCTAAATAAATTTGTTTCAGATGAAAGTATTCAGTTCAATTCGAATATAAAGGCATGCTTCTTTAGTATTTCAGTTCCATTTGAGTTTCAGGGCCTGTGAATGTGGATGGATACTTAGCAAAATTTCTAGCTGGTCACATATGTCACTAACAGAACTATTTCCACTAACCGGACTTTTGAATTTTTTGTGACCAAATATCTATGCTATCATATACGTACTATGAAAGAACCCCTGCCTATTCGAATGCTGTAAATTAGCAGGAGTTACGGCATTTTTGTAATAAAACAATAAGATCTTATAAAAAAAACATTAAATGTGCATCTTAGTTCAAATAAGAAGTTCACATACATGTCTATCTGAAAAAAATATAATATGTACACCAAACTCATCGAATTTCATTCCAATTATATTTGTTCTTAAATGGAAACATCTAGATTTTCTCCCTCCGCATCAAACGCCATAAGGCAGCGAAAGGGGAGAGATGGGCTCCGTCTTTCGTTTGCTGTGCCCAAGATACAGTGGGTCTCTCATCCCCACTGCCCCTACGACTATAAGGCTATGGGAAATCTTTACCTTTTTAATATACTTAAACATCAATTTTTTTTTCAAAACTCTTTTGAAAATCGTAACTGATTAAACTACCAATAAATCACGATGACGTTTTATAGTTCACTTTACTTAATTCGGAACCAGAACGGTGTAAATTTGTATTAAGCTGAACACTATGTAGAAAGTGACCGATTAGAAAATCATATAGCATAATGTATGTTGTTTACACTACGCCGACAAAATCTACCCGTTGGGATCTATTTCTAGGTTGAGATAATGAAGAAATACCTACGTCTAGCAAAACGTCTGCCTCGTCTGGTTTTGCAGTAGGCGGCTTCACGTTGGTCATTATCTCTTCCAGGATCTGTTCATGAGTCTAAGATGTAAACATTCACAAAAATAACTGATATGCGTTATCCCGTAAACTCAAGAGATAAGCAATGTTCAGGAACTTACACAATCAGGGTTCGAGGTTATAAAACTTGAGAATAATCTCAAACTCAAAATAAAGCATTTGATTGTCTGCTTCAGAGCATGTGCTCGGAAGCAGCCTATCAGTGTGCTTTATTTTGAGTTTGAGAATGTACTCAAGTTTTATAACCTCGGGGCCAGATTCCATCCTCGCACTAAAACAGAAGGGAAAGAAATATATACACAAAGTATTAAATCTTCACGAAAGACATGCACAGTACACTGAGTAAACATCTCTTTCCCAAAAGGTGGTCATTCAGCTACCTGAACTGACAACAAGAGTAAGATTTTTAACCTGTTTTCTATTTTAAAATACTAAAAAAACAGAAAGCAAAGTGACTATATTGCTAGAGGACCACAGACAAGCATACATATGAACACGTAACACAGGAAACACAACAGAAGTATCACCTTGGAACAGTCAGTAACAGATTTATTTAAATACACAATTTCATTCACATACATTTCCTTGGTTGTCTTATGTTCATTATTGTATTCTCTACAACAGTTAAGGTACAAGCATGATTTAGCTAATGTGTGATTGCAATATTAAGCGTTTTGAAACCAAGTGTTGTAAGAAAAATCATTTGGCATGCAGACATCTTCAGCTATGCACACAATTGTCTAGAAATCCTTTTCGTAAGATAAAAGAGAAGCAATTTCTTTCTGCATTTTACTCTGCGTTTATAAATTCGGTTCTGAACAAGAGATTGTTGACTTTCACTTTTGATTGGGCTCTCCAAAATGTAACCTTTACTCAGTGTTATTGGAATTTCTGGATGACTTATTGCATTTTTGTCTTTGTTTTACTTTGTTGTTCTAAAATATTTTTTTCCTTTAATGTTCATGCATTCTTTCAATTTGACTGATTTTGCTTTCGTTCAAACATGAGCAAATTGCAAAAGCATACACAGAAGTACAAGAGACATTGTATATACGCGATATTTAGTATCATTGGTTAAGTTACGTCAAAATTTAACGGAGGTGGCGTCAGTTGTCACTCAAACACAACACGCGTCCACAAAGATATGCAATGAAAATTATACAAACACTTATAGTCCGATATTCTTATCTTATTTCAATGGTTTTTTTTCCGATGGATGATATAAAAAAAATCTTCCGCTTGGACTGTGAACCATGTGCTCATTTTAGTTAAGCACTTGTAAAGTTCTAACCGTGAATTGCTAAGTAACACTTTATAGTTTGTCGGTCAGTTGTAAGAAGTTATATCACTCGCTCTCCACTCTCATATAACGTTACAACTGAATTATAACTCAGAAGATCACTGCTAGAGCTAAATTCTTTCGATTCTAACACTCAAACATTGCTATCAAATTATCCTTTTTCTTCCAATCCTCCCAATCAGTTCGTCTTAGCATGCATAATCCCGCCAATATTCTTCCCCGCAACACAGATAAGTATACGTTTATCTGAAGATTTTTATAGAAAAAGGTGACGTCACATCGTCTTAGTCAGCAAAACGTCACAAAAATCGTCAGTTATTTCCAATAACGTCAGCAATAATTCCGAAACAGTGAACTGTTGTCTGTCTTCTTTAGAAAAAGAAAATGTAGCGTAATCTAATACTTATATAGAATTGATTTGTAGAAACTTACTGTTTCAATCTGTGTAGTCACCTGTGTCTGGCCAACAAGTTTGTAAAGGTTTCTACGATTTATCTGCCTCAATATATTTCTAGCCCTCTGAACATTTTGATCTTCAGTCACACTATACAGAATCTGGTTGTACACGCTGTCATCCGTCATCTGCATGTAGGCAGCCATATTGTCGAGAGATTCGGCCATGGTTAGAATCTGCCTGCAATCGAATTTGGTGTCTGGATACACCTACTTGTTTTACCGCCACGTTTACAAGTAGAGACCATTTTTTTGGCCCTAGCCATCATATCCCTTCCAAACCCTTACAAAGTTCCCCCATAATGAAAAGGAGGGGAGGTGTTCGGGCGATGGTGCTGGTTGTAACTTCCAGTGCCAGAAGCGTCCTACTTATTTGGATACAAGTAGGACAGGGGCCTCCTGTGCTTGCAGTAGGTGCAGGAGGTGTGTTGTTGTTTTTTTTGTATTTTTTTTCTCTCGTCTATAATCATTCTTTTCTTTCTCCCTATCTCAGAGAGACGGCCCGATATTGACTGAAATACTGTCTGAAAGGGCCGTTAGTCCCACAACAACCCAACCCAACCCAAAAAAAGAAGTTGCCGTTTAAGTCTCCAGTAATTTCATCATTGGCCGTCTCAAGGCGGCAGTTCAGTTTTGGTTCTTTTTGGTTGTTTTATCTGTTGTTAGTTGCTATGTCTGTTATTGATATATTGTTTGTGATAAGTTTGGTTCCAGCCTAGCCCTTTGACCACCTACATGGGTAATGACTGTTCACATGGCTGCCGCTGGTGTTGTCTTTGGTGGTGACTAGTTTTGTGTTGTCTCTTTCCCACATGATGTCTTGGGTTGGGTCTGGGATTGAATTACGTAAGTTCCTGAGAATTTTTCTCCTTATTTTTGCTCTCTTTTGCCATATTATTTTTTCCTTCAAGAGCAGATCCCCACTATGAAGATAGGTGAGAAGGTGCTGTTTGTTTTAATTTTTATACATAAGAACAATAACTTCTTGTGATGTGGAAGTGAGAATCCGGCTCACTGCACCTATTGTTATGTATCCATTTTTCTGTCTTTTCTAGTAAATTTGTGTCAGTTTCCTCAGGAACTATTAAATCTCCGTAGGTGGGGTTAGGAAGCACAGTTATTGCAATTATGCATCATTTATTTATCCAGTTTTCTTTCCTTTCTGGCTTAGACTCCCAAATATTTGTCTTACAATTTTCTCGACAAAAGATCAAGCTACGCTGATCAAACTTGGTAGACAAATCAGTAAAGACTTGTTGTGATGTAGGAACCAGGAAGGTGCGTGCAATTTGGAGTTAATGCCAGCTTAAGTCGTCATTAGTTAAGCTGGCATTAAAAACGTTTTATGCAACGATAACTTAAGGCCAACTTAACTAACGGAGAATTAAGATTTTAATGGCAGCTACAGTTAATGGACTTTTATGCGACCCAGCCCAGGCTCTTATTCTTCCCTTTAATCACTTTCAAAGAAATTGTCTGCTGGTTGGCTGGATTCATTATTTACCGCTCTTTTTACATGACAGTGCGTTACTAAATCAGAGCAGCGGGGATATAGTCAGATCTTCTGGCAGTTCTACTCATCTTCTTATATGAGCCGCGACACGAGAGAACCATCTAAGTGGATGTACGCCAAGCGCAGACACATATCAGTCTGGGCATCCGCCCAGTCTGAACAGAGTCTTCGCTGTCCGCATGGAGCTAGCTTAGACCCTTGGCAGCCATTTAAGCCCTTAGGTAAGAGTCTGATCACAATAGGCGGAAGCCCAGGCTGATGTGAGTCTGCGGGTGGGGGCACAACCACTTTGTTTGTTTTATCGTGTCGCGGCTCATAATTACCCATTATTTCCTTGGAATTTCAAGAAGTGTTTGGCTGCAATCAGGGCATCTGCGAGCATTGATTCAATACTGCGGACGGTCTTGTGTTGGTAGGCTCTCATATGAAGTGTTAATCTTGTGTGAAACATATCATACAGATTCCATACATCCTTGAAAAGAAAAGTATAATTTACTGTGCACTCCAGCTAGCTGAAAGCAGCATCACTTAGGTTTACAAATACCTACAAAGCATTAAAACATACTTAAAAATTAGAAAATCAGTTTTATCAAGCTTAATCTTTCAGCGAATGCTATATTTTTATATACCATACTGTTTTATATACTGTGAATTGGTACACTTTCAGGGCAAACAAATCTGCCATTGCCATTATTGCCTCCCTTCTCAGTGTGATCATCTAAGATATTGTTTGACAGGCTTAAAATTGAGCCGCGACACAAGAAAACCACTAAGTGGTTGTGCGTCTAGCGCAAACTCAGATCAGCCTGGGTATCCGCCCTGTCCGCTCAGATACTTCTCCAAGCACTTAAAGGGTAGCTAAGGATCTGAGCTACCTCCATGCGGACAGCAAAGACTCTAATCAGACTGGACGGAAGCCCAGGCTGATCTGAGTCTGCGCTGGACGCACAATCGTTTTGTTGTTTTCTCGTGTCATGGCTCATATATATTTCAGTCGCGACACGACAAAACCAATAAAATGGTATCCAGCGAAGACCCAGATTAGTCAGGGCATCCACCTAGTGTTATCAGTCTTCGTTGTCGACATGGAGGTAGCTTAGACCCTTAGCTGTCCTTAAAGCTTACAGAAGAGTCTGATCAGACCGGCGGAAGCCCTGGCTAATCTGGGCCTTTATTGGGCTTACATGCTACTTAATTTGTTTGTCATGTCGCGGCTAAAATTTTTCTTTGGTGCTGATTTAGGATAAACCACTGTGTCAGTGATTTCCCCAACTAATCCGTTAGCACAAGAAATAACGAATTAAAACTAGAACTGTCAGAAAATCTGACTATGCCCCCGCTGTAGCGGCTTCCAATGCACACGGCTTGTATGAAAACATGATATAAATTAAGCATGCATGAACAGTCTACTGAGAACTCTGTAATGAAAAGTTTCAAAACAAAAACATTGATAGAAAGCAAAAATACCTGGAACAATAAGCAGGAGCAGATTTGTCCTCTATCTCATGTTATTGCAAGTCATTGTCAACTCATGGATCAAATATGATCAAACTACCTTAAAAAGTTGCTGAGAAATCTATTACAAAACATTTCATAATTCAGTACATGGAGAGAAAAAAAACAACATATACTTGGAAGAAAAAGCAGAGAAAGGCCTGGTGGGCATCCCACCTTAAAACTGGTTATTGTCAACTTAATTACACCAGACATAATCTTTATACCTTACACAGTTACTAAAAATTTATTAACATAAAATTTCAATTTACATGTACATGCATTATACAATACATGTAAGTCATTGTCCACTTGTAAACCAAATATGAGCCTTCTACCCTGAACAGATGATGAGAAATCTGTTACGAAAATTACAGTACTAAGTGAACGGAGAGAACGAATAATGAACAAATACAGGGAAGAACAAACAGGAGAAGACTGATTCTCTTTTCCATAATACAACTTATCATTTTCAACCTGTACACTAAATATAAATTTTCTTTCTTAGATGTTTGTGGAGATAGTTTGACAGAATAGTGTGGAGAGAAAGGAAAAGGAAAGGGGAAGAATATGAAGAGAGGGCCCTTTCTCAATCCAACACTACAAAAACTCATTGTCAACCTATATACCGAATATCAATCTTCTAGCTTAAAAAAGTGCTAAAAAACGTTAACGAAAAATTACAGTACTGAGTGCATGAAGAGAAAGAAAAGTGAATAATCGCAGGGAAGAACAAACTAGAGAAAGCCAGTTCTCTATTTCACGATACAACTTGTCAACCTGTATACCAAATATGAACTTTCTATCTTATATAGTTGTGGAGATATCTTTGACTAAAGTATGTGGAGAGACAGAAAAAGGAACAAATACAGGGAAGAACAAAAAAGAGAAGGCCGGTTTTTCAATCCCACGAGTAAATTTATCACTGTCAACCTGTATATGTGAAAATTCTATCTTACTCGGTTGTGGAGATAGAAACCTTTGACGAATGAGTGTTACGGAAATACGGACTGAGGGATGGAATGACGGACAGATGTAAACCAGTATAACCCCCTCCCACTTTTTCAAAGCGGGGGTATGATGACAGCAAATCCACCTAACCACAATATACATACATCTAACCAATATTCTTTTATCTTTACCAAATTTAATGCGACATAGACTTTCAATACGCTGTTAAACGGATATATTTTTCAAATGTAAATGTAGCTCAATTGGTCCTTCAATAAAATTGACAGAGAGAGTCACGAGAACCCAAAAGATGTCATGTTTTAATTTGAAGCCTTCTTAGGTATATAGTAGGGTCTTGATGAGGTGGAGTTTGAAAATCAGTTTTCCTGAAAACTGTAGGTCATTACTCTCTTTGATTTTTTTACTTTAAAAGTTTCCACTTTCCCTAAAAAAAAGCCATTGTCTTTTCTGATCGTACAAAATGTAGCTCTCAGTTGGGCCTTCCTGCTTCACAATAGTTTTAGCAACATTTAATAACATATTTTGTGCCGTGTTCATTATTGTCAAACTTTCTTCCAATATCCAATATCTTCCAATATCTGCACACATTAGATCTCATTGACATTACACGCTATTCTGGGAGCAGGCTGCAAGAGAGTCCTTACTCTTCCAAAGTGGGCCCAGCAACGTGGAACCGGCTATAACCACTTTTTCATTGAAACAATACGAGACACATTAGAATGGACATGTGATCACTGGGCACATTCTGAGTCAGTTTGAAAGTAGAGCCTTCTATGTTTGTTTCTTTGATGTTTCTGTGCTTCCAGAGAATTTCCCTTTAAACTAAATTTTATTAAGGTTTTATTGAGTGCCCACAACAATAAGTAGATTCATAAATGAATTAATGTGGAGACAGTTATACCTTTTCCCTGTAACAAATTTGTAGATTTCCTCCATCATCTTTGATGACACGAGCAAACGTGATTAGTCGATTATGGTCGAAGTTATTCTTGATACCTAGCATATGGCAATCTCGTGCAAAGTAGTCCCATTTGTCAACGTCTATACTATTGGCTTTGTTCGACACGATCTGTGAATAACATCGATAATTTGAGAAAGATTTTTTCTGGTTTCTTATTTTCTTTTCTTTTATTTTTCTCTTCGTTTCTCTGTTTTATTATTTGTTTTTCATTTTTTTCAAGTTTTTCTTCTTTTTTTTTGTTGTTCTTGTATGTTTTAGTTTGTTTGTTTTGTTTTATTTTTTCTGCTGAGAAAAAGTTTCTTTTAGCTTATAATAGTAGATGAAATTCGAGTAAGCCAGTGTTCCGGTTAAGAAGAGGTAACAGGGATAATTTAAGAAGAAATTTCTTTAAATGTTCATAAAAAACATACGTTGTGACACCTCATTAGAACCTTTTCTCCGAGCTCTGAATAATCCGTGTCATCCCTTCTTATCTGGAGAACTTGTAAGACTTACATGTAAATTCTCAAACAAGGTAATCGCTATCATAAACTTCGGAAATCTTTTTTTTTTCAAATTTTCATCAGCGGCATTTCGACTTGATGTCGTTCAAGGTCGTACTTAAAACCCTTCTGCTTCAAACTCCTTCGGGATTTTATATTGACTTATTCTAGTGTATAAAAATTCAAATAAACAATTTGATCTACTAAATGTTCTCATTAGTTCAGAAAACTGATCGTTCAATATAAAAGAATTTGCCGCCTTAGGGATGTCATTTGACAGACTGTTTGATAAGTTCTTAGTCCAGTTTCGGTATACAACTTTTCTTCCCTACTTAATTGCACGCCTATGGATGGGAACAAATGACGGCTCTAACGTAAATAGGTCGATGTCTGTTTCTTACTTAATTCTGGTCGGGAAATACGGGATCCAGCTAGTGATTTTCTTTTGTTCTAGAGTTCCAGCGTCAGTGTTTATGTCAAGTACTGAGGTCACATGACTAATGTTGTATAATGCTTAAACATTGACAAATGAGGCACGGCACGACAAAACCAACAAAGTGGCATATGCTCACAGCAAAGACTCCGCCCAGTCTGATCAGAGTATTTGATGTGCGCTTAAATGGTAGCTGATGGCCTTAGCTACCTCCATGCCGAGAGAGAGGAGCCTGATCAGACTGAACTGCTGCCCATGTTGATCTGAGTCAGCGCTGGCGCACATGCCATTCACTGGTGTGTTGTTATTTTTTTTTTGTTGTTGTTTTTTTTCGTATTGCGGCTCAAATAATCAATTACAAATTTTGACCCCTATAAAGAGCTGTGATCGGGTAATGGCGAGTTATAAAGTAAAAAAATAGGCAATTATCATGAACTGACACAATCAGATCTCATATCCCGACCTCAACACCAAAAGGGAACTAGAAAAGGTGTTTATAAAACACTATACCCCCACCCATATGCCTGACCCTAAAAAAGCATAGCCAGTACTAGAAAATATTGACGGAACTCATTCAAAAATCAATCAGTCAATCCACTTATCATCTCCAATCAGGTGACCAAATTTCAAAACCCTAGCTCAAATACTTTTTGAGATATCTACCTGCCAAGTTTAAAATGTCAAAATATTCAAAGGGACATAACTCGTAAAAATTGATGAAATTCGTTTGAAAGTTAATTAGTTAATCTACTCATCACCTCCAATCAGCATACTAAGCTTCAAGTCCCTAGCTCAACTGATTTTTAGATATGTTGCTGACAATTGAAAATGCCAAAATTTTCAAAGGGCCATTACTCCGAAAATAATTGAAGGTTTTTATACAAACATTAATTAATTCATCTACACATCACACCTAATAAGCTGACAAAAGTTCAAGCCCCCAGCTTAAATACTTTTTGCGCTATCCTGCTGACAAAGTTCAAATGCCAAAAATTTCAAAAGGCCACAACTCCTACAAAAATTGACGGATTTTGTTCAATGTTGATCAGTGCATCTACTCAACATTTCCATTAAGCTGGTAATGTTTCAAGTCCGTAGCTACAATACTTTTGAGATATCTTGCTGACAAAGTTGAAATAAATAAATTTTCAAAGGGCCATAACTCCTATAAAAATTAACGGATCTTGTTCAAAATTTAATCAGTTCGTCTACACATCATCTTCAATAGTCTGATTAAGTTTCAAGTCCGTAGCTACAACACTTTTTGAGACATCTTGCTGACAAAGTTTCATTATGAAATTTTCTCAAGGGGAATAACTCCAAAAAGGGAAACAACTCGGACAAGGAAAAACAATATGCGTCAGCTATTTTTTAATGATGAAACAATATGTGAAATTTCAAAATCTAGCATGCGCGGTTCCTAAGATATGGTATGCGTGACAAACAGACGCACGTACGGACGGACAACCCAGAAGCAATATGCCCCCTCAACTTCTTCGAAGTTGGGGCATAAAAAGCACTACAGAAATGATACTGTTCCCGAAAGTCATGCAGACAGCAGTTTCCCAGGCCTACCTTTACTTTACTAAAACTTGCCACTCACATACTCGTAGTAGGTAAACAAACGAAAGTAATGATTCGAACAACAAGAACACAAGGTCCATTGGTCCTGAAGCTTACCTGAGTCCATTCAGCCTCAGTACTCTAGGGTAAGTTACTCCAAGGCAAATTGTACAAATGGTCTTATGTCAAATGCACCTGAGATTTTATGCTTGTCAACGGCATTTCCATAGAGTCTCATAGCAACAGGAAATGCGCTTTATAGCTTTTCAAATTCAAAAGCCTTACAGAAAAAAATTGACCTTGCCGTAAAATAGATCAAGGTCAGTACAAGGTAATCATTTTATACATTTTGTAGTATGAGAGTCCAAGATGTTAAACACTAAGTCTCAAAGCAATAAGCCCTGTGGATGTAGGGAATAAGATTTTTTAAGTTTTATCATATATGGGCACGGTGGCCATCTTGGTCATGTGACCTGGTTCAAATATATAAACTTTCTTTCATCCTTTGCCTGCATATGAAATTTAACTGAAATTGGCAGTGTCAGAGGAGACGTCCTGTGAATATGTTGACACACAACGGACAAGTGACCTTTGGCCAAAGTCACTAAATGACATTGAGCTCTAGAATTCTTAGGGGTTGAAGCTGACTGCATTTTCATATCACAGTGCATTATAGCAACAAAAAATGCACTTTTTCAGCGTTTCCTATTCAAACGCCTAAGAGACCAAATTTGACCTTGCGGTAAAATGAAGGTCAATGTCAACCCAAGGTCATCATTTATATAAACTTTGTAGTACTAGAGCCTCAAATGCTACATATTAAGTTTAAAGGCAGCCGGCGCAGTAGCTCTAGAGCAGATTTTTTAAGCTTTTTGTCATATATGGACAGGGGGGCCATCTTGGTCATGTGACCTAGACCAAATATGTGAACTTTCTTTCCCGCTTTTCCTGAAGCCTGCATGTGAAATTTAATTGAAGTTGGCCAGTTAGTTTCAGAAAAGAAGTCCTTTGAAAATGCCGATGCACAACAGACAAATGACCCTTGCCCAAAGTCTAAAAATAACCTTGGCCGCTAGTATTTATAGGGGTTGAAGTTGTCTGCATTTCCATATCACAGAGCACAATAGCAACAGAAAATGCACTTTTGCCATTCAAAAGCCTAAAGGACCAAATTTGACCTTGCCATGAAATAGGTCAAGGTCAACCCAAGGTCACTATTTATATAAACTTTGTAGTAATAAAGTCAACAATGCTACATACCAAGTTTCAAGGCAATCGGAATAGTAATTCTGGAGAAGAAGATTTTTAAATGTTTTTACCATATATGGGCATTACGGCCGTCTTGCTTATGTAACCTGGGCCAAATATGAACTTTCGTTCCCCCATCCTGTTAAAGCTCCACATGAACTTTGGCTTCAATCGGCCCAGTGGTTTCTGAGAAGATGATTAAAAGTGTAGACGCCGACATCGACGGACGACGGACCAAGGCTATAATATAAGCTCACATTGACATGTGAGCTAACAAGCAACGGCGAGTAACAACAACATCAGCACCACCTTAGAACGGTCGGTTATAAATTACTTGGGATCCCAACATCCGACCTCATTAGCGTCCGCTGATTCATAGCATTTAGTAAGTTGTTCGGATGGCGTGATGGTACAGCACATAAACTGTACGTCAACGTAAGTAAGTGCAAATTACAAGAAAAAATAGGCATTCCCCTATAAAGCATTCTCTATTTTTATAAAAATACTAACCTCATAAAGAAAGCTTTTTTCGGGTGGTCTTCCATCTCTCTGAAATGGAGATTAATCGGCTCTAAGGTTAAAAACATTCACTGGTATATAAACTGAGTTAACCAGAATCAGGAATTTATGAAGGTGTTTTAGGCTGTATGGGTTCACCTTCATGTTGTTCTGCCATTTCTACATGATGCCATTTTTATTTTTATTTTTATTTTTTTTTTTTTTTTTTTTTTGAAAATAGAGAAACGTTTACGGCCTCTTGATTGCTTTCCTAGACAACGTAATCCTTCAAAAATGAAATCTACCATTAAAGGAAAAATTAACGTATACATATAGCGTCCATAAAACAGTCTCCTCTGGTGTTCTCCTCTGGTGAAAACTATCTTTACAAAAATGGATTTATGTCCATAATATCATATATTAATAAAACCAAATGTATAAAATATCTTTGAACATTCGTTAAATTAGAATATGTCTTAGACTAACAAATCATATATGTTTTCTGATAAGGGTTAAGCAATTCTGAGTCATCTACGTTACCTCATTACTTTCGCCAATGAGCTCCTTTATAAATTTTATGTCTCTATCTCCTAGTCCTTTCTGTTTGAAAGCCTCCTTCACTTTTATATTATCCTCTAGAAGATAATCGAACATTGCAATGGAAGCATGTTCATGCTGAAAATAAATTCAAAATTTCATCAATACAGTGTCCATAACAATAACAACATGTTTTATATTTTTTTAGCACAAAACTAATCAAAGAGTTTCAGGAAGTAAGATACTGGCAAACTCTATTTTCTATTTGTTAAAACAAAACAAAGCGATTGCTAATGATGGAATCGGTCAACGGTGGAGTAATTGCAGTTATAATATACACTATTAATGTCTACCGTAAATATCCTAAGTTTTCGGGCAGATAAGTCGGTTGGTTGGTTGATTGGATGCTTAACGTCCACGGTAAACAACTAAGGTCATGTCGGGACGGTCAGTTAGCCTAACCACACTATTCCTGGGCAGGCTTAGACCTCCTAAGCGGTTAACCAGTACTAAGTGCACATACTTTCGCCAGTAACTGACAACTGCCCTTTTTTGAATCAGCGGAAGGAGAAACGAAAGTATGTGGCCAGACCGGGATTCGAACCCAGGACCTCTGAGTTACGAGTCAGGTGCCCTACCGATTGCGCTACCCGGCCCGGCACAGATAAGGCGGTACAAACCGTGGAAACTGAGATCAAACTGCTCCTTAGAAACCAGTCTGATCAACGTGTACACAGTTGCCATTCCATCTGCGCATATTTATAGGCATTGATCTATGGTAGAGCCTGTTAACAAGAAAATAAATAGGAGGGCAAGGACATGTGTTAGCCTGACTTTTCTATGGGCTTCCATTCTTGAAAGAAAGAATGCGAGGGGCGTTCAGAAAGAATCGCAAATGACATAATTTCTTGGTAGCCACCATAAAAACAGAATTTCTGATAGCAAAAACACGTAAAGATATGATATGCCTAGACAAGTCTGCAAACACGGTTTATTTTTTTAAAAAGATGTATTTGTAACTTCTTGGAAAAGGTATTGCCCTAAAAGCTCTGTGACATTTTAATTTACGTCCTAATACATATTAGCAGCCTTTGATTTATCTTGCTACCTAGAGACAATCGCCAGGCAACGTTGTCCTGTAAATATCGCAGTATCACAGAGTGCACATGTAGTTGTCATTTTATTAGGTTAATATATTTGTAAACATTCACCCTTTGAACTAGATCACAGACAAATTGCTCCCCTTTCGAAATTGCGTAGATATTTTAGAAGCGTAGTAATATCCCAAGAAATAGTCCCAGAGAAAGTATAAAAGACCTCCCCTGGCAGGTAAGCGCGGAGTTGGATTTTAGATTTGGATTTGAACTTGATTATGTAGAACTTGGCTGAATGGGATACCTGGGTTGTTAGAAGTAGATAATAAAAACATGTAGAAACTATACGATCACTTGTTATTCATTAGATCCCTCCTAGGGACTGTGGGACAGGGATCTTCTTTTGGTTGCCGTAGACAGGATTTATTGGGACATTTTGAGTGTGACAAATGTGACATTGCACTTTGATACCATGAACATGTGCCAGAACAGAAAATAGAAGACAGACACGTGGATGTACAAAGGTAGGTGTCATCTTTATTGTGCTTGCTTCTCTTAAATTATGGCGGATCAACAGGCTCAACATCAAGCGCATTTGCAGCAGCAGCAACAGGCTCAGGCCCAGCAACAATTACCTGCACCTCCTGACGTTCAGTTTGTAAATGTATTGGGTACTCTCGGTGAACAGGTGGCTGGTTTGTCTACCTCAGTAGGTGCACAGGGCGTGGCTAAAATAATTCCGGCGTTTGATGGTGACAGTAATAGCTTTAAGGAATGGATAAAAAGCATTGAAAAATACTGTGTGTTGACTCGTGTTCCTCCTGATAAGGTCAAAATGATAGCATATCAGTCTAGTAAGGGTCCCGTTAGCGACTTTCTAAAACGCTTCTTGGAAACAAACCCTGATCACACTTGGGTGCAAATTCGGACAGAGCTTACTGGTAGATTCGCTGAGGTCACTGACCCCCAGCATGCATTGATGCTCCTAAGGAAGGTCAGACAAAAGCCCAATGAAAATATTCAAGTTTATGCAGAAAGATTGTTGGCCTTGGCCGAGGATGCATTTATAGGTCAAATGGGGGATGCAGTATAAACGCAACTTGTAGGTTTTTTCATTGATGGTCTCGCACATGATTACATGAAAATGAAGGTTATGAGAGAAAACCCTGCAACTTTGCAAGCAGCGATAACGGTAGCCACAGTTGAACATAACTTACGGAAACGCTTTGATTTAAGAACTGGTAGCCATAGTGGTCAAAGGCAGGTTTCACATACTGACAATTATGGCCCGGAGCCAATGGAGGTCGATCACGCGCGCGATCAGCGTTGTTTTGCATGTCATCGTATAGGACACAAGGCCAAAGATTGTAGGTCAAGGCAGCAAAGTGTCAATGCCGTTAGAAATCAGTCAGGAACATCACGCGTTGCTATCGTGTGCTGGAATTGCCATAAACCGGGGCACATTGCCAGGAGATGTAGGGCAAAGAAAGTAGTTCCGGAACATACTGGCAACAGGCCAGGCAAGGTTCAGGGTCAGGGAAACTAAAATACCCCTTTCGTTCCGAAGCCGGCGAAAGGTGCAAAAAGAGCAAATCTACTTTTATTATAGCTTTAACTGGAAATCCAAATTCTTTATTGATTAAAGTACAGAAACAGAAGTATAGAGCACTACTAGATTCTGGGGCAGAAGTATCTCTGATGCATCGACATGTATATGACAGCTTAAAAATTAAACCAAAATTGCAAAATAAGAAGGCATACTTGCAGTCCGTTAATGGCGAAACGTTGCTAGTAGACGGAGCTGTTGATATGCCATTTGAAATTGGAGGTTTAAAAATGAGTCATACCTTTTATGTTGTTAGAAAAATGAATAGAAGACTAATTTTAGGGCGTGATTGGTTGCAGAAAAATGTTGTGCGTCTCTACTTTGATTTGGGTTGCATAAGAGTGCATCAGACATACATCCCTCTACAGGAAGATATTCATATTTCTTCGGTGGTACGAGCACAAAATAAGATTAAAATTAGGCCACAGACTGCAGTTATCTGCAAAAGTAAAGATCGGAAAAGTCCAGAAGTACCACTGAATGAAACATATGAAATTACACCTTTAAAAATTGGATTTCTAAGTTATGAACCTGGTCTTATGGTATCAAATTCTATAGGAAAAGTCAAATCAAACAGAATTATTCCTGTTCTAATTGTTAACAACACAAATAAAACGTTCACCATTAGAAAAGGGTGTCCTGTAGCAAAAATAGAACGCGTTCAAGGTCAAAGAATTATGTCGGTGAATGAATCATCTAAAGTACAAGCCTCTGAAGGTCACCTAGAAACTTTCGAAGATGTTGATGTACCTGTCGAGTACAGGGAAAAGATCCTTCCATTGTTGCAAAGTAATGCAGATTTATTTGCACAAAAGGATTCCCAGTTGAGCCATACTGATACAGTCACAATGAAAATTGACACTGGAGACCATCCACCAATACGCCGTTGGCCATATCATACTCCCTTAAATAATCGGAAGATTATTGATGATGCTATTTCTGAAATGTTAGAGGCCAAAATAATTGAAAGGTCAAAATCTCCTTGGAGTTTTCCAGTGGTCATAGTTGATAAGAAGGATGGATCTAAACGATTTTGTGTTGATTTTAGAGCTTTAAATAAGATAACAAAAGCAAATTCCTACCCTCTTCCGTTAATAGATGATATCTTGGCATTACTGGGTGAGGCAAAATACTTCACTTCACTGGATTTAAAAAGTGGCTATTGGCAGGTATTAATGGATGATGACAGTAGAGAAAAGACAGCTTTTGCATGTCACAAGGGTCTTTATCAATTTAATACGATGCCTTTGGGATTATGCAATGCACCAATTTGATGTCTCATGTTCTTGAGGGCTTGGACAAGTTTACCGTAGCTTATCTGGATGACATTCTAATTTTTTCCAGTTCGTTGGAAGAACATTTGGCTCACATCCAGACTGTATTTCATAGGCTGAGAGAACATAGTTTAAAGCTGAAATTAAAGAAATGTAGTTTTTTGAAGGCAGAGACAGTTTACTTGGGTTTCGTTGTCAATGAACATGGAATTAAACCTGAAGAAAAGAAAGTCAATGTTATCAAAGCTTTAGCACCCCCGCAGAGTGTCAAAGAGGTGCGTAGTTTCATTGGAATGTGCAGTTACTATCGCAGGTTTATTCCCCACTTTTCGGACATTGTTGAACCATTGATAGCATTAACTCGGAAGTATGCCAAATATCGGTGGGATTCCAAATGTCAGACAGCATTCGAAACGCTGAAAAATAAGTTGGCAGAATTCCCAATGCTAGGTTATCCTGACCCAAATAGGTCATATGTACTTTACACAGACGCTTCAAATGACTGTATTGGTGCCTGTCTCACGCAACCTTGTAATGATCATGATGGCTCTGATCCAAATTCTAGGAATGAGAAACCTATTTACTATCTTTCGCATAAGTTAAGTGATACACAAATTAGGTGGTCCACCATAGAAAAAGAGGCTTATGCTATTCACTTTGCATTGCAGAAACTCGATCATTATCTGCACGGTGCGCAGTTTGTGATCAGAGCCGATCATAAACCGTTGAAATACATCTTGGACACGCCTAATCTACAGAACAAAAAATTACAACTTTGGGCGTTAGGTATTGCAGGCTACAACTGCAAAGTCGAGTATCTTAAAGGGTCCGATAACTCCTGTGCAGACTTATTGTCACGTATCCCACAAAATGTTGGGTTATCACAGGAGGAGGACAAGGCATATGAGCCAGAGGTAAGCGACAAAACATACGAAATTGGTGCACTGAATTCCAACAGATTTAGTCCTAAGGACTATGCACGGTGTACATTGCAGCCTACAGATTCTCTAGAGAAACCTACTTTAGGGGATGACCTTGATATAGTGGCTGAACAATCACCGTTACAAATGACCGATATTCCACCATATGCTTTTGCAAAAATTGGGTTAGATCTTTCTGGCCCATATCCAACTTCATTGTCAGGAAATAAGTACATTGTTGGATTTATTGATCTTTATAGCGGTTATCCTGAAGCATACGCTGTTCCTGATAAGAGTGCTGATAACATAGCTCATTTGCTAATTGATGAAATATTCAGTCGTTATGGATGTCCGTTAGAGATGATATCTGATAACGGAACTGAGAACGTAAACAAGGTCATGAAGGACACTCTGGAGACCTTGAACATACATCATGTAAGAACAAGTAGATACCACCCGCAATCCAACAGCAAAATTGAAAAATTTCATGCAACCCTACATGATATCTTATCAAAGAAGTTGCAAGATGATTTGAGCACTTGGGACATGTATTTTAACCAAACACTGGCCGCTATTAGGTTCAATATCAATGAGTCAACAAAATTTTCACCTTTCTTCTTATTATTCAATCGTGATGTTGTCCTGCCACTAGATAATATTTTAAGACCTAGGCGCAAGTACACAGGTGAAGACATGCATCAAATTGCATTGGAGCAACAACATAAGTCCTTTGTCTTGGTTCATAATCGTCTGAAGCAGGCGAAGAAACGATATGCAAAGTATGCAGATCGTAATGCAAAATCTATCACTTACGAAGTGGGTGATCCAGTTTTCTACAAAGTGCATTAGAAAGGCAGTAAACTCAATGTTGACTGGAAGCCATATTTTAGAATTATTGAAAAGACGGGTCCAGTTACATTTGTCTTGAAAAATCAGCTTGATGGCACGGTCGTCAACAAGGTGCATGCTCAAGACATACGTCAAGCACATGTAGATGATTGGAAAATTCCACAAATCCAAGGTCACATGTTGAGAAAAACAAATTATGTGATACCGCCAGTAAGTGATGAATCACAGACAGAGAGTAGCTCCGATGACGAAAATGTACCTTTAGCTCGTATCGCACAGCGTAATCGCCGACAAAGACATGACTCAGACAGTGAAGAAGATATTCCCCTGATGGAGCTGGCAAAACGCCTCAAGGCTAGCACGCGTCAGACAAGTGATGGTGAATCAGATCAATCTTCTCAGATGTCTGACCGAGAAAATAATCAGGAAATGTCTGATAACTGGGACAGTGAGTCATGTACAGAAATCGGTGAAGAAGGTATGTCTATCGATTAGATGTACTTCAGTGATATATACATGTATCTTGGAGAGGTGAAAAAAAAACACCCTCGACATACGTGTATATATAGTTTCTGTTATAATAAACGGTTTGCTTTAGGCTTCAATTTTAAGCTTCAGTAAAGATGGTAACGTAATTAAGTTACTTGCTAGATATGCATGATGTTCTCGTCTTACATCATAGTAATCCCGCGTTTATGTTTCTGTATTTTCAGAACATGAGGACACAGTTATTTACTGCACTAATTTTAAGCTTAACAGAGGCCATCTTTGTCAGTGAAAATGTCATATTTCATAAAACTAATGAAATTTCGACCACTAGAGCGAAGTGGCTGGCTACTTTTGTAATTGACCTGAGGCCTTTTAGTCAGTTTGTAGCGAAACTGCAGAATGACCTTCACCTGGCTGCAGTTACCGCTGAGTGCATTGTTAGTAAATGTTTGCATACTTCCAAATATGGGAAGCTAGGCACTAAATGGTTAAACACATTATATATAATTATACGCCATAAATTTTGGAAGGACTATAAATAAGAACTTATAGCTCAACCAGTAGGTCATATTTGTTTATTCTTATAATTCTTTGTGGTAATAAATCTAGGGACCTCCTGGTCATGTCCCCTGGGAACCTGGTCTGGCGTGGTTCGGACTGAGCGTTGTTTGAGGGGGGGGGGGGGGCGGCAGTGTCTGGAGCAGAGCTGCTGTTATTGGATGCACAGCTCTAGACACTGCCCTGACTTCCTTTCTTTCTCATCTATCCTGACCGACCAGGGTATATGGCCAGAACTTCCCAGCCCTTAAATCCAGCGGGCACAGGGCGTCTCGGTGGCCTCGCACTGGAGTCAGTGGGACGTCACTGCGACGCCATGTGCCTGCTGGGAAGGTAAATGTGATTAGATCATTGTCTTGTTTCTATGATATGTTGTAGATGCGCTAAAATGTATTTGGCAATCTGAATAAAGAATTGAATTGAATTGAATTGAATTGTAAATATAACAGGCCCAACAAGACAGAGTATCCAAAACACATTTGAGTCCTTGCAAAAAGAGCTGCAATTTTTAAATGGGACACATGAACATCTACTTAGTGGACTTCTTGACTATAAACTTTTGCATACTAGGCAAAAACGTGCTCCTTTCAATTTCATTGGGGACATAGGGTCATTTTTATTTGGATTAGTCACTCAAGATGAAATTGAAAACATTCGCAAAAATATTGCATTTTTGGCTCAAAACCAAGAACAGATAATCCATGTCGTTGAAGACAGCATTACAATCCTTAATATGACACGTGCTGAAGTGTCTGAAAACAGGCAAGCAATCATGGAGTTAGTTAGAAGCTTACAGGGACTTGATTCCAAACTTGCAAATATTGCAGATGCATTGCAAAGGCAAATACATGAAAACAAGTATTTTCTAGAAATGTACCTTAAGCTTGACCTTATTATAAATGAGCTCAAGGACATGCTACAAAATGGGTTATTCTATTTGGAAAACTTGAAAACACAACTTAACTTTCTAAGTTTAGGTCGCTTATCTATGAGCAGTATCAGCCCAAGAAACCTTAGACAACTCTTATCAGAAATAAAGTCTAAATTACCTACAACATTATCACTAATTGGTGATCCAGCTAAAGATCTATTTTTATTCTACCGACAACTAGCTTCAAGTGCTTTGTTGGAAGATGACCGCATTATTATAGTACTAAGTATTCCCGTCCTGCACACAAGCAATCGATTTGAAATATTTAAAGCACATGGATTACCACTGACCATAAAAGGGGTCAAAACAGATAATGATTATGCACCTGATATGATTGCGACTTATGACTTAGAAGCCCATGGTCTAATGATTGACCAAGGACGAACTAAATATGCGCTTTTGAACAAAGACGAAACTGACCAATGCAGTGACCCATCAATCAAATGGTGTAGTGTTACTAAACCAATTTTTCCAGTAAATTTAGCTAAACTCTGTCTTGTTCACCTGTTTCTGAAGAACTCGGAATCTATTCAAAAATATTGTAAGAGTATGGTGACCTTAAACACCAAACTTCCAATTGGAGTACACTTATATGTCTCCGTTTGGGCAATTGCATCAAAAACAGAACTTCAATTCTCTCTCGTTTGTGAACATGGTTCAAGTGAAACTAGGACTACTAAGCCCCCAGTACATTTGCTACAAATCCCAGCTTCTTGCACAGCATCTAATTTGTACATGACGCTTAGTTCCTCCTATGAAACAAATAGCGAATTCGACCTTGTGGATAGTAACCTTGACTTACTTAAACACATAAACATTTCTCAAGAGAGAATATGGTCGCCTTTTCTTGAAACTTTGCCAAATATGTCTACTGTCTCTCTTCCAAAGCAACTTAAGGATATTCCGAGAATACCTCTTCAACACTTGATTGACAGACTGCACTATATGCAGAATGTCAACATGAAGTCTTCTAAATGGCCCATTTGGACATATTTTTGGATTGCACTTGCAATTATATTAGTAATCATAGCTGGCTGCGTCCTTTATAAACGTTATAAAGGTAAGATGTTGAGCCTCTGTTCTGCCATAAAATCGAGAGAGTGCAGGCGTGATGCTGGTGACACTGAACAACCGTGCACCACGGCGGGTCCCACTACAGTGGATGGCTTACAGTTAGCCGGAGATGGACAAATACCGTCTTGCCCGTCACACTCAGAAGGGGAAGTGGAAATGGTTAAGAGACTTTATCCTATGCTATTCCACAGTGACGTCACGAGAAGTGAACCTAGGGAAGTTGAATCTAGTACTAGATTGTAAATACATGACTTGTCGTTTTGATTAACTATGTGTGTTAAAGAAACAATATATGTTGTTGCAGTGTTGTTTGGATATATTGTGTATAACCCAGGATCCTGATAATAACTACAATTAAAATACACCGTTATGTAGAAAGCAGCAATTAACTCATGTTAGAAGTGTCAAGTATATATGTATATATCGTCATAATGCTGCATTAATATTTGTGCTATGGTGCATACGATTAAATTATCAGCCAACTTTGAACTGTTTACTGGATATGTATATATTGGTGTTGCCAAGTCAAAGTAAAACAGTAGCAGACTTTCACGAAACTATTCTTCTAAAATTGCTGTCATGGACGTTAATGAGATAAAACATACAACGTACATACATCGAGAAACCATTTAGTGGATTGCGAAGACCTGGACTAGCATTAGAAATAGAGTGCGCAGTTTCATCCATATACTACCGGGACTGAACAGTTGTATTGACTATAGATATATTTTCCTGTGGAACTCAATTACCTGAGAAATTTAACAGTGCCAAAACTTTCCCTGTATTTCGGAACATAAAATCGATAAGAAAATATCAACATTGATTAGCTCAAGACATTCTCCTGGAAATTCTGCTACCTGTGAAATATGAAACCAAAACTATTGGAAATTGTAATCTACTTGGAACTTTTTTAACTAAAGCTAAACAACTAAAGCACAATGAAAACATTACTGATTTTATTGAATAAACTGTAGTATAGAAATCACAATTTAGTAATGTATTTGTTTGTTTAGTATTGATAATTTTCAAGTCTTTTAGATATTTTAATTTTAATGTTTATTGCCTACTAAAGTACTTTAACTGTAATGTCATTTCTAAGCATAAGTAATAATTATATAAATAATTTATTCACTATTTTAAAAACAATTTATAAATCAAATACCAAATGCATGATAGTGTGAAACAATAAAATGACTTGCTACGGGAGGTCTATCACAGAGTGCACATGTAGTTGTCATTTTATTAAGTTAATATATTTGTAAACATTCACCCTTTGAACTAGATCACAGACAACCTCGTATGCTCCCATATAAGCAAATTCTTTCTTTTAAAAGTAGGCTCTGTTTTAGATCGCGGAATACATTGAGGTGTACCTTTTATATAGAGGATCTTACATGAGTGCTCATGTGTTATTGAATTTATTAAACGAGTTAGGAAAAAGATAAGATGCGAGGCTCTGCCGAGCATCATCGTTTTCACCAACGAGTTTAATAAATTCAATAATACAGGAGCACGAATGCAAGATTCTATTTATCATATGACACTAAAATCGCATTTTATTATCGAATTTTGCATTAAAACGTCACGATTTCGCCATTAGAAAACGCGACGTTTTAATGGACGTCATTGCATAACGTTACGACGTAATTTGCATATTTAATCCACTAGTGGATTATCGTTTTTAATGCATGGCTTTATTACACTCTCAGATGCGACGTCATATGATAAACATCTTTCTCGAGTTCATGCATTACATCAAAATAGTGCAATAGTTTTTTTTTTATTACTTTTCTCTCTTTTTTCAAATAAAATTATATCTAGCGGAAAATAAGACATACTTTCCACCGTCTTCCCTCTGATATTTTCGGAACAACACGATTCTCAAACACATGGGAGTACGGTCCATGACCTACAAATTAAAACATTAAGCTTTAACAATTTCATTCAGCATTTACTTCAGATCTAAAAGAATGTTCCCAGTAAAATGGTCTGTGAATTTAAAACCATATTTCTTCTCAGGTATCTATAATTTGCAGACTAATCCTTACTCTTCGGTACCTAGCTACAGGTACTTTTTATTTTATTTCTTTCCGCAGAAAACAACAACATCAACAACAACAAAAAACATTGCAACACAACCAAAAATACAAACCTAATTATTATAATTAGTCATTTTAATGTGACTCTCTGACCTGACTACTGATTGGCTGTATGGAAGAAAGAACATACTACGAGGCGTATGGAATAGAACAAGTTCTATCCCAAAATGTATAGAATATTACTCCAAAACGTAGCATGATACCGAGCATTAGCTGTGTATAGACGGTTTGGTTTGGTTTGTTTCAAGGCCATAATTAGCCGTGCTGTCTCACTTGTATAAACTACTATAAGTAAAGTCAAATTAATGACTCACAGTATAATCCTGTAATAGAACGCATATATATTAATTTAGTCACAGATAATAAAACATGCATAAGCATGCATATAAATCCTGTAAAGAATAGCCCGCAGTTAGTAATTTTTTTTTATTTTTTTTTCTATATTTCAATTTTTATACACATTTATATGAAATTTGCAGTATGGGCCCATTTATTCGTCTGGAGTACTCAGTTTTCCCTTAACAACATGAAACCATCCATATCAAAATCCTACGTGTGGCCGGTACGACCATCACTCAGCACATTGCATTAAGATTGGCAAAACATGACAAAATCAAAAAATAAACATAACATGGCACACTCATACAATGTAAAAAAGATGGATTTTTCAACATGGAAACTTGTACATCATACCAATATATCAAGTGTAGCCGAAACAGCCACTTCTAATATATTTCATGAAAATCAACAAGCTTTTATTCAACATGGAGCAAACATGATACGCATTCATATTCCTCAATCAGATGAATTTGCTTTTCCTATAAGTGAGAGTAAAGTCTGTGATACCCGTGAATGATGAGAACCGAAAAGCTCTTCGCAGGCCCAACCTTACGTTGACAGCATTGAATCGCAATTGGTTTCATGCCTATAATCAATGGTTATGGCCAACCACAGACCTTACATTCTTAGAATTTAAATGTTGCAAGCAACCTTGGTTGGAATAACACAACCTCATGCTCCAGCAACAACGCTGCCGCCCTTCCCGCTGTACGGACAGTCCACACTCGCAGGGAAGAGCAACAACGTCATGGTGAACTGTTTATTTTGTTACAGTTAGGCTATCATGTCCTAACTGACTGTAAAATAATCATCCTACGATTGTTGCTTCATTCCTCGGTTAGATGCGTTTGTGCCTCCCACCGGCCAGAATAAAGTCAACAAAACACATGTAATCTAACAAGATTAATGACATGAGTATGAAGTATTTTCTCCATTCAATACAGCCCAATTCTGCACTAAAACCTCTTTGTTTGGGAAATGTATATGTCCAGCTGATCCCATATCAGTGGACGTATGTCTTTTAAATCTTCATCATCTGTTACTGATAGAAGTATTTCCGTGCCAAAGTCTGCAATACCACAGCTTAGGAGCAGAGATTGTCTCAATGTCTCCCTTAACACACTATAGTTTGGGCATTCAAGTAGAAAATGTTGCACATCTTCTATAGCTCCACATTCACATGTTGGGCTATCAGATATCCCAACTTTATTTAGTATTCTTTCAATTTACAGTACCCACTTTGGAGCTGCAGTACAACTCTCTGATTCTTGAGCTTGTCAAACTCAATTCTGTTGAGCTTTACAGCAGGTCTGTGTGTAAACAGTTGCCTTCCTTTTTCTGACACTTCCCACCTTCGTTGCCATTTGATGCTAACTGACTCTCTTGCTGCTGATTTGACATCAGACTGACTTGCAACCCCTATGTCACCCGTCATTTCTTCTGCCTCTTTTGCAGCCTCCTTGGCAAGCCTATCTGCGATCTCATTTCCTCTTATGTTTGCGTGACCAGGACTCCACTGGATTTTTACCTGTGTACCATCCTTTTCAAGTATATTAAGATGTCCATAGCAGTATTCTTATAACTTTTATTATCCCAACCAAGCTGTAGGATTCCAACTGCAGACTGGCTGTCACAAAATATAAGGACAATACCAATATCACGTACCTTCTTTTCCTCAATGAGGAAATTGAGGATTATTTGGATAGCAACAAGCTCACCAAGGAGAATAGAAAGCCAATTTTGAAACAGGCTGTTTCAATTCTATTTCATCATTGTTGGGAAGAAAGACGCATGCACCTGCACCACATGGGCCTGGGTTGCCTCTACAAGACCCATCTGTAAAGGCTATCACTGTTTGTACGTTCGTGTTATCTTTTATCAGGTTTTCTACAACATTCCTTGAGTCTGCCTCCTGAGCACTTGTTCTGTTTTTAGAAGATCCTAGATTAGACCAATACTCTGGTCTTCTCAAGGAAGGCTGCAAGTATTCAAGGTAGCTCATTTCCGGCTCAATAGCATTTAGATTCAGGTTTGTTGATGAAGTCATGTCCGAGATTTGTTGCAACATTTTACCCATTGGAGTAAGAACTTTTTCTCTAGGCTGCTCCTCCACTGATACTTGACAAGAAAGGAGACACTGTTTAATTGGCTCTGTGTTTGCTTTGGCCATAATTTTAGTGCATTCTCTTATGGCAAGTTCCTCTCTCCTCAAGTCCAGTGGTAGAACGCCTGCCTGCACTTCTAGTGCTTCACAGCTTGCAGTGCTGTGGCAGCCAAGGCATAGTGCTAGGCCCTTTCTTTGAATCTTTTCAAGCTTGTCACACACTCCTACTTGCCAGACTGAAGCAGCATACTCCAAATGGGGTACAACCAAACTTTTATATAGTTTGATCATGTTTGCCGGGCTAATTTTTTCTGTTTTTCCAACCATCATTAACGCTCCAAGAGCTTTTGATGCTCTTTTTTCTACAGCCTCAATATGAGACTGGAACGTTAGTTTCTTATCCAGGATAACTCCAAGAAGCTTTACCTCATCTGCACATTTCAGAGCTTTACCTTGCAGTTCAACTATAGGAACAGTATGATTTGGGTCTCTTGTAAACAGAACATACTCAGTCTTCCCTGTATTCAACTTCATTCTCCATTTGTACATCCAGGCAGAGATATTTTGTAGGTCTTTTTTCATGCTAAGTGCTAACTCAGGTGGATTATCTCCACTTATCCAGACTGTGACATCATCAGCAAACTTTACCTTCTCACAATCCACACCATTACACATATCATTCAAGAAAATAGAGAACAGGAGAGGGGATAGCACACTTCCTTGTGGCAGTCCTAAGTCAGTCCTGAAAGAATCTCCAGGTTTGTTCTTGAGAATACATGTAGCACTCTTATTATGGAGGAAGTCTGCAATCCAATTCAATACTATTCCAGTCACACCTTTCTCATGCAGCTTAACAAGTAGACCATCTCTCCAGACCGAGTCAAATGCTTTTTCCATATCAATAAATGTGGCTAATGTAGCCTTTTGCTCGCTGAATCCTGACAAGACATTCTGTGAGAACCTTAGCAAAGAATGAGTTGTTCCACGAAATTTTCTAAACCCATCTTGCTCTGAATCCAGTATTTTGTGATGTTCTGCAAAAGCATATAATCTGGCATGAATAATGCGTTCCATGCATTTTCCTAACACACTTGTAAGGCTTATCGGACGGTATGAGCTTCCAGTATAGTACGAGTCTTTACCTGGTTTGGTTAAAAATTTCACATTCGCACTTTTCCATATGTCTGGCAGTTTTCCATCATTCCATGATTTTTGGAATAAAACTGTCACAGCCTTGAGAAGTGCATCACTTGATTTAATAAGCATGTCTGTGAATACCAAATCTGGTCCAGGTGCTTTATCTCGTTTCAATATTTGTATGGAAGCCTCAACTTCTTCATATGTAATGGGCCTATTTAGAAATTCATCACCATCATTGGAATTCATTTCTTTGAGGTCATGCACTTTTTGTTCCACTCCTCTCCTAAAACTTTCATCAAAGCTCTCCCCTTCGAGAATGTTTTCCGCAGAATTTCGCACTTACCGTTGTGGTCAAACACCACATCACCATTCTCGTCGAACAATGGAAGTACATCCATGTCATCTTTTCATTTTCAGCTGTAGACCATCATTCCCCCCCCCCCGTGCCTCAGCTTGCCACTCACATATAATGTGTATATTGACAGGACACACATGTATGCAAAGTGCACCTGGGTTCGATACCCGGTCCACTTTCCCCTTCCGCTGATTTAAGAAGGGCAGTTGTCAGATACTGGTGAAAGTAAGTGCACTTAGACGGTAAACCTTGTGGTATGTTTAATAAATTACTTAGTTTACCGTGTATCATGGGCTTAAGCTGATAGTGGTTATGCTCCGTAAGCGCTACATTTGAAACCATTGGATAATAAATGGGGGGGGATGTAAATAAGTCTGAACAAGGGCAATCGTATTATAAGTTTTATTTCTCCTTCATGTTTTTAAGGACCTCTTACAGTTTCAATGCAAATTTGCCTATTTTTCAACAAATTACTGCAGCTTTCATGGGAAGCCAATGTTGATGATTTTAGCATTAACATGTAGACTTAGGTTGGGCCTGTAAAATCGATTTAAGCCCCCCCCCCCCCAGTAATATATTACTGACCGTTCCAAGGCGGTAGTTCTGTTGTGGTTCTCTGTTGCCTGTTTTTGGTGTCAGAGTTTTTGTGATGTTTTACCTTATGTATGTTCTTATTATTTTGGTTCGGTTTGGGTTGCTCAGTGGCCACCTTTTGGAAACAAGCTGCTCACTCGGTTTTCCATATGTTCTCTGTATCTTGATTATTTGTAATCTTAGTTGTTCCCAACTATGGTTTGAGGGCTGGATTTGGATTTTGATTGTTTCAGTTCCTGGTCTTTGCATACTTTTTACTTTTAAGCATTTTAAAGAAGTTCTGATACTGATTTTGAAGAAATATCATGTCTGCAGGCTAACTCGCACTGATTTTCTTAAGAAGGGTAACTGAAATTTTCAGTCATCCAGAATACATCACATTTTCGATTTTTCATATTTACTGATTTCTAGTTTGAAAAACATGTTTGAAATAAAGGAAACACTATAACTGCATTATAGCATACAATAACATGTAAAGAAAAAGTATGCTAGCCTTATTTTCATGTGCAAAAGGTCTAGTTACCCCACCCACTTTTCAGTTTTTCAGCTGTAGACCATCATTCCCCGTGCCTCAGCTTGCCACTCACATATAATGTGTATATTGACAGGACACACATGCATGCAAAGTGGTTAGCTGAGGCACGGGGGGGAGCATCTTTATGAAACATTTCCTGTTTTCAATACATTCAGTAATAAAAATGTGCATTTTACACCCAAAATCTCAGTCTGTGTGCATTGTAACCGAAAACTTGCTTTTGATCCAGCTTAAGGGAGTTCAGGGGAACACAATTCGCTGGAAATTTTGAAGTATACCAAAAGTACATTTTTGACCACATTTATAGGCAAATTTACATTACAACTGTCAGAGGTCCTTTAAGCCACTTTGGTCACCATTTCATACCAATTCAGGCGGAAATCTAAGGATAATGGTCAAAACTTATCAACATTTTGCATTCTCCCAGCGGTGACCCCATGTTAGTTTGATAAGAATCAATCCTTTGGTTCCAGAAAAGGGTGTAATTGTAGTAAATACAAAATATCAAAATAAATGAAAATTGACAGTTTCTCTGAAAGAGGTACTTAAAACATAACAATTTACTTTGAAGGGTAGAAAGTGTTAACGGATTTCACCAAACCCATTATTTTAATTTATTAAGTAATGTATGTATGATTGCCATTAATTTTGAGAAGAGATATAGCTTTTAATACGATTCCCCTGGTTCAGATCCACATTTAATATCCAATTATTCCAAAAGCAGAATCTTCGGAGCTAACCACTATTGGATCAGTAAACCGGGCACTATAGGCTAATCATCAGCTGAAAATAAAACATTTTGCCAGAGGGTAGGAAAATGGCCTTACAGGCAACCTTCCTTCCCAACTACTGACCCCCTCCCCACCCCACCCCAGAAAAAAACAACAACAAAAAACATATACACCCCATAGATTTAACCATAGATTTAAATTTTCATCTTTTGTATACCAGTAAATCGTCGCCACCCCTGAATATCTCGTAGAAAACATTGTAAGGCACGATTACTGATACTTTGTTACAGGTGTGTTAGGTTTAGTTTTAAAATTATTACTGTTGCAGTTGCAATAAGCCGGGCCGTGTAGCGCAGTCGGTAGGGTGCCTGACTTGTAAGCCAGAGGTCCTGGGTTCGATACCCGGTCCACTTTCCCCTTCCGCTGATTTAAGAAGGGCAGTTGTCAGATACTGGTGAAAGTAAGTGCACTTAGTACTGGTTAATCTCTAAGGAGGTGTAATCCTTTCTGTAATAATTTCGTGAACATTACTACAGATATGAACTGGTCGTAGACCATACCACTGATATCGCGAATTAAAATAATATAAAATGTAAATGTAGTCACCTAAATCATGGCAGAGCCCCGCTATTTCAACACAGAGAATGTCCACGTCGTCTATTCCTAGATCTGGCTGTCTCATTTGAAGAGCCATCGCTAGCTTCCCGGCCAAGTAACACACTCTGTAAAAAATGGTGTAATGAAGGCTGCCTACAATGGAATCCCGAATATATTTGAAAAGAATCCCGCCTCCAGCGGGATTCGAACCCGAACCGCTAGCTTACTAAGCCTGCAATGAACTCAAGTTACCTGGGCTTCTAACTATAGAATGTGAACACAGTAGAGAAAGGATCATCCAGCACAACCATGCTGCCTGACCAGATGCCTTTGATCGCACAATTAATGTAAATGGGTACCTTTTCAGGAGAAACAACTGTCATTTTCATTTTTGCCTCCCTTTTTTTAATAAGGTCAACTCTTGACGAAAATATGTTCTTCCTCTTTAAGCATTTTTCCCCTTTCTTAAGTACCGTATACGCGGTAATTTTCGCGGGTTCAAATATTCGCGGTTTAGAGTCAAAGATGTTAACTTTAATTTTCGCGATTTTTAATTTTCGCGGTTGGAAACATGCGCGAAAAGTAAAATTTGCTTATTTCACCTGGGCCGCAGGTTAATGAAAGAACTTCTCAAGTGAAAAGTACCAGAGTTTACCAAAGCCAGCAGAAACAAAATATACGGATATTGTGTCTACTGAAGACACTTGTATGAAACCTGAAATTATTTCGCGGTTTTAATATTCGCGGTTTCTAAGTGACCGCGAAATATCGCGTAAAATGGAACATTGCGAAAATTACCGCATATACGGTATTCTATGCTCAAGATTTCTCCAAATGACTCAACACCACCATCATCTTTATTTTTCAGACACGAACATTCTCATAACTTACCCTAAAGAGTGTTCAAATCTGTTATGCGATGCTCCAGGATAAACAAAGTATCCACAGCCGAGCTGTAAAATTGACCGTAGTCTCTGAAACTGCGGTGTGTCTATTATCTCGACACAGGGAGGATGGAGTTCCATATGGCCATGAACAGGGTCCATAAAAACCTGGATATAATTATACAACTGGCTTTATCATTGTTAGTTATTTAAGAAATAAACTTAATTTTTCCGATGTTCATGGAAGTATTGACGCAGTGGGTCATTTGCAAAGTAAGTGACGCCCTTCAAAGTAAGTGACACCCGAAGGGCGTTAAGTTTAACTTTGAACATGACCCATTGTACCCATACTGCTATGAACATCGGAAAAATGAATTTTATTGCTTAAATGAATATGTTCATACTTCCGCGAACTTCGAAAGACTGAAATTCATCTTTTATAATTACATTTAATTTGGAATTATTTTGAGCATCGCTTTCTAGTTTTAAGAGCAATATTTATCATATGACGTCGCTGTTATTCAGTGGATAACGTCGTGTCATAAAGCTCGTATGACCACACGTGTAATAACACTTCGGTGCGTACACGTAACTTCACTAACAACGTCCATGTCAACAATGTTTTTTGTTATTGAAATAATGCTTATTTTAAGGCCGTTAAAATTCCATTTTAAAACGATCATATGACAAACAGAATCTTTCACTCTTGGTCATTTCATATGAAATTTATGAAACTCCGCTAAGGCGTTGCGTGTACGAGTGGTGTTCATGGAAGTATGAACATAGTTTCTCCGAAACAGGTTTATCTAAAGAAAATCAAATGGACTGTAATTATTACAATTTTCATCCGACGTTGCTTCCAAATATGCTCAGTATAGGGAAAATGTTAACGTCAAGTTAGAATAGATGTTTTGAGCAGTTTCTGATGACGTAAAGACAAAAGCTGAACTTCAAACTGATTCTTCATAGTTTTCTTGCGTAATGGTTTAATTCTTGTTTCTACAAGAGTGAAAAATTATAGAGGATAACTATTTTATCATTACAAAAAAAGGACGGCAGGAGAAATTTTCAATCTTGTGTTGACTGATTTTTTATCTTCTTGATTTACATGGGATAATAATAATGTTTATTGTCATTACCTTTATCCCTGGATCAGTATGTATGCCAACAGCTGAAATGAAAATGCAAATTCTCACTGTACATATCATAAGGCCTACAAAAAAGCTGTGTGTCCACTAACATGCTGAAAAAAAAATCAGGTCGGTAGGTAGGAAAAACTTTTTTTTATTATCTTATTTTTTCTCCCGAAACAAATAGGGTCAGGCCTGTATTTTTTATGTTTTTTTCTTTTTTTGTACATGTATTTTGTTAATTAATTGTATTTTTGAGACTTGCACTGTATATGATAGTTCATCTTAGATGCTCCAAAAAGTCAAATTTGTATTTTGGAAGGTAATAAATTCCAAAAACTACAAAAAGGTTTTGAAAAACCGAAATTACTATGGGAAAATGCAAGGACGAAATTGGGTAGGGTCGGAAATTTAAAATGGTAGGGTCGGTGTTTTAATTTTTGTTTTGTTCTTTTTTTATAAAAATAGCAGAGTTGGGGGTGGGGGTGTCTGAAGCAGGGTCGGTAGGATTAGTGGAAACACGGACATTTTTTAGGCCTAAAGTGTACAGCCATCGTGAATGTAAAAAGAAATTACCACCACCACAACCCCATCCCGCCCCGCTACATAATGCCAAAAAGAGAGGCATTATGAGTTTGAGAAGAAATTTCAGAAGTTTTTATCGTGCACATGCAAAATAGGCAAGTAGAAACGAGCTTCCGCTTGTGCACACTACGGTCAAAGCATAACATTACAGTGTTTAAAATCGAAACACAGCAAGAAGACCTGTTCCTTTCAAAGTGCTTCGCTCCGGCTAAAACAACCACCCCGTTCCCCCGCCCCCTCCAAATGCAAAATAGGAGATACAAAAAACAAACCACAAACAACAGAGCTGAACACCTCATTTTGGGTAATATACTCGAAAATAGAAATAAGGGGGTCAAACTTTTACCCTGCGATTTCTGGAACATTTAAAGCTTTTGGTAAAATAAATTATTTCTACCTTCCATTTTATTCATTTTGCAAGTTTTGTATACAAGAAGTTTGAACCCAGTGCCTTGTTCTTGACCAAGTCCAGACTTTAAGTCAAACTACCCCTAAAATGAAAGTTGTATGACTTTTTAGAGAAAATTGGTTATTTTTAGTTTGGTTGGGCATAACTTCTAAAATTGCTATGAGTTTTCAACTTGTTACAGCTTGTTGACCTCAAAAATGATTAAATTAAGTGTAAACAGTATTTTATTGGTATAAGTAACTTTTGACATTATTACATAGGCAATAAAAACAATATAATACAATATACAAAAGGGATTCAGAGAGAAGTCATTTGACTTGTTTAAGTCTGTATCCCAAAACTTCAAACGTTATCAAACAACATACAAGTGATTTGAAATATTATACTGTGAAATACTAGAATTGATGAACAGGTAATTGTTTGGTATCATTCTTCATACTCATGTTCGTGTTGTTCCACGGGGGATGGAACCTTAAGAAATAAATAAATTCTGAAGCACCAAGTAGGCAGTATACATTTACAGAAATCACAAAAAGTGTGTCAGGTTTAAGGGAAAATTCATTATTCTATATCATTACTGATATACAACATACATTAAGAAATAGTGTACGAATAAAAAGCAAAGTTATTTTTGCAGTCACAGAATTAGCTTTAAATGGCACAAAAAACCGCCGCTATCATGTGTCATCTGCATCTCAATGCATTGCCACGAAATGCCGCTTGGGGACCAGCGACACAGGTACACATGGCGGAACCAGTGTCAGGACAAGCGTGCACCTGCTGTTGCGGTCCCCACAGCACTACTGACCGAGATGAGCAAGGCTCATGTCAAGCGAAGCTCAAAGAGTATCATAATAGCAATATCACCTTGCTAAGGTTTGAAGAAATAGTGTAAGCAGATTTCTCATCTTGACTACAACACTTTTGTGCTGTTACAAGAACATTTAGATTCGAACATTTAGATATATAACAGTTTACAAAGCTTTCGAAACATAGTGGTCGGATCTGTCCCTATAGTGTTTCGCATGCTCTGCAAATTGTACAGCTGTGTAACGTAATCATATAATAATTTGTAAGTATAATGTGTACAGAATTTTGTGAATAAAATAAATGATATAGCAGACTGTAAATTTTGCGAGCCATTTTAATAAGGCCTACAACACAGAATTGATTGTAAGCTCTCACAAGAACATTTGGATATGCATTTACATATATATAACGATTTACAAGGCTTGCAAAAATAATCAATTAGGTCTGTCTTTACTTCAGATTCAGATTCACTTTATTCAGAAAGCCATACAATTACATTATAGCGTATTCCAATATAACAGACAAAACACAAGCAAAACGAAGATTACATAAAACAATCGAAACAAAATTAAGTTTGAATCAGTATTCAACTTATTCAACAACAACAATTAAATGTTGTTCTTTCTAATAGTAAGAGAGTTATCAATATAATTTGATACATCTTTTGCTAAAGAAAAAATTTCTGGGTTAAGCAAATTTATTATAGTGGTCAGGTCATTCTGGGAAGGATGCCTGCTTCTCATTAAATTTACATGTTTATTAATATAAGATTCTCTTATATTAGCATATTTATCACAGTGAAGTAAAAAGTGTGTTTCTGATTCGACAAAGCCCGGACAAAATTGACAAAATCTTTCATTTCTTGGAGTTTTGGGTCTTTTGTATCTGCCAGTTTCTATCATTAAATTGTGGGAACTGAAACGAAATTTGGTGAACAAAGATCTTTTGTACTTAGGAATGTTAAATACTGTGTATTTAGTCTGACAGAAATTATTAAATCCCGCACAGAATATTTGCAGTTTACTGTCTGTGTTATCTTTTTGCTTTCTTATTAACTCAGAGATTTTTTCTCTGTAAATACATTCTACCTTATTCACAAAGCTGTGTTTGCTAAAGGAGTCTAGATCATCTAATTTTTCTTGTTTTGCAAAACCAGCTAGGCATCCAACCCAGGATTTACTTCCACTAGTATATAATTCTTGATCAGTAAGAAAAACTGATTTTAGGAATCTACCTGCTGGAAATTTTTGCAATCTTATATAATAATTAAAAACTTGTTTTAGTATTATAATTAAAATGGGAAATCGACCTAAATCACACTTACAGAGATTGCTTGTTTTTCTGTTTACACCTAGTATAAATTTGCAGTTTCTGAGATGAATTTTTTCGAAAGGGTAATTATTATCAAGTAAGTCAATTTTGAAGTCCGAAATCCAAATTTCACTACTGTAAGAAAGAATTGGCAAGATTAACGTGTCAAATAGTTTAAGGAGTATTTTGACCGGTATTTCTTTAAAGTCTTGTAACTTGCTCAGCAATGAAAAATGTGCTTTTAATGCCTTGTCTGCTAGTAGCTTTGCAGCTTCTTTCAGAAGTCCATTGTTTTGAAAATTTACACCTAAATAATCGAAATTATCCACCAATTCTAAATCTTTTGAATTGAATTTAAAAGGTGTTTTAGGTTGTATTTTCCTTTTATTAAATATCATTACTTTGGTTTTATCATTATTAACTTCCAGCAGCCACTTTTTACAATACAACTCCAAATTGCCTAGACAACGATGTAGACCAGATTCTGTAGTAGACATTATAACCAAGTCGTCAGCATATTGTAGTGAGTGAACTTCTGTGTCACAAATCATGACTGGATCACAGCCAGCTGAGAAAATGTCATTTAAATCATTAATGAAAATATTAAAAAGCAAAGGACTTAATCCATCTCCTTGTTTTACTCCTCTATAAGAGTTACATATGTCACCGAGTGAGTTGTTCTTTTTTATTTGAAATTGCGTATTTGAATACATGTTGTATACTAACTTGAAAAACTTGCCTCCAATCCCTGCTTTCAACAACTTATAGAAAAGTGATCTCCTATCAACAGAATCAAAGGCTTTTGAAAAATCAACAAAACAAAAATATAGAGGTTTCTTTAAATGAAAAATGTATTTATTGATTATCGTTTTTAAGCAAATACTTACAGTATTTTATTTCTCATGCTCTGCAAATAGTAAAATTATTTTGCACTATCATTCATCATGAAACACTTATAAACTATAATGTATGCAGAAGTTTGGAAATTAAACAGATTTCTAATTTCGTCTACAAAATGTTTGTGAGCTGTTACAAGAAAATTTGAATACGAACATTTAAAGATATAACAGTTTACATAGTGATCGGGTCTGTCCCTACCTACAGTGTTTCGCATGCTCTGCAAATTGTACAACTGTGTAGCTCAGTCATGCATCATACAATAATTGATAACTTTAATTTGTATAGAATTTGATGAATTAGAATTATGATATAACCAGCCGTAAATTGTGCAAGCCATTTTAATTGGTCCTATACAATAATGTTGGTGAGCCCTCACAAGAACACACCTGGATAACAGCCTTACGAATTATAACGTATTGCGCAGTCACGGAAAAAACCCCAAAAAACATGCAAGAATCATATAAAGTTTTACTATTATGCTATTCCGTACAGTATATAAAATCTTCATATTATTCGTTAAGATCCTACATTATTGTATTTTCTATTAGTCTAACTCAAAACATTTGAATTTTATTAGGAACTCTTGCACGACCAAAAATATCCACTCATTTTCCGCTTTTACAAGTTTGCAAGTTCACTATTTCCATACAAAAGAGTGTTTAACGTTGGGTTACAAAATAAAGACACAGTATCAAGCATTTCCTGTCTTAAGTTACTAAAACGAATGCACTCAAGTAAGTAGTGATGTGTATCCTCAACGCTCCACAGTCGCAAAGTGTACTGGCAATAATATTTTTAGAGTACAAGTGTTGGTTCAAGGAGCTAAAATTTGATCTCGAATGATAAATTTGGCCTTTTCGTTTACCTGAAAAATAATACGAAGGAGGAGTCTCTATATAAGAATTAAGTTTACGTTTAAAGGATGCAATAGTAGGTAAGTTGCGTGTTTCTTCGGGTAGCTCGTTCCATCTGCGAATCGCCGAAGGCAGAAATGAATTATAATATAGCTGAGTGTTTGCGTGAACTGTATGGAGATCAGCCTCATTTCGTAAGTTATAATGTGTAGTGCTTCCGACAGTAGGTGGTAGAAGAAATGACAGATAATCGGGAGAAAAGCCGTTTTGCATTTTGAAAAAAGAGTAGAAACTTATGTTTTTCTCCGCGAGAGGCTAATGTTTCCCAGCCAGTTTCTTGAAGAAGAGAGTATACAGACACAAGTTTAGTGGATCCCGTTACTATCCGAGCGGCCTCGTTTTGAATTTTCTCAAGTTCATAGGCATCATTTTGGGTGCAGTTATTCCACACCACATCTGCATATTCCAGAAGCGGTCTTATGAAAGAAAAGTAAATTGAGCCGCGACGCGAGAAAACCAACAATGTGGTTTTGCGCCCAGCGCAGACTCAGATCAGCCTGGGCATCCGCCCAGTCTGATCAGAGTCTTCGCTGTCCGCATGGAAGTAGCTGAGACCCTTAGCTACCCTTTGAACAATAAATGAAACGTCTGATTAAACTGGGCGGATGCCCAGGCTGATCTGAGTCATCACTGGGCGCACAACCACATTGTTGGTTTTGTCGTGTCACGGCTCAATTATCTGAAGAGATTTTCTGTCCAGTTTGAATTTCAACTTACGCATTATATTAATTCGAAACCAAGCTTTAGATTTTATATAGTCAAAATGTTCATGCCAGGAGCAGTCGTAAGATATCAACTACTTGGTTTACCGTAGAATCTTGGGGAACGAAACCGGACTGAAGGGGTGTTAAAATGTTATGATCACGAAAGAAATTAAAAACATGTTTATGTATAACTTTTTCCAATACTTTGCTTATCGTGTTTAAGAGAGATATTGGCCTATAATTGGAGACAGACGAAGGATCATCCTTTTTAAATACGGGCGTTACATTAGCCTCTTTCCAAATAGCTAGCACTTTACCTTTCAACAAGGAAAAATTAAAGAGGTCAGAAAGAGGAAAAGATAAAGGACGAGAGAGTTCCTTTAAAATTCGGTTGTTTATTGCATCTGGGCCTGCGGCCTTACCTAGTTTTAATGATTTTAGCATTATTTCAACTTCTTGTGGTGTTGTAGATATCAAATCTAAATTATGAGCCGGCAGTGGACGAATATCTGACGGGAGAGTAGATTTAGTTTCGTCCAAAAGTGTTTGTTCAATAAAAAATTGATTTAGTAAATTAACTTTGTCCACATCTTCAGAATAGATGTCTCCATTCTTAGTTAGAGGCGGAAGCGATGAGTAATGGTCAGGTTTAATAAATTATTTTAATGTTTTCCACCAGTCTTTTGGTCCAGAGTTATTGTCTACAAGTTTTTGGGCTAATTTTTCCGTTTGTAATTGTTTAGACGTTCGTATTTCGCTCGTAACCTTATTCCTTATTTGTTTAAAATTCTCGAAATCTACGATATTATTTGACCTTTTGTATTCATCATATAAACGTTTTCTCTTTCTCGTCATTTTCTTTTTATTGTTAGTCAGCCACGGAGGGTCTGATTGTCGAACTTTTATAGTTTTGTTAGGGATATATTTACAAGCTAATTTCGAAATATGATCAGTTAATTTTTTGCATATACATCAACGACATGGTCCTTAACTTTATCCCAGTTGTAATCCTGAATCTCACCTGACATAGAGTCAAAATCTCCTCTGTCATAAAGCCAGACATGGCGCTGATATATTGCAGAGGGTTTTGTATGAAACTTGAGCACAACATAAACAGGACTATGATATCTTATATTATGTTCAAGGAACGGTTCGCCTGTTCCGCTTAGCAGAATATTATTCGAATTTGAAGTAAAAATTAGGTCAATAGTTGAAGATGAAGTTTCAGTATAGTGTGTTGGATCTGTTATTAACTGTTGTAAACTAAACTGCTGGCATAAATCATTCACTTTTCTATATGAAGAATCCTTTTTGAATATCAAGATTGAAGTCACCGGTTATTAATATATCAGGAATGTTTGTATCAAATGCAAGGCCTATTGAGTCTTCAATTAAAGCGTATGTCGCGGCGAGTGCATTAGGTGGCCTATAGAAGGTACCAAGAAGAAACTTTTTGGGGCTCGTAGTAACCTCAATCCAAATACATTCGCTATTAGGCAGTTCAAGATCAGCTCTACGTCGAGAGTAAACATTACTTTTAACATACACACAAACCCCACCATGACAGTCCCCTTCTCGACCACGACAATAGAGTTTATACCCTTCTAGGTCTAAAGTTTCGTCGTCGGTTCGTTGGTCAAGCCAAGTTTCAGTGAGACAGATAATATCAAAATTAATCAATTCTGCTCCAATCAGATCTACTTTATTCAAAATACTCTGAATATTATAATGAACTATTGAGAAGTTGTTGGTGATAATTAACTCATCTAGATCAGTTATACCAGAAGATGTATCAGACTCGCGCGAGTCTGGTCCGGGGTTAAGCTCAATGTCACCGGACTTAAGTAACAATAAAGACATAATGATTAAAAATTCAAAGGGTGTGATAGGTTTTAGACCTTTAACCTTAACTTGACGACAAATATTGAGTCCAATCCGCATCCTGTAAACCTGAATTTCAATCACGTTATACAATCAATTAAATACTGTAGTAGCTTAAAGGATACGGACTGACAGCGATTTACAAATACTTTCATAACTGCTGTCGGCACCACAGAGTGTGCAGCACTGCATAAAGATCGTGCAAGTTTTCCCCCGTGGAACAAAATATAGAATGATATTATATTAATTTTGGTCCCTTCACCAACAATATGCTCGTATTAATTCACAGTACAACAGTCGCATTTGAACTGAATTCCTTGGATATAGCAATTCCAACACGCTCTATAAGGTTTATGATCTGAAAGTTCCACCTGAGCCACTACACGAAAAAAACCAAAGTGGCCTGTGCGCCCAGCGAAGACTCAGATCAGCCTGGGCATCCGCCAAATCTGATCAGAGTCCACGCTGTCCAAATGGACCTAGCTTAGACTCATAGCCACCCTTTAAATGTAGGTTCCTGTACTTTGAAATGCATCATAATTTTGATGATCTTTCCTCCAAGTTGTTGGAAAGCACTTATAAAAAGGAATGAATAAGTTTCGCTAAAAAGTGTAAATCAAATAAATATTAGAAAAGTTGTTTTGCAAGGGATATCCTAACTCTGCTTCGCACACCAGTAAGCGCTATTTTTAGCTCGCGCCAAAAATAGATAACGCAGCTGACGTCATGCTGCATTGCATTTTGGGATAGTTTTAACCCATCCGCCATGCCAGGACCTCTAGGAGAGCTCACGGCAAGGGAAATTTGACCTTTGGAGAACGGCATCAGAAATCGCGCATTTATAGACATAATAAACATAGTTATTTTTAGAACTGGAATTCCAACGAAAGAAAATAAACCTAATGGGAAAACGACTATTTTCTTCAACATCTGACGAGTTTCTCAGTAGCAACAAATTCAGAAAATAAGAGAATTCAATGCTCCTCAGAAAAGGACGAAATTATTTTGTGGACAATATTGACATAGCTAGTCCAGGAACCTACCTTTAAGCACACGGCAAACCTCTGATCAGGCTGGGTGGATGCCCAGACTGATCTAAGTCTTCGCTGGGCGCACATGACACTTTGTTGGTTTTCTCTTGTTGCGGCTCAATTATAATTAATTGCTTACCATCAGCTGCTTGGGCAATTATAGGTCTCGACATTATCTTCTGTTGTCCGGCACCCGCTTAGCAACTGAAAATGGAGGATGTAGTGAAAATAAATGGCTCCAGTGTACTTGCAGTGGTGTACCTCCATGTTTTATTTTATGGCAATCTGTCACTGCACGATTCCGTCATACTTTCGTCATTGTAATTGTTTCCGAACAAGTAAAACATCCTTGATGTTTTGACTGATAGGAAACTATTTGAGTCAGTTTGATTTGAAAACAAAAGAGCCCCTACGCTGTCTCGCTTTTGTTCAACGGCGCTCGTTAAATTATCGTTTTATTTTATTTTATTTTATTTTAGGGCTTTAAGTTTCCCATTACATAATTATTGCTAGTAATATTTCACAATGAATAATATCAACTGGTGCAGCGATAAGAAAAAGACGCAATCGTAAGATTGAAAACATTGAGACACCTAAATGAGCCGCGACACGACAAATCCATCAATGTGGCTGTGCGCCAAGCGCAGACTCAGATCAGTCTGGGCAGCCGCCCAGTTCGATCAGACTCTTCGTTAAGTGCCCAAATGGTAGCTTAGGGTCTAAGCTACCCTCATGCGGACAGCAGAGACTCTGATCAGACTGGGCGGATGCCCAGGCTGATCTGAGTCTGCGCTGGGCGCACAGCCACATTGTTGGTTTTGTCGTGTCGCGTCTCAAATAATGATTGTGAATGCACTAAAATGGTGCAATTTGTTTTTTGTTTTTTTTTGCATTGCAGTAATACGTCCAAAAAGCAGATTGAATGGCAAAGAGTGCGAATCCTGATCAGACTCCTCTTTTTAGAGCAGTCAGATCCGTGTTTGCACAGTTTACTCAGGCATATTATGGTCGATTCGGGGTGCGCAAGAATTCGGGGTATTATGATAGATTACACCGCTTTCTTGTCAGGGACCTCACAAGATGATTATTTTTTGCAAACAGAAAGTTGAATCAGTATGTTTCATCATACACTAACTGATGCGCGACAGCACGTTAGTTGTGACATCATCCATGACGTCGTCGTTAGTGACCGTGGAAGTGGCCATATTGGAAACACTATAAAGCTTATGGAAGGTAGATCTACCAATGAAGATGACACCGTGTTTTATTCAATTATGAACTTTTTTTCCGATAATTCAAAGATCGTTTCTACAGCCTAAAGAATTGCAGGTCTCATGAAAACAGTTGTTATTATTAGGATCTGCAGCTGATGCATTTTGAAGGCGACTTCTTTAACATAGCCCGAAAACTGTTGCAGTTTCGGGGAGCAGATTCAGCCGAGCATCTGCGTGGAGTTGATCAAATATGTAAACATGGCGACATGCGGACATGAAATATAAGTTACAAATTACTTAACACATATTTTTATGTACACACTGACCATCAGTTTTTGATTTTTTTTATCACACAGTTTGGTTTAAACATATTTTATTCATTTTAGAAATTGTAAAATACATACATATATAGTATACAATACAGGCTTGGGATTAGAATGAAAGCTGGACGCTTATAGAGTTCTTCTCCCTAATATAATACATCTGTATACAGTATGGCGGATATTTGTGTAAAGTACAAAATATTAAACCAAATTAACTAATAGGATGCATTACCATCATATGAAAAAGAAACAGAAAGGTATAAAGCATCTCACAATACAGTGCAAAAACGAAAGAAAAAATGAACGATGAGCAACCAAAAGAGCAGAGACAGAGAGAGAGAGAGAAAAAAAAAAGAGAGAGATGCTCAAAATATATGCAACAGTGGATTGAGACAGGGGAAAGGGTCGCAGCATTTCAGGTACATTCAGGTATGTCCGCTAACATTGATTTATGTAAGTTGACATGTGCATCAGAAGTTATGACTTTGCGCTCAAAAACGTTTGGAATCCACTACGAATTTATAGACTTTCTCAAATATTGTCCTATTGGTTTCATGCGACAAGGACAGATCACCGTACAAAAATAGGTTAAGGGTAGGATATTGATAAGGAGAGACTGTATTTAATAGTTCATTACGCTGGGCCTGATAAAATGTACAATGAAAGGAAAAATGTTGAGCGTTTTCTATACTACCGCATCGACTAAGAGGAGAGTCTACTATATTTTTAATAAAGAGATCGAAGTTAAGAAAACTACAGTTTGTTCGTAGACGGGTTAGTAGTATTTGACTTTTCCTACAACCGGAGTAAAAGTGCTGGGGAACTTTTGGATTATCCTTTTGTAGAAAGCGTTTAAAGGAGATTACCGATTCACACTGCTTTGCTTCAACAGGCAGATTGTTCCACGCCCTGACACTAGATGGTAAAAAAGACATATAAAATTGGTTTGTTCTCGCATCAATAGTTTGTAAATCATTAGAGTTTCTAAGATTATAGCGTGATATGTTACTGACAGTCTGTGGTATTCAAGTGGATAAGTATAAAGGAGTAATGTTATACATCATTTTATAAAACAATGTCAGTTTGTGATTGTTACGCCTGCGTTCTAGTGATTCCCAACAAATTTCATTATAAAGTGAATGTAATGATACTAGCTTTGTTGTTCCCGTAGCGATCCTGGCAGCTTCATTCTGGATTTTATCTAATTCCTGTTTTTCGTATTGAGTACAATTATCGAAAATAACATCTCCATATGTTATCAAGGGTCTAATAAAAGTAGTATAAATTGTTTCTAGAGATTTTCAATCGAGTTTAAATTTTAGTTTTCTCATAATATTGATTCTAAACCAAGCCTTTTCTTTAATATAATTTATGTGATGATGCCAGGTAAAGTCATTGGAAAGGTATAGTCCTAGATGTTTGTGAAATTCTACTTCAGATATTTGGTGATTTTGCATAAAAAGAAGTGGGTGCTGCAGTTTGTTTAATTTACGCGTGAAAAGTAGAGCTTCAGTTTTAGTGGGATTAAATGTTACTAACAAGGTAGCAGCCCATCGCGAAAGTTTGTTTAGATCTGTGTTAAGACAATCAGCTGCTGAGGTTGGATTTTCAACGATGATGAAAAGACTAGTATCGTCGGCAAATAGACGAATGTTGGAACCTATGTCATTCACAATGTCATTAATGTACATCAAGAAGTGTAAAGGCCCTAAAATGGAGCCCTGTGGAACACCAGCACGAATGAAAACCCAGTCAGATGAAGTACTTGGAAGAATGACGCGTTGCTTTCTGTCAGAAAGATAATTCTTGAACCAGGCAAGGGCATCTCCTGTAACACCAGCTGCAGGAAGTTTGTGTAAAAGACCAGAATGCCAAACCCGATCAAAAGCTTTGCTGATATCACAGAAGACAGCCCGCACCTCTTTACCAGAATCAAGTGCTTGGCAGAAAGTGTTATTAAGGAAAGTTAGTTGGTTTATGGTTGAGTCTCCTGGTATAAAGCCTGACTGCAAAGAAGAAAGTAAGTTATTATCTTGTAAATGGTTAAATAAATATTTAAAAACAAGTCTTTCTAACACTTTACTCTCAGAGTTGAGTAAAGATATTGGCCGATAATTAGAGACAATGGACGGGTCACCTTTTTTAGGAACAGGACAAACATTGGCTTCTTTATATGATGCAGGAACTGTGCCTAGTCGTAAGGACTGGTTGAAAAGAGAGCAAAAGGGTATGGAAAGTTCACTGGCTAGTTCACGCAAAATACGATTACTTAAACCATTCGGGCCGGAGGCTTTGCCCACAACCAATGATTTTAAAACGGATTCTACTTCCCTTCTAGTGAGCACAATACTGTCCAATTGCGAATCAAGTCTACTAATATCAGGTAAGTCTGGAAGAATGGCATTTTGTTCATTTAGCACTGTCTGACTTTGAAAGAATGTGTTTAACATATTATCCTTGTCACTCGTCTGTATAAATTATATTGTTTATTTCCAGGGGCGGGATTGATGATTTTGTGATTGGAATTATAAATGTTTTAAGCGTTGACCACCAATCTTTCGTAGAGAGTTCAGAAGATCTAAGTTTGTCTGCAATTTTATCATAATGTGATTGTTTAGAGTCACGGAATATTTTTGTTACCTTATTACGTATCTTTTTGAATGATTTTCAGTGTGGATCTAAATTAGTTAATTTTGCTTTTTTTATAGGCGCGCTTGCGTTTACGTATATGGCGTTTAAGAGTAGAGGATAGCCAAGGAGGATCTAAAGGTCTAATTCGGACATATTTATTTGGTATACATTCAGTGGCTATAGAATTTATTGCCGCATTTACATTTGTTGCGTATATATCTATGTCATCGTTTTGTAACGACCCCCAGTCAAGAGTAGACGCTTTCTCCCGCAACAGGTCGTAGTCTCCTTGCTCATACCTCCAAATATGACGCATAAAAGTTTTAACCTTTGGTTTGGAAAATTTAAAAAGCCATATATGGGGCAGTGGTATCTAATCTCTTGATTAAGGAACGGATCACCGACTCCACTGAGTATTATTACTGACGAGCAATATGTCTATTAAAGAAGATGAATGTTCAGTGAAATGTGTTGGCTGATTAATTGACTGGTATAAAGAGAACTGTATACAAAGATATTCTATTTTCCTCGAGGTCGGCGGATTTAGTACATTTAGATTCAAATCACAAGTAACTATTATGTCGAGATATCTGTATCGACAGCTAGATGCAAAGAATTTTCAATATCTAAGTTATAATTAATATCGACATTAGGGGGTCGGTAGAATAGCCCAAATAAAATACGTTTATGTTTATTGGCTAGTTCGAGCCATATGCTTTCGATACCTATTACCTCTAAATCATCCCGACACTTATAATGAATTCCTTCTTTAATGTATAAAATAACACCACCGTGTCTATCACCGATTCGTTCTTTACGTTCAGGTGGGTTGAATGACTGGAGTAACAAATCGTTTGTATCATCCGTTGGGCTAAGCCAAGTTTCAGTAAAGGCCAAAATATCAAATTCTAGTTATTCTGTATGCAAGATTTCAAGCTTTGGGAGTATACTTTGAACATTGTAGTGAACAAATGACAGATTATGACTAGTGTTGAGCGAACTGAATATGGTTGCAGACATATTCGACGAGGAACTCGAAAAACTATCATCAGAAGATGCGGTTGATATAGGACTTGGATTTGGCTGTACTTCTCCGGAACAAAGTAATTTAATGTTCAGCCATAAAGCAAATTCTATAGTAGAAAAACAGGTTACAATAAGGGATACAAATTTAAAGAGTAACTACACTTCAGGAACTGACTGAATCAGATCCCAAACCCTATCCCCAACATCAAAGGGAAAGATTGACAAAGACATCCCAACAAACAATAAATTACAAGTGATAAGCCGAGTCAGCAGCTCTTTCCCAAATAGATGGCAACTCAGCCATCTTTATTGAACTAAATAATTTAGACCAACAGACGGGTTACAACGGACTAAGCAAATTATATGAAAAACATTTAACAATTATTTTTACCTATTTTCTATTTTTATGATAGAAGGATTAAACTGAGAACACAATAAATTAAACAGCACCGAACATAAAACAAATGCAACCGCAACAAAAGTACCGCCTTGGGACGGTCAGTAATAACTACTGGGGGGTTTAAACCGGTTTTACTGGGCCCAAACCTTCACCCTCACCCTCCGCTGCGGTGCACACAATTAGTTGGTAGTTCGGTTCATATGGAGGTCCCCTAACTCATCAGAGAGTCATCACGGTCAACAATTAAGATCAAGAAAAGACCGCGATGAAGCAAGGATGAGGACTCGACAGCCAAAACGTGTTGAGACACCCGGAGATCCCTGGGGCGTCAGCAACACCACTGGAGTACTGGAGCAAATGAAGACCACCAGTTGAACCCCGGTGGGCCAAGAAACAGACAAACATCCGGCCCCAACCAACTAATATATAGCTTTATATAGGGGCTATTATAGAGTCTGAACCCCGACCCACCGGCGTGCAATTAAAGAGGACAGCAAAGTTGTCAACCGTGATTGGGTTAACCACTAAGCATGCAGACTGTCGCATTACATCTATGTTATAGCCAATGCGTTTAAATCGTATGATAATTTTCTTAAATTGATCGGGAAATTCTGTTTTCCCTACGATTTTGCGTAATTTATATACTAAATTACCATAAAATTCAGGTTCCGATAGGCCTTGTTGCAAAAGTGACCTTAACCCTATATTATATTTAGAAACCAATTCAAAGTGTCTACGATAAAATTTAGAAAAAGCTTTCCGAAGTTTATGATACCGATACCCCTGCTGTAAAAGCTTGGCAGTGAAACTTTTATTACGAGCATTGAAGTCAGCCAGATGACTAGACACCCTAGCGAAGCGAATAAGCTGAGAAATGTAAACACCATAAGAAGTGGTGCGGGGAACATCACCATCCAAAAACGGAAAATTAACAATGTCGAAATCAAAATCATCGCGTTTGTCATCAATTTTAGATGAAACAAATCCATCTAAAATAGATAAATGTAAATCCAAAAATGGGGCCTCGGTATCAGAAGTATTTGCTTTATTTAACTGCAATTCAGCAGGATAAATTTGACTTACCATTTTTTCAAAATAAGGGTTGTCAATATTTAAAAGGTTGTCCAAGTATCTAGACGTTGAGTTGAATGCTTCAATGACATGAGCTTGAGTGTTTGCTATAGTGCATTTGCAAATCAAAATGGGCTTATGAGAATGACTTTTCATACGGGCTTTATAAGCTAGGTTTTCACTCTCTTGCAGTACCACCAGTACTGAGTAAGTGAAGGAATAACACCCGTGCATAGCAAAAAGTGATAGAAGATGCACAAGGATAGAAAATCTGCACATGCGACTATATGTTGGCATGACGGCTAACCTATTGTTTCCAGGCAGTATTATCATGTTATGGCTGTAAGAAATAGCAGGAACATAATAAGCACCGTCAAACCAACAAATAAGCGGTCGGTAACGACCACACCAACAAACTGATGTTCCCACACCCTCTCTCTCAATCCAAGGATACAAAAAGAATAGAGAAAACAAGAAATCATCAAAAATAACATGTTAAAGAAATGGGGACTTCATTTGACAGGCAACAGTATGGCTAAAGATTGACGTGACGACTAAAGTGACTACTCTGGTGTGCAGCCTTTTCCTATTCGACACATTCTACTTAGGTAGCTCAACAGTGGATGTGACATAACTCATACTACTTTTAAAATAACTACTAGACTAGTTTAAATAAGCTCAAACTATCGACTATCCGACTACACTAAAAACTATCGGTGAACACTGTTCGTAATGAAGTACGGCAAAAAGAATACCTACAAGAGCGTATTGACAGGCATTTACATTCTCAGTTCATTTATGGAAAAGCCCTATGATAATCCATTAGAACGTAATGTAGCTTATACTTCGACAACTACATCGGTTCACGCCACGTTACATGGGTCAAGTGACGTAAAAAACCAGTCTGATTGGACGTGGGCGACGTTAGGCGACGCTGTTTCGCTGTAAGTAGAAAAACTGCGTATATTTTTTACTGCTGTAGCCGTTAACTCAAATTTGTGGTCAATTAATAGATTGAAAAAAACTGTAAATATAAGCAATGAACTTAATTTTCCTGGTGTTTATCGAAGTATAAACTGCACTGGGTCGCTAGCAAAATTTACATGAACCCCTTAGGGCTTCACTGACTTTGCACGGGACCCAATCTAGTTTATACTTCGACAAACACCAGAAAAATGTAATAACACCATAATTAGGGTAACACTTAAGGCCATAACGCATTCCTATAAAGGAAGGTGTACCACAGATGCCCGACTTCAAAAATGTCTTAAATTATCTGGAGGCGTCAAAACAATCGTCCAGGGACAAAGGAGAACAAAAAGCTAGATTAATATGACAAAAAATGGGGACATACGTGGATCATATGTTTATAGTAATTCGTGGTGATAAAAATGAAGAAACATAAAATGGTGACGTGGAATGCTGATCTTTACAATTCTTTCTTGGCAATCAATTTTACACTTTCGTTGACCGCATATTTGCTACTTTACGTTTCACAGTTCTGAGAAGAAATTCGTACAGCACTTTATTAAACATTTTGCATTTAAACGCCCAATTGCTCTATCACTATTAAATATTTTATCGTGAGGTATAGCTGCAAGCTTCTCACAATAGTCTCGTCATTAAATGACCGTGATTAGCCATTTTTTAAACTAATAAAACATCCTAAAGTAAACTTTAAAGGTTTGAGGACTGATCTAGGCCATTTAAGCTGGCAACTAAAATGACCTACTGTCGTTATCATAAACTTGAAAAAATGGTAAAATTACAATGTATAAGCGTGGAGCCCTACTCATTGTCCCGCTTATATTCCGTAGCGCGACGGGAACCAGAAAAGTGAGTGTTGTAGAGCGATTTGACGTTTAAAAAAGAAAAAAAAGCATGTTCCTTCTACCTTTAGGTAGTTTTATGACTCAGTATATGCACATCAACCCGCATTTTATCTACTGACGTGAAAGTTAAAGCGCTTTATAAGCCGAAACTACGTAGTCTGGCCCATGTTACTACTTCTGTATGTATTTTCTGCTCTTGAAGGAACTTTTTTAGATTTTAATTTCACAACGATTTGTATTTAGACTTTTTACCACTAATAGGGTATGGAAATTTGAACATTTATCGTCGAATTTAACAGTCATAACGTACACGTCATACTCCACTATTTAAGCGTCATATTTCGCAGCTTGCAATATAAAATGAAAAATGAAGTATAAGGTGTGAAGTAGTTACAGCGTTATTTGAAGTCTCGTGTATTACAGGTGCGTAGTTATTTGATAATTCAGTTTGCATTTTTTACAGTTTACATTTTTGGCTCAAAACAATTTATGACAACGAATATAGAGAGACGATCTCTTTAACACCCACTCACTGCCACTACGATCACAAGTCTGTTAGAAACCTTTAATGTATTCCCATATTATACCTCATACTTTATGAAACAAGGTGTGAGATCTGAGCTGTCTGGAATCAAGCCTTAATGTTGAGCTGTGAAATATGAAGTATACAATATGACACGTTCACTCACAAATAGCATACGTTCCTGTTCATATTTCACACCCTACTTTACAGTTCACTACTTTACTCAATATATGCAAATCAACCCACACTTTATCATCAAACGTTATTGTTCATGCGTTTTTGTCAGAATGGTTTGTGTTCAGCCGTTTTACCACAAGCAGGACTATGGAGACTTTTTATACTTTCCACTTTGTATGGTACAATTACCAACTATAAGTTGTGAAGGATAAACTGTGACTCATGAAAGTATACTTAATAGTTTTTAGTTTGCATTTATCCTGATCCGCCCGACTCCCATTCCGACTCAGACAAATTCTGGGTAAAGGGGTAGATAACCTTATCAACTTTTTGAATAAAACGTCCTTCGACTGTTTGCCTTTTGTGTTGCCTTCTCAGCCTTTGCCTTTTACACGTTGTCATTGTCAAGGACAATGTTATGATTGTGGACATACTGTGGTCATACCGAGTCTGCTATTTTCAATTCTTTGGTTTATCCTTTGCTTCCAAAGGCAAAGGATATAAATGCTCTTGTTTTTTTCAGTTCTCATAACGACGTTCCCCGGGTGGCTCAGCCGTACGTAACTATAGTTGCACACGCCGCCGAGTGTCCTTCCCTATCTAACTGTTCATATTCACTGCAGCTGGTGTTGTGTCGTACATCATATTGGAAGCTTATTTTTTCTGGTCCTTTGAGATAATGAGTTCGTTTCGAAAGATGTTGAAAATAGTACTCTGCTTAAGCGGGTGCTGGGAGAGTGACCGGTGTGCAAATTTCATTACAGGTAATGAGCAGATTCAATTAGACCGAGTCTGCTCTGTTCGTTTCTCTGGTGTATTCCTTGCTCCCAAAGAATCTAACTATATACAGCTTATTTACAAGCCCAGCTTTAGTTTGATATTTTTCCTCATATGTTATTTCTCTTATGCCTACAACTGACTACTCCGTTGCACTCTTGTCTGTGCGTGGGCGCCGTGGTCGAGTGGTTAGAGATGCTCGGTTATGGTGCAGAAAGTTGCCGCAAAGTCGTCAGATCGTGCCCTGGTTTTGCTATGCGACGACTGAAAGACACTCTCTGTCAACCAAGCAGTAAATAGATACATTTTTCGAATAAGGGAAGGATAAGGCAGCGAAAGGAGGGGAAAGGGCTCCGCCTTTTATTTACTGTGCCCAAGATACAGTGGGCCCTTAACCCCCAATGCCCCTACGGCTAATAGGCTATGGGAACCTTTACCTTTTACGTTAATCAAACGTAAGAACTGTTGAAGATAATTATACGGGGTAGGAGGACAATCCTTCTATTCCATGTACGGTGCTAGTGTCTCTGTGAGGCTTCAAAGAAAAAGTCTCGCCACGTCTTTGTCATTGCTTCGAAAGAATAGAAAGAATGTATCTATTTGTACAGAGGATAGGACAAGGGTTTTACGGCTCTTCAAGAATATTTCACTTCTGTCATGCAGTTAAGCAGAGATGGATGAAAACCAGAGCATCCGGCGAAAAAACACCTCACCTTCGGTAGGCTGAACTTGGCTTTCTGCATTACGCGGCCGAGGCTCGAACACACAACATGTTTAAGCCACAGAGGCCCGTATATGTACTTAAAAAAGTAAACATTCAAGTCACTCGTCTAACATCTTGATCAGCCTTTTATGATATATGGTTGCTGGAAATGAGCCCTGATAAGATAAAATATTGAGCAGGCTGACACTTGCACACTGCAGCTTAAATCGACTGCAAACTGCGGCTGCAGCCACGGAATAGGCTCTCTTGTCAGTTCTCGTTCCAGGCAGCTAGTCGATGGCCCGATATAATGAATAGGAATCGGATAAAATGAATGCAAAGACAGATTGGTATGTCCGTATAGAAGACGCTTCGCACTGGAAAGTTAGCTGTTTTTGCTAAACGTAAATTGGGATCGTCGATTTGTGCGACGGTGATAAGTAAGTTTCAGTGTCGGAGCGCCCTACTACATGTAATTTGGAAAACAGGATGGCAAGGACCGGCTGCACTTGCAGCAGGTGTGGGCTGGGAGTTTTTTTTGGACCGTATTTGAACCCTGTTATCTTCTTTTTCTTTGTCGTTTTCTTTGTGAGACGGCTCCATATAGACTGAAATACTGTCTCAAAGGTTGTAAAGCCCCCTTTTGGAGGAGAACCAAATAAGCAATTTGATTTTGTATCAATCCTGGTTTATTTTGTATGTTGTGATATATATATGAGCTGTGACGCGACAAAACCAACAGAGTGGCTGTGCTCCCAGCGCAGACTCAGATCAGCCTGGGCATCCGCCCAGTCTGATCAGAGTTTTCGCTGTCCGCATAGAGGTAGCTTAGACCCGGGCCTACCCTTTAAGTGCTAAACGAATGGTCTGATCAGTCTGGGTGGATGCCCGGGCTAATCTGAGTCTGCGCTTTGTGCACAACCACATTGATTGTTTTCTCGCGTCGCGGCGCATACATATAACGAAAAAAGAGAAGTAAAATATGTTTAACTAAGCCCAAAACTATCAACCCACCAACTCATGGTATATCTATTCACAAGAGTGAAATGCGCACGCTTTTGATGCGCTTGAGGGACTGACTATCTAAAATCGGCGGATTCAGTTTTCATCATCGTTTGGGATTAAAGAATTAGTTTATAAATTTGATTAATATTCAATGAATTCTTCGGATTTTACAAATTGTCTCCACACAAGGCACATAAATGAAGTGAAACTGATTAAACCATAGTCTACCTATGTTATTAAAAATCAAAATATATCCGGTGTGAATCCGCCACCCGATAGTCTTAGTTCTTAGTATAGTTATAGTTGATTGTCGAGCGCTATTTAAACTAGTCTATTAGGCAATCAAAATTATCCTAGAAAATCAGGTATACAAGACTAAATCAGCATCGAATAAAAAGCTGGAATCGAGCTCACAGCCTCTTATATGTATGACATTTTGTTTGATATTGTTCATGGGCCAGGCAACACAGGCAAATAACATTATCCAGCATACACTCTCAATCAGTGGTATACAAATATTAACAAGCAATAATAGAGCATGCTAGATAGCGTACTCGCGTGTGCCATCTTGTCCACTTAGAGAGACCATTGCCGGTCATAGAGACATGTAATCAACTCAAACAGTTACTACTACACAAATTCAAAGACTATCATGAGTTACATATAGAGATACATTTAGGTAAGTTTGGACAAAACTTGTCTTAACGAATTGACTGAATAATTCAATCGCACACCGGCGCAACTGACGAAGGGACGCAACTCCTACTACATCACGCATGCCACAGGCATCAAATACCCTCGTTAGCGGGACAACAAATAGTGTCCCCACATGTTGAACGATCATTTATTATCTTCAGGTAACTGGGAATATCATCATCGAAATGCGAAAAACTGATACAGAATCATCATTGATAATACACAACTCTCATAATTACTAGGAGCGGCTGAAGCGTAGTGGATAACACTCCAGACTACCAATCCAGGGGTCGCAGGTTAATCCCCCGCTTCTCCGGTCTTTCGGGTGAGACTTTAAACCGAGGTCCCGTCTCCATATGACCTGGTGGGACGTTAAACCCGAGTTCACTCACTCACTCATAATTACTAAATTGCCAGTATGCACAGACTTGAAATTATGCACAGATATATAGTTTCGATGTCATGAAAACTATAAATTATAACATGAAATTTAACTTACATAGCCTGAATTGGTGTATTAATTCAAACCATAATATAAGAATATTGCTGATGGCAAAATCTTTGTGAGGTTGGTACACCGTCATGTTTTACTGCCAAACATTACAAAGGGGGGCAAACCTCATGTCCTCCTATTGCTTTCCAGGACGGCTAATACCTCAAAAGGAACAAACACAAACTCCTAGAGAAGGGAGGCTTTACAGTAAATAATAGAGTTGCTTCCCCTGAAAGTGGAATCATTTCACTAAATATTCTTAACTAATATACAAATACAGTTTATAACAAGATCAACATTAATTGGAGGTAAGTTCAAGGAAAGAAAATGTTTCAACAACTGATTTTTAGTTATAATTTAGTGGCATGAATAAATTACAATAGCCTTACAAGCGAGAATTTTCGAATCAGTTAAGATTCCTATCAGTCAGCGAGCGCAGGGCCCAAAATACTACAAACACAATAGAATGCATAGTGAACATAGCAGTTAGGTAAAGCATATGATTGACTATGAACAGCGCCAAATGAAAGAGTACCCATGGCACAAGCAAACAGGAAAACCCAGCCGCACAGGCTGATAGGAGTCTTTGCTTCCCAAGTACGCTGATTCTTCAGTAATATAAGTTGTGTAAGTTGTATATGGAAACAGGAAAGACCCCTAAAAGACTGCGCTAAACTCACGCTGATCGCGTATGCCTATGGTACAGTGTCACACAACGAGCAAAACAAGCACAGGTAAGGTACAGGTATACGTCACATGTAATTTCCCAAATAAGTTTTTGGATCTTTTGAGTCTGTCATATATTAGGTCCGCTTTGGAGGAAAGTCAATACCCAAGAGATCTGCTACGCTACTTAGTCGGTGCACAATGTCGGCATGGTCCCTAATGAGGATGTTCCCGTCAGAAGATCAAGCACCCTTGGCGCGGTCAGCTTTGACCACTTTCCGCGCCTCATAAAGTACTTGGCTTCTGAATTTGGTGAAATCCTCATTAAGGAACGTCCCGGCATAGCCATTGTCTTTGAGTGCAGTTCTCATCTTGTAAAGTTTTTGTCTTGCTCTGTAGGATGTAAATTTAACTACAACATCTCTTGGCCTTGTTCTACTCGCACCAGGTCTACCCACTCTGTGGCTACGATCAATGTCCCGTAACTCAATATCACTCCCAATATCAGCCGCCATCTTAAGAACAATATCATTTGTGTTCTCATTTTCAGCTTCACGATATCCCGTAATGCGAAGATTATTCCGACGACTGTATTGTTCTCCTTGATCAATGGCCTTCTCAAGATTTGACACCTTTGTCAACAAAGCTTGGTTTTCACTCACAAGAGCCTTGTTTTGTTCCTCTAGCGTCGTAGCCGGGCCGGGTAGCGCAATCGGTAGGGCACCTGACTCGTAAGTCAGAGGTCCTGGGTTCGAATCCCGGTCTGGCCACATACTTTCGTTTCTCCTTCCGCTGATTCAAGAAGGGCAGTTGTCAGTTACTGGCGAAAGTATGTGCACTTAGTACTGGTTAACCGCTTAGGAGGTCTAAGCCTGCCCAGGAAAAGTGTGGTTAGGTTAACTGACCGTCCCGACATGACCTTAGTTGTTTACCGTGGACGTTAAGCATCAAATCAACCAACCAACCAAATCTAGCGTCGTAATTCTATCACTCAGGCCCCTAAGTACTCCCTGAACTACACTGTCTTCCATGGTAACTATTTCACCCCTGAAAGTTTCCCTTAGCATGTCCGAAATTTTAACCATTTCAGAGGGCGGGATGGTAATACGAAGCTGAGCTGTAGCTGTACCTGTAGCTGCCGTGGCTATTTCAGACGAAGTCTGCTGCGTAGCCATTTCACTGATGTCTGACATATCTAACTCTGACTCCGAGGATGTAGATAAGTAAGGCTTGTTCTTCTTAGGGTCAGCAGTAAACTCTGGAGCTGATAGTTCTCTTTTTTTGTTAGCTGCACTTGTACTCGGAGTACCACTTACATTCATGCCTTATTTTTGCACATCTACTGTACGTTTTGAATTTTTTTGCGAGGGGAGGTGTAGGCTCTAATTTTCAATGGTCCGGTTAATATTACCGTTAAGTCAAAAGTGCAAGCGTTTAACGCATATCAAAAACTCAACAAAAGCACAATAGTCTATTAATAGAACAAGAAGGCCTACCCATATTACAAAGTATATATTCCAAAACCGAAATCCAAAAGTCCACAAAGTAAGAAATTATCACATTCTTAAGTACATCAACAATGCCTGTCCAAAGAAGAACCTCCAGAAAGTCAGGAAAAGTCACATAATGTCTAAAAATCCCTTCGCAAAATCAAAACAAGAACCACACCGCCATTTTGTTAACGGTAAAAAAAGACAGTTTTTATGTTGCGAGCAAATGTTAATACCCCGAAAACTAGTAGATATACAGCCATCATACTTAGAATTTTGACGGTATTTGTTGGAACTACGCCACGGAAAATCTATGAGGGTGAAATGTTAACACAACCATCTGCGCAACTCCTCTTTCGAGCCCTGTTACGCACTTTGATTTGTAAGGTGATTTGGTTCATTTTTAGGGACAGTAACTCTGCCATGTTTGTCTCAAAGGTAGGGCGTCTGACTTATAAACCAGAGGTCCTAGGCTCGATACCCGGTCCGGCCACTTTCTTCCATTTCTCCCTCCGTTGATTCAAGAAGTTACTGGTGAAAATAAGTGCACTTAGTACTGTTTAACCGCTAAGGCGGTCTAAGCCTGCCCTGGAGTAGCGTGGTTATGTTAACTGACTGTCCCGACATGAACATAGCTGTTTGCGGTGGCTGTTAAACAATAACACAACATAACACAACAACTTACCTCAAAAAGTTTGCTCCGCTGGGAGCAGATTCTCCAGTGGTAAGCAAAAAATATGGCGTGCGCTCTTGTGATGAAACAATAAGCGCAGCCTAGTGAGTTCACTAAAAAAAAATCTACTATACAGACATTTTTGGTGGGCAATTCGACTATGAAAACATCACAGCCTAGTGTCCGTGTGTGTGTGTGTGGGGGGGGGGGAGTGATATAGGGTGAGCCGGGGGAACTATAAGAGGGGGGAACTACTCTCTGACACGTAACAGACACCATTAGATGATTCAAGATAAAATGATTCAAGCTATAAAGATTATAACGTACCTGTTTTCCCCCTTGGCATATATGAGCCCGCGACGCGAGAAAACCAACAAAGTGGTTGTGCGCCCAGCGCAGACTCAGATCAGCCTGGGCATCCGCCAATTCTGACCAGAGTCTCCGCTGTCCGCATAGAGATAGCTTAGACCCTTAGCTACCCTTTACGCGCAAAGCCAAGACTTTGATCAGACTGGGCGGATGCCCAGGCTGATCTGAGTCTGGGCTGAGCGCACAACCACATAGTTGGTTTTCACGCGTCGCGTCTCATATGCACTATTTAACGTTATTCAGCCATTGCCGTTTAGGTTTGCATTGTTTAAACATGTATTCCGATATTGATTTTATTCACCAGTCAAAAAAGAACGAAATAAAAAAAAGATCAAACAATGCATATTATCTACAGCATATTATCTACAGTTATAGGCCATTTTTTGGTAATTTTTTGTACAGGATTGAATAGACAAAAGCAAAAAATTGACATGATAAAATTCTGAAAGTCAGTTTCCAGTTATGTATTAGTTTGACAATACTAGTGGAGAAAAAAAATCAATTTAGTCTGGTTGCCAAATGATGATTTTAGGTGCAACCCCAAAAAATAGTCCGCACAAAATGTCTTTGCACAGATGTGTTCACCAACAAGTCCGTACACTGAAACTGAATGATGCCACCTTGGCATCATTGGGGAAATGAAAATATTCAAGATGGCGTCCAAGATGGCCGCCAAGGGATAAAATCCTCAATATCTTCTAAAGTATGCGGGTTAGAAACATACTTTTGGTGGCTACGTATAGGTTTTCGAGGTCGAGGAATCGATTGAGCATGTTAAAAATTATTTCAAACGAATCAGTTACAAAATGGCGGACAAGATGGCCGCCAAAACATAAAAATCTCCATATCTTCTTTAGTATACGGGCTAGAAACATGATTTTGATGTCTGCGTCTAGGTTTTCGGGGTCAAGGAATCCAATAAGCATGTTAGAATTTACTTCAAGGCACTTAGTTACACAAAATGGCGGACAAGATGGCGGACGATGCATCGATTACGGCACTGAATGTCGGAGAAATGCATTTTTGACAGCAGAATTCAGGTTTTAGAAGTATATGAACCCGGAAGTTTGAAATTATAAATTCTATGACTATAAAAAACCGAAGTCATAAAGACCACATTTTGCATCTGATAGTGTTACTACCAAGGAGATCTTGATGATCCATAAGAACCCAGTCCCGGAAGGGATGAACAGTCCCGTCTAGAAAATTTCAGTCGCAACAGAAAGAGATTGACATCTCGATCATTCATTATTATTTTGAGAATATCGTTTCTAATGGCTTTCTTTGCTCATAATTCCATGCTTGTACCATTTGGCAAAGTAAAATGATACAAAAAAATCAAGAACTAATACAACCAGACCCAACATGACAAAAGTTCGCGAAAGACAAGCATGGCAAATCGAGTGAACAGCCCTTTCTTAGACATTCAGCCCCAATTGAAAACAACAGTAACTTTTATTTTACCTATTTAATACTTTGAACATGTTGAATAGGACAAAACAGAAAACAAACTAGGCAGCTATTAGATAATCATATTGCTAGAAAACCACAGACAAGCGGATATAAGAAAACGTAACATTGAGGAACCGCAACAGAAGTATCGCCTTGGAACGGTTAGTAATACATTACTGGGAAGAAGTTGACTAGTTTTACATAGTCCAAGCCTTCGCCTTCTGCTTCTGCAGTGGTTCAAAACATTTAGTCAACATTTGGTCTGCATAAAGGTTACCCAACCCATCAATGAAACATCACAGACAGCACATAAATCTAGGATAAAACCTGTGATGAATTAAAGATGAGGACTCGACAGAAACAACGTATTTGCGACACCTGGAGAAGATCCCTCAGATATCAAACAACAATCCTGAAGCAAAAGAAACCACCAGTTGAACCCTTGGATGGCCAAGCAGTGGGGCAAAATTTTGATCTTGACACAAAGGGTTTATTACTTTGATTGCTTCGTTGATTTTAAGTTTTGTAAGAAAAATCATTTTTCCCCTGACTTTACTTCTTTATCTGTATATTAGCCTTTAAGCAGGGGTAAATAACCCAGAAGGATAAAATTCCAATCGTAACAGTAAAAAAAGCCTGTTTACTTTCATATTTTGTCAGAAGTTTAATAAAAATCGCTTTCAGCACCTTGCGCTAATATTATCTCAGTGTTACACTTAGAGCAAATGAGCTAGAAGCAGGTATAAACAAACCCTTGGCGACAAAAGTTTGACTCTGCCAGGAAACTTTATTACAGTTTTGGAAAATCCCTTTCAGAGCTGGTTCTAACTGCTTGTACCTTTTCTTTTCCAAATGTAAAGTCGGTTGTTCAGTTTGTCTATAAAGTATGCGACCCGGGTTTGGGGGCATACGTGACCCAACGTTTATCTATGCGTATTTAAATCTTTTGAGGAATTTGAAATATAACATGAAAATACCAACTAATGTGTACTTCAGTGGTTCAGAAGAAGAGGACCTTTTAGACAACGGTGACATCTTTGGCCGCAAGCATTCATACCGACTTTCGTTCTCTCAAACGAATAGAAGTATAGCTATACATCAAATTACCCCAGTAGCCTTTGTTCCGTTGGAGCAGTGGGTTGTTAGGTTCTCATTGTGTCTTTGGCATAGCACTATTATGAAAGGTCGGACTAAATTCTATCCTTGTGCCGTCTTTTGACCATCCTTGATTCTAGTCAGGTAGCCTTTTTTAGTTGTTGTCAGATACAGGATTCAAACCCCCGACTGCTAAATTCTCTAGACACTAAAAAATGATTTTGATCAGCCCAGCGGCGTCGGAGAAGAATCTGTTTGAATGTATGGGTGGTCTAAGCTGACGGACTATGAAGTCAGTTTATGCTTTCAGCGTTCCCATAGCATTGCTCGGAAGATTCAATCAGGTAAGAATACTTGTAGAAACTGGCATGACAAGTATGCACTGTTTAAGCTAAAACAGTTTAAATGTGCAAATACAAATTTGCAGTCCATTGTCTATAATTATGGGTAGTACTGTCTCCTTTATACCTAAAAGAACTGGGAAAATACGAAATTTAAAAAAAAATGTTTACAAAATTGTTACTGCTTTGAAGAACGTATGAACTTTTCTGATATGTAAATTTAAATATACTCGAAAAAAATATTAAAGGGTCAAACTTTTACCCCGCGATTTTTTGAACATTTCAAACATTTGGTAAAATAAATCATTTCCAACTTCCATTTCATCAGTCAGGTATATAACCTTTAAAAGTTAAAAAGAATATAACTTGAAGCAGTTATAAAGTGCCATATTAACCACTAATTTTAAAGTGAGGCTGTAGAAAATAACTTATTTAGGTTATATCTGAAATTATCTAGGCCAATTTTAGATTTGCAATCTCAAAGAAATAACTGTTTTAAGTTAAAAAGTAGTTAATTTCCTGATCTTCAAGGGCCTTGCGTACCAATTTCTAGACAATGCGTACAGAATTTTATTGCTTATCATAAAGTTATGTAAGAGGTCTTTCAGGGAAAATTACCCATCTGACCATAAAAATTACTGTAACTCCAGAATTTGAAGGTGAAAAAAGACACTTTAACTGAAACAGGTTACTTTTGCTTTAGTCGCAAAAAATTATAACTGCTTCGAGTTATAGTTTTTTAAACATTTATAGGTTATGTACCTGACTGTTCATTCATTTTACAAGTTTTGTACACATTTTATCTTGACCAGGTCCAGACTTCAATCAATACTACCCTCAAAATCAGAGTTTTTTGAAGTCCATAGGGAACAAATTCGCCAAAATTTTCGATTTCGCCAATTCATGATTTTTTTTTAAAATTGCTCAATAGTCATCAAGTTTAATCATTTTTAAGGTCAGCAAGCTATAAGAAGTTTAAAACTCATAGCAATTTTAGAAGTTATTCCCGACAAAACTGGCACACTATCAATTCTCTATGGGAATTCAAACAACTTTCATTTTAGGGGTAGTTTGACTTAAAGCTTGGTCTTAGTCAAGACAAAGGCTATAGGTTCAAGCTTCATGTGTATAATACTTGTAAAATAAATAAAATGGAAGGTGGAAATGATTTATTTTATCTAATGTTTGAAATGTTCAAGAAATCGCGGGGTAAAATTTTGACCCTTTAATATTTTTTTCGAGTATATTTAAATTTACATATCACAAAAGGTCATAAGTTCTTCAAAGCAGTAACAAATTTTGTAAACATTTTTTTTTTTAAATTTCGTATTTTCCCAGTTCTTTTATTTATTGATTTATTTTACCAAATGTTTGAAATGTTCCAGAAATCGCAGGGTAAGAGTTTGATCCTTTAATATTTTTTTGAGTATACATCCCAGATGCTAAAACTGGCTGTGATATGGCACGAGCCTGCGACGTTCACATCACTATTCACTAGTATCGACCAGGAGCTATAATTTTAAAGGACGAAAGCAACCATCAAATATATGTTTCTTAACCAGAATTTTAATTGAAGAAAGTAAAATAGTTAAGAGAATAAAACACATTTCTGGTAGCCTTTAGGTCATTACTCGTAACAATAGCTTTCTGCAATGACTAAAGCTTAGTCAACGGGGTTATCTGCCTCTGCCTGCACTAGGTTCTTGTGACCCATTATGGTCCTCTTGTTAAAACACTGTCAGAATGGGGCTTTTATCACTTCATTTTATATTTATTAATCTTCTACATGCAAAATCTGGATTTCTAATACGAAAACCTGAATTCTGCTATCGGAAAGTGGATTTCTCCGACATTCAGTGCCTTGACCGTTGCATCGTCCGCAATCTTGGCCACCATTGTGTGTAACTAAGTGCCTTGAAGTAAATTCTAACATGCTTATTGGATTCCTTGACCCCGAAAACCTATAGGCAGACACCAAAATTATGTTTCTAGCCCGTATACTAAAGAAGATATGGAGATTTTTATGTTTTGGCGGCCATCTTGTCCGCCATTTTGTAACTGATTCGTCTGAAATAATTTTTAACATGCTTAATCGATTCCTCGACCTCGAAAACCTATACGTAGCCACCAAAAGTATGTTTCTAGCCCACATACTTTAGAACATATTGAGGATTTTATCCCTTGGCGGCCATCTTGGACGCCATCTTGAATATTTTCATTTCCCCAATGATGCCAAGGTGGCATCATTCAGTTTCAGTGTACGGACATGTTGATGAACACATCTGTGCAAAAACATTTTGTGCGGACTATATTTTTGGGTTCTCGTCCCGGAACCCAGACTAATTTTATCACCAATAATAAAAGAGAAAATCTGCAAAATGACCTGTTTTATAGCCAGCAAACGGCCTATACCTATTTTATTGACCTCAGTATAAAAAAAATCTAAAGATTTCCCGTAGCCTAATGGCCGAATGAGGTAGTAGGCGTTATAAGCCCACTGTATCTTTGGCACACCATATGAAAGGCAAAGCCCATCCCTCTATTTTCGCTGCCCTAACCTTCCTTGATTCGAAATAGGTACCCAGTTATGCTGGGATGACAGAGAGGGATCCCAGTCGCCGGTTGGCCCAATCCGAATTCGAACCTGCGACCTTCTGCACCAGAATCTTGTCGCTGTTACCACTCGACCACGGCGCCTCTCTGGTAAGTACATGAATGAAAACCAATGACATGGTTGCTCAGCAGGCATACAACGTCAAAATGACGTCGTACTGACGTCGATGCGACGTTATGACGTCATGTGTCTACTTGGGGTCTAATTTACATATATGCTTTGGCCATATCATTAATTTATAAATGAACAAACATAATTAAATGGGTAATGTATCATCAAAGTAACGACCCCATAGAAAACACTAAAACCTCTATTAATATTAATTTTACCTTATGTTAGGTCAATCTTTATTGGGTATTTTCTGCAACTCAAGTTGAATATCTTCCTCATTTCTAGGAAATAAGTCAACCAATTTAGAACAAGATCGGGGTCCACATGATATACATTTAAAGAAGAGAAAGTGATATAGTGTTATTAGTTTCACTGTTGTGAATGTATCATGTAAACTGATCCTGCATATCATTTTGCACGACAGACAGCGGCGGACAACGACTACATGAATGTTTGGGGGTTTTACGACCTTTTTCAACATATTTTCAGTCATACTGCACAGACTGACATACTGATGTGTGTAAATTGACCGAAAAGGCGAACTCGGAAGCTCCGAAAAGTGTACAATACAAGGACCCATTTTTTGTTAATCGCTTATTCTATAATGACGCGGCTCAATCAAGAAAACATTAGCAAAACAAAAAAATGCACAAAGAAGCATCGATCTGACGGTCTGGATGAGAGATTGATCCCTGATGGAAGTATTGTCCATACTCTAACAGTTCAGAGGCCCGTTTCTGAAAATCGGTGAACAGCAGTTTGTCATGATTGTCATGATTCGTACAGAACCACATTTCGAAATCTAATCACCATTTGTGTGACTATGTAGCAAATGATTTACTGAACTTGAAGCAATATTCTAATAGAGAATTCGCAGTTTCCGTCACAATGTCAAAAACTTCTCCACCACGTTTTAGTCCTTGCGATTTTTTGAAAATGGGGGTAAAATGGGGGGTGTGGGAGGGAGCGGGGGTACATGAGCATTCTCTGCTGCAAGGAAAAACATTGTAATCGTTTCGATATCAAACCTTAAATGGGTGTATTGAATACAAGAAAAGTATGTCCAGATACCATTCTCTAATGACTTTGCTCAAGACAAAGCATGTGGTCCGTTAGAAGTTGGACTTAGTAGATATATGAGCCGCGACAAAACAGAAAGAACAAAAAGGCATGTGCGCACGATCTGCCTGGGCCTCCGCCAAGTCTGATCAGAGTCTTCGCCGTCCGCATGGAACTAGCTTAGACACTTAGCTACCATTTACGCGCATAGCGAAGACTCTGATCAGACTGGGTGACTTCCCACTTTGCTGGTTCTGTCGTACAGATTATTTGTGCAGAATGACACTAAAATGTGTGCAAAATACTACCAAAATGTGATAGTTTGGTTACATTCTGTCTGTTATTCCCGGTAACTGGTAGTTTAAGCGGTGGTCTGCTAAGCTAGCTTATCGGTCCGCGTTCAACTAAATGCGGAATTCTTGTCAGGCGTAAACAGGCTTCCACCGCTCACAACCCTGTATGGTTTACCACCGTTTCGGCGGGGAATACAAATTCACCGAATACAGTACTTGTTTAGATCTTAACATATAACGGTTTACCTTGCAGATCGGTAAATATATCACAAAGAACTGAACGTAACACAGAGCATCAGATGATCAAAATAGACTAATGTCTATTCAAGATAAAAAGATTAGACTTACCTGTTTATGTGTAGTGTTCGAGTGCACGCTATTTGAAGTCAATGCCGCTTTGTATTGTATCATATTGATTTTGCTCGTCAGTCAAAAAACCTATAAACTTAAACTGTTATGCAGACATGTATGATCGACAGGACAAGGTCGGTGCCAGGAGGTGCAGCCCTGGGCCTTTTTTGGAGACCGGCATCGTTATGAACTTATGAGATTTGGAACAACAACATAATTATCAAGTTACATTGAATTCAATTCTTAGAAATGATAAATACATGAACATCTACGCTATTTCTAAGAACTGGAATGAGAACCAAAAGCACGGGTTGTAAGCCTAGAAGATATCGTTAAATATTAATTGGTTGGTTGGTTGTTCTGGGTTTAACGGCTCTTTGAGACCGTATTTCAGTCTATATCGAGCCGTCTCCCATAGAGAGGGAGAAAGAAAAGAGATAGGATAGGTGACAGAAAACGTCCAAACCATCCCCGACCGCATCTACTGCAAGAACAGTAGGCCCTTGTCCTACTATCATCCAAATTAGAAGCTTACTTCAGGTCCTGATACTTTAAATTGTAAATTGAGCCGCGACACGAGAAAACCAACAATGTGGTCGTCCGCCCAGCGCAGACTCAGATCAGCCTGTGCATTCACCCAGTCTGAGCAGAGTCTTCCCTAAGCGCTTAAAGGGTAGCTGAGGGACTAAGCTACCTTCATGCGGAAAGCGAAGACTCTGATCAGACTGGGCGGATGCCCAGGCTGATCTGAGTCTGCGCTGGACGCACGACCACATTGTTGGTTTTGTCACGTCGCGGCTCAATTATTCATTGTGAATCGATTAATAAAATATTGTTTAAACCAATTAGAAGCACGCCCAGGCGCAGAAAGTTACCCAGCACCATCGCCCGACCGCAACAATCCCACGTTAAATGTCAAACACACACACAATCAAATCGGGTGGATGGAGGGCTTACGATTTTGCGTCCTTTTTAACAGTATTTCAGTCATATCAGGACAATGGGAGGGTGAAAATGAAAAGCAGTGTGCAATGTACTCCCGTTTACGGTTGAAAAGATTTTCGCCTCTAGCGGGAATCGATTCGGGACCGCTAGATCAGTAGGGCAGCGTTTAAGCCAATGCACTACCGGGATCCAGTTAAATGGGTAATACACCACTGATCTAACGACCCCATAGGAAACGCTTTAGGTCGTCATCGTTAATATTTACTGTGTATATTCTCAGAAATGAAACAAACAAAATATTATCATCATTTCTAGGAAAATGAGTCAGCCTTTTCAGAAAAAAGATCGGAGCCCAGGTGAAACTGTGTGTTCGGGGTTTACAGTAAAACAGGTTACATGTACATTGTAACCACCCCTTCTCCTTAGAATTATATCACTACTAACTGTTATAATAATTCTATTTAATATGAAGTTTGACTTTTGTATGGTTTTGCGGTACTAGACCGCAGAGACTTTTCTTGTTTTTAATGCTCTAGTACGTGCTTGTACATGTAACTACGTTTATTTTCTGGCTTAATATGATCATCTCACGAGGAAAGGAGGGAGCTGGTCCCTATGCTGGATGCATACTTGTGTGGGAGCAATTTGTGTTTTTACGCTTCGAAGTGCTCCAGATAAGAAGGGTAACAGGGATACTTTAGGGATAATGTTTTGATATTTCTCCACTAAAACATATGTAGTGAAGGTCGCAGGTTCGAATCCAGGTTGGGCCAGCCGGCTGGAAAACTCTCTCTGTCAACCCAGCAGTAAATGGATCCTTGTTTTTGAATCAAAGAAGAATAAGGCAGCGGAAGGAAATGTAGCGGCTACTCCTTTCTTATGCTGTGTCCAAGATATAGTGGGCAACTAACCTCCACTACCCATATAGCCACTAGCTATTGGGAAGCTTTACCATTACCCTTTTAGTAGCTCAATCGGTAAGACTGGTGGCTCTGTATGGTTAGGCGCAGTGGCGGCAGGCGGCTATGGCTCAAAACTTAGCGTCGTCCAGTGGGTACTTATGCAATTATAGATGTGATATCCAATCTCAAGTAGGTAATGACTTAATAGGGCCATGAAACAGCAGGAAAACATAGGGTGTGTTCTTCTCTTTAGTAGAGAATAAAAAAGCCACATCATGTGACTTCAACCAATGTGGCAATTTTGTCATGTGATAGTCAGATCATCTTTCTCATCTAGCCTTTACAGAGAAATCAGACTATGGCTTGGGTCCCTTCCATACAGGTGGCTGATGTGACAAGCGAAGGCTCTGATCAGACTGCACTAATGTGCAGTCTGATCAGAGAATTTGCTCGGCACCAATGCCACATTGTTGGAAATCACATGATGTGGCTAATATGTCTTTTAATGCATAATTGAAAATACATTCATTGTTAATTGTATCAATACTCTTCAATATTCTTGCTATATTTACTATTATTAAAATAAAAAAAAATGGTTTTGTTTGTAATTTACTTCTATTGGACGCATTACTGGATTGTATAACCAGAGGACAACAACCCACTGTAATTATTTAAGGTTTCCCAATTTTCAGAATTTTTTAGCAAACTTTGGTATGACCTTGCTTTTGTAGATGGAATGGCAAACAGAGAAGGCTCCCATGGGAACAGTCTAATCAGCATCTTCAGTGTTTGTCCCAATACTTATATGTTTTCAGTATATCAAAATAATGAAACAAACATCCGAGGTAGAAAAAAAACAGCGTGACAAAAGTGTCACACCGTACTTAGGTAAGCCGGAGCATTTTCAGGAAAACGAAAGTGAAACTATTATTTTTAGGAAATTTATCTCGGGACAACATCCCGTTAAATAATCATTTGATAAATACATGCGAATAAACCTGTACACGCTAGGCCTTCCGAGGGTTTCAGGAAAACGAAAATGAAAGTAATTTATGAAATTCATCTCCGGTTAACATCCAATGTAGAATAATCACAGTTAAATCAGAACTTACGCAGACTTCCTAATCTTGAGACAACAAAGAACCTCTTCTTCAGGTATTGTTATGTTTCTTTTAATTTTGGTAATTATCTTCTTTATTTTCTTATTATTTTTACACCATTTTAATTAATGACTAGGAAGTACTCAACAAACGAGCCACAGTACGAAGAAATGCAATTAAGAAGTACGGTCCCTTTTTTGCACCGGTGCTCTCTTGGAGTGGTGCACATGCTGATCACAGGGATACATGTGAGCTGCGACACGACAAAACCAACAAAGTGGAATGTGCGCCTAGCAAAGACTCAGATCAGCCTGGGCATCCATCCGGTCTGATCAGAGTCTTTGCTGTTTGCTTAAAATTAAATGTACGTACCTAAGGGTCTAAAGGGTCCGAACTACCTCCATGCGGACAGCGAAAACTGTTCTGACTGGGGAATGCCCAGGCTGATCAGAGTTTTGCTGGGCGCTCATGCTACATTGTTGCTTTTGTCGTGTCATGACTCGTATACAATGTGTACCATTTTGATTCAAGCACCTGTGTGCTGACGTGAGTGTTTTCTTTAACGTGATACAGTATATAAGCGATTAAAGTTTATGGGTTCACCTTCCTTATTTTCCTCCATTTTTACAAAGAAGAACAATTTCGTAACTTCCTGTTCGCTCCGAATGAGGATGAAGACTTTCCAAAAGGGGGTCTTCTCTCAAAGGAAAGAATTTGCTCCATTTGGAGCAATTGTTGTTTTGAGAGATGATCCCCGATTACATGAGAGCAAAATTGAAAATGGCAAGGCTGCTTCCCTGATAGTGTGTCCATGTGCTTAAGTTTCAAGTTTATTGACAAATTATTTGAGTGAATGCGTACACCTTCATCGCTGTTTCTGTTTTTTTTTTTTTTTTTTTTTTTTTTTGTAATTTCCTAAACGACAAACCCCCTCCGGAGGGAGCAAATACTTTCCTTTTAAGAGCTGGTCCCTTTTCAGGACAGAAGGGATATAACAATGAAAATGGTAAAGTTGCTGTCCCTGAAACTGTACACAAGTAAAGCCTGATTTTTAATTGTTTATATGGTATATTTTAAATTGTACCTGTCATTGTTAGGCCCTTTTTATTCTGGCGGAGGAGCCCCGTAAAGTCGCAAGTCACAATATTAATCCGCGTCATGCAGAAGTGTAAAAAGTGTACTTAACATATTTGCGAGCCCCGTCCGTGAATCAGTGCAGTCTAGCTGGGGTTTCTTTTTTTTGCGTGTAGTTTCCTTAGGGTTACGTACATGTACATGCTGTGTTCGAGAAAAAAAACTGCTCTGATAAGACTTGTCTTTCGCATCCCAGTTATAATTTGTACGTCAATAGGGGCTGGTGGTCGGTCGATGGTGCTGTTATAATTTCCAGTGTCTGGGCGTCCTACTTATTTGGATAAAAGTGGGGCAATGGCCTACTGTGCTAGCAGTAGGTGCGGGTGGGGATTTGGGGGGTATTTTTTTCTCGTCTGTCATTTCTCTTTTATTTACCCCTCCCCCCCGTCGGGGAGACGACCCTATATAGACCCCCCCGTCTGGGAGACGACCGTATGTGAACTTCCCCCCCCCCCCCCGTCTGGGAGACGATCGTATATAGATTGAAATACTATCTCACAGGGCCATTCAATCCAAAACAACCAGTCAACAAAATGAACGTCAATACAGGCTGGACTAGGACAAACCCTCGCATACCTGCAGTCTGTGTCTGTTGGGTAGAAACTTTTCTATTCTGAAAGAGGCATGAATGTACCCAGGAAATTATCGCTTTATCTATATTTGATGGAGCAGGTTAGATACGTAAATCACGCAATATTCAAAATGTCCTTTTTATTGCTAAAGGCTGGCACTGATTCAAAACCATAGGTAATGTAAATAATGAAGCAAGGCGGAAGTAATGCAAGAGTACATCTTCACAAAAACTCGAAACTGAAAGTAGACTATGGTGCACATTTTACGTTAATACTAGAAATTCGGGTACAAATACAAAACGTTAACTCTGTATCAATATTTACATGATCACTCTAAACGGTATAACTCATAGTTGACAGTGTATTTGTCAAAGTTTGCTTTTTCATACATGAAAATTTATTTAGCTATCAAAATACGGATTCATCTTAAGTACAATGACTCAATTTTTGAAAACTTCGAATTATCAAGGCGAATGGGTACACGCTTAGGGGAAGATAAATGGTGGGAAAAACATGAATGCCCACCCAGCCCACTGATGCAAACAGGAAGTCACAAAAGTCTTTTCCCTTTGTAAAAATGGTACAAAATAAATAAAGGCGCATCCACTCACCTTAAAAATACTTTTCAGTAGAAACCTAATACTTGATAGGATGAGTACACTCTCCCCACGTTCTTTAATTTTGCCGAAACGAAATGCCAGAAACCCAACAGAACGAGAAGAGAGTATACCCCAACATTACCTAAGAAGCAAAAATAAACTTGTATATTTCACCACTAAATGTTCAAAAGCAAAATATATCTGATGAACTATCTCAATGTACAAGTTCAGCGTTCCGTACATGGTGTAAGTACCATACCCTACAGGCACACCGCGCCGAATCAGCACTCAATCAACGCTGATTCAATGTCATGACGTCGAATCAACGTCGATCCAATGCTGCCCAAGCGCCGTGTGCCCGATGGGTAAATATCTATGGAAATGCGCATTTCGTTTGTGTGTAAATCAGTGCATCCCTACCGTGGCGTCACATATAAATGGAATGGTGGAAACCAATGACACGCCACCATCAACAAACATGCACTGGTTACTAACTAAACCATAATTGCAAAATCTGTATTGAATTGTAATTTAGCTAAAAAGATAAATATTTTGAGACAGTCCAGTGTGTCTACCTCATTAGACAAAATTCCACAACATCCTGAAAATAGCAACTGACAAGCTGGCGAGTTCGAAATGAATAACAGGAAATATTCTAAACCAAATCGAACAATTAACTTTTTCCAGAAAATATCCCTAAATAAAAACAAAAGATAAAAAAAGTCTTGCCGACCTACCGACCCTAATTTTGTTGGGCTTGTCATCGGAAACATGGCTATTTTTTTTTTCTTGGCCGTACATGGAAGATTAGTGTCCAGCGGCGCTGAGAAACGCGCGTCTGTCGCACTTAATTTGGTAAGGTATGTTTATATTCCAAAGTACGTTGACAATCAATCAAGATACAAGCCATAAAAAATCCTTCTCGTATAACTTGCCTTTCGCCTGTATTAGAATGCCAAGCCTAGTTAATGGGAGATCAGAATGTTTTAGTCCTATCACTCCGGTTTTCGCACACCATTGATGAACAGTCGGCTGAATTGAAGTGAAACATTCTTGAAAAAAGGCCGTAAAACTCAACGCAGGGCAGCTAACATTATCACAGGTCAACATTAGGAGGGATTTAGAGGAGTAATTATAATATACCTTTTCTCATTTCTCGATAGAAATATATACTGTAACCCCTCATAAGAACCGTTTCAGCGATACGTTACTTATGAGGGATCACAACATATGCTTTTACGGAGAAATATAGAAAGGGATCCCTGTACCCCTTCTTATAATTATCTGCAGCATATTATTATTATCATATATATAGCAGCATGTTTATGTTTCAGATTCATCTCCGTCTGTGGTGCATACTGGTTGGATGATATTCATTTGTTCTGGAAATGACCAATCTTAAATAGGTAATCTGATATTAGAACAACCTTTTCCGTTTTTGTTATTTCACATGACAATGGCGTGTTGCACGGGTAAAAAATTAAATACAAGTAACAAGCACAATTAATATACAATTACTGTAGCAACGCACAATTCAGTCAGGTCAGTTTGGCAGTCCTACGGTTGGTCAAACCTGGTGTCAGAATACGAAATAGAGCTAAGAAGTACGAAAGGGCAATAGGGCAATATACCGTATTAATTTAATCATGAACTCCACACCCCACCGAAGATCCTACCTTTAACGGAAAATCCGGAAATTTTTTACACCAAGTTAAAACACAGAACACAGGTAGCCAGCCTACACGTGGAGTAGATAGAAGAATGAACAGCTCTTTCTGTTCCAGGTTAGATAGGGCTAGGTGGTCAAAAAGCTTGCCTAAACCAAACAGGCATATAGTAGGCACCTTGAACAACTATCTTGCCTATGTTCTATTACCTGTGTATTATAAAAAACTTTCATAAAAATAAAAGAGTACTTACACGTCAAATAAGGCGATTGATCGAAGACTTAAAGATATACAGTTAAGCTGCACAACAAACAATAATGTCGATAAAAAACAGCAGAAGCACCGCCTGAGAACGGTCAGTAATATATTTCCGGAAGTTGAAATGAATCGACTTTAATGAGCTTCCTTTTGGATTTTCTTCCCTAATTCTATACTGTTCAGTAATTTCTGACCCATTATTTAGACCGCTTATCAGGTGGCTTAAATAGGATGCGAACAGTAAGCACTCAAAGCAGTCTGCACGGATGCACAAGCTGATCTGAGTCTTGATGTTCGTATCTTTTTAGCGTGCCACAGCTTACGTCAGTTTAATTTCGCTTATTATATAAGTTCTTTCACGATATGGTCTTTCATTCCAGTTCAAACGAGCGTTTTTTTTTATTTTTCTTTGCTGTTGTTTTTGCTGGTAAAAAGAACATTGCTAAACGACTTCAGTTTTCTGTTCCTAAAGTGTTATTTGCAGTTTATGCCTGATGGTTGAACAAGGCCATACGTAGTGATAAGCTCTATATAAATAATAAAACTGTTTTTCAGATCTGGATGGATGAGGACACAGAAAAATCACATAGGAATAAATTGGTCCAAGGCCGCCGGCACGTACAAAGCGAGGATGCTGCTAGAACAATAACTGGGACTGAAGAATGTGACCAAGCAGTGCGTCCAAAAGATTACCGAACTCCCCCTTATAGAAGGGTTAGATCAGCCAATTTAACGGCACGTTCGAGTCGAACAGACGACAGAAAAGAATACGTAGGTCAACCCGAGTACATCCCACCACACAGCCGTGAGGCACGGGGAAAACAAGACCCTCATGTAAAGGACAATAAAGTTGTAGTTAACAAGAAGAGTGAAGATTCACCAGATTCAAGACCCGGTAAAATGAACGAAAAAAGTAATGCTATTGGCAGGAGAACTCATAACAAACGAGTATGGGATAATACGACATTGAATAGACATTTTCTTGAAAATCTTTTGTACAAAAAGCCGGAGCATATAGGAAAGGTTTTTTCAGAGAGATATAAAGACTTTGTTCAGGTAATGAAAAAATGTTCAAAAGACGGCTATGTCATAAACGTTTTATTTAGGTTGTTTTCAAAAATAGCCTCCTCCTGTTCTGAAAGCGTAATAACACTCAACAGTGCACTGCATGAGTCACTTTTTATTGAAAACAATGTTGTTTCATATTTATTGTCATTGCTTGGAAGTGCATGTGAAAACATTGATGCTGTAAGAAACGCATTACAGTTAATTACCTGCATGGCAAATAATTCTATCAATTCTATTGTAGGTTTTTACAGTGTTCTTACAGTTCTTTCAGAACTCGTTGAAGAAATACGAGCATCCGACGTGTGCTCCCACATGATAGTAGCAGAAATAGAAGACTTCGATCACATTCGATCACAAATTCTTACTATTCGACGAAGAACTGAGAAAATGAAGAAAACCAAAGAGGATATTTATAAACCTCCTGATGACTTTCGAACAGTAAGTGTTGTGCCAACTGCCACAGAGCTGTTGACAAATAAGCAGCCATTCTTAAGGAAAAATAAAGCCTATGGATCGTTCACTGACGTAGAACATTACTTAGATGTTCAGTTTCGTCTGCTTCGAGAAGATTATATTGCACCACTTCGAGAAAGTATTCACGAGTACAAAACAAACTTTCAAGAAATCCAGCAAGGCAACAAACGTATTAGAGACATTCGCGTTTATACTGGTGTCCGTATAGCCGGAACTACAGTCACTGCTGATGGCATAGGTCAGCTCTTGACATTTGACACGTCAACAACTCAGCGGGTCAACTGGGAGCACAGCAAGCGCCTCAACTACGGCAGCCTATTGTGCCTGTCTCATGACAAGTTCAGCACAATATGGTTCGCAATAGTAACTAACAGAGAAGTTCAGGATTTGCAGCTTGGAATTGTGGAGGTTCAGTTTACATGTGGAATGAAATCTCTCTTCGCTATTGCAGAACATGAGTTTCTAATGGCAGAATCAGATACCTATTTTGAAGCTTACAGACACAATCTTCTTGCATTGCAGACCATAACAACACTACCATTCAGCAACTATATAGTTAATTGTCAAGAACAAATTGACGCACCCGCATACCTGATTAAACATGAGAGTATAACCTATGATCTGACTCTTCTGGCAAACGAAAACATTAAATTCCAAATAAGCAATTCCGGCAGGATTGAGTTTGCAGACAAAATTGTGGAAAACAAAAATCATGAAAAAAATCCGAACGAAATACCGCAACAGCCTCAAATAAAAAGAGACCCAGATTTAAATAGTGTTGCAGTCCTTGCTGAGAGACAATGGCCAACTCCGTCTTCCATTGGGTTAGATGACTCACAATTCCGTGCGGTAAAGAACGCTTTGTCGCACGAGTTTTCTATCACGCAAGGCCCTCCTGGTACAGGAAAGACATATGTAGGACTTAAAATTACCAGAGCTCTTTTGGCTAATAAGAACGCATGGTGTAACAAAGACAGTCGACAGCCAATGCTGATTGTGTGCTACACAAATCATGCTCTAGACCAGTTCCTTTGTGGCATTCATGAATTTTTCAGTGGCAAAATTGTTAGAGTCGGAGGGAGATCTTCAAGTGAACTGATGCAAGAACATGGTATTAAAACAATGTACAGGCTTATTTCGGACGAAGTGTTGGAAGAGGCCTCAGTATTAAGGGACATCAAAGATAAAACGAAAGAACGCATTGACGAAATAAAAACCGAATTAAGTATGGCCGATGAAAGACTTTTAAAGGAGGCCCAGCTTAGAAAGAACATCGGAAGGTTATATCGCTCTTTGAGGTTTGGTTTCGATGTTCAGGTATTTCAAATAAATAGAAACATGAGCCATAAACGTCAGTTTGATAGAAACAAGAGCCGCAAACGTCAGTTAGAACCAGCTCACTTTGATGTAATAGAAGAATGGTTGGGTCGAGGTCGGCTGGTGGAACGATCAAAGTTTCAAGTACATTTTCGTGACACAGACAAAGGCAGACTCGAGGCTAAAAATCTTCCTTTGCAGGAGAGTGGGAAAGACTTTGGCCTTGAAGACAGTGTTAGTTATTTCTATCAGCATATTGGCTGCGTGTCAAAGGACGAACTAAAGAAAAAACAAAAAGACGCAAAGAAAACAGTTAGTCAAACGAAAGAAAAGAAAGCAAAAGTAACAAAAGAAACTCTGCCTAAAGATTCTGTGTATTACGATGCAATATTACCTGCAACAGATAGATATCAGGTGGATATCCATGACGTTTGGACAGTGCCAGTTCCTCAGCGTTGGAAACTGTATAAGAAATGGATAGAAGAATATAAATCGGAACAGAAAAAAAGATTAAAGGAGTATGAACAAGACTATGAGATGATCTGTCAGCAAATTAAGGACATTACGCTGGAGAAAAACAGCCTGGCTTTACGTCAAGCTGACGTTGTAGGGATGACAACAACAGGAGCAGCGAAGCACTTTGACGTTCTCCAGGCTGTTAAACCTAAACTTGTAATCGTAGAAGAAGCTGCAGAGGTTCTAGAAGCTCACATTGTAACGTCACTCTCTGAACAGTGTGAACATTTGATACTCATTGGCGATCACAAACAGCTAAAACCAAGTCCAGCAGTGTACAAACTCGGAAAGAAGTTCAATTTGGACATTTCCCTTTTTGAGAGAATGATAAATAACAAAGTAAAGTATGAATGTTTGGAATTTCAGCATCGCATGCGGCCAGAAATTTCGAAGTTGGTTCGGCTGTTTTACCCAACGCTTAAAGATGACCAAAGTGTTCTTAACAGACCCAATATCAAAGGAGTTGAAAGCAACGTATTCTTTGTCTCACACTCTTATGAGGAAGTAGCAGATGAAGACAGCACCAGCCATTCAAACGAACACGAAGCCAATTTCCTGGTTGCTTTTTGTCGGTATTTGCTGAAGCAAGAATACAAGCCTTCGCAAATAACCGTACTTACAACGTATTCAGCCCAAATGTTTTTACTTCGACGACTGATGCCAAAGGATAGTGAGTTTCATGGTGTGAATATCACTGTTGTTGACAACTATCAAGGTGAAGAAAATGACATCATTCTATTGTCCCTTGTAAGGTCGAATCCGGACGAGAAAATTGGTTTCCTAAAGATAGAGAACAGAGTTAATGTCGCACTATCTCGGGCTAGAAATGGATTATTTGTGATAGGTAACTTTGAAATCATTTCCAGAGTATCAGGCGTGTGGTCTGCGATCATCAGTTTGCTAAGGGAAGAAAATCAGACCGGACCTTCTTTGCCACTGTTTTGTAGAAATCACCGGGGCAATAAACTGTTTGCAAGTAATCCAGACCATTTTCTCCAAGCACCTGAAGGTGGTTGTTTTGAGAACTGTGACGCTCGCCTTGACTGTGGTCATGTCTGCAGACTAAAGTGTCACGTATACGATACCAGTCATGAAAAGTATCAGTGTGAGGCTCCATGTAACAAGACTTGTCCAAATGATCATAAATGCATCGACCTCTGCTATGAAAAATGTAGTAAATGCAAAGTGAAAATACCTAAACAGATTCCTATATGTGGGCATACGCAGCAGGTACCATGTTACGAAAATCCAGCTTTATGGAAGTGCCAAGTGCCCTGCGAGGATACGCTAAACTGTGGTCATAAATGCCAAGCAAAGTGTTACAAAAAAGACCATAACTGTCATAAAAGGGTTGAAGTGTCATTTGAAAGTTGTGGACACATTATGGCCGTTGAATGCTATCAACGTTCTGAGACAACACGCTGTAAAATGCCATGTGAATTCCTGCTCGATTGCAAGCACAAATGCGTGGAAAAATGTCATCAGCCACATACTACAAGATGTGAAAATGAGGTAACGAAGGTTTTGAAATGTGGTCATTCTGTATCAGCTCTTTGTTACGAAGACCCTGATGATGTAAAATGTCCTTTGCCATGCGAAGACAACCTACTTTGCGGTCATCGATGTAAAGCTCTTTGTGGTGAGAAACATACTTTTTTTTGTGAAGAACCCGTTGAGAAGAAATTGAGATGTGGCCATTTGCTACAACTTTTCTGTAGCGAAAGTAGCGATACTGTACAGTGTCCACATGAATGCCGCAAAAAGTTAGAATGTGGTCATATGTGCGAGAATAAATGTTCTGAACCACATACTGAAAAATGCATGGTGCCGGTAACACATAAATGCAATTTTGGGCATATAACTGAGATGCAGTGTCACGCAGTCTTTCAACAGACTGTAGTAGAATGCACAGTGGAATGTCGAAGAAAATTGGCATGTGGTCATTCTTGTCGAGGTTCATGCTTTGAGTGTGTAAATGGTCTGTTGCACAAACCGTGTTTCGTTTGTGGTTTACCAGACAAACAGAGTCACTGCGATATATCTGGGCGAGGCAGAAGATTTCCATGTGTGGCACCTTGTAGGAATCAATGTTCTCATCGGAAGTGTAACAAGATGTGCTTCGAACCATGCGCCGATGATAGAACTACCGGCTGGCCTTGTAGAGAAAAATGTGAATGGTCCTGTGAGCATCAGACATGCTCTAAACTCTGCCATGAGCAGTGCGACCGCTCTATTTGTAAAGAATACTGCAACAAAACTGTACTAAGTAAATACGCAGCGTTAGGCACAAAAACTCTCTCAAATGTTTGCCAGGGGTTCTGCGGTGAAACTTGCGGTGTCGTTACTTGGTTGGAAGCTCGTAGACCGGAATTTTCAAGAGTATGCGCTGGTGCTGAGAGAAAGACATTTCATAAATTTTGTGGTAACGTGTTGGAACTTGACAGCTTAGAAACCTCCAGACCCCGGAGTACCATTACATGTGGATCAGTTTGTTTAAGATGCAGGGAACCATTGTTGCTAGACGAGAAAGCATACGGAAACACGGCAAAGAAAATTCATGAAGATCAAGAAAGGATGAAAGTGCAGTCATTGTTTTACGAACGACACACAGAAATGCAAAGACTCTTTGATAGGGTTCACCTTAACATAGATATGATTAAACCGGAAAATCGAAAGCGAAAAATCTTTATGAGTGTCTTAAAGAAATGTCAACGCGGTTTTGAGCAGTTTTTACATTTTCAAGCACAAGGATATGAGGATTTGAAAAAAATGCTCCAGCGTTTATTGCAACGGATTTATGATTCCATAGAGAAACAAGATACTTTGGGTGTATCGACTCAATAGGTGCAAAGATCAAGATACCTCGACTAAGTGTTTGAAAAGTTCGACATGTTTGGCAAGACAGTGTTTATATATTTTGGAATGTACGGCATATTAATGAATATAAGAGCATTGCACGGCCCGCCTGGTTTGGGCGATTGTCCAACATTGATGTAGTGCTTTATATTCAATCCGACTTTGTCGGTTTTGTAGAAACATCTAGTTTTGCACCGAGTGTAGCCGCACAATGGTCGAGTGATGGATGTGTCATATGAGGCGTGTGTCTTTTTAGCGAAGGTTTGGTAAGTAACAGTTGTTTTTTCTACATTTGAGCGTGCATATTTGCTCTACAAGGAAAATGCACGGGACACATTAGTTTCTCAGCGTTTAAATCGGTGCGTTGGATACAAATTTACTAGCGTAATAACAAAATTGACGCGTGCAGCATTTGCTCAGTCGATGTAAGTGTACTGGACACGCGAGGAAGTTGCTTTTAAATGACAGCTGATATGACTTCCAGGCGTTGCTTTCCTATGCAGCCAAAGATTTACCTTTCAATAAGTAAAAAGAAGATGCCAGTACATGGACTGATACTTATTAGTTCCAATTCAAGCTTCAGAACGACAAAATTGCAGTGTTCAGTATGTGCAATAGTGTCACTGTGCAGTATGTGGCATGGTGTTTTGTTTCCTATAAAGGTTACCAGTCAGTATGCAGTTAATGTATCAGAAGAGACATGTTATAAAAATTTGATCGTCATAAACTACCGTAATTTTTCTCCCTTAAACACAAATACGTATACACAATGCTCAACACAAATACATATACACGCACATGTTTACGCGCACCTTATTGGCCGCAGGAAGTAACTATTAATCGTACTTGTGCATTCATGCGTCTTCGTTCATGCTAGGAAGAAACAGTTATGGAGAAGTATTACAGCAATATCATATTCTTTCTATTCTCTCTCCTCTCTCTCTCTCTCTTTCTCTCTCTCCCTCTGACGCCGCTAACAGTGTGCCTTATTCATTACATTAAGAATTATTTGTTCTCTTCGGTATTGTTTCTTGTTATAATTTCTTTTAACCCAGAAACGATCTGTGCATGACTGTCATCATCATGGCACATTCATTACTTCAGACTCGCGTATTCTGCATGATTTTTGATGAAGCTTCGACGTCCTGGCGAAATTTATTAACCCTTTCCAAAATTCCTGCTACCTATCTAATTCCTACTCTCAATAGCGACCTTTCTGTCTTGCATGCATTAGAGCATACCTTTTTCTAGTTTAGTCTAGTCCATCCCAGGCCATAGTCTTGCAAGGTCGTTGGGACACCACAGATGCCTTTACAACCATCCCTTTCTGCCAAATCCAGTTTTCAGCTGTCCTACTCGTGCCAGAACAGTACATACCGCTCTTTGATACTGATATTGTCTTCTCGCCTCTTCTACTGTCAGCCTTTTGCTGTGCCTTGTAGAATCGTCTTTGCCAAACCAGAAACCTCAACATGTTGCCAGAATACCGTAAGTTTCCAATATTTTCCTATGGTCGGGAATTCGTCTAGTGGCTGCCTGATCTTCATCACCAGGCCATGGTCTTTTCCTATGTCTGCCCCAGGAAAACTCTTTGTCCTTTGGATAATAACTCCTGATCGGAACCGCATCCTTACCAAGATGTAGTCAATCTGGTTGAGATGCTTTATGCCTTGTCTTTGCCATGTCTATCTTCTCGATGGTATTTGGTCTACGATTTCCTGGAGTTGCTAGTAGAAGTTCTCGACTTCATTGTCATCGTATCCAGATGTTGATGCAAAATCCTGTTTGATGATGCCATTTAAAAGAGCTGCTCTCAAGTAGATTGAAACTAGTTTGCCGGAAACTGGTCAGAAATGCTAGACAACACTCACCATTTTTATGCACTAGAAAACCATACGTATACTCGCGTCTGTCCTCTACTCCACTGAAATAAGTGAAAAGATAGGCAATATCCAGGAATTAATGCGATCAGATCCCATATCCCGCCCTTAAAACCAAAACTAAAAGAAATATATACACACAAAAAGAAAAGTTTCCGAACATCACGCGCGGTAAACCAAATGAACAGCTCCTTCTCAAGCAGGTCTGCAATCTGTTGACATTTAACTAAAGTCGTTCTGGTGCTCGACGGTAGGCGCGATCATTGTTAACCCGGGCTGCGACCGAGCGGGTATTAAGGTATAATTGGATTTGGCCAACATAGTGTATCTTGGGCAAAATTCAGCCTAACGGAGCACATTCCTCTTCAGACACTTATGTTGACACAGCCGAATTCTATGATAGGTATATGCCTGGCCTTGGTCATGAAGACAAGTCCAGTTACTAACATAGTCCTTCCGCTCTAGCCATTTACTTCTTCTGGGAAGACTTCCGCCCTGTGATGTTGTATTCACACCATCCCTAACAGACTCATAGGGTCTGGAGACCCTTGGAGGCAGGAACGTCTTATTTTCTCCCAGCAAGTCACTTACTTACCGCCGGGCCGCGTATGTACCAAAAGAAATACGCAATTCATAGAATATTAGAGTATGCTAAATAAATAACTGATATATGGCAACGGAAAATTTGAAAGCAGAACATAACGTCAGGCAGAAAACAACAAAAACTGAGAAATAGACACGATTTTTGCTACTTAACTGTACACTTTCGTCGACCGAGTGAATGGTGCACACGTCATTTATTTTTATCACCACAGTGAACTTCCTTCCGAAACGGTGCTTCAAAGGCTAAGAAATTGATGAGTTCTGTGCACTTTTCACGACAAGCTAATACATAGGGCAAAATGGGGGAATAACATAAATCTATGACCAAACCTTCGCAATAGCATAAAAATACACACTCCTGATGCGACACATCCATCGCTCCACAATTGTGCGGCTAAAGCAGGTGTTAATAGTCAGTTCGATAAATCTCTTTTTTTATTCATTGGTTTCTGAATACGCACCTCCAAGTAAGTAAGTGAGTAAATTTACCAGAACGGACCGGAATTGGCCTAATTACCAGATCGGACCGGAGCGGACCTATTTCTGTCCTATTTCCAGCCGACGATTTTTGAGATATTAAGATTCACACAGGCAGATTAATTAAGGGTCCTACCCATGACTTGCATGCATTTCCTGAATAAGCAAAAACCTGATTCTTGTTTTCTGGTTTTCTTTCATACTTTACGATTTTAACCTAGATGACAATTTAATTTAACAATTTAATGAAATTACCGCAATAATGCGGTACCATTATTCTGGGACACCTTTACCAGTGGTATGGTGGCCCTGTAGGAGACTTTACCACATTTGAATCTTGACAGATCCACTTTTCATATAAGGTGGAGTTCCGTAAACTGTTTGGAAAGTGGCAAACGGTGTATACCCAGATCTGACTGCTCCTCGAGAAGCAGTCTGATCTGGGTCTACATTGTTTGCTCAGGTATGCTTGTCCAAATACATGAAGTTTAAGAGCATTTTCGTGTCTGTTGAGTTGTGAGCTTGAATTGTAATGAAAAATCTTTTGTCCAGAATTTGGATAAAACATCGACATAGACTCATGGTATGTCTTGAAGGTCCAGATGAGGATAGGTTTTGAAAATAAGTTCTCTTCATATTGCATTGACATTGGTTATAACCAGTGTAACAGATAAGAAGGGGTCACTCCCATCTAGTAAGGAGGCCAAAATGAGCTAAGAAAGTTGTTTTTCCTCCGGAAAGTGTACCAAGGACCTCTGACAGTTTCCATTCAAATTTGCCTATTTTTCGACAAATTACTGCAGCGTTCTTGAGAAGCCAAAAATGAAAGTTTGGCATTAACGGGTAGACCAATCCATCATAAAGAGGTTTTGATATTGCTTTTGAACAATTATTACATCGGCATACTAACTCTCACTGATTTTCGCAAGAGGGGTAAGTGAAGTGGTCAGTCATTCTAAATATATATATATTTCGCTTTTTCTTATTTAATTAATTTTATTTGTTAAATATACTTAAAATGAAGTAAAACTCCATAGATGCTCATAGTATGCAATAATATGTAAATAAAAAGTATGCGAGCCTTATTTTTAGACACACAGGGTCTAATCACCTTACCTACTTTTCAGTTTTTGGGCTGTAGACTATCTCCCTCCGCCACCCCCGTGCCTCAGCTCGCCACTTATGTATAATGTGTATATTGATAGTACACATATGCATGTAAAGTGGCTTGCTGAGGCACGGGGGTAAGCATCTCTATAAAACTTTTCCTATTTTCCAAATATTCAATGATAAAAACTTGCTTTTAACACCAACAATCTAAGTCTGCGTATGAGATAGTTGAAAAATTATTTTTGTGCCAATTATAGGGATTTTAGAGCAACACATTTCAATAAAAAATTTGAAGTATACAGAAAGTTCATTTTTCCCCCATTTGTATAGGCAAATCTACATTATAACTGTCGGAGGTCCTTTAATGATGAGAGTTTAAGCCGTGACATGCAAATATAACATTGCAGTATCTGCAAACATCGCATTCTCAAACAAGTATGCCGCCCAAGTTTAGCGTCTGAAAATGTGTAAGTCAGTTATGGCTAAATACAGTCAACCCTCTTTTTGTAAAGTTAGTTCTACTGGCACCTAAGTTATTATTTTATTCTGACGACGCTTTGTATTGGCGAAATCGATGATCAAATTCAGTCGTTATAAGGAGGGTCCATACTAATCTGTGCGAACAGGAAGGTGTCTGACTTGACTGTACGGCTAAGCAGATATGAGCTTGTGCTGTTTGCGTTTATGTTAAGCATGCTTTTAGTGAATGATTGAACATGCCATATCATCGTTCCATTCTTCAAATACATTCTTTTCTCGCCTGTTTCAAACGAACATTATTATGTAGTTTGTCGTGCATTGCAAATAGAGGTGTCTAATTTATTTCTTATTTATCATGTTTATAGCAAATAGAGGTGTCTAATTTATTTCTTATTTATCATGTTTATAGCAAATAGAGGTGTCTAATTTATTTCTCATTTATCATGTTTATACGAGTAAATTCTGTATGTTCAAAGTTCATCCAGTACAAAGCGAATACATAAATGGTTTAGATCGAGTCATTAGGGTAGAGTAGGCTCACTTCGGACAGCGGATAAATTCGGGCATCCCATTACAAATAGTGAAAATCCAGATGAGACAGCTTATAATGAGCCGTCTCATCAGGATTTTCACTGTTTGTTTGCCCAGTAAATTTTGTTTTGATGTCAAACAACTGACTTATAAAAGAAACAGTCACTGCCCTAATTTACCCGCTGTCCGAATTTACCCGACTTTACCCTATATGCCATATTGGCTTAAGCCTTTTTTTTTGCTCCAAAATTGCGAGGCGCTCCTTGCACTTTTTTTCAGCTAAAATGGCCGTGTTTTGCCGTACAACGAAGTCGTATAAACCCTCTGGCATACCACGTTGAATCTCGTTGATTCAACGTCATGACGTTCAATACACGCTGATTCAATGTTGATTCAATGTTGTGTTTCTGGTGGAAAATTCTGTACGATCCGTTTATAGGTTAGGTAAAGAGCTAAATTGTGAACGTGTGTGGTGGATAGCCTGACAATGTGAAATATTTGAAGGTGCAAAATATTCGAAGGTGGAAGACATTGTGCATACCATGAAACGCCCCACTGTTACACGTCTAGCCATGTCAGTATTGACGAAATCTAACTTATGCCTAGTAGACTTGGCCCCGAGGTTATAAAACTTTTTTCATGCTCAACTCAGCTGAGCATGAAATTTTTCTGCTCATAAATTTTAAAATGCCAACAATTGTTGGCATTTTAATATTTATGAGTAGAAAAAATAGCCTTCTTGGCTTATCTGAGCCTGAAAATGCTATTTTTATATTTATGAGCAGTTTAAATTTCATGCTCAGCTGAGTTGAGCATGAAAAAAGTTTTATAACGTCGGGCCTTTATTATTCTCATAAATTGGTTAAGTCCATTCATTATTTTACGAGCAGCCTATCTGCTATATTTTTTTTTTATTATTTTTAAAGAAATTGCTGTAAATTTCATGCAGACAGAATAGACGCGTTCTGCTGCGTCTGATCTTGGCTGTACTGTTTGTGTATGTCCTTTTTCAGGGCCCAGTTGTTGAATGCGTCGTTAGCCTAACGAGCTCGTTAAGAGGTCAACTCGTTGAGTGTTTTACGACATAAAACCAAACACACAGAATTTTTTTGTTGAAAAATGTGAGAAGCTTCTCACGTTTTTTTCAAGAAAAATATTTGCATATTTGAGATATTGACGTTTGATGTTTTCACGATGTCTTTAGTTTTGAGCAAGCAGGCCCAGGACGCTAGGCATAAATGGGATGTATAATACAGGTTCCCGTGAGTTTAAACTTGCCGTTTGAGATAATCTTTTAAAGTCTGAGAAGATTTTTTTTCAGTTTATTTCCATTATATGGATAGATATAGATCTGTTAAAGAACGATGCTATCTCAGTCTAGTTGCGTGTAAGATCATTTTTTATGTGCACATATTGAAATAAACCATTTAACAGCGTTGCATCAAGCATACAAAAACGTTTATGAATAATTCGTTTCACTCTTCCATTAATTCATTTGCTGTTCGAATATATCAGCAGTACTTTAATCCAATTTGGCTTATGGTAGCAGATTTTATGCTGATGTGATGTTGTTTCAGCGCTGTCTATCTGCTGGTGTTATATTTTTTATAACAAATTGTACAACTGAGTCTCCTGACCATTTATGTCCCCTTATATTGAACAGTTATGTTCCCTTGTGTTTTCAGCTTATAAGTAATACTTACGATGGGATATTTCGCAAGCTGGTTTGCTACCCCTTTTATTAACATCAATGTATCAACGTGAGACCGTTGAAAACCTATAGTGATCTTTTTATTTTATTTTTTTATTTGCTTTTGGTTGTTTTTTATGATGAGGTATATTTGTCACATGTCATTTCTGCTGTATGTCTTGGTATTGTGTTGTTTACTTAAAATGCATGTTAATTATCCTTGCCGATTCCAAGCGTGGAATCTCCCAGCAGGCACATGACGTTGAAATGACGTTGTACTGACGTTGATGCAACGTGATGACGTCATTTTGGCGTCATGTGCCTCCTTGGCTACTACAGTTAATTTCATATATTTTCATACATGTACGACCAATTGGGAATTATTACCCTAAAAACGTGCATAGTTTAAAAACTGGATTGGAAAGGGATGTAACGGAATTAAATCGACAAGATAATGTAGATTCTATTGGTTACAGTTTTCTCCTAGCAAATTCTTACCTGTAAGAGTGCCATCCCAATGAAACGAAGTTGGGAATACTATCACTGTCAGTCCATTCAGTTCCACACTATTTCATTCCATGTTTTATACTATGCCAGGGCAGCCATGTTCACTGACTGGTTCTTCGTTTATATCAAGTACATACACTGTAAAAAAAATCAGTAGATTTTATGGTTGAGCAACTGGCAACCAGCTGTCGGTTTATTTCCCGTTATTTTTACGGGCGCCTGCCCCTTAGAACATTTTTTGAAATCACAATATGAAGTATTGTTGAATTCTGTGTGTTTTTTTAACTGACCTCACTCGAAATTACCTATATAGTGTTGAAGGGCTATATGACCAAAACTATACCTGTCTTATTCTACCCAACTCTGCGTTAATGATTCCTGCCAGTGTTTAGGGACGCCCTTAAAAATAACGGGAAATGGACTGGCTGCTGAATATCGTAAATTCTACGATTTTTTTCACAGAGTGCTCAGTAAAGTCATTTCGAGAAAAAAGCGGTTCACTGACTGGCTCTTTGTTTATATCAAGTACGTACCATGTTGATATATTTTTTTCTCGTGTTGAAGTGTATTCTTTCGTTGCGCTATGCACCACTTTACACGATTTTAATCTTTCTTTGTGCTTCTACTGTCACTTTGAATTGCCGTCGCCATTCCCAGATTCAAATTTTGTGACGCTCTTTGTCTGAAGTACAGCTGCATTTCTTTTTTTTTTTTTTTTTTCTTTTTTTTTTTTTTTTTTTTTTGTGGCGTAATCGGTGTGTCCATGGAATCATGCAAATATGCACAAGAAAGTGGTGAATATCTCAGCGATGGTACATACATGGTATATTATAGTCAGTCAAAGAACCGCCATCATAGTCCAGAAGTTCATTTTACAATAACATTAAAAATGCATAAAAGCATATAAGTGTAACTGATCTGTATAAATGGTTTGAATTCCATGGATGTTGTCGTTATTTTAACTCACCAGACAACAAGTGCTCGCAGTTGCGTAGCTATGGGTAATTTTATGAAACGCACAAACATGGTTTATACTATTTCAGGGGATTTGGAGGGATTTGGCCCCTAAGTTTTTTTTTTACAGATTGCTATGTATGTGGCGTTTGGTATTGAAATTCTGTCTAATTTATAAAATTCCATCGTGCAAATACGCAGATGCTTGTTGAAATTCTGTCAATTTGACAAAATTTCAATACCCACCTTCGTATAGGCAGCTACGCCCTTGGCTCATTCTGAGCTGTCGTGATGCAGATGCAGTTTGATAGGTGACTTCAGTTACCGTCAAGGGTTTGATTTGAAGCTTGGAAATTTTGCCTTTTAAATTACTATACAGGGAATTTGTAGAACAAGTAGAACTACTTTGTTTTGAATTTTTGCAGTGATTATGCTTCACGTCAAACTAATGAAACCGTCCCATTCATGGATATTTTGGGGTTAACAAATTAGAGAGTTTTGAAGCTTGAAACGCGTGTCTTATTTTCACTTTCTTATGTATTTTTATGCCCCCAACTTCGGAGAAGTTGAGGGGGCATATTGGTTTGGGCCTGTCCGTCTGTCCGTCCGTCTGTACGTCTGTCCGTAACGCTTTTTGGCAGGTGGGAAACTCAAAAACTGCTTATGCTAGGATCATGAAATTTATTATGTGGCATGTACATGAAAAATAAGCGGACCGGTATTTTTTTTTTACTCCTCTAGTCTTGACGTTCACGAGTTATGTCCCTTTTTCGACTTTGTCATTTTATATAGGAAAAACCTTGTGACCAAAATATCTGTAGAACCGCTGAAGCCAGGATCCTTATATCTAATATACAGGTTTGGAGTAAGGTGTAGATGAACTGATGAGTTTCGACCCTGTTTGATAAATTTTTGGTTGAGTTATTTCCCTTTTTAGGACATAGGCATTTTATATAGGAAAAATCTTGTGACCAAAATATCTGTAAAAGTGCTGAAGCTAGGATCCTGATATTTTGCATAGATGTTTTGACTAAGGTGTAGATGAACTGATTAAGTTTTGAGCCTTTTTATTATCTTTTGGTTGAGTTATTCCCCTTTTTCGGACATAGTCATTTTCTATAGGAATAACCTTGTGACCAACATATCTGAAGAACCGCTGAAGCTAGGATCCTGATATTTGGCATACATATTTGGACTAAGATGTAGATGAACTGATTAAATTTATATTTGGCATACAGTTAGAGACCAAGGTGTAGATGACTTGGTTAGCTTTATAGCCAATTCTAATATACTATGTTGTGTTATACCCCTTTCTGACTTATACATTATGGGATGGACATTCTTTAGAGGCAAGCATATGGTTGGGGGCATAGTGTTTCATAAACACATTTTCTAGTTTTATTTTAGCTTGGATTAAGTCTCTTTTGAAATAAGACAATTTGACTCTTGTGCCTTAGATACAACAGTATTGTGTTATTGTTTCTTTTTGCAAAACTGAAACACATGGCTGTCAGATCCAGGGGATAGGTAACATTGTTGTACCTGTGTATGGATTATGGCCCCTTCCCTTTCAAACTGCCAACAAAACTATCACAGTGAAGTGCATATTGACTGAGACTGAGAGCTTTGGTTGTCCTTAAGAAGTGAACGCTTGATTATTTGATTGTTTAGAAACTTGGAATCACTTGATTATAATCATATGAAGCAATATCATTTTGTTATGGACTGGAGTATAAAATTTTCAAAATGTCTCGTTTTAATTCATTTTGAAATAATGTAAACGCCTGATTTCCTTTTAGAATTGTTCTAAACTTTAGACATTTCATTTTTACCGCACAAGGAATGTCTTCTTACGTGGGTTTAAAGGCCCTTTGGAACTTACAAATGCTAAAATGCGTAATTTTACCTTATATCTCAAACATTACAAAAATGATTTGCAGTATGTTAAATACGTTTCATAATTATAAGCCCTGTGTTATTGATGGTTTCTGGTGCGGTCATAGCTGTGCTTTGCACGCAGGTCTAGTTCATACTACGGTGATCAACAGAGTATGGATGGATGAGTTAGGATTTTACGACCTATCCAACAGTATTTTAGTTATTCCGAATCGGTGGAAAGATGAGGTGATTGCCTGCGTGAGATGGGAACCTGTTTATGGTGAACAGACGTCCGTCTCCAGCGGGTTTCAAGCCCTGACAGATGATTTAGTAAGGTAAAATCGGATAAATTTGGACAGCAGGTAAATTCGGAAATACCATTGCAAACAGTGAACACCCAGATGAGATGGTTCATAATGATCCGTCTCATCAGGATTTTCACTGTTTTCCTTGTTAATTTTGTTTTAATTACAAACAACTGGCTTATAAAGGATCCAGAAACAATGTCACTGTCCGAATTTTCCCGCTGTACGAATTGACCCGACTTTACCCTAGGCCAGTCTGGCCCTTTAAATGCCACATGGAAACTAGTCTCTTTTCGATACTCTAAACTGAACAATTGCCAAGTGTTAAAACCTGCTCGAAATAGGATGAATTTAATTTGTAATATTGTAAGGTAGTTTGGTTATTATTATAGAAATAAATTTTATTAGGGCCCCGCCGGACGAAGTCGGCGGAGGCCCTATAGTAATCACCTTGTCCGTCCATCTGTCCGTCTGTCTGTCCGTCAGCTTTTTCGTGTCCGGGCCATAACTCGGACACGGTTTGAGATATTTTCTCGAAACTTTGTACAAATATAAAACATCATCAGACGATGTGCAGAGAACAAGAACCATAACTCCACCTTCATTTTTTACGGAATTATGCCCCTTTGTTGTCCGTGCGTCAGCTTTTCGTGTCCGGGCCATAACTCTTAAACGGTTTGAGGTATTTTCTCGAGACTTTGTACAAATATAAAGCATCATCAGACGATGTGCAGAGAACAAGAACCATAACTCCACCTTTTTTTTACGGAATTATGCCCCTTTGTAATTTTTAGTATGGAAATTTGTCCGGTCTGTAACTTTGAAACGGTTTGAGATATTTTCTCGAAACTTGGTACAGCTATAAAGCATCATCAGACGATGTGCAGAGAACAAGAACCGTAACTCCACCTACATTTTTACAGAATTATGCCCCTTTATAATTTTTAGTATGGAAATCGTGTCCGGTCTTTAACTTTGAAACCGTTTGAGATATTTTCTCGAAACTTGGTACAGCTATAAAGCATCATCAGACAATGTGCAGAAGACAAGAACCATAACTCCACCTACATTTTTTACGGAATTATGCCCCTTTGTAATTTTTAGTATGGAAATCGTGTCCGGTCCGTAACTTTGAAACCGTTTGAGATATTTTCTCCAAACTTGGTACAGGTATAAAGCATCATCAGACGGTGTGCAGAGGACAAGAACTTTAATCTCATCTACATTTTTACAGACTTATGCCCCTTTGTAATTTATGTCTGGAAATCGTGTCATGTCTGTAACTCTGAAACCGTTTGAGATATTTTATCGAAACTTGGTACAGTTATAAAGCAGTATCAGACAATGTGCAGAGAACAAGAACCATAGCTTCACATGCATTTTTTACGGAATTATGCCCCTTTATAATTTTAAGTACAGAAATTGTGTCCGGGCTGTAACTCTGAAACCGTTTGAGATATTTTCTCGAAACTTGGTACAGAAAGCATCATCAAAGCATCATCAAACGATGTGCAGAGAATAAGAACCATAACTCCACCCACATTTTTACAGACTTATGCCCCATTGTAATTTTAAGTATAATAATGTGTCAGGTCTGTAACTCTGAAACCGTTTGAGATGTTTTCTCGAAACTTGGTACAGATATAAAGCATCATCAGACGATGTGCAGAGAATAAGAACCATAGTTCCATCTACATTTTTTAATGGAATTTTGCCCCTTTGTAAATTTAAATTTCGAAATTGTGTACACTCTATAACTCTGAAACCGTTTAAGATATTTTCACGAAACTTAATACAAGTATAGTGCATCATCAGACGATGTGCAGAGAAAAAGAACTGTTACACAGTAACTCCACCTACATTTTCTATGGAATTTTTTAGTATGGAAATCTTGTCGGCTTTATAACTTTAAAACTCACAAAGATATGTTCATGAATACTTTGCACAAATATAAAGCATTATCAGATGATGTGCAGAGAATAAGAATCATAACTCCATCAACATTTTTTCAGAGTTATACCCGTTTATAATTTTCTATATGGAAATCATGTCGGCTCTATAACCTTAAAACTGTTGAATATACTTTCACAAAACTTGTTACGAATATGAAACATCATCAGACAATATGCAGAGGACAGGAACTATAACTCAGCCTATATTGTTTTACAGAACTTTGCCCCTTTGTAATTTTGTGTATGGAAATTGTGTCCATCCACTCTGCAGCTTTAAAACAGCAAAATATATTTTCACAGAAGTTGTTACAAATATAAAGCATATCAGATAATCTTCAGAGAATAAGAATTGTAACTCCATCTACATTTTTTTACAGAATTATGCCCTTAGTAATTTTTAGTGTAGAAACTGTAGCCAGTCTATAACTTTAAAACTGAAAGGTTTCATTGTTATTTCCAGTTGGTGACATATGACTTAATGCCATTAATAGTCCCATATAAAGGCGGGGCCCTATTAGTTAACATGTTTCTAGTTTTTGTGGATTTTATCGATGTGTAAATGCCGGCGAATCACTCACAAACTGTATAAAGCACGAAGGGCTTTGGGCAAGGAGGTTTCGGGGTAGCTTTAGGATAGACAGTCTCCGTTGTCCGTCGTCCGTCCGTCGTCGTCCGTTCGTCAACAGTTTCAAACAACTTCCCCGAAACACTTATGTTAAAAAAAAATCCCATATAAAAGCACCGGAAAGCAAATTTGACCTTGCCGAAAAACAGGTTAGGTCAACCCAGGGTCATTCTTTAAATAATGTTGGTAGTACTCGTGTACTACCCATGCTATATACTAAGTTTCAAGGTACGGTCTATTGGTTCTGGAGAAAAAGACTCTTAAAGCTTTTTACCATATATGCGCGTGGCGGCCATGTTGGTCATGTGACCCAGACCATTTGAACAACATTTCATTCCGCAAGCCCCGGAGGTTCTATATGAAATTTGGTTACAATCGGCCCTATGGTTTCGTCGGAGAAGATGTTTGAAATTGTTGACGAGCGGACGACGACGGATGGACGACGGACAACGAAGCCTGTCTATCCTATAAGCTCCCCCGGAACCTCCTTACCCTCTTATTGTAAAACATAATGCTTAACTAGCAGCCTTAACGTGAAGCGACCTCTACAAATGTTATGTGGACCACTTTGTGTGGTTTTAACTGATTGGCCCACCTTTTTACATGACAAGCTACATACAGCGGTCACATCTTATAGACGTATCCAAGCAATGAACCCTTGCAAGCCTGGTGAAATCCTCTGTTCGTTCATGAGGATTCGATTGAATAAAGATGTTTCTGGCCAAAAAAATGTGTCAAGGTCACCGAAACTACAACAGTGTGAGGTAGCCAAACACTGATCAAATTCAAGTTTGGTAAGTATCTGTCAACTTGTTCTTAACAATCTACTCGTATATATCCGATTTACATGTACCTTAGAAATGAAGACAATGTTTAAAAAATCTAGCCAACATATACGGCTCACAACAAGTAAGGGATATTAAGCATAAAAAGAACAATAAGTAGATGAACATTAAGATGATATGATTTATAAAACAACTATTCGTAGAGACCTTCAATTAACATTGATACGTAAAAGCTTGTCACGTGACCTAGAATAAAAGGGTCGGCAACTTTTCGCACGAGTCCAGCATAGCAATGACTGACTATTTTACAAGATACAGATGTTTATTTCATGCTGTTTTATCAAAGGACAAAGTGGTAGGCTCCGTGTGTACGGGCAGGATTGTACGTCATGCCTAGCGTAACTTTGGTGAAGCGTATTAGCCTTGGGGTGAATATCCTTTGATTGTCAGTGTTCATAAGTGATTTTATAAGCGCTTGGCGAAAATAATTGTGACAGCGCCTGCGAGTTAGAGCCTTGTGGAAGTGCGACGTTGACATCACGAAACGTGAAATGTAAGTGACGAAATTCGCACGTAAAGTTAATTGGATTGCCACGCACTGACATTAATTTCAAAGCGTCACCTGAAAAGAGTGATTAAACATTTCTATCGGCTTTTTTTAATTTTCTTCATCTACAGTCTTGCAAGACTGTTCGCATTATAGATCTTTGAAAAGCGATGTCAAACACCAGAATTTTAAACGTTTATCCAACTAGTATGTAAATTGTATCCAATCAGTGAAATGAAAACAAAAATCGGGGTGGTGTGAATTTCGTTTGCTTTTGCAGTAAACATTAGCGCTATTGCTTTGTGCTTCTCGAAATCTCTTCTGGAAACACTAATAAATATGAAAATGCTAAAAACCAAATTTCTGAATTCCGCTCTATAAGGCTCAAAATGCCAGACACTGTCACATATATGACCCCCCCCCCCCCCACACACACACACACATATATGATCCCCCCTCCCACACACACACACACCTACCCCGCAGTTCCAAGGCTTTCTGATTCACGACCCCCGAGTAGTTCACCAAAATAATTCTGACTCCAGCTGAATGTACCCCCCCCCCCCAAAAAAAAGAAGAAAACCAAACCCACCTACCAGATAATAATTTGGCCGCATAGCGAGCTTTTCGTAAATCTAATACTTGTTAAAATCCCTAACCCATCCATATCGACCAGTCCACTATATTTCAGAGGGATGTATTATTACAGAAAGTGATTTTCAGTAGCAAATAGCGCCATCTCTGATATTTGAAACAGTGATGAATGAATTATAACCTAGACAGACAGGTATTCATTACAGTAAATACACACCGTCGGTAAACTGGGCCAATTTTTTTTATATCAACATGGCTGAAGGTAGTAAGAAAGGTTAGTATTTTGTTTTATCTTCTTTCTGTATTATATTATAATAGTCTGACATACTTTTGCAAGGTGTTGCGATAAGCATAGTCTTTAATTCAGTGCTAATTTTAGACAATGATAAAATGATTTAGTGTTAAAGTGAATCGCTGTCTGCAGCTGTTACATATCAAAATGCATGTGCAGTTTTCTGCAACTTTGCATTTTATCTGTTTATATTTAATCATAAATATCTGAGACTTCACCTATTTATGCCAGGTTGACTCATCTGTCCATTGAAACTGGATGAGTCCATTCATTATTTTAGTGGTGTCAATCATTGTTATAGAAATTGTTTGATGCAAATAGTGTAGACCCTGATCAGCCGCCGCGTTTTGCGGCGGCTGATCTGGGTCTGCACTGTTTGCCTGAGTCTTTTTATGGTGACGATAGGCAATAACGGGTTAAGCTAAAATTATAAGTAATATTTCACTTTACAACATAACAGCAAACATTGCTGGCCTTGAACCCTATAAGTTTGTTATCAGCTGATTGCTACATGTTATATGCATTAATAAGTATCTTTTTCAAACAAATTAAAATGAGCCATAACACGACAAAACCAATAAAGTGACATGAGCGTCCAGTCTGATCTGAGTCTGCTGTCTGCTTGGAGCATGCTTAGACCCTTAGCTACCATTTAAGCGTAATCGAAGACTCTGATTAGACTGGGCGAATACCCAGGGCTGATCTGAGTCTTCGCCATCCGTCCAGGCTGTTCCAAGTTTTCGCGTGGCGCGCATGCCACTTTGTTGATTTTGTCGTGTCACGGCCCTTGAAAATTTGGTTTTAACGTATCTATTCATATGAATTCAACGTACATACATACATACATACATACATACATACATACATACATACACGCACGCACGCACGCACGCACGCACGCACGCATACATACATACATGTACAATAATAGTACAATACATGAAGGGATCCAGAAAGAAGCCTATAATGACTTGTATAAGTCTGTCTCCCAATAAATTGCGTTAGACGGATGGATACACTTTCAGGTGAAGTGGATCTGACATTTTTATTTGACCTCCCTTTGTAATAAAGCTACCTTTTAGGGCACGCCGTATTTTGAAGGCCTTTTCAGTAAGCCACAGAAGTTGTTGCCATTCGTAGAAATATGGAACTGTCCCACACACCTTAACGATATGAGGTTTCGATATACCCAGTGCTCCAGATAAGAAGGGGTAACTGAGATAATTTTGGGACAATTATCACTTTTTTCCATAAAAACATATTTTGTGACCCATCATTAGAACCGTCTCATCGAGACGGTTCAAATGAGGGGTCACAACATATGTTTTCGTTGAGAAATAAGAAAAATTATCCTTCAATTATCCCTGTTACCCCTTCTTATCTGGAGCTCCGTATACGGTGCTTTCACTTAACTGTAGCATTTCATTTTAACTACGATGTCGTGAGTGTAGTGTCATCATTACGTTGCTTGATATAAATAATGTATATTTTCAGTTATAAGACGTTTTCCCCTTCTTTACAATCTCAAAGATTTAGAACCGTCTTATAAAAACGGATCTAGATCTTTGGAAAAGTTTCCAAAGAGAAAACCCCATTTTATAGTTGAATTTCACAATACTGACATAATTATTTATAATTTTGAAAGGAAACATCCGTCTTATACGCGAATATATAGGTACATCTTCTCAGCGGCATAGTTTAAAACCTGCAAAGGAATGGATTGGAGCTGAATGGAATGGATAAAGTAGTCTACATTCTATTGCCTATAATTTGCTTTAAACATATTTTATTTCAAGAAATCTAACATTCATGCTAGTAACAATATTGTTCAATACATAAACATAATAGGATTGAAACGAAGCTAAAGCTTATTTAGTTCTTTTCCTAACCCTACAATTTGCTCTCAGAGTCTAGGATGATACTCTCACAGGGCAGAATTCGCTCCCTTAGAGGAAGCAAGTCCTTAACTATAAAAGTGTCGTCCACAGATATTGGAATGGAGTGGAAAGCAATAAGGTCAATTATCCCTGCCAGTCCATTCTATTCCTTTCTTTTAAGTGGAAAGCAATTAGGTCAATTATCCCTGCCATTCCATTCTATTCCTTTCTTTTAAGTGGAAAGCAATTAAGACAATAATCCCTGCCAGTCCATTCCATTCCTTTCTTTTAAGTGGAAAGCAATTAGGACAATTATCCCTGCCAGTCCGTTCTATTCCTTTCTTTTAAGTGGAAAGCAATTAGGACAATTATCCCTGCCAGTCCGTTCTATTCCTTTCCACTCCATTCCATGTTTTAAACCATGCTTGCTCAGCAGAGTTCGCCAGTAATGTAAAAACTTAACTTACCATGTATACCTGTACACACGTATATAATAATTGTAGAGTTATTCAAGCACCAAGCTGTAAAACCCATCACGTTACCGGAGCTATCAGAAATATCTAGGGACTTGGGAATTAGCTGTACCGAAGATCAGCTGAAAGAGTTTAAAGGTTTGTGCATATATTTCACTCCAGCGCATCGCTCGAAAAGACACATTATTATTCTTTACAACAAACTAACTTAAAGTTTTGACTGCACACTATTTTCATTTAACACACATTTCTGCCTTGTGCTCTTTACATATAAAGAAAGAAACTTGTCTTCAGATAAAGCGGAAGTTAGTTTTGGCATTTTATACTGATTATATTACCATTTTCACTTCGGAAGTTAGTATTCTTTCTGTACAGGAACAGTATATCAGTATTGACCATTATCAGACTGTTCCGGAGCAGTCTAATTAGGGTCTGCCCATTCAGCAAACCTCCAGAGATATGTACTTCGCTTTGATGGCGAATAGGGTATGCAGTGTATTTTGTTGATTTCTAGATTTTATGAACCATGAGGTTGACGTGCACTACGGTCGTGTAGCGGAACTGGTCAGCCCAACCCTCCCAGTCAAGTATGCCCGGACCCCAGGCTACAAGCCACCACCCGAGGAAAACAAATACAATGCTTGGTGAGTAAAAACTGACAATGAGTTACTGTGAGTAAAACTAACTCAAAATGTTTATGATAATCAAGGAATGTATCAGCGTTCAAGGTATGAAGGGATAACAGGGATAAGTTAAGGATAATTTTCAATATTTTTTCCATCATAACATATGTTGTGGCCATCATGAGAAGCGTCTGGCCGAGACGGTTTAAAGGAAAGTCACAACACGTTTTCGTTGAGAAATAAGAACGTTATCTCAGAATTATCCTCAACGCCCACTGTGATCTGGACCACTGGATGACCGTTGTTATTTCTCCTTAAAAAGCAGGATGTTATCTCATTAGAACCGTCTCGGCGAGGCGGGTAATTCTTATGATGGCCACAACATATGTTACGGAGAAGAAAAAACGTATGACAAATATATCAGGGAGACTCCCTCAGTCGGTTAAGGCTACTGGTCCGTGTTCGATTCCTGGGGCCGTATTCATAAAGCCACTTAAGTCGTTGCTATGCGGTAGCTAAGGCTAAATATCTATAAAGGAAATTCCCTACAACTATGAAATTTGGTCTGGAGGAACAGTCTTTGTAAGACTGTTCCTCCAGACCAAATTTCATAGTTGTAGGGAATCTCCTTCAAAGAAATTTAGCCTTAGCAACAGCAACGGCCCCTGTTGGAGGCGGAAATATTTTCAACCGGAAAGGGGCACCATTCATCGTAATATGACTGAAACACTGCTGAAAAAAATGGTGACATTGCAAGTCAGCAATCCAACCACCCAATCATCTTGTTTGGAATTTAATTGTTTTAAATCTAGTAATCATGGTAATGGTAACTAGGTGTGCCACACGTCACGTGACAATAAGTTTTCTCATTCAAGAGAAGCGTTACCGTGGCCGAGTGGCTAGCGCGCCCGATTGCGGATCATGATATTGCAGGTTCGAGTCCCGTTATTCACAAGATTTTGTCCGAAACTGAACGGCGCTTCATTGCACATAGCCCTTCGTAATCACCTCCCACCTATCTGAAATGTCAGAAATACCTTTGAAAAGAGCGTAAAACCGCTAAGTCATCTGTCCATCCATCTTATTCAGGAGAATCGGGTCTCATGTTGGCCGCACTGTAATACTCATTTTATTGGTGCCTACGCGCCACGCTCTATGGCCATGAATGTAGACTGGCTGTTCATTTCTGCTGAAGTCATTGATAGTGTATTGATAATTAAACCAGCAGGCACATGACGTCGTTCTGAAACCGATACATCATTACATCACACCAACGTCAAAATGAGGTCGTTTCGATTTTATGCATCCGCTGGGTATAATATGCTTTTTCACGCAGCCAGGGAAATATGAGTACAATAACCAGTTATCAGTGAGAAAAAAAACAAGTTTTGTCATACAGGCTACATGTACTTCTTGAAAGCTCCCGGCTGCGGAATAGCAAATGTTGTTGTTGTTGTGTTTATAAAACATGCATAACATAATACAATCAAATATTGTGTTCAGCTTAAAAGCACATAAATATTGAAAAGAAAAAGTTTAGGACAAGTGTTTCTGATGCCCATGCCATCTTGCACCATTTATAGTCAAACGTCTCCTTCCGCTGATTCAAGAAGGGCAGTTGTTAGTTACTGGCGAAAGTATGTGCACTTAGTACTGGTTAACCGCTTAGGAGGTCTAAGCCTGCCCAGGAATAGTGTGGTTAGGTTAACTGACCGTCCCGACATGACCTTAGTTGTTTACCGTGGACGTTAAGCATCAAATCAACAACAACAACAATATAGTCAAACGTCCATCGGTGCAATTTGCAACTTTCTCGTTATCGGTTTAACTTTAATCGTTCGTAGAACATGTCGAAAAAATTAATATCGCGCTGCGTTGCGTTAAAACTACATTTTCAGGTTTGTTGAAACAAAGCAAAAGAATGAACAGAGTGCGAGAATAAGCATACCGATCTGACCTCTTACTGTTCGCATATATTATGCCTAACAACCACGTGTATCTCTTTTCGGCTTTAGCCATATAACCTTAGTATTGACCTACATTTTAAGTATTTCATTGGCCAATATAAATACACCCGGGTTTTCGCTTTCTCTTTTTACTTTCAGTTTCATTTGACTTGGCCTATAAACCGTGTCGTAATGAATCTAGAAGTTTCGGTCCAACTCACATTTTGCCAAAGAACTTTTCGCCTGTTTTGTCGCTCACGTAAATTATAAATCCAACAAAGTAACTTGACACAGAAATGAAAGACAAAGTTAAGTATTTGTTGCTGGCTTAGTTGTTGATGTTGTGTTGGAACTGTGACACTTTTAAGCTTATATATGGGGCGGTCAGACTACCAATCCTCATTGTTATGTGCAACACAGACTGACCCCAATCAAAATTCAACGGCATTTCCGAAAACGAAACCCCAACACCAACAACAAATATGCATATCAACATGCGCATCCGTACAATCTGATCAGCACATTCGATATCTTACATGTACCTGACTCATGCATATTACAATAGACATTTCTATTAAATCTAAGCCGATTATCTTTTTATAACGATACTTCTCATAACACTATTTCAAAAAGGGCCTGGAAGTGCGATATCAAAGGAGCTCCAGAGGGGCCGCTGAAAGGGAAGAAGATTGGGGTAAAAGACAGTATTTGTTTGGCGGGAGTCCCGATGAGGAACGGCTCATCATTGTTGGAGGGTTATGTTCCTGACATTGACCCCACCGCCGTTACCAAAATATTAGATGCTGGTACGTGATTGTATTTAAATTATTTCATTTATTTCTTCCGATAAAAACTGCGGGGCGTTGCCAATCCAATTATGAAAAATAGCTTTCTTGTTATTATTTTTTGGAAATATCATAGTTCAGTTGTCGATTTGCAATGGCCACTTTTTAAACAGAAAAATTAGTGGGGCGTTATTAGAGAGACTGCGTTTACTGGTAGAGATGCGGTATACATAGGCCCTATAACATGCACTTTCACAGAAAAAAATCCAGATGATAATAATGTATGTAGTGTCAACTTAAACATATATGGTGTAGATACGAGATGGTTTAAACAAAATAATAACGCTTCCAGGCCCCGAGGTTATAAAACTTGAGTACATTCTCAAACTCAAAATAAAGCGCACTGATTGGCTGCTTCCGAGCACATGCTCGGAAGCAGCCAATCAGTGTGCTTTATTTTGAGTTTGAGATTATTCTCAAGTTTTATAACCTTGAACCCAGATGTCTGGTTGTTACTATTCAGCAATCGATATCTTTAAATCGAAGCTCATCTCAGACTACTGATATCTCAAAGTAAATTTTCTGATTCACTTTACCAGAAGTCTGAGATAACAGGATAAAGGAAAATAGGAAACATGTCCAAACTATTCTTTGATATAAGAGGGGATTTGGAGATATATGTGTTTGAGGTAACGAGAGTCAGCTACATGTATAGGAGTTCTAAATATCGTCATGCACAGACAGAATGATAAAATGATATGTGTGGGGTGTCGCGTACGAAAGGACCTTACGCAATGTGTGCAAATGGCAAATACTCTACTAAGCCTGCTGTTCTGCGCAAATTCGTCATAGTTTACAGACTCTCTATGTTTCATATCTAATTTTAGCAAGCAGGGGTGTAGGTGATCAGACTTTGCAAATGCGCATGCTGATCGGAGGCATCTCTGTTTACACTTGAGGTAATTAAGGTACTTTCTCACTTGACCTCTGTCAAAAAAAGGCATTTTCCACACCGATCTGCAGCATTGTTCGCGGGAATGCTGGGATTGTTTCATTCGGGTTGCTTCGGCACATATTCTTTCAAGCTCTGTCTCGCCACCCATAAGCACCTGCACCAAATGTGAGAGGTGATGGCGAGCTTTCGTATACCTCTCACGAGAATGCCAGAGCCCTAGATAAGAGGGAGTATTTGGTGATAATTAGGGATAATTTTTGTTAATTCTGGATAAAAACATATGTTGTGACCACTCATCTGAACCGTCTCGACGAGACGGTTCAGATGAGGGGTCACAACATATGGTTTTGATGAGAAATAAATATATTTATCCCTCAATTATCATCAAATACCCCTTTTATCTAGAGCTCTGGAATACAATTTCAGGTGGTAATATTGTCGGGAAGACCAATTGTGAGTATCTGTGCATGAGTGGAAGTAGCATCACCTGTTCAACGGGGCCAGTACTGAACCCTTTTGATGTCACAAGGGTTTCCGGGGGATCAACCTCTGGCAATGCCGTGTTGGTATGTTTTAATGTTATTTGTTAGCTTCTTTTCGCGCAGTTTCGATTTCTTTGTTGTTGTTGTTTTGTTTTGTTTTGTAGAATTCAGATGCCTTGCAAGGAATGGTTTAGAGTACATCATTTTTTAGTAACTGAAAACTAAAAAGAAGTAGAATTTCGGAAATTAGAAAATTTTCAGAACTTACGATGGAGTATATTTTAATGATAATTGTTGGATACTTTTTGCTAATTCTCAACAAGAACATAAGTTGGGACAGCTTGTATCATTTCTGATCTAATAGTACAAATTCCATAGCGAATTTCGTCTGATAAACGCCTCAGAGTGTTGCAGTTGACGTGTCCTATTTTTGTACTCAGGAAACAAAATTTGGCAATAAATAACATTCTTAGGTCGCTTTTAGCCAATAGTGGTGACACCTAGCCATTTTTTACACAAAAGGCGTCCATTTAGGTTAATGGTTTATTCATAAAGAATAGGATCTGGAAGTGAGCTGGAGGCTTATAAAGAAATTGGACGTTTATAGGCAGTACTACGATATTTTTTTCAGCTTCAGACAGGTGAAATCGACCTGGGACTTGGTGCTGACCAGGGAGGTTCCATCAGGATACCGTCATGTTGGTGTGGAATAGTTGGGATGAAGCCTACCTTCGGCCTGGTGCCCTATACTGGCGGTTTGGCAATAGACATCAGCTTAGATCATGCTGGACCCATGGCCAAAACAGTTGCAGACTGTGCACTTCTTCTTGAGGTAGAATTGTTTTTTTTTTATTATTATTATTATAATTATTCAAACAACATGCGAATTCGACAGTTCCCATACTGACAGTGACTCTAAAGAGGACGTAAAATCAGAGCTCTAGATAAGAGGGGTATTTGATGATAATTGAGGGATAATTTTCTTTATTTCTCATTGAAACCATATGTTGTGACCCCTCATCTGAACCGTCTCGTCGAGACGGTTCAGATGAGGGGTCACAACATATGTTTTTATCCAGAATTAACAAAAATTATCCCTAATTATCACCAAATGCTCCCTCTTATCTAGGGCTCTGGTAAAATGCGTCACCATTCTTAAATATTAGCAGCAAAAACTTTAAAATGGACAAAAGCTAAATGAGGCATTCAGCACCAAATTATTCGTTCATATAATCTATAAGGCAAACAGCTACATTTTCAAAGGAAGCAACTCTGCATCTTTCTAATTTTTCCACCCACCCCCATCCCCATATTTTCCCCTCCACCCCTGCTTTATGAATGCGGGTAACTCATAAGGAGGAAATTTTCTGCTACTAGCAATTTCTTTCCTTGTTCTCGGTTTTAAAGAGTTTTATTGGTTAGAGAATCAAACAGAAATTCACAAAAGTTGCTTCCCTTTGTAAAAATGACGGAAAACATAGAGGTTTACCAAGTTACTTTAAAACATGTATTATGGATTCTAGTTCGACTAGAATTGGCTAGTACGACCGCCATGATCTGTGATTCTGATGCGATCTAATGGAGAACAACTTTTCATTGAATTTCCACAACTAACGCTATAACCGCTGCTTCTGAATTTCTCTTTCTTTTGCAGGTAATAGCAGGTTATGACAATGGTCTAGACCCACGACAGCCACGTGATTTGAAGGTTCCAAAATATAGCAAGTTGGTAGGTTGGAATTGACAACACAAAATGTTTTGCGAGCTCTTATTTTTGCGAATAGTAAAATATATATTTTGGAAGTATTTAATGCTTCTGTTGATTAGTTTTCGCAATACTGCAGAACCGCAATGATACAAGGTTGACTTTTGTTTGAATTAAAACTTAGCTGCGACACGACAAAATCTACAAAGTAGCACGTGCGCCCAGCGAAGACCCAGTTCAGCCTGGGCATCGCCCAGTCTGATCTGAGTCTTCGCTGTCCGCATGGAGCTAGCTTAGACCATTTGAAAGTCTGATTAGACTGGGCGGATGCCCAGGCTGACCTGAGTCTTCGCTAGGCGGACATGCCGCTTTTTAGGTTTTGTCGTTCTGCGGCTCATATATATTGAGGGTGAAATTATATGCATATGCTACCATGTGTGCGGTTTTGAAATAATCCGCTCATAGAGGAACTGAATTTCCAGTTTGAGCTATTTCTATTTATCTAGTAGGGTAGTTGGCTTACTTCCCTGCTACACAAGGGTATTCGTTGGGCCCTCTTGGCCCTTATATGGTACCGTATAACACATATATTTGGCGATAACTTAATTTTGGCGATATTGGCGGTCAAGACAAAGAGTGCCAAAATATTCAGCCAATATATGATTTTATATAAGTTTACTTTAGTTTAACAGGATTCAGATAACAAGGAGTAGTTGATGAGCATTTGAAATATTTAATACCGTTTTACTAAAATATACATTTTGGCATCACATTATAATCGCCTCTGTGAGGCGATTCTTATTGACGCCACAATATATATTTTGATAGAAAAGTAAGAAAATTGTCACAAATTAACATCAAATTTTCATTACAATCTGGAACCATGGTATATCAGAAGCGCTAAATTTAAAATGTGCCAGTATGTCGTTATACCGCAAAATTTTGATACCACAGAAATTGAGTGTTTTACAGTAGTGTAGCTTCCCTTGAAAGTACCACTCACCTTAATGTGCGAAAAAGCTGTGAAAAGTTTTGCTATTACCGTTTTATAGCTTACTGGTGATTTGACTGGAAAGAAGATTGCTCTAGTAACGGAAGGTTTTGTCGGTTGTGAACAAGATGTGGTGACTGTCGTAAAGGCAGCGGCCGAAAAGTTGACCAAGGTCGGGGCAACTGTAGAAGAAGTTTCAGTCCCTATGCATAAAGATGGTAAGAGTGTGGACAGCGTTTCATTTTTTATTTTTTTTTTTGTAACTGTGACTTAAACCTGTTTCTGATGGCGCACTTGTAGCCGACGGTTACCCGGCTGATGCCGGCTGCTTAATCGATACAAGTAGAATGTCAGGATGAGGGGTTTGTCCGCCATTTTACGAGCAGTTAATGTGTAGCCTGTCAATTAAATTTGCCTCAAACCAAATTTAACTGACAGGCTAGCCACGTTGATAAACGGCTACAAAGAAGTAAACTAACCGATTTACCAGGGGCTAATCGATTAGCGGACTTTTATGAAACCCAGCTGCCAGAAACAAGTGTGTCCCAGCTCAAACTGACTACTACAGATTTCTGTTACATGTATCATACAATATTTCTTATATAGGTAGGTATGCCTGTTTTGTCATTTGTTTTGCTTTTTTCAATTTCCGACTAGATGTAATTGTTTTATTCACAGGTGTTCATATATGGGCCCCCATTTTTATGGAAGGTGTTTACAAGTGCATGATACAAGGAACCGGTATGTTTTACTTTCTTAATTGTCATTTACATGTAATTCTGTGTGTTGTCTGCATGGACGTGGCAACCTATACACACAAATACGCAGGTGCGGACAAAATTTCAGACCGCACCTGCGTATTTGCGTGTTGACTGGATGTAAATATTACATGCTGTAATGGCATACAGGTGTTTATAGTTGAAGTTTCTAAGTGGCTGAATCTCTGGAGTTGCCTTCTACACGCATACAAGAGGGTCTCAAGGGGTTTACTGATTAGCGAATGTTGGCCCAAAAAATTACTGATTAGCGAAATTTTAGAGGAAATTTGACCGGTTAGCGGCGTCGGCTATGCTAAGTGATTAACGAAATCGGCCGAAAAATATAATTATTAGCGAAATTTGACTGAAAAAAATACCGGTTAGCGGCGTCACACGCAGTTAGCGGTTACCGGAATCGGCGAAAAACAATCGTAATTATAGTCCACTCAAATATTATGATGCACGCATAAAGATTCATCAGAATGGCATCATTACTCACTGAAATACCAACAAGAAATTCTTTCACCATAAATTCTGAACTTCGTAAGCCATTCCGACTAAGAAAAAAGTTCTTTAAATGTAACCCTCCAGATTTCAAATTTCATTCCGATAGGTTTAGTAATGAATATTTTCCGAAATTACATAAACATGATGTATGTATTTTGTCAGGCTGCATGCTGCCTTGTCTTACTTAAATGCTGACTGGTCACATTAGGTAAACAATCGCTGTGCATAAATATTTACTTCTGTTCCTTGGTATTTCCACTATATTTAATGGTATAAATGATGATTTTTTTTTTTCATTAAAATAGATTTGATGTTGTCAAAAGACAACACTAATTCACGTTCAACACAACTTCAAATTTTCTAGACTATTCCTCCAGAGCAAATTTCATAGTTGTAGGGAATTGAAAAAGACTGTTCCTCCAGAGCAAATTTCATAGTTGTAGGGAATCTCCTTCATAGAAATTTAGCCTTAGCAACAGCATAGTAACCACTTAAGTCGTTTTATAAATACGGCCCCAGGTTAACTAAACATCTTAAGCCAAAGAATTTCGTAAGTTCCATACAAATTGTATGGAACTTTCGAAAATCTCTGGCTAAGATTCTTAGTTGAACGGGCACCAGAAATCTTATTCAATTCAAATGCAAGTGTTGTCTTTATTTCTTTTATCAATAATAGTTTCATTTTTCTCAGGAAATGGTTACCTTTGGAAAGGGTTCTATACAGAGTCGTTAAACGAGGCTTTGTCACGTGGTTACAAGACGAAACTAAACGATATGTCAGACGTAAGTTTGTATAAGTTATACTTTATTTGGAGCAGTTACACAATAAAACTAAACACCTAGTGTGCCAAAAGTGAAAATAAGTTGAATTTGAAAACAGCTAGATCCAGATGAGGTGGCTCATAATGATGAATTACTTCATATGGATCTACACTGCTTGCCTTCTAGTCTTTGAATTCTCTATACATGTATTAGGTAGCTTGGCAGTTGTCAGTTACTGGTGAAAGTAAGTGCACTTAGTACTGGTTAACCGCTTAGGAGGTCTAAGCCGGCCCAGGAATAGTGTGGTTAGGTTAACTGACCGTCCCGACATGACCATAGCTGCTTACCGTGGACGTTTAACAATAACACAACAACATTAGGTAGCTTGGACCAAACGGGTTTTTAGCTCACCTGTCTAGGTGAGCTTATAGTATAGCCTTGGTCCGTCGTCGGCGTCGGCGTCGTCGGCGTCGGCGTCGGCGTTCACACCTTTAAACATCTTCTTCTCAGAAACCACTGGGCCAGTTGAAGCCATATTTCATATGGAGCCTTAACAGGATGGGGAAACGAAAGTATATTTATTTGGCCCATGTCACATGACCAAGATGGCCGCCATGCCCATATATGGTAAAAAACTTTTAAAAAAATCTTCTCCAGAACCACTAAGCCGATTGCCTTGAAACTATGTATGTAGCATCTTAGACTCCAGTACTACAAAATTTATATAAATGATGACCTTTGGTTGACCTTGACCTGTTTTATGGCAAGGTCAAATTTGGTCCCTAAGGGTTTTGAATGGGAAAATCTAAAAAAGTACATTATTCTGTTGCTATTGTGCTCTGTGATATGGAAATGCAGTCAATTTCAATAGCTATGGATATTAGAGGTCATTTGTCCAAAGGGTGTGAACATTTTCAAACATCTTCTTCTCAGAAACCATTGGGCCAGTTGAAGCCATATTTCATATGGAGCCTTAACAGGATGGGAGAACTAAAGTATAATATATTTGGCCGAGGTCACATGACCAAGATGGCCGCCATACCCATATATAGTAAAAACCTTAATAAATCTTCTTCTCCAGAACCACTGGACCAATTGCCTTGAAACTTGGTATGTAAGATCTTGGACTCCAGTAGTATAATGTTTATGTAAATGGTGACCTTGCATTGATCTTGACCTATTTTACCATAAGGTCAAATTTGGTCCCTTAGGCTTTTGAATGGGAAAAGCTGAAAAAAGTGCATTTTTCTGTTGCTGTTGTGCTCTGTGATATGGAAATGCAGGCATCATCAACCCCTATGAATACTGAATACTAGAGATCAAGGTCATATAGTGACCTTGGCCGAAGGTCATTTGTCTGATGTTTGTCATCAGTTTTAAAGGACTTCTCCTCTGAAACTACTGGGCCAATTTTAATTAAATTTCATATGCAGCGTTCATGCAAAGCGCGAAAAAAAAACTTCATATATTTGGTCCAGGTCATATGACCAAGATGGCCACCATGCCCATATATGGCAAAAACACTTTAAATTCTTCTTCTCCAATACCACTGGTCCAATAGCATTGAAACTTAGTATGTAGCATCTGGGACTCTAGTACTACCAACTTTATGTAAATGATGACATTTGGTTGACCTTAACCTGTTTTGCTACAAGGTCAAAATTTGGGCTCTAATGCTTTTGAATGGAAAAAGCTAAAAAAAGTGCATTATTTTGTTGCTGTAGTGCTCTGTGGTATGGAAATGCAGACAACTTGAACCCCTAAGAATTCTTGGGGTCAAGGTCATTTGGTGACCTTGGCTAAAGGTCATTTGTCTGTAATGTGTCAACATTTTAAAGGACTTCTCCTCAGAAACTACTAAGCCAATTTTGATTAAATTTCATATGCAGCCTTCGGGCAAAGCGGGAAACAAAATTTATATATTCTACTCAGGTCACATGACCAAGATGGCCACCATGGCCATATATGGCAAAAACCTTGAAAAATCTTCTTCTCCTGAACCACTGGGCAAGTTGCCTTGAAACATAGTATGTAGCATCTGGGACTCTAGTACTACCAATTTTATATAAATTGAGCATATACTGACAGGTGAGCGATCGTTGCCCTTGGGCCACTTTTTTTTTTTTTTTTTTTTTTTTTTTTAGAGTATGCCGTCTGCTTTTTGCGCTCTATGAGTTAAGGGTCCATAGGGATCGCGCCCAATTCTAGAAAAACTGCAATAAGAAGCTCGATCTCTTCTTGTCTTAGTTTCCAAAATTGATAGAATAACGTCATAGTTCCAAATGATCGGTGCATTTGAGGCTAGATTTGTTATTTTCAAATAATCTAAGGTTATAAAATATGTCACAAATTACATGTAGATCATATTCTAATGCAATAAGAGCGATTTAAACATGTCTGCTCCATGCCTTAAACTCTGCCAAAGTGGTCAACATCCATGTTTGATCCCTCCATCGGGGGAGTTCATATTTAATTTTTATTGCTACAAAATGAGAATATATAAGCTCATGTCAGGGTTCTTTTAACCTCAGTCACGCATTGATTCAGTCTGACTTTGGCCTTGTGTTATTTTCAGCCGATGAAATTCTTATTTTTCTTCGGAGAATATATGTCGAGAAACTATGGCAACAAGTTTTACGCAAAATGTCAGAATCTGATTTTGGATCTTACACGTGCTTATGACGCAGCCCTTGAGAAGTATGACGTCATTGTTATGCCTACACTACCATACAAGCCGCCTAAATTGCCCAGTAAAGACGCTTCATTAGCAGGTGAGTAGGACTACCAGATAATCAGAAATATCAATGAACTGCCTTGCATTTTATAAAAGAGAGGGGGCGATATTTTGAGCCTGAAAACAAATCAGCCATTTACTGCAATGCTTTCAGCCAACAGTTCTGAGTCGTCTTTAACCGTGTAAGAATAACAGCTTGACTCTGTCAGCACTGAAATAGCTGACAATTTATTGATGTATGTGCGGGTGAATGTGTTGGACCGTGATGTGATAAACCCTAGATCACATAAAGATAAGATTACTGTGGATTTTATATACCTGGAATTTTCCTATTTAGGCAAATCAATACTCCATTATTTTCAGAAAACGAGGGAGGGAGCATTTACTAGAGGGTGGGTGTTTAATAGGATTAATACGGTAGATAACGAGATCAGTACCTCTATACTCTCCGTGTTGTTTTGTGAGTTGGTAGATAGCTAAATGAAGCTTTTATCGTTTACGACTTCGTACAGACAAAATAGTTCTGCTTCGAATATAAGCAGTCAATAGTGCACAAAAGAAATAAATGATAAACTGTTTGGGATTAAAGATATGACACTATTGTTATGCATTTTATTATCCGGATACAACAGATGTCGCGTAACAGTGTGTGCCATCACTTCTATAAGTAATGTAAGCAGTCTATTTAAATGGGACTCGAAGTATTGATAGGTCAAAGAAATTTACAGTGGTTGTACCTGGCCGTTCGTTTGCTGCGTTCTTGAGAAATTGCTTGGCTCATGATTTGTGGATAGCTTCTAACACCAGGATACCATGATTCAGTCAGCTATAGTAGGTTGGTACTAAAAACATGCAATTGGCTGATTTTAAAATAGGCTTATTCTGATCGAAACTTAAAGTCCATACCCTCTTTATTCTTGTAGAACGCATGAAAAACAGCTTTGGAATGGTGAAGAACACAGGTCCGTTTAATTCGACGGGACACCCCTCGCTCACTCTCAACGCTGGCTTTTCTGAAGGACTTCCGGTTGGAATGATGATCACTGGGAAGCATTTTGATGATGCAACTGTCCTCAAGGTGGCGCACGCTGTTGAAAAACTTCGAGACTAGACAGGCTTGAAAATGTATTCAATTTAGCAGCAGACTGTGTGAAAGCTTTAATGGGGTCCAAAAATTTATTCACAGTTGGACATCACTTAGACTGTGGAAGATACACCTAACATTACCAATACTAACTTTCAAATAAAAGAATAACATTTTCTACCCGGGAAGTGATATAAATAATTTAATGATTACTCTTGGGTTATATTAATGTCGAAACCGAGCCTTTTCATTTTTTTATATAAATTTAAAGATCTTAAAAAATTGGGACATCTAAGATAAATACCGTAATTGTCCGAAAAATGGAATAGTTCGGAATTATATTGCAGATGCAGATGGCATTGTAAACAGTGTAGACCCTGATCAAACAAATAATTTGTTTCGACCTATCTATCCCAATACTTAGATGTTTTGCGGCATTTGGATAGGGCAGTGGACTGCAAGTTAAGTTGGCTTTGATGATCAATAGGGGGTATTTTTTGTATCTGTAAATTAAATCTTGTGAGCTTCGTCCAAGCTGTTCTAAGGAGAAAGTCAAACATATGCTTGTACAGTTGTAAAACAGGGGCCGTATTCATAAAACAACTTAAGTCGTTGCTATGCTGTTACTAAGGCTAAATTTATATGTTGGAGATTCCCTACAACGATGAAATTTGCTCTGGAGGAACAGTCTTACAAAGACTGTTCCTCCAGAGCAAATTTCATAGTTGTAGGGAATCTCCTTCAAAGAAATTCAGCCTTAGCAACAGCATAGCAACCACTTAAGTTGTTTTATTAATACGGCCCCAGTTGTAATATTACTACCTTAATCTTCGGGCAAAGGGAGACTAAGGAAGTAATATAACTACTAACCATAGGGGCTTGATTCGTTTTGATTTGGTTCTAGAATATAGATTGTATATACATGTTTAGGGACAGTTGTAAAACTCTGATATATCACAGTTATCTGTACATTATCTATAACTAAAAAACTGGCTGACTACTGTAAATGTTTAATTTATTTTTTTTTTCAAACATTTTGAACCCCACTTTGATTTATGTTTTCATGGCAACCAGGTTTATTGATTTTCCGTACGTTTTATTTCTATGCAATTTAATGGATAGTTAAGATAATGTTGTCATAATACAATTTAGCCGTTTCTGTCTTCAGAAGTTAAAATAGACTGACCTTAAATCACTTGTCAAGCCAACAGTGCGCGCAGTTCATAGGCATGTTTTCTCTTTTGAATGATACATAGAGGAACTGACACTCGTGGTCATTTCGTATGAAAATTATGAACGAGCCTTGGTTTAAACAATATTTTATTTATCAATTACAACATAAGTACATCAATATACAGTTCTATACATTCCAGGGTCTGGCTGTAGGCTAGAGCTTATAAAGCCATTCCCTGACAAGTCATCAACAAACTACGGCATTTGTGAATGAATGCTAACTTTTATCTGTGACTTGTAGCATATGTGCATCTCGATAAAGAACTGTACAAACAAAAAGAATAATCATAAAAAACATAGACAAATGGAGTAGTAATGTTAAACAGAATGCGCAGAAGGCAAGAAAACAAGAAAGCAGAGAGAGAGAGAGAGAGGGGGGGGCGGGGAGAGAGAGAGTATCATATACAACATAACACTGTTTACACTACATATAATACATTAGGCGAAAAGAGACATATCTGCCTAAATAATATATATGCCTAAAACGAGCATTCGGCGAGTTTCATAAATTTCGTATTAAATGACGAGGAGTGTAAGATTCTGTTTATCATATGACCCTTTCAAATAGGATTTTAACGCCTTCAAAATACACAATATTTTAATAAGAAAACGCATTGTTGACATTGACGTTGTCAATGACGTTAAGTGTACGCGCCAAAGTGTTATTACACGTGTGGCCATACGATTTTTATGACACGACGTTATCCACTGAATAACAGCGACGTCATATAATAAATATTATTTTAACTGTCTCTGACATTGGTGTCCATATGTATTACAACATTCGTTTCTATACCCAAAATAATATGATTCAATCCCCTATGTACTAACTTTTGTACATATATAAAAGAACAGACATTATCCCAAAGTGTCCTTTATTTGCTTTATTTAGACTTTTGTAAGCATTTAATTCCAGCTGGCACCAGATTGTTGGGAGATGAAAGTGAAGGCCAGGTTCCTGTTGCTGAAAGCTATTGACGACATTAAGGTGGTGATTTATGGTAAATGTAAAAATCTGCATAAAACCATAAAAAGTAACGTATCTCCCTGAAAGTTAGCAGACTTCTTATTTTTGTTGTTCTTTACAGTTTGGAATACAAAATAGACGTATATGCTGCTTAAAAAAGTGTTTTTATAAGGAAAGATCAAAGGGTAATTTTCTGCGAATAAATCTGAAAAAATAATATCGTCATTGAAAATTTACGTAGTGCTGAAGGTGCATTATTGCATAATGCAGAGCGTCCTAGCAATTATTTATTCCAACTCTTTCTCAAATTGTAATGTAGACCAGATGAAAAGGGTAGCTTTTTCTCAAATGATCAACCATGTACAAAGTAAATGTACACTGGACGCATTTATTAAATATAGGGTAGGCAAGCATACCTATGTTAACACCTACAATATAAATAATACATTACTGACATGATCAGTGGTGTGTAGATGAAATTGTTCAATCTTGTTAAAATAGTATCACCTGTCTGACCTGTGTGTTTTGACAAAAAAAATTGGACACAGACTGCATCTTTTTTCATCTGCTCAGCCTGATAATGTGTGAAAGAGTTTGAAAAAATAATTGCTAGGACGCTCTCCATTATGCAACAAGGTATTCTAAGCACTTAGTATATTTTCTATAATGATATTATTTTTTCAGATTAGTTCGCAGAAAATTACCCTTTGATCTTCTCTTATAAAAACACTTTTTAACATTAACAAATGCTGCATTTTGGGATTCTAAATTATGAGAAACAACATAAAGAAGGCATGTGCTAAGTTTGGGAAAGATCAGTGTTATTTTGAGTATTTTATGCAGATTTTTGTCTTTGTCCCAAATCAGTGATAAAAGCGCTTCCCTAAACTTTTGTCACGTGATATGGCAAATACACTTTTAGGCAGCCTGCAACAACATTTTTCAACAAAATGAAAATATCATATCTAAATAATTTTAATTTTGCTGAGCATCTAAGTAAATCAGTGTATTTACATGTAATTAATGTTGAACTAAAATAGCTTAAGCTTAAATTTGTTTTTGCTGAACAACGAAAAGTACACGTAGGTCATTTTCATAGGTGGGTGCTTTCATTAGACCGACCATTTCACAGGACTTTTATTTCTTTAGTTTTTGAGAAAGTTTCACCATGAATATACACAAAAACACAACTGGACCTATTACTGCATATCTTGCTGTACCATTGTATTGACTTAAAGATAATATTGGGCTTTACCGCGCCTGGTAAATATGGCATTCCATTCCCACTTGTAAATTATATATATAGTTGAGAAATAAAGAAGTACCTGCTTGGACTCGAACCCACACCGACAACGACAACTCCGCCTAGCCATTCAGAGACATGAGCTTAACTGATTGCGCCACTACGCTCACCAATAAAAAAGTTGCATGGAATAATGTTAAACTTTATTTCTCTTGATGACCCAGCGGATAGGGATATTTTATTAAGTTGTGCGAACAAAATTAGGTATAAATAGGGAACATCTGGGTCATACGATACCGAAGATTAGAAATATTATTTGATTCAATTTAAGATTTAATGAACTTCAACAGATATTCCGGCCCAGGACCATTTGCTGATGCAAGTACATCCGAAAAACATTGTATAGTTGAGAAATAAAGAAGTATCCACCGGGTACTCGAACCCAGGCCGACTACGCCGACTTATATATAATAAGTTTCTACAAATAGATTGCCGAGATATTTAACAATGTTATTCGACTCATTTGTAAACAAAGCAAATTAGTATAAAAGTTTTAGCTTTGTACACGCCTGGTAAACTATCACAGGTACTTCCAACGGAGGTACTTATTATCGGTTGTGACAGGCACCTGGAGCGGCCTGAGACTGTCAAAAAATGACAACAAACGGTAGGTATTCCTCTTTTTTGACAAAATACAAAATAACCAGGGAGTTTATTAAAAATCAAAAAAATGCTATTTGACCCTTATAGACATAAAGTTTTGTCACACGTCATAACCGCCAGAACTTACAAAAGATACGACTTTTGAAGTGGCTTTGGTGTCAGTCCACAGTACCCAAAACATAAAAAATTCGGCCGTTTTCGGTCTTAAATGCAGTGATCTTGCATAATAATCTGTTTTTCTCGGCACACTGATGTTATGTTAACCTCTTTGCCTAAATATAAATGTCGATTGACTACAAATAAGGCTTGATCTTTCAAAACAACAGTTGGAGGTGCCTGCAATGGCATGGAGGTGCCTGTGATGTAAGAAAATATAGTGAAACTCTGAATAGTCATTGCAACTGGAAATATTGACATACTTGTTCTCTAAACCACTGCCTGGCACGAATCATTCATTCAACGTCCAAATAATCTATCATAATGCGTATATCATGAAGTCCCATGATAAAATCCCTACAACACCATCTCTAAGAATTATGACCCATTTTGTTTCCGCTTCTGTTAGTCAAACATTGATGAATTCCACATGGTTGTTGAAAATTAACTACCTAATTCAGTGTTAGAATCATTTTGAAATGCGCTCTTGTTTTTGTGCAATCGGACATTCTCGCCGATATCTTCGATATATTTAATTCAGGATACGGAATTGGCCGAAGTGTTACCATTGGTTTTTGTGAATGGTGATGACTGTGATCGGGAGGTGCTGCCTGTTAGTCATTGCGACTCGTAAGAAGTTGTCGAGGTCACACGCCATGCGAGCTACGTGTATGATGTGTCAAATTGGTCAAACTTACTGAAACCTGTCAATGTAGATTATTTCATTATACCGGAGCAGGCATAATAAAATATAGGGCATTCACGTACAGGTATCTATAGCGTTGATCCTTTTAGTATCTAATACGGTATGCGTGTCGCTCGCATGTGTCTTACGACGCTCGCTGTATGTATTTACTTTGTAATAACTGGAGCTGGTTCAGTCTGGCTATTTTTGAATTGCTGGCGCTAGAATCCAAGTACACCCATAAGGCAAACAGATTACATCATCAGCAGGTGACATATTCTCGACATTACACTTTTAAGTATGTTGAGGTGATTAAAATCTTATTGTAAATTATGTATAATTCAAAGTCTCCGAATAGCCACTGCATTAAATGTTGTAACAAAACAGCACTTTTACTACAAAAAAGTCATTTTCCGAAATATTGTTGTATTTGCAAACATTTCGTGTAGCTGTCATGGCATGTGACCGCGACAATTTCTTACGAGTTAGAACGACTCACAGGCAGCACCTCCCAATCACAGTCATCACCATTCACAAAAATGTTGAGGTTTTTTGAAGCGCATTTCATAACGATTCTAACACTGAATTAAGCAGTAAATTTTCAGTAAATTTCTGACTGACTGATACAAAAACAAAAACGGGCAATAACTCTTTGAGATGAAATGCTTTGGATTTTGGATTTCTGTCATGAAGAATCAATGTTACGAGCTCTCATGTCCGCTTGTGTGTAGCCTTTAAGCAATGTCACCTGGACAGCTGCCCACTTTGCTTTCTGTTTAGTTTTGTAATTTAAAATATTCAATAGGTAAAAACAGAAGTGAGTGTTGTGTTCATTTGGGGTAGGTGAATGACCACCTGTCTAGGAAAAAGCTGTTTATTTGGTTTACCATGCGTATCTTTTATGATCTATTGTCAATGTATCTGTATAATTACTTTCATCTTGGGTTTGAGGGCAAGATGTGAGATCTGATTGTATAAGTTCAAGATCATTGTCTATCACAGGCTCCTCCATTTCGTCGCAGGCACCTCCAGTTGTTTTTATATAGGATCCAGCTTTATTTTGAGTTAAGCGGCATTTCTATACATATCATTCTTAAATATTGGGATGCATATGCATCAGCCAATAGAGCAGTCTCATCGGGCTCTGCTCTGTCTGCGATTGGCATGTCTTTTGAAGCATGCTTTAAGAATACATTAACTACAGTTGTCCTAAAATTTGAACAAGAATACATTAACTTGTTCAAATTTTAGGACAACTGTAGAAACTGGTTATTGTGTGCCTAATATAGGGAGAACACTCTGTTTTTCTGTTATTTTTATATCATAAAACTTAATGTGTCACCACATTTTGCTCAGTCACTTCCAAAACATAAGGACGGCTAATTTTCTTTTTCTGCCCGTCCAGTGGAGAAAAACCTTAATGACCTTTATGTGTTTAAGGTAATGTATCTAGAATAACAATTCAATGGACACTACTGCAAACTTTGGTCAGGCTGCCTCTTTACAGATTGCATTCTTATTTTGGTCTACCATAGTTTGCAGATATGTTTAAGACCGGGTGTGTCCACCGAGGCCTCTGCTACCCAATACATGGAGGATCTTACACGAGTGGTCATTTCATGTGAAATTTGTGAAACGAGCCTTCGGCGAGTTTCATAAATTTCATATGAAATGACTTTGAGTGTAAGATTCTGTTAATCAAGAACCTTTTGAAATGGGATTTTAACGCCTTCAAACTGAACATTATTTCAATAAGAAAACGCATTGTTGACATGGACGTTGTCAATGACGTTACGTCTACGCGCCAAAGTGATTTTTATGACACGACGTTATCCAATGAATAACAGCGACGTCATATGGCAGTTTTCAGTGAATCGCAAAATCTGACTGTCTGAAATGTTTCTCTTTTTAGACTGAATTAGACGGGATAACGGTTTTCTCCGCTACTAAAGTGCATGTGGACAACGGTAGAGTTTAGCTTCAAAGCAAACCGTCTTGTCACAGACTTCACGGTACCTGTCAGCGGTCATGATGATTTTTAACATACAAATCACCAAGCACCTGGCAATGCTCTTCAACTGTGAAGTTACAAAATACGGTGAAATCAATCGAATAATAATAGTGAAAAATGATTAGCAGTCAAGCTCGACTGCGTAAATAATGCGCTGTAAAATGAGATGGCATTGGTATTATTATTATCATTATAAGTATTTGATAGAAAAGTGCAGAGTTCCTGGTGGTTTAAAACGACGGTGATAGTTTAGCAATAAGGATTTATTGTTGATCGGGAACGAGGAGATTTTGCTAGCATTGCATATGCACAGGCTGATCCGAGTGATCGAATAATCCTTATATACGTGTAAAAGTGGCTGTCGTCCGAGACAGTCTGTAAAAGTCGACTCAATCGACAATCATTAGCTATAGTACTATAGTTTACAGTTATTGGTTTTACGACCGAAGTTTTAGTCGACGGCCACTTTGCACAACACTGGATAGGTTGCCAGCAAAAGTAAGCAAACTGGTAATATCCCTGTAATATACTAGACTCAGCAGTATAAATTCAGAAAAAAAAGTTTGAAGTTGTAGGGCCCTTTGCTGATGATTGATAATTGGATTATAAAGTAACAATACAAGGAGAGTCACAAACTTGGCTGGGTTCGATACCCCTTCTTCATTATGAATAGAGAGCATTTATATTTTACCCGTCGGGCAAGACCACTCGACTTTTGGAACGCTATTAAAAAGATCCGCGTGTTATATGTATCTGCGCAGTTTACTGTACAGTCTGGTCAGAGCATGCACCGTATGATTCGCCTATCATGCAACATGTGCCTTTCATGAGCATGTTGTTTTTACATATATGCTTGTTTGGGCAACGACGCGGCTTGATTCCAAATGATGTCATTTTCATAGGGTCAAAACCATTCAGAAATAGATGTAACAAGAGCTGTCGCCTGACAGCATAGCTCGCCTGAATAGGTGCTTGCCCATCACACAGTCGCTACGGTGGTGTGGACGGCTATGCATAAAACTTCAGGCAAGCATGTCCATAGTAATGACAACACATTTATAAACAAAAGCTATCTCAGAAATAAGTTTAAAATGAAATAAAAATTAAAAAATCCACATGAAATTTTCAAAGTTCATGAGCTTGAGCTCAAAGAACTAAGGGGTGGGGTGGGAAGTTGTTTTTTTTTTTTTTTTTTTGGGGGGGGGAGTAGGATGTATCAAAACTTTGAACCATTATCTAACATCAGTGTCCAAGTATAAGTATCAACTGAGTCCATCATGGCACTGTGAAAATATGTCTTCATAAATATAAAACTTTAATCAAAATATTTAAGACAAAATTCAAAGTCGATGACCTTGACTTCAAGGTCATCCAGTGGGGTAAGTGTATAGTGTTTTGTAAAATCTCAAAAAATTGTCTAACATCAGTTCAAGTGTAAACTAAATCTCTGTCAAGCATTATGAATCAGTATGTAATTAGAAAACTTTAATAAAGACCAAATTTCCTAAGTCCCTGACCTCGACATCAGGGTCACTGAGCGGGGTTTGGGTAGTACTCTGTAAAACTTTGGACTAATATCTAGGTACAGTGCAAATATAAAAAGAATTCATCTATGGGTTCAGGAGATATGTGTCTTTAAAACACTTTAACCATAACATCCAAGCAATAAATTTTCTAAGTCCATGACCTTGACTTCAAGGCCACAGAGGGGGTTGGGGTAGTACCTTGGAAAACTTTGGACCAATATCTAACTACAATGCAAGTATCAAATGAATCCATCTATGGGTTAAGGAGATATTGGGCTTTATAAAACTTTAACCAAAACATCCAATACAAAAACACTTCCAATTTTCTAAGTCCATGACCTTGACATTAAGGTCGTGGAGTGGGGTCGGGGTGGTACCCTGTTAAACCTTGGACCAATATCTAACAACAGTGCAAGTATCAAATGAATCCATCCATGAGTTAAGGAGATATAGGTCTTTAAAAAACTTTAACCAAAACATCCAATCCGGACGCCGACGCCGACGCCAGGGTGACAACAATAGCTCTTCCTGAACTTTCGTTCAGGCGAGCTAAAAATGAAAACGGCAGTGTTGCTTCCCCGAAAAGTGTACACATTCACCTTAAGACAGGTCGTTCCCGATATCGACCGATATGGGACATATCTTGTATCCTTTAAACTTCTAACGTTTGATCAAATACATTATAAGACCAACTCTTAACCAGAACAAACTGGCCAAATACATGTAATGTGGATCCAGACAATACGGCTCTTCCCAAATGAATTTGAAGTCTAGTTCTTTTGTTGCGTACAAAGAACATTTACTGACCGCTCCAAGGCGGTACTTCCGTTGTGGTTCTTCAATTTTACGTGTTCTTAGGTCCGCTTGTCCGTGGTCTTCTAGCAATATGGTCACCTGTAAAGCTGCCCACTTTGCTCTCTCTCTCTCTCTCTCTCTCTCTCTCTCTCTCTCTCTCTGTGTGTGTGTGTGTGTGTGTGTGTGTGTGTGTTATAACAGAAAATAGGTACAAATAAATGTTCTGTTGTTTTTGATGACAGCCTGTTTGGGAAAGAGCTGTTCAAATGAAATCAAAAACTGTAAGTTAGTGTAAAGAAACCATAATAAAATAGACCAAGCAACATTGGGCATAACATCACCTGAAACTGAACCTTAAAACGAATGGGGGAATAGGGAAGGTAAAGATCAGCCTTCGCCTCCGCGCAGTCTGATTGCTTTGATAATCTGATACTGGGGAATAAAAGTGAGGATTCAGTTTGATTAATTTACACAGATGTGAACGCCAGGCTGTATACCGTGATGGCATAGCTGCATTTTCAGGCGAGGCCCATCATATCGCGAGTGTGTTGTCTCTAGTCGAAGTCATCAGCTCAGCTGTATGCAGTTATGCATCAAGAAGTTAATCTTTCACTGCTGGGTTGACAATTTTTTCAGTCGTTGGCCGGGCCGGGTTTCGAAGCCGCGGCTTTCTGTGCAATAGCTATGCGCTCTAACAAATATACTACGGCGTGACAGAGAAATCACTAAACAACTGTGCAGTCCAAAAGTCTGTAACTCTGGTAATACACGTTGGTTGGTTGTTTTGAGTTTAACGGCCCTTTGAGACAGTATTTCAGTCTATATCGGGCCGTCTCCCAAAGAGAGGGAGAAAGAAGAGAGGTGTGATAGCGAGAGAAAAAATGTTCAAACAGTCCCACCCGAACCTACTGCAAGCACAGTAGGCCCTTGCCCCACCATTATCCAAATCAGTAGGACACCACACCATCGCACCACCCAACCACCCCAGTAACAGAGTGAGAGTCGTCAGGCTAACAGTAATGCTCTGGCTGTTGTGCACAAAACACAGATTGGTCTGAGTCATATATATGCCCTAACGCCCTTTTACGCATCGGTAAAAGGGACTATAGGAAATTAGCGAGCTGTCCAGTCTGGGATTAGATTCTGCATTCGTACATCAATCCCGGGCTCGAGACGTGTTGGAAGCGGGTATGTTTTCAGTCATAAACAGCCTTTCATTATCACCGACCCATCGTCCTGATATGGCTGAAAATCGTGATTATTCCTCCATCGACATAAAGTTATAGGTGTGATTTTCAATACATTAATCTAATAAAGGAAGAAGATCCGACTTGTCAGGCAGTCAAAGTAGGTTACACATCTTTTCAAGCGCAGAAATTGATTGACACTTCCGGCTACTGATTACATCATCAATGGGCTGCCCGGTGTCTCTCTACCGTCATATTGTCATGTGTACTCAATACAAGAGTCACAGGTCTTTGAGATTTTACAGTTATGTCTGTCACTGACCCGTTAAATCGTCTAGAGAAAGTAAACGTTGTAGATGCGTAATTATGAAGACTGCCATATGATAAATATATATGTTACCTGTGTTTGATTTAATCTGTAATCACCAAACATGATCACATGATGTCACCTACTGATCAAGAGACAAAATGACCTAGTCCTATTTGAGCCGCGACACGAGAAAACCAACAATGTGGTTGTGCGCCCAGCGCAGACTCAGATCAGCCTGGGCATTCGCCCAGTCTGATCAGAGTCTTCGCTGTCCGCATGAAGGTAACTTAGACCCTTAGCTACCCTTTGAGCACTTAACGAAGGGTCTGATCAAACTTGGCGAAAACCTAGACTGATCTGAGTCTGCGCAGTGCGCACGACCACATTGTTGGTTTTGTCGTGTCGCGGCTTATTTCATTTTTGCAAACTTTTGGCAGTCTCCGCAGCCACCTGTCACATTACTCGCGTGGAAGCGTCGAAAAGTTTGGCAGCTTGTCCACCTCTCTATCCAAAACGATAAATACCCATAAGTCCATGCGAGAAGTACAAGAGCTCATAACGAACTATCGTAAGCCTCTCGCGAGAATTGAGTCCTATTATGGTACAAACCATGTCTTCAAGCACAAGCTTTTGCCTGTTGTGGCTCATATGATTTCCAGTGATTCAGGAATACGACGAATATTCCTTCTCTGGCCTGTACTGGTATTTCACCTGATCCAGATGGCTGTAATAACTAACGTCAATTGTCGCATTTGTTAAATACTGTTCCCAGGTTCTTTCATTTAGCCAGTTTTCTAAACATTCCAATCCCAGAGGTTCAAAGACAGCATTGAACTTATTTGCAAATAATCCTATGTCGTTTACAGCTTTGTGGATGTCGCCAATGCCGAGAATACAGATGGACCGTTTGAAGAATCCGTAGCACTGTCTGGTATATACTCCAACGCCTCTCTCCCAGTTTTTATACCTCAGGAAAAATGGCTTATTTGGATATTCTTCTGCTTCACCTAGAAAATATACAATACCATGAACATTCTTGGACACCGTGAATAATTATCATAATGTTTCTAAAATGAAATAATTTCGTTTTACAATATAGTTAAACGTACAAAAGATGCAACTGGCGACCGAGGGAGGGAACCGGAGTGAGTAAGTGAACTAGGGTTTAACGTCCCACCAACAAATAGGTCATACAGAGCCGAGACCTCGGTTTTCTTTGAGTCTCATCCGCAAGACCAGAGAGGCGGAGGAACGAACCTCAGGCATCTGGATTGGTAGTCAAACACCTAGCCCACCCAACTATTGTCAGCTTATATAGACCAACAAACACTGACGACCTTTATCAGACTGTTCCCATTCCAATATTTACTGTAGGTAACTCTTAAAACATGCATCAATAAGCTTAAGCGGCCAGAGTTTTACTCATTATGAGCCGCAAAACGACAAAACCAATAAAGTGGTAGAGCACCCAGCGCAAACTATGATCAGCCTAAGCATCCGTTAAGTACGATCAGACTCTTCGCTTTGCGCTTAAATGGTAGCTAAGGGTCTACACTACCTCCATGCGGACAGCAAAGACTCTGATCAGACTGGGCGGATGCCCGGGCCGATCTGAGTCTACGCTGGGTGCACAACCACTTTGTCGTGTCGCGGCTCATTTATGTTTTGTTTGTTTTTGGACTTTCCTTTCAAGAATAGTTCGCTTATAAATCGAGAGTTGATCGTTAAGCAGGGATGGGTGAAAACCGAAGCTCCCAGCGACCCCCCCCCCCCCCCCCCCCGGGAAAACAACTGACCTTCCGTAAGCGGAACTTGGCTTTCTCACATGTGCACGGCCGAGGCTTGAACAAATTTACTGTTGTCCGAGCATCCGAGTTTAATCACTGACCTGTAGTGGACACCGTAGCTAATTGCATGGCCTGCTGATCTGGCGCTCCTGGGTTCGATTCCCGCTGGAGACAGAAATCTTATCTAATGTACACTGTAAATAAGGTTTTACTGCACACACCCGCCCATCGTCCTGATATGCATGAAATACTGTTGAAAAGGACGTGAAATCGCAAGTCCCCCAGCCATCCACTGACCTGTAAAAGTCCCTGGTATTCTCAGTTGCGGACTATGATTTATAGAGGAAAAGAAAAATTCGTCGGGAATCATAGTCTTAATCAAATACTTCTGAAAGTCCAGAGCACGGTTGTCATGGATACTGAAGTCTACAAAGTCTCGGTTAAGGGCAACGTGGACTGACCCAACGACTGGAGTTATGTTGTGAGGTGGGTTACCAAATGGTTGCCAGCGGTGTTTGAACTTCGTCATAGTCCTGCAAAGAAAATGCATAAAACTCTCTAGTTCTAGATATTTTCTCGTTTATATGGGACTGTTCTGTTTTTGTCGCACCTTCTTTAGCAAGTGCGATATAGGAGTTTACTATTCCGTCCGTCCGTCAGTCCGTCCGTCCGTCCATCCGTCCACAAATTACGTCGACCCTAACATTCGTGTCCATTATTCTCAATCTATGATACCTACACTCATCAAACCTGGTATAAAGTTTCCTCCTGGAGTGTTCTCAAGGAACCTTGCACTTATTTGACCTTTGACCTATTTTTCATGCTCTAATGACTTCATAAAATTGTATGCCAAAATTACATCGACCCTAGTGTTTAAGTCCATTTCTCTGCATCTATGATACCAGCAATCTTCAAACACGGTATAAAGATTTTTCATAGAATGAACTAGAGGATTGTTGCCTTTATTTTGACCTTTGACCTATATTGTATGCTCTGCTGACTCAGTAAAATTTTACGCAAAAAATTACGTCAACCCTAGCATACCGGTCCATTTCTCTCAATCTATGATACCTACAGTCATCAAACCTGGTGTAAAGGTTCTACTTAGGTTGATCTAGAGGATTGTTGTACTGATTTTGACTCTTGACCTATATCCAATTTGCTCAAATTTCTACACAAATTCATCAGACCTAGTGTTCACTTTCCTCTAACCATGGTATCTACTGCTGAGAAAGCATAAGGCAGGTGCGACATATTATTCCGCAGAATTCTTGTGTATTCATAGTTGGCCGAATTTAGGTGCCAACTAACAATAACAATCAAAGCAACTTCGATTCTAAGGGACTGATAACTAGCATTTAGAGATGTTAATTGCTTGACGAGTCCTCCTACCCGTAGGTTGCTTGCCGAGTCCTCCTATCTGTAACTGGTTTTCCTGAACATTTGCGGTATTGCAAAACTTAAGACAGTGCATTATCATGTTTTGTTGTTGTTGTTTTCTGCCATTTTTAGGGGAATATGTTTCTGTGAATTCTTGTTTCCCTGGATTACATGGAGTCTATTATTATTAGTATTATTCAGTATATATGTGTATTTACTTTCCTGCATTGGAGACCACACTGAAAAAAAATCCGTAGATTTTATGGTAGAATACCTGGCAACCAGCTGCTTGTCCATTTCCCGTTATTTTTACGGGCATTCGCCTGTAGAACATAGTTGGAAATTATGATATGGCAGTGTTATGTTTACTGGCCGCACTCGAAAATATATCTTTATAGTGTTGAAGAGCCATATGACCACAACAACGCCTGTTCTATTTACCCTACTCTGCTTGTTAATTCCTGCATTTTTTTTTTCGGACGCCCGTAAAAATAACAGGAAATGGACTGGTAGCTGTAAAATCTGCGAAAATTTTTTACAGTACATCGTTACGAAAACTGAAACAACACCATTCTTTTCTTAATGTTCCATCAAGCAACATTGGTCCTGTCACCGCCAGCATCAAAAGGCTAAGAAAAATGAAATACTGGATATTTGACTTTTTCAGTGTAAGATCGATTTTCATTTCGCCGAATGAGCACCAAAAGCAGTATTTTCAAAAGTGGCGAAGCCACGAGTAAAAATACCACTTTTGGTGTTCATAAGTGAAATAAAAATCGATCTTACACTGAAATAGTCAAAGTTTCTGTTTCTTTTATGCTTTAAAAATGATGTCATTAACGTTGTAATGGCATGCAATCATGTGTGACGTAATTTATGACAAGCTGGATAAGGTTTCATCAATTAATCAACAAATAAATGAGACTATTTCACAAAAGTCCTATTTTTTAAACAGTGAAATCGAAATTGATAATTTCAGGTGAGATATCAGTTTCGATGTCACTCAGAAATCTCTTTAATTCATTGAAAAATATATAAGGAATTTACATTCATTACCGTCATATTGCAAAAAACTTTCCTGATATAAGCGCAATTCAATTCACGTCTGGAACCTTAAAATCCAAGCTTCTGTACATCGTACAGGAAAATAAACAATGCCTTTACAGACTCTCTCAACATCTCGAACACTGATAATGTCAACATACCCGCTTACATCAAAGAACTTACAAGGGACATAATTATTCGCCACTTTCAAAATGGCCGCCATCAACAAAGAAATAATGCACTGAATTCAAACTAGCACTGTGCTATTATCCTGATTTTTTTTCATTGAAATTTTGAAAAATAAATTTCCTTTCTATTAACTACATACCACTTTCCTTCAATATTTTGCTGTTAATCTTTGAGAAATTAAAACTGCATGTTTTTTCAAGCAGGCTGAATTGGTTCCATTTGTTAAATGAGTGAGGTTGACATTCAAACATAAATTTCTTAACTTCACTTTGTGACAAACCGTGTTTTTTTAGGAAATTTCGTGATTGTAGTGTAAAAGAAAAATACAGATAAACTATTTAGTTCCTGGGCCTTGTAGAAATTTAAGGGCTATATAGTTTGTACAGAGGGGGTCCTGATTTTGAAGACTGATCTTTAAATGCAAATTATTTGGTACTTGTTAATTTTGAAGTTTGTTTGGTATCTTTTCATACTTTAAGGGCATTCATACTTTATCACTCCTGAGCTAGATTCGTGAAAGCTTCAAAAACAAACAGTCACAAACCAATAGTATTGACTTACTGTCTACAGTGAGACCCCTGCCGGTGACGGGCATGTAATAAATTGTCTCTTAACATCCAAGATTTGTAAGAAAATAAAACATAAAGTAGCTGACAATCATCACAGGATGTCCATGCATCCCCATTGTATGTCAATAATCCAGTCCCTTTACTCCTTATCCTATGCCATCCTCTTTATCATCCCACCTCCCCCAACCCCACCCACCTCATATGATCCTTGTATTTTCTGACAGCCCTTTGTCATTTTCTCTTAATTATCTTTTCTGTAAAATCTGTACCTGATAACAAATTTCAGTATACCACAGAATTCTCCCACAGTTGTATTGCTGTTGATTTTCACTAAACTCAAATTTAGCTATCTGCTTTGGATGTAAACAAACATCTACCATCACAGTCTGGCTTCATTTCTTCACAACAGAAAACTATATTTTTCCTTCAACAGTCATGAAATTGTGGCCCCAGACATGCAAAATATGATCATTAAGTTTTATAAATTTTTGTCAACCATAATTAATTTAACATTCCTTTTAACAGCCCACCTGTCAAAATTATTGTGCTTGGTAGTCATGCTGTTTACCCATCATGCACCCTGTGTCCATGGTAATGATGTCATCAAATACCCTTGTGACATCATCATGAGGTTATAAGCAATTAACTCATATAACTTTCAATTATTGATTATTTGTGTGTGAGTATCACAGAGCAAAAATAAACACACTGTGTAAACCAAGTCTACTAATTTTCTTCTTGGGTGGCGAATACTTGTATGTCCCTTGACTGTAGTTTGGACACATTGCCCATTTTTCCTTACGGTTCGGCACCTGTTATCTCAAACTACGGGTATTTCAAAGTAAATTTTCAGGGACACGAAAATTTACTTTGAGATATCAGAAGTTTGAAATGAACTTCGACTTTGAAATATCGAGAGTTGACTGTATATATAAAACGAATATTTGAGCAAACTAGTTGCCTTCAAATCAAAGAACTGATGAAATTATCACAACACTACAGAAAGAGGACAAACTGAAATTTTGGTTTTGACCACTTTGAGGAATTTTATGACATCTTCACCAGTTTTTCATTTACGAAGCTGCAATTTGTACCAATGTACTTTACATGATCATCATGAGCCGCGACACGAAAAAAAAAAAAAAACCAGAGTCTGCCCAGCGCAGACTCAGATCAGCCTTGGCATCCACCCAGTCTGATCAGACTCTTGGCGAGGCTTTTAAATGGTAGCTAAGGGTCTAAGCTACCTCCGTGCGGACAGCGTGGACTCTGATCAGTCTGGGTGGATGCCCAGGCTGATCTGAGTCTCCGCTGGGCGCACAACTACTTTGTTGGTTTTCTCGTGTCGCGGCTCACATAAATGTGACTCAACAAATATTTTACTAGTTTGGCAATTCAGTTGCTGGAGATTCAGTTTTTTTTTTTAATTTAGATGGGAATGGAATTGCGCATTTATTGGTGTTATTCAAGATATTTCTTACCTGGCTTGCTGACCCTGAGCAATATTAGCACCGTCCATGGCTTGTAAAATCTTCACAATTTCCAAATTTGTCTTTAAAGGGAATTCCTCCCCTGTCAAGTTAATATAATACTTCCAAGATTTTTTGTCCCAGAGGCACTCCATACATAGTAACTCTGCTTCAAGAAGAGTATAATTCCCCCACCGAACATCGACTGGATTTTTAACTACGAATACATTATCAAAGCAAGACGCAATATTTTCAAAAGCAGACTTTGTTTTTTTCCCACTCTTTATATCAACATGAAAGCAGTAGTAGTTGTGGGGTCGATAAATTGCTTTCAGAAGTCTTTCGGCAAGTTCCACATCTTTGTAGACTACTATTCCGAATGCAAGAGGGAAATCCTTTTCCGTCGGGGATAACGGATGATTGATATAACCTCGTTCTGCCTTGAACGTTTCACAATTTGAAATATTAACATAGTAATCGACAGCTATTGCATTTCGTTGTAAGCCTTTTGATTTTGCTTTTGCGTCAGTTATACTTTCATTTTTTCCATTAATTATTCCGCCACAATCAATCTTCGCCGAAAATTTTATTGCTTTATAAAATTGCGAATATGTCCATTTTCTGTAATCAGCACCATCGATGTCTGTGCTCGCGAACGTCCACTTAGAATGTTCTCTATTAAAAAGATGCTTAGACATTTCTGTCTTACTTGATATTGTGATATTGCTCTGTGCACTTGCTGCTAACGACAGATACCCAGTTATTGGCAGTCTAGATAGCATACCATAGTGAATAAGAAAAAATAAAGCAACTAACAGTACCGCACACAGAAACAAGATTTTCAGTCTTCTTTGAGGCAGCACCTTCCTGTTAAAGAAAATACAATATAACATTGAGCTTCGTCAAGTGAAAAAAGACCTGAAAACCCAATACGCATAGTAAAAATTCTATCCAGCCTGCGCATTTGCACAGACAACACAGAGTATTCATTTTCACATTACGGAGTCTACAGGATTCATAAATTGTTTATTCGAGCTATTGAAGACTCTGAGCAAACTGAGCGAATGCGTAGGATGGTCTCAGTCTTTGCCGTTCACACATGCCCACTGGAAGCCATTTCAAGTCTTAACTTCAGAAGCCGGTTTTACAAACGCTTTTAATAACTTTTTTCTGAAAAAAAAAGTTTCACATAGTTAAAAGTGCTTGATCTATGGTTAGCTGAGAAAATGTGTGCATTTTTTTTATCAAAAACGGTCGAAAATACTTGGATAAGAGTATATCTAAGATAAGCCCCTTAGATACCCAAAAAGCGCACAGCGAAGACTGATCAGACTGGGCGGATGCTCAAGCTGATTTGACGGTCTTAGCTAGACGCACATAACACTTTTTTTTGTTTTTTTCGTGTCGTGGCTCATTTCATACTTCACACTCAATATTTCACACTTCACAGTTCAGATTTGTCAGCTCATACTTCACAATACATAGTTCAAAATTCACCGTTCATAGTTCACGCATCATGACTCTTACATCACAATTCAGAACTCAGGGCTCTCAGTTTGGGATATACAGTGGTTGAGATGGGGAAAGTGAATATTATTTCAAAATTCACGCCCAAATACGCACGAGCCGACGAACGCACCAACATGAAACAAACGACTATGCCTCGCTCACACAACCGGCTTGACTTTATATTAATAAATCACATGAACCGGTTTAACCCACTGGTTTATCATTTCTGTGCTTCCGTAGTTTCATTTTATCGTCGATAGCGTCAATAGCTTGATTAAGGTTATACGAAAAGCTTATGCGGAACATCCCTGATAAGACGGATTGCACCTCTGACGCTCAGCGGCCGCCTCCCTGATGCCGCTTTTCCAACTCAGAGCACATTGGTTGCGGATTTCCTTGTCTCTATCCTATCACCCCTTGAAATATTAACCACCTGTGTAAACCGCTAGACCCGCCAAGCTAAGGATTAGAGGACAGCAGAAAAAGGCACGTTTTGCGAAATATCTCAGCTTCCGCTCTTCGCCTCCATTCCCCTTTTACCATAAAACAAACGGCAAAACGTCTGTATAAACTTACATGTTTTAATGCCGATAAAATCCAGACATATCGACTTGTGCATATTTTTCTGCTGTCAACCAGTTCATTGATTCACAAAAAAGGATTGTTATTACCTCGATATAACTCATCAAAAGTAGGGCGAAACAGATTAAGTTAAACCATAACTTCTAAATTACAGTCCCAAAATGCACTTCACGTTGAAACCACGTTCAATCAACGTAACTTTAACGTCATGACGTCGAATCCAATTCGATTCTAACATGACGTTAACCCATTGAATGCATAGGAAGCGGAACCGTGTAATATTTGTGATAATTGACGTTGTTAACGTCAAGACGTGCCACTTTCGCGCCTTGATGACGTCGAATGTAAACAGTTGCTTCTGTTGACGTCCGCCTCTAAAATAGTCCTTTAGAAAACGTTGTAATACTTGCATTTTCCTTTTGTATAATGTTAGAATCGAAATGATTTTTTCCTTATCCTTTGATTAGCGCTGATTAACACGTGTTGTCGGCAGATACGAAAATTAATAGGAAGGTGAAGTTGGTTCGTTTTTCGCTTTTCGCTTTTCGTTTTTCGTTTTTCGCTTTTCGTTTTTCGTTATTCGTTTTTCGCTTTTCGTTTTTCGACTATAACTCCTATTTTGACATTCGCACTGAAGCCGAATATCAAAATTTGACATTCAAAATGCTATTTTGACATTTGTACTGACGCCGAATATCGAATTTTGACAGTCAAAATCCTATTTTGACATTCAAATTCAGGCCGAATATGATATTTTGACATTCTAAATCCTATTTTGACATTCGAATCTAGGCCGAATATGGTATTTTGATATTCGAAATCCTATTTTGAAATTCGCTCTGAAACCGAATATCGAATTGTGACATACGAAATTTCTATTTTGACATTCGCACTGAGGCCGAATATCGAATTTTGACATTCGAAATCCTATTTTGACATTTGCACTGAGGCCGAAAATCGAATTTGACTGAGTGTGAATGTCAAAATAGGATTTTGAATATCAAAATACCATATTCGGCCTGAATTCGAATGTCAAAATAGAATTTCGAAAAGTCAAAATATCATCTACGGCCTCAATTCGAATGTCAAAATAGGATTTCGAAAGTCAAATTTCGATAGTCGGCTTCAGATCGAATGTCAAAATAGGATTGCCATATTTGGCCTGAGTTTGAATGTCAAAATAAGATTTCGAATGTCAAAATACAATATGAGGCCTGAATTCGAATGTCAAACGGCTTCAGAACGAATTTTATAATAGGATTTCGAATGTTAAAATATCATATTCGACCTGAATTCGAATGTCAATATAGGATTTTGAATGTCAAAATTCGATATTCGGCTTCAGTTTGAATGTCAAAATAGGATTTCGAATGTCAAAATTGGATATTCGGCTTCAGAGCGAATGTCAAAATAGGTTTTCGAATGTAAATATACCTTATTCGGCCTGAGTTTGAATGTCAAAATAGGATTTCGAATGTCAAAATTCGATATTTGGTCTCAGTGCGAATGTCAAAATAGATTTTTGAATGTCAAAATTCGATATTCGGCTTCAGAGCAAATGTCAAAATAGGATTTCGAATGTCAAAATATCATATTCGGCCATAACTCGAATGTCAAAATAGGATTTTGAATGTCAAAATATCATATTCGGCCTGAATTTGAATGTCAAAATAGACTTTTGAATGTTAAAATTCGATATTCGGCTTCAGAGCGAATGTCAAAATAGGATTTCTAAAGTCAAAATATCATATTCGGCCTGAATTCGAATGTCAAAATAGGATTTTGAATGTCAAAGTATCATATTCGGCCTGAACTCGAAAGTCAAAATAGGATTTCAAAAGTCAAAATTCGATATTCGGCTTCAGTGCGAATGTTAAAATAGGATTTCGAATATCAAATTACCATATTTTGCCTGAATTCGAATGTCAAAATAGGATTTCGAATGTCAAAATTCGATATTCGGCCTCAGTGCGAATGTCAAAATAGACTTTTCGAATGCTGAAATACCATATTCGGCCTGAGTTCGAATGTCAAAATAGGATTTCGAATGTCAAAATTCGATATTCGGCTTCAGTGCGAATGTCAAAATATGATTTTGACTGTCAAAATTCGATATTCGGCGTTAGTTCGAATGTCAAAATAGCATTTTGAATGTCAAATTTCGATATTCGGCTTAAGTGCGAATGTCAAAATAGGAGTTATATATAGTCGAAAAACGAAAAACGAAAAACGAAAAGCGAAAAACGAAAAGCGGAAAGCGAAAGGCGAAAAACGAAAAACGAACCAACTTCACCTTCCTAAATTAATTCACTCCGGCCTGCGGCCGTCGTGAATTAATATTTCGTGATCTGCCCTCCAACATATTAAACGTTGATTCAGTGATGATTCAACGATGTGTTCCCATTGGGAGTAGAACTTAAATGATAGTAGGTGAAACGTCCCCCAAATGACCTTAGTAAAAATAAACGTATATACTAGTAAGCCAGAAGAGAAATTTACATGACTTAATTGTCACGTTTATGTAATTTACATAATGTTTTGAGTTGTAGCATATCGATAAAGCTGAAATAAAACAAAAATATTATAAAACTCATGTGCCAGAATAAACAGCTACATGGCACAGTATGGTGGCTGGCTTGTGCCATTTCGTCTTTTCGCGGCGAAACGATGCCACGCGAAAAGACGAAAAGTCGCCAAAGGAAAAGACGAAAAGACGAAAAAACACCATGCGAAAAGACGAAAAGGCTATACGAAAAGATGAAAAAACGAAGCCCGCCATGAAAAAAAACGAAATTTCGGTGCAAAAAGATGAAAGAAAAGCGTCATGCGAAAAGACGCTATTTGATTTTTTTTGTCCTCCTTCCTCCTGGTGGATTTTCGTCTTTTCGTCTTTATGCATAGCGTCTTTTTGCATGGCGTCTTTTTGTGTTTCCGCCTTTCGTTACTTCGTCTTTTCGCATGGCGTTATTTCGTCTTTTCGCGTAGCGTTATTACGTCCATTCGTATTTCGTTTTTTCGTCTTTTCGCCTTTTGCCGTGGCGCTAAAAGACGAAATAATTTTCGTTTTTTCGGCTGTTCGCGTGACGTCTTTTTGGCGCGAAAATACGAAATAACGCCACGCGAAAAGACGAAATAACGCCACGCGAAAAGACAAAAGGACGAAATAATGCAATACAAAAATACGAAAAGACGAAATAACGCCACGCGAAAAGACGAAATAATGCCATGCGAAAAGATGAAAAGACGAAATAACGCCGAGCGAAAAGACGCCGTACGACAAGGCGACAAAATAAAACTTTCAAATGGCGTGTTTTAGCACGGTATTTTTGTTTGTTTTTTTTCGTCTTTTAGCACCGAAATTTCGTCTTTTTGCGTGACAAGTTACGTCTTTTCGTCTTTTCGCATGGCGTTATTTCGTCTTTTCGTCTTTTCGCATGGCGTTTTTCCGTCCTTTAGTATTTTCGAATGGCGTCTTTTCGTCTTTTCGCGTGGCGTCTTTTTCGCCGCGAAAAGACGAAAGGACGAAATGGCACAAACCAGCCACCATACATAGGTGTTTTGTCAACTGTCCATTTTCAGTAACTTACGTCCGTCCATCAGTCTTGCCAGTCTGGTCTGAAACAAATGATACAATTTTGAAAATACCCTGACGCAAAAATTAATCCCTTGAGACAACCAGAGAACAAATGGGGATGTGAATATAGTTCGTAAGCCCCAAGACATGTATGGAAACTTTCTTTAAATTATAAAACCACTGTTACATACTAAGAATACTAACTTATGTTATGTAGCACAGGTCCGGTATGCATTTTTGCTCTGTCGGCAGGCATGGTTTCTTTAATCAGGAAGAAACTTGTTTGCTGGCGTAAATTTCACCTGCGGTTTCAGAATTGACACCAAAACAACACTTCGATGCAATTTGATACATCGTTTATTCATTTTCTATGCGAATAATGAAAAACTGCAATGTCTCTAAAATAGTGCTCACCTACCGTAACGGACATTGTATTACTAGAAATGAAAGTATGCATATTGATAGACTCAAATTGTAATCAGATGAATTTCCGGGTGAATAAAAATACTTTAGATCTGCTAGAAATAAATATAATATGACGTATGCAAACGGGTAGTTAATTTGTCACTTTTCAGAGTCTCCTCTCCGTAATGGTCATTTAAAGCCAAAATGGGGTAGCAGTGAATAATTTGACATATGTGTTTTATACTTCGGAGAAGACTGAAATGATATGAAATGGAATATAGATGATTGGCTCATAAACGCAAGTGTAATAAATGTAAAATAACAATTTTTCTCCCCTCCGTATCTTCTTTCCTCCGTAATGCAAAACTAAAACCGTAGTATGCATCATGAAGTGTATAGGCATGTCGAGCGCACGTTACACTACTTTCTTCAATGACAGTCAAATTTAACTTCTGTATTCGCTGTGGCTGGCCGGGTTTGTTTCCACACTGTTGCGGCGATTCGGCTGTAGTGCAGAATGTCGCTAAAATCTGTCGTAACGGAGGAGATGCTTAGGAGAGAGATGAGCCGATATGGAAGAGAGCAGTTTATAGTTAAGATGCTTTCTGTTTTCAATGACAATTAATCACCTGAAGTTGGTAAATGATATATTTTTAGGTATAGACTGATGAATGCAAGAGGGACTTGAAAATTGAATATCTTCTCCGTAATAATACTGCCATACGGTCAGTTACTCGAACATCATTGATATGGTATGGGTAAAATGTTGCACCAGGTGTCAAAATGCGGCATATTATGGGGAAAACCTCTCTTTCGGCGAAGTTTTATAAAGATTAATTTTTCGCATATGAAATTTTATCAAGACTTCAAGAATCAATGTTGCTTGTACTTTTTGAACCACATTGCTTTCTCTCATTGGTAACTTTATCTAGCTAGAGAACTGGAGAAAAAATATTTTAGACATTAAAAATCAATGCATTTTCGAATCTAGAATACACTGAAAGAATCCATGTTCTAATTGGCTAAACTATCTGTTGCTTGGGTATTTATGTTATTCGGAAGTGTTTTTTACTTCTTCTTCTTCTTTTTGGCGGGTCGGGCGGGGCGGAGCGGAGTGGTTTTGGCGGGACGGGACAGTGTGGTGCGGAGTTTAAAGGCCCTTAGAGGCAGTATTTCAGTCTACATCGAGCCGTCTCTCAAAGATAGGGAGAAAGAGAAAGATGATGGGAAGGACAAACGTAAAAATATGTAAAGAATCCCCATGCCGCTTCTACTGTAGGTTCAGCTCTTCTTGTCCTGCCATGCCGGGCCGGGTAGCGCAATCGGTAGGGCACCTGACTTGTAAGTCAGAGGTCCTGGGTTCGAATCCCGGTCTGGCCACATACTTTCGTTTCTCCTTCTGCTGATTCAAGAAGGGCAGTTGTCAGTTACTGGCGAAAGTATGTGCACTTAGTACTGGTTAACCGCTTAGGAGGTCTAAGCCTGCCCAGGAATAGTGTGGTTAGGTTAACTGACCGTCCCAACATGACCTTAGTTGTTTACCGTGGACGTGAAGCATCAAATCAACCAACCAAATCTTGTCCTGCCTGAACCCAATTTCAGTGCGACGCCCCAGGATCATATTCGATCTACCCTATCACCCCGTAGAATATTAGTTCACAAGCACCAATAAAGAATACATATATTATTACCGTGTTTATCCTATTAAACGCCCCGGGGCGGGTTGCAGTTAACTGAAGGGAATGGGGCGTTATTGAGAGCCTGAGGAGAAGTAAATCAGCGACTGCCAAATACTTCTAATAAACAGTATTTTTAAAAGATGAATGGATATACAATGAGATGAAGTAACCATTTCATGTTTCTTTCGCGCCTCCCTGCTCAATAGAGATGCTCCCCTAGAAGCAAATTCTTTCCTTAAAGAATAGACACCTAATTTGAACGAGCTATGTCCTCGAGGAAACAGGAATTCATGAAAGTTGTTCCCCTTTGTACAATTGATGGAAAACATGGAGGAATACCTATACACCTACTGACCTAGGTGCTTTTTAACTTCTCTAAAAAGAGGCAGGGGCGTTCAGTATTAGAGCAGGGACGTTAATCAAGGTTAATTCAATATACATTGCATGACCAGCCGAAGACAGCAGATCAGCTGCCTGCGTTTTGTCAAAACTCTCAGCCTCCCGCCCCTACCCATTTAAACAAAAAACAAAGTATCTACACAAACTTACATGTTTAAATGCCTATACAGTACACTCCATGCATTTTCTTTGTCCGTTCTGCTTCAATTAATTGAATGTAATGTGATTTTATGGTCAACTTGATAAAACTTGGTTTATTTGATATTTATACATATACCTGCCGACGGCAGGATCATTGATTCATAAAACAAATCTCATAAAAAGTTAGAAATAAGGACTGGTAGTTAAGCAGGCACACAATGCTTATCCAACAATGTCCCGTGTCATGACGTTAAAATCACGTTGAAATGCATCGTTTCAATCTTACATACCTTGATACCTACTGGAATTGTCATGCATAAAGAAACCGGACAAGAGTGTCATTTAATATAATATGAGCCACGACGCGAGAAAACCAACAATGTGGTTGTGCGCCCTGCGCAGACTCAGATCAACCTGGGCATCCGCCAAATTTGATCAGACTCTTCGTTAAGTGCTCAAAGGGTAGCTTAGGGCCTAAACTACATCCATGCGGACAGCGAAGACTCTGATCAGACTGGGCGGATGCCCAGGCTGATCTGAGTCTGCGCTGGGCGCACAACCACATTGTTGGTTTTGTCGCGTCGCGGCTCATATATAGACAATTTGACTGAACTGGATAAAAAGTAATATAGTTTTTTATATGTTTCCTTTCTTTCTTTTTTAAAGATAATTAAAGTAAACAAAATGAATTTTGAAAATTTAAAGGAAGCTATGATAAATTAAAAAAAATAGAAAGAAACAATAGGGGATATTTGATATTTTCAATGTCCGAACGAACACCAAAACCAGTATTTTAACGAGTGGCGTAGCCACGAGTAAAAAGACAACTATCGGTTTTATGAGTGAAATAGAAGTTGATGATCTTTCACCGGAAAAAAAATCAAACTTCTTCTTATTCTTTTCTGCTTTAAAAATGCCATTTTTGGCCGGTTTTAGCATGTTAACCGTCACCGCGAAAAATTTAATTTTGCGCCTATTTTATTTTACGTTTTTATTGGGTATGATATTGGGGGTAAACATAGTTTGCACTTGAATAATAGCTTTAATTGTTATTTAAATAAACGGTTTGTAAGAAATTAACTTTGAAAATTTATCTACAGAAGACTAGGACTACTTGACGTCGCGTGCATAAATTACGTTACTGTGGAGATTAACGTGACGTAGCGTCGAAAAGCATTGTGAACGTGCGCGACGTCATGATTGACCACTATCAATTACGTTTAGCTGATTAATCGACACGTGAATGGGTTAGTTTTCCCAAAATCCGTTTTTCACACAAAGGAAAAGTAGTCCCAAACAAAGATAAATAAAAAGTGATAATTTCACTGTTTGAAACAGTGAATTGTCCGTTTCGATTTAACCGAGAAATCTCCATGTTTCATCGAAAAGCATAAAAGAAAAACACATAGTAATTGTGTTTTAAGGTGAGGTGGGAGTAATTGACAAAGCACATGATTTTATTCATACTTTCTTATATTGTACATTTTCAATCCCTCTTTCAGAAAATGTAATAAAAAAGGGGGGTCGCCGATGTCGTTTTCAAGATATTTGACCTCGAAAACGTCAATTTTCCACTTTTTCGACCCGACGTTATAATGGCGTTCTATGGAAAATGCACTTTTTTGCTCGTAATTCTTGGATAAAAAACTTCATTCTGAGAAAACAAAACACATTTTTTTCTTCAAAAACTAACACAGTATGACCCAATGATAGAAGTTTACATTAAAGCAATAAAAATAGTAGGTCGCCGACTTAACTTTCGAGTTCAAAAACATTAAATGCCCGGCCTGCCGTGTCTTTAGATTGAAATGTTGACGTTGCGCATGGTGACGTTAACGTTACTTGACTTTTCGCGCCACATATCAACTATTGCTTTTTATAGGCCACCGGCAAAATTTGTCTGGATTTTGCATCACTCATGATTTTCATTGTCTAGAAAATGCAGGATGAAGGCAGATGAAATACGTTTCTCTCAATCTCTGCATAAGCCGTCTTAACTAAGTATTTTTAATTTAAAAACAAATCGAAAGCATTGCAATTATGCCCTCCTATACAGTTGACGGACACCCGAGTTGGAGCGGGCTTCCACTTGTTATGACATTTGAACAATTCCCTTGTCCACTTGGCTTTTGTACAGTGTAGGCGAGTTTTCCGGTTCCTGGCCCGAGGCAAGAAAGAGCCTATAATATTCTGCACTATAAACTAGCGTTCCAACGACTGGGCTTTGGCAACTCTCTCTCTCTCTCTCTCTCTCTCTCTCTCTTTCTCTCTCTCTATCTGCAAAAATCGATAGGCAACTTTGATTCACTTTAGCGTCCAGGATACTTTGATATACACTTGAAACAGAAATAAGAACTGAAACACAGAATGGTGAAAGAAAGGCAAGGAAAAAGAAACGCCACATTGTTTTTAGCTTATTGACAGAACAGATCGTTGAATTATCGTATCAACGTCAGTAAAAGATTCTGACGACATTGTTTCGACACTGATAAGGCTGCCTGGCGTTGTTCAAATGCTAGGGACAGTCTAAGAATTTTTGATATAATTGAAATTTGGCATAGCTTTTGCTGATTAGTATTTTAAGTGTGGGTGATATGATAACGACTGTCTATGGCTTTTTTTTATTGATTGATTGATTTGTTGTTTTACGTCCACGGTAAACAGATATGGTCATGTCGGGACGGTCAGTTAACCTAACCACACTATTACTGGGCAGGCTTAGACCTCCTAAGCGGTTAACCAGTACTACATGTAAGTGCACATACTTTCACCAGTAACTGACAAATGCCCTTCTTGAATCAGCGGAAAGAGAAACGAAATTATGTGGCCAGACCGGGTATCGAACCCAGAAGCTCTGACTTACGAATCAGGTGCCCTACCGACTGCGCTACGCGGCCCGGCTCTTCTATGGCTGCTACCATGTTAACTGTTATGTACGTGGTGGAAGTGAAGACAATGATCAGACTATTCATTGTACGATTCTGGATTCACTTTTATAAGGCTTTGTTGTTGCAACTCAACAGCTGAAAACTCCGTCTAACAAACATGAGAAACTGTCAGAGAACAGCCTGCTCCCCACGGAAAACTAGCTATATTTTTTTTCAGTTTCTCTCTATGGCACTTTCTATTTCCTTTTCTTGCCGTATGAAATTTGTAATAAAATTATTGCAACTCAATAGCTGCGAACTCCGTCTAAATAAACTGTTAAGAAACTGTCAGTTATCCCACAAGAAGTCTTCCGCACAGAAAACTATCTTCTTTTTTCAGTTTCGCCTCAGCGGGACTTCCTTTAAATTTCGCCAAACACTCAGCTTAATTGCATTTTGTGAGCAGACCATGAAGTGATCACAGAAGCGGCTAACGTTGACGCCATCTTGTTTTTATCAAACGGAACGTTCGACGTCATTACGTAACGTAGTGACAAAAACTGCCGCACAGCGGCGCTGAATTACTCTCACCTCACCTTAATACCAATTCTCTGTAAGCAACAGACTTTTCGAGAATCGCAAGGTCGGAGGTTCTTCTTCAAACTTTCTCACTTTGTGTGTAGTCTCACAAACACAAATAATTGACACCTTGTTGTTTTTTTTTTTCGTTTGCAATCCCGCTGCCATGGCAACCGCGTTTTACTGTTTTTGCAAAAAAAATAATGGCAAAATTTCGGTAAAATTTTGCGTTTTGCGCTTATATATCTCCGAGAGTAGGCTAGGGTAAATCAAAAATTCTTTAAATCTGAAAAAGGGACTTATGTAATTAACGTGAAACATCAAAACAACATTGTTTGAATGTCTTTGGCATCCCTACTGTCTCTAAAAGGTGGGTAGGGTAACAAGGTTTCACAAAACACAGTTTTAGTCATTTTCAACAATCACGTTTAAAACCGCAAACTTCTGTCACACATTTGCATACTTTTACATCAAAGAGGTAACTTTCGATATTTGGAAAATTAAAAAAAACAGAGTGGGACAAAGCCGACTTCAGACCGTAACCATGGGAACAATCCATACCCAATGCATAAAATGTAAAAACAGAAGCTTACAGTGTAATCACACTATGATATAAGAATTAAATCTAGTTCAGCAGTAATTACTGGTCCTAATGCTGTCGAAATATTAATCCAGTTTGATTTGATAAGAGTTTGACACGTTAAAGGTTGGGAGTCATGTCTAAATTCATTTAAAGGGCCTATAAAAGGAGCAAAAAATTGTCATAATTGCCACATATAACATATTCTCTATAGAAATCAACAGAAGACAACACTGGTTACCTTTTAATTTGTTATGAAAATATTAGTTTGACATATACTTATAGAAAACATGGCAATAGGGAACCCTTTATCTTTAAATATGGAGGTGAAAGGGGTCCAAAAAGTGGCCGGAAAAGATTATTTTAATATTTATTCTCATAATTTTACCCATTTTTGTTATTATTGTAAGACAGCTGAAAAAAGTAATGCCTGAAAGCAGATAGCAGTAGCTCAACTAGGACGAAGAGTCTCAAGCTGAGCTATATAGCGCTGGGGTCGTATTTATAAAAACAACTTAAGTGGTTGATATGCTGTTACTAAGGCTAACTTTTTTGAAAGGAGATTCCCTGCAACTATGAAATTTACTCTAGAGGAACAGTCTGAAAAAGACTGTTCCTCTAGGGCAAATTTCATATGTGCAGGGAATCTCCTATATAGAATTTTTTTCTTAGCAACAGCATAGCAACCACTTAAGTCGTTTTATAAATACGACCCTAGGCCTTCGTCGCCAGTCCAGGGTCTGATCAAACGGCTCCATAAGACCAATCTCCATTGTAGAACGGAAGTAGCATCCATTGGGAGTGGGGAAAATCATTATTAGGTTTTGGAATAGACTGATTCCAAACTGAGGCTGAGAAAAATTGTTCTGGTTTTTACGATATATTGATCTTTCTTTGCCGCGTGGTCGTTAAGCAGGTTAAGCCTAGCCTTTGCTGTTCTGTTGTGTGTTAACCAAGCAGGCACGCAACGTCGCTTTGACGATGAATCAATGTTGATTCATCGTCATTACATTGGATCAATGTTGAATCGTTGTTGATCGCACATTGTGTACTCAATAGGAAATGAAATGTATTTAAAGAAAAATGTTTATTTCTTCGCTTACGATATTTTTCAATTATTAAAGAAATTTTGTATCTTTTGAGCCTGCACGTTACGATATACCTATGGGAGGTTTTTGCGCACGGCAAAGACGGGGATCGGCCTGGACATCAGTCTAGTCGGATCTGCGTCTTTGCGGTTCGCTTTATATGCAGCAATAAGATTATCTTCCTGTGTACAGCGTAAACCCTGATCAGACAGCACAGATATCCAGGCTGATTTTGGTCTTCGCTGTCACGGGTTTTTGTATGCGTTGGTTCATGTAAGTATTAATCCACTTTGCTGTACAACACTCGGGTTTACATTTCAAGTTATAGGGACGTTGCACATGTTATTTCCCGCTCTACGTCGCGTTACGTTTTCACTAACGGACGTGACGTTACTTTTTTTTTCAAATACGGTTTAGTGTCTGAAGAAGACGAAAGTCGAAACGTTAACCTACTGTGTTATATCTTATTTCTGGACTTTATTAAGATAGATACAAGAAACTTTATTTTACGTCGGAATACACATAATGAATAACATTACAATAGCTATTTACCGATAAACATAATGTATAGCGACTATCAACAAGAGTAAACAAGTACATAATTAGTAAAATAAAGACATTTAAACAAAATCTTTAGTGGAAAAGAAAAGAAAGATAAACATAAAAATGTTAAAAATACAATGCGCATCATACTAGCTGTCATCACAGGCAAATATATTTACTAAGCTTTAAGATCACAGGTTGAGTTTGATAAAAATTATTCCTGAGTTGCAATACATGTAAAACAGTTATAACAGGGATACTAGTTTACCTAGAAACATTGTTAAATGGGTCATTCTCCTTAAAAAGAACTATTGTAATCTTAGTGGTTTATTTTTTTTCTTAACGGAACAATAGGTTGATTTGCATCTTCTTTATTGAGTTTTGGACTGATGAAATCGGTCCAGGGGCTTTATTTGGGTTTAGCAGACTTATTGCATCTTTCACATGCTCTTAGGGTATGTTCTTTTATATTGTTTTATTGTTTTACGTCCCCGGTAAACAGCTATGGTCATGTCGGGACGGTCCGTTACCCTTACCACACTATTCCTGGGCAGGCTTAGAACTCCTAAGCGGTTAACCAGTACTAAGTGCACATAATTTCGCCAGCAACTGACAACTGCCCCTCTTGAATCAGCGGAAGGAGAAACGAAAGTATGTGGCCGAAACGGGTATCGAACCCGGGACCTCCCACGTAGGTTATGTAAATGGATATGTAAATGGATTCTAAACTAGGATGGTCTGGTGTTAAAAAGTTTGGCAATGTTGCATTGTTATCGTCAAAAGTTGCCTGTTCAGTAAAGTAAGTATTAAAAATTTCTGATCTTTCAGTGGTTATTTCAGCCAGTATATCATCAGTTCCTATGTAGGAAATCGATAGCGTATCTGAATTTGGAGTTAAAAAGTTTGCTGAAATCGTATACCATGATTTGGAATTTAATGTATTAGCTTTAAGCCACAGTCTCACTGTCACGTATAGAGGACTAGGTTTTACTACGTATTCAAAACGTGGCAAAACGGCCGTATACGTTGTAAAACGTAGTGAATACATAGCTAAAACGTGGCCTAGTCACGTTTGACTTAGAATGTACAACTCAAACATGGCATTTCTTATAAACGGTGCATATACCTAGTGAAACGTAGCCACACGTAGTAAAACGACACCGAAACGCATTAAATACGTACAAAAACGTAACGATGATAACCTAGAGGTCCTCTAAGCCTCAGTCTCACTGTCACGTATTTTCTACGTATCTAAAACGTAACAAAACAGGAATATGCGTATTTTAAAAAAAAAACGTAGTGAATACGTATTCTATACGGATATATACAGCTACATATGTGGCCTAGCTCCGTTCGAATTGAAAATTTCAGCTTAAACGTAACATTTCGAAATACTAACTGTATGCGTAGAAAAAACGTATTGATGCGTAGTCTAAACGTACTAGAACGTAGATAAAACGTTTTAAATACGTAGTCATACGTGAAGGTCCTTTTACGTACTGCTACGCATTATATACGTTCTCCCATGTCTTAGTACGTTTGTGACGTTTTATTCTGCGTTTTATTACGATTTGGTATGTTTTGCGATACCTACTCAAACGGCACTTTGACTAGGTAGTTATCCCGGTCACTACCTAGTAGTCCCTAGTGAAACGTACGTAATCGTAGTAGGTAAGTAAACTGTTCTCGTCCCTTCTGAAAGCGCGGCTTTAAGTCGTTTGATAACTGGGTAATACGAAGTAAATTGTTGTTAAACGTATTGGAAACCTACTAGAAACGTAGTAAAACCTATCTACCAACAAAACGGGGTACTTTTTTGCCAAACATAGGGCGGAAAACATAGTACAACCTATGTATTAATGTTGTGACGGCATTTCGTTTTTGTCTAAATCTGTACATATTCAATAATAAAATGAACAATTTATTTAGACCAATGAAGCTTGTTTGTAATTAAATCACAAACTCAGACTCACTGTCTTTCAGAAATCTTGATGTCGGATGACGTCAAAATGGATGAAGTATTTTGCTCTTGACGTCACGTAAGATATTACGTCATGCAAAATCAGAATAAGCCCAAAAACATCTATGCAAAAAATGACTAAATTTCGAAAGGATTGGTTTTCTGAAACACCTGACTACGAACCAGCAACAGTGCAATAATGATATTGCGGCAATATTGCACTAGTGCGAAAATGATATGAGCCGCGATACAAGAAAACCAGCAAAAAGTTTGTGCGACCAGAGCAGACTCAGATCAGCCTGGGCATCCGCCTAATGTGATCAGACTCTTCGCTAAGCGCTTAAGGGGTAACTAGGGGTAATTAGTGGACAGCGAAGACTCTGATCAGACTGGGCGGTGAGTGCACAACCACTTTGTTTGTTTTGTCGTGTCGCGGCTAATGTCACTGTATGAATTCCATCTTGCGCTGTTACTAAAAACAGTATTGGCGGTGCTAAATTGTTCACAATGAGACTAACATTTATAACTATATAATAAAAGGGTTATTGCACTGATATTGAGGAATCTTGTCCGTCTTTGGGATATCTAAGGACGCTCGCAAACTCGCTACCTTCGATATCCCAACTCGGGACATCATTCCCCAGTACCAGTGCAAAAACCCTATATTATTAACCTTCTAACATCAAAAAATCGTCCAACTGGCACAGTTTCTTTAACATAACATAACATAATAACATAACATAATATCCTTTATTATCAACTCAGTCCATGGTGACATGGAAAACATGAGGAAAACATATACAGTATATATAGATGGAGGCTCAATAACATACAGTATACAATTGGTAAATATGACAATATGAATAATGACTATCTTTCTATGTAAGATTTTCCCCTATATTCAGTGCGGGCTGCTTGTTTCACGACGCCATTGAATGTTTTTAAATAAAACTTGTAAATTTGAAATAGGATACATTGTCCTTTGAGATTCACTGAACCAGCTCCAAAGGTGTAAAAAAAGAAAATGAGCCGCGACACGACAAAACCAACAATGTGGTTGTGCGCCCAGCGCAGACCCAGATCAGCCTGGGCGTCCGCCCAGTTTGATCAGACTCTTTGCTAAGCGCTTAAAGGATAGCCAAAGATCTAAGCTACCTCCATGCGGACAGCGAAGACTCTGATCAGACTGGGCGGATGCGCTGGGCGCACAACCACTTTGTTGGTTTTCTCGTGTCGCGGCTCAAATTCTACCATCAAAATTACATCAGAACGCATAAAGGTAAAACATAACGAAGAATGATAGCGGGATTTAATTATATACGCATTTCAATCATGTAAGTTTGTTTAAGCGTTTTACGTTTTGTTTATGGTAAAGGGTAGAGAGGCGCATGACGGAAGCTGAGCTTTTTGGCAAAACAATCCCACGGTAGCAATGCCATTTCAGCTACTATAATGTCGACCGAGACGGCACTATACATTACTAACGGTAAATAATACTTTTGTTAATGGCTGTCGACCGAGCTGGTACTGGTATCGATTGTCTCGGCATTCAGCCACTTCTTGCACGTATGGTTATTGACTGACTCGGGTCGACAGCGAAGGTACGGAAATTGATATAACTTTCGATTCCTAATCTGCTGTCTTTGGTGGGCACTAAACAAAAAAAAAAAGTCACTCTGTTTCATCCTGCGGTATTCGGGAAAAAGGTTAGGCTGAAGAGTCATTTTAATTTAAGAATAAGTAATCATCTTCTAATATGACAGTCACACGAAACTCACGACTCTTTCGATGAAATAAATTTAAGGCTATTTTATATGTCAGAATACCAGAATTCCTTTTCTGTTTCTAAAACTTTGAAATGCACGTTACAAAATTAAACTTGAGGTTTTTAGCCACACTTACTCATAACAAACTACAAGCTTATATTTGACAGATGCACAGTCGTTTACTTCAGGCTATGGTTTGGGTCTTGTAAAGGGGTCATTAACTGAAAAAGCTTACAAAGTCACATAAAATGCAGAGCTCACTTGTACACCGTCCGTGAAAGCTTCCTCAGTTTTCCTCACGAAAATCCATCCATTATACCCATCATTTGGATAGATGAACAATGGTTTATTGTATACAATATTTAATAGGGTTATTAGGTATAACTGAAGTCAATGCAGACGTACATGTACCGAGGAATGGGAATAAAACAAATTTTCCGTTGCAATTTGGTGACGTCCGTGATACCTAACTCGGACTTCTAAGGCACTTTGTAAACATTGTTTTCAATAATAACGAGACTAATTAGAAAATGGAGTTACGAGGGGCATTTGAGAAATAATGTAAATGAGCTCAGGGTATCCTGTTGGTTTATAATTAGCAGTGGTTCTAATTATCATTGGAAAGATAAATTTAAGTGCTTTAGAATGGTATAATTCCAACGCAATTTTCTACTGCCTATTTAGCGCAATTTGATTGGTCAAGAGCGTACAGAAAACGGCGTTTATACTTCGATAAATCCCCTGAACCAGAAATCGGGAACTACTTGGACTATTTTCTTTTGCGGCAGTTTCTAAAATTCTCTGTGTAGCTGACATTTTTAAGATAAAAATGGCCGAGTTGGAATTATAAGAAATGAATTTTATTTTTATGGATTTTATGGATGTGTAAACGCCGGCGAATCACTCACAAACTTAACATAAAGCCCTTCGGGCTTTATTCAGTTTGTGAGTGATTCGCCGGCGTTTACACATAGATAAAATCCACAAAAATAAAATTCATTCCTATAATGTTTTAAAAGAATTTCTAAGTCAATCATGCATGACAGCATATACATGTAGTTATACGTCATAAAGATGTGGATACTGGAAACCGTACATTTTCATTGAAAGTCTCTTGTGTTCTTTCGTCATTTGCTCAATGAGACAATGATAAATTAAATGATCAAACACGTAAAACTGTCTTTCAAATGTATGAAAAGAAAATTATACAGAAATCATTTCAAGATTCTACACAAGTAACATAATAAATGAACTTTTTCCTCTGCCATGCGGTTATAAATGCTAATTTATTATAAATGCCTTATATCAATAAATTGTGGTTTTCGACTTATTTACATCAAATTTCAATAACGACAGGCATTTTATTACTGAAATGATTAGGTCACTATGATTTGTTACGATTGACATGATATGACTCATGAAACTGGATGATACAGGTGCAAACTCAACGCCGGAAGTTGCAAAGTAGCAGCAATTCATGCAAAATACAAAGCAATAAAATGAAATTATCTTCTTATAAAAAGACAGCGGAAAAATATACTTACCATTGTCTAATGTCAAAAGTTAGAGGGACATATTGGGAACAAAATGTATACATAAAGACTTGAAAGAGTGTTATTTTATATGAAATACTGACATTGAAATATGTGGGTGGGTGGGATAACTAATAGTAAAAATTAAGGGAGACCACCAGCAAAAGAACATAAGTTGCCGTCAAAGATTATCTATTACAGAAAACAAGCATGACGAAATAAAGTTTAATCATTGTTTTTCCTTCAAAGTCACTTTCACTTTAGTTGACCTGAAACCCGAAGTTTGAAAAAGCTTACTTTGTATTTCAATTTAGCACAGGAAGTGACGTCATAAGAAATGCACCATGTTCCAGGATAAGCGTATCTTGCAAAAGAAATCTTATAATTATTTAGTAAAGCTGATATAATGAATTTCATAATGGGAATAAATCAGTTTAACAGATATTATAGGTATCAATTATAGGTATCGGTTTGTATTCAGAGTTGGGAAAATATAAATTTGACTTCACATAAATATTTCGTCCATTTCTACTCAGTGTCAAGGCATATTTTGAAGAAAATATCACTGACTGAATTTTTTTAAGTAAAGGTCATTAGGTGACATGTAAACCTAAAAGTTAAGACATAAATTTCAAAAATCGGTCTACATTCCTAGGAATTGCAGACTCATTTACACTATTTCTAAAATGCTCCTCGTACTGATAGAAAGCCCATTCTAATGCACTTACAACCATAACGCGGCGTCTGATTGGATAACGTCAAAAATTTGCGACAGTATATTCTGCGATATACTGTCGCAAACCCGACGTCATTAAGTAACGTCGCTTCTCATTGGCTGACGTTTGCTTTTATGTTGCTGACGGCGCTTGAAATGGGGGCAAACTAATACATTATGAAAAGTGAAAATGTGAATGGGAAAAGTAAAAATTAGAGTGGATATAACTGTCATGAAAATTGTCATTTGGGGAGGTAAATCATCGGTTTTATGGTCGCAAATTGCGTTTTACAGCTCCGCTGGCGCGTCGCCGTAAAACGAAATTTCCGACCATAAAACCGATGATTTACCTCCCCAAATGACAATTTTCATGACAGTTTTCCCCTAATTTTATGCCACATATGATAGGCATGACATCGAATTACAACTTGAAGGAAACCACAGTAATGATACCTTCGAAACCTGGCGCATCGCCTGTGAATTCAGAAAGGTGCATATGTGTAAAATCAGGTTACTGAAACTTTAGGCCATTACAGAACGCCCAAAACATCAAGACTGTATACCCAATAACAAAATAACAAGGGCCATTATCCTGCTGATATGAATCTGATGAAAACTGAATCAATTAAGAATTGAATTTTGTTTTTTCAGTGTTCATCGTGTGATGAAGCCAGTGGGCGGATCTAAAATTCCATGAAGCGCGAAGCGGTTCTTGTAGAATTTTAGCGACGACCACTGGCTTCTTCACACGATGAACTCTGAAAAAAAGAATTTTTATTCTTATATTTACACTTTATTTTTAGACACTTCCTGTGCTGTTTTCGTAGTAATTTAATGTGGAGTATGCAAAATATGCGTCGAAGAAAAGATAATAACTACGTGTTCGGCCATTACGTTAAACAGCCGTCACCAATTGTGGCGTCAATCGAACGTTACGTGGACCAATCAAGACGTTTGTTTACCTAAGACGTCGCTTGATGACAACATCACATGATCAATTGTCGTTCATCGGTGTATGAAGCCAGTTGCTCTACAAGGTTTACATTTGGAGGGTCAGTGGCTAGTGTAAATATTTGAACCACTGTTACCTAGTGTTCGTTTGAAGTCAAACATCGGATCATACCGAGTCATTATCCCAAGCAATTATGCTTGTTAATCAAACAATCTTCAAGATAAAAGGAAAGATTACTGGGGCATGAAATACAGGTCACTGTAACCTGCTTTTTTTAGGTCAAAAGAATGTGTGATCAGGTGCTCGCGGGTAATACACATCACCTTACATTTATAATACATTCGCCATCTGAAACATTCGAAATTGTGTGAAAATTCCATTTTAACGTAAACTCCAAAAATGTCTCATTTAAGTCATCTACATTTTTAGAAAACTGATAATAAATAATATTTAATAATATACATGAATCTGATGACACGTTTATGCAGTTTACGCTTGAATCGACGCGGCGGGCACATATCAATGAATCAACAATTCACTCCATGACGTTGAATCAAAGTTGAGTCACTGCTGTTTCAACGCTTTATGCCTTCTGGAACTACTAATGTTTAGATGCTTTAACTTAAAATGCACTTGATTTACGTCTGTTGGCCTTATTTTACTACAAAATGGATATATGACGCCATAAAATCACCATAAAGGTGGTGTCCATGACAGACTAAATACCCATACCTCTCGTATTTTTCAACCGATTTTGATAAATATTTGCACCAATTTTCTAAGCGAACCCAATTTTTAACGTTAAAAAGTTATTTATCTTTTTAGCCTTCCCTCTAATCAGAAAAATCTTGCTAAAACCGTTAGTGAAACCGGCCTCTAGTGTTTAGATTGGAAAGGACTTTTAATGGTGTGTGCGAATGGGAAACAATCAAATCAGCCTGTGCATCCGCCCAGTTTGATCAGAGTCTTCACTGTTCGAATAAACAAGAATAAAGTGGAAAGTAAATACTCTGAATTGTTTTTTGCAGATGCGCAAGCTGATTTGAATATTCATCATGCTCAATGGTTCAGCCCTGGATCCAGGGGGTGGGCTTCGGAGCTTCAGCCCTGCCATCTGGGCCTCTGTGTTATGTATGATATATAGGCCTTCAGATAATAATGGGTATCTGATGACAGTTTGAGATAATTTATTCATCTGGTTAGATTAAAATATATGTTGTGACATCGCATTAGAATCGCCTCGGCGATGTTAATGAGACATGACAACATACGAGGGGCGTTCGAAAAGTAATGCAAATGACGTAATTTCTCGGTAACCAACATAAAAACAGAACTTCTGATTGCAAAAACACATAAAGCTATGATATGCGTAGGAAAGTCTCCAAACATGGTGTATTTTTTTTTTAAAAGGGCGCATTTTTAATTTCTTTGAAAGAGGTATACCCTAAAGATACTGCAGAATTCTAGTTTATTAGGCCGTAATTTATATATCAGCAGTCTTTAATTTGTTTTTATTTTTGCTATTTAAAGACAATGCCAAGGCAATGTTGTCCTGTAAATATCGCGGAAATTATTTTTAATCTAGGTTCCATACTGGCATGGGATTATGGATTATGTAGTAGCAAATTCCCCATTTCTACTAAAATTAAATGATTTTGTAATGAAAACAAGTGTATTAGCATTCAAAACCTTGTCAGCAAGAGCATTTTCATGGGTCAACGAAAACCTGTCAATAAATTAAAATTAATGCCAAAAACGAAGCCTCTACAAGCTTTCAAAATGACGTTAACGTATATTTCAAAAACGTCATAAGAATTACGCATTTCTTTTCAAGGAATAACTCGATAACAGTTGCCACCCTGCTATGAATATTGTAGACAACAATGGACAAGCAACTGACAAAGATTAATTTTGTAATTGAAACGATACTTGACTTGAATGCTCAACACTGAAAACATTTTACATTTGAAATTAGCCCAGTGGTATGACTGGGGCCTAATAAAATGCGTTGTAAGTCAATATGGAAATGTTTCTTTGTACAGTGTTTGGTATCGTTTTAAAAACAAAATGTAGTGTTTTCAGCATATGCATAGCATTTGTACCCAGTATTCCCCTAAACAAAGTTATGAGGCCATTTGCATTACTTTTCGAACGCCCCTCATATATATTGGAAGGCAAAAAGACATTATCAAAAATTCTCATGAAACTACATATCCCGAATTCTGTCATATATTTTCAACCCTGCCCACCACGCCCTCACACCACCATCACCTACTCTCCAACACACACCTATAACGCGGCATCTCCCAGCCCCGGGCACCAGTTATCAAGAGCCCTACCAGTACGTGGTGGTATGGATCCTAGCCTGTGGTTTTAGGTCCCTTTTCAATTGAAGCTGTCTTTTGTTTTGCAGGAAGGTGCTGTCACAAAGTACACTGAAAATCCTATTTTTGTGCTCGGTGTTCTTGGTTGCTTGCTTTCTGTTGATTTATTTTCATGTGCTACCAAGTACGTCGCTAACAGCAGCAACCCATAGAGATATCATGACAAACATTTCTAAGCATCTTAAAGACGTTTCCAAGGGGACTTTAGCTCTCGCAGATAGTGATGGTGTTGACTACAGAAAATGGACACATGCACAATTTTATAAAGAAACACAAACTTCGGCGAACGTTGATTGTACCGGAATAATTAATGGCCAAAGCGACAGTATAGTTTACGCAAAAGCAAAATCAAAAGATGTAAAACGAAATGCAATAGATATTAATTTATATGTTAACATTTCAAATTGTGAAACGTTCAAGGCTGACCGAGGTTATATCAATCATCCGTTATCCCCGACGGAAAAGGACTTCCCTCTTGCATTCGGAATAGTAGTCTACAAAGATGTTGAACTGGCCGAAAGACTTCTGAGAGCAATTTATCGACCCCACAACTACTACTGCTTTCATGTTGATAAAAAGAGTGAGAGAGAAACAAAATCTGCTTTTGAAAATATTGCATCTTGTTTTGATAATGTGTTCGTAGTTCAAAATCCAGTCGATGTTCAGTGGGGGAAATTTAGTCTCCTTCAAGCGGAATTACTATGTATGGAGTGCCTCTGGAACAAAAAATCTTGGAAGTATTACATTAATTTGACAGGGGAGGAGTTCCCTTTAAAGACTAATTTGGAAATTGTGAAGATTTTACAAGCCATGGACGGTGCTAATATTGCTCAGGGCCAGCAAGCCAGGTAAGAAAAATAGTTTGATCAACGCTCAATGCCATTTCCACTTGGTAGTTAAAAATACCAAACTATTTTCGATTTAATTTCAAACACAATACCTTGTCATTATTTTCAGCCATAAGAAACAGACGATCGCAATATTACTCTGTCGCTACTGGCGGGCTACCAGTGGTGGCCGTTTCACTAATACACTTCTTTATCTTGTAACCGACATATTGTGTTAAGTGCTTCTATATTTTGATTCAATCAAGTAGGAGTTCTTGTCGCTGTAATACTGATTTATTTTTTGAAATAGATTATAACATGTGCCTGTGACAGTCCCTCAAACTAGGTCACCAACGAGCATTAAAATACGAACGAAGCGTACCAATGGTGGCCATCAGGATTGCCCTGTGTTGAATAATGCATTTTCCAAAAAAAAAGTGTTGTATGTTTAAACTTTGATGATATGTTGTTAGCCTGTGGTCTTTGTCAGGGTTTAACAATTTTAGTGCGTTCGGCAGAGGCGGTATATAAGCAACAGAAACGGACTAAAAAACTGTGACGTAGCCATTTCGTAAGCACACGCTACATATTACGTCAAAAGCAAACGAAGAATTATGTTATCACGTGTGCTGTGATTTACAAGAATCTAGATGCTTTTTGCAGGCTGGTTGCAAGTTATACCTTTTTCATGATAGGTGAACATTAATACAGCAATATGAACATGTTTAGTTCTGTATTAATTTGTGTGCTTGTCAAGGGTTATAGTCCCCCGGAAAGACAATGATGTTGATATGAGGGTAGCTTAGGGATATTGTTTACCTTTTGCCTCCCGGACGGAGAATTTTACCCACATTTTTAGTGGGCATTCGTTTTGTTCCCTTTTACAAAATGGGCGAATCTGAGATACAACAAATACGTAATTGCGAGTGCATAACGCAAACGGCCGCCACCGGTACGCGGCCATCACTGGTCGCACGCCAGTATGTGCGTTTAATATATATCCACAGTTTCCGGTGGGAAAAAATAAATATGACTGAGTTCCCGGCGTGTTGATGTTTTGCATCAATGTTTTCTTGTTGGATATAGAACTACGCCCCGCGTGAAGACCCTGACCAGATTTAAAAAGTTGTTGATGCTTAGTAGATTCCTTTTGGTGGGTGGTGGATGACGTAGTGCCCTGGTCTTTTTGATAGCCGTTTTATAGGTCAGCAGCGGTAGAACAATATTTTTGAAGTGCTTTGTTTCGGCATTAAGTGCCACCTGTTATGGTATGAAACCCAGCACCAGCACCCATGACTGAAACCATGAACGAAGTATATAATATGATAAATTCTTGAAGTAGGGCAAGATGGCAAGCTTATTGTTGTGGAGAACAAGGACACTAAGTGTAGGGCTTTGCTACTTTTAGAGTTATCCTTCCTTGATGGTTTTACCTTTGATTTTGTGTTCGCTCCATTACTTGAATACCCTTTAAATATTTCTATAATACTTCACATTATGCAGAATAGATCCATCAAAAGGATGCGTTGCTTACATGAATAACAACTCTAACTTTCATTGTTTCTGAGTTATTTCCTCTTGGAGGGTTGAGCTGCAATTTCGTGCTCCCTCAATATTTTTATAACCCTTTGGATTATTTTCATGATACAATGCACTTGTATAGACTATAGAATATACAATGATAATGTGTCTCCTATCAGAATGGCAGCTCTTACTTTTATGATGGTTGAGTTATTGCCCCTGGATTCTTTTCCTTTGCAGTGTTTCCTGCCCGCAATTTGCATTTTATATTTATTTATTTTATTGTTATCTTTCTCTTTTTTTTGCCTGCACAGGTGTACCATAATTCGCATGCCCTCTTACCTTTTAAGAATACTGACGGTCACGCTATGATCTTCACTTAGTGTCCTTAACTCCTCAACTGTATGTGCCCACCTCCGCCTCACTCTACCATCCTCCTCCCCTCCCCCCCCCCCCCGCCCCCCTGTCCCATTTACCCCGTTTTTTTCTGGAGAGGGGGGATTTGGATTTTTTGTCAGAAGTCACTTACTAGAAATGTAAAATGTAAAAAAGACCACCCTTCCCTCTCATTCGTCCCGTTCACAACCCCATTCCCCTCCCCAACCCCACAAAAAAAAAGAAAAGGGAAAAAATAACACATGTGAGGGGATTCGGATTCTTTGTAAAATTTCACTGACTACAGTACTCAAATTTAGAGTTGTAGGGTTTGTACTTTAGAAGTTATTCACACATTTTGATTTGTTGATTGTTTCGTATGCTGTACATTGTGTTTGGGATTTTACGTCATGCATCTGCGAAACAGAATGTGTCAATATTAAAGCAATATACAATATATGTCTTATATATGTTTTGAAGTGCACCCTGTTTACCAAGGACCATGCTGTCTATGGTCGGGGGATTTGTCATCTCCGATGACCATTTTTCTTTCAACTTTGGAGGGCTACGTCATCCACGGAAACAACCAGGAAGTCACAAAAATTATTCGCCTTTGTAAAAATGGCGAAAAAAAAACACATGCAGGCATCCATACACTGGAGCTTCTTCAGTTTTGCTAAACCCCAGGGGCCGTATTTATAAAACGACTTAAGTCGTTGCTATGCTGTTGCTAAGGCTAAATTTCTATGAAGGAGATTTCCTACAACTATGAAATTTGCTCTGGAGGAACAGTCTTTGTAAGACTGTTCCTCCAGACCAAATTTCATAGTTGTAGGGAATCTCCTTTATAGATAGTTAGCCTTAGCAACCGCATAGCAACGACTTAAGTGGCTTTATAAATACGGCCCCAGAAGTTTTGTAAAACAAAAAACAAAGTTTACTAGTTTACGGTCTGGACTCTCTCTCTTAGCTCAGTTCCGTTAGAACTATATACAGTTTCTTTGTAGGACTATGACAGAGCGTAAAAAGCGATGGAAACCATTTGGTACCCCGCCTCACAACATTACTCCAATCATTGGTTCAGTCCATGTTGCCCTTACCCGAGACTTTGTGGACTTCAGCCTTCATGACACCCGTTCTTTGGACTTTCAGAAGTATTTGATAAAGACCAAGATACCTGATGAATTATTCTTTTCTTCTCTGATTCATAGTCCGCAACTAGGAATACCGGGGACTTTTACAGGTCAGTGGAAAAAAATTACGCCCTTGTTAGCAACCGCTTTAACCCGTTAACACATGGCGTTCCATGAAAAGGGCATATACAGACAGTGCAGACCCAGATCAGACGCCGCCTCTTGCGTCTTCTCTGTTTGCATAAAATTTAAAGCAATTTTCATACAAATGGTAATCAATAAAATTTTGAGCCGCGACACGAGAAAAACAACGCAGTGGTTGTGCACCCAGCGTAGATTCAGATCAGCCTGGGCATCCGTCCAGTCTGATCAGACTTTTCGCTAAGCGCTTAAAGGGTAGCTAAGGGTCTAAGCTACCTCCATGCAGACAGCGAAGACTCTGATCAGACTGGGCGGATGTCCAGGCTGATCTGAGTCTGTGCTGGGTGTACAACCACTTTTTACGTTTTCTCGTGTCGCGTAGACGTAGATTTTACGGTAGAATAACTGGAAACCAGCTGCAAGTCCATTTCCCGTTATTTTAACGGGCGCCCGTAAAATTTGCAGGAATTATGAAGCAGAGCAAGATGAAATAGAACAGGTGTTGTTTCGGTCATATTGCCCTTCAGCACTATGAAGGTATTTTCGAGTGCGGCCAGCAAACATAACACTGCCATATCGTACTTTTCAACAATGTTCTACTGGCAAACGCCCGTAAAATAACGGGAAATGGATTGGCAGCTAGTTGCCACACTGTAAAAAAAATCCGTAGATTTTACGGTAAAATAACTGGCAACCAGCTGCCAGTCATTTTGCCGTTATTTATACGGGCGCCCGTAAAAATTGCGGGAATCATCAAGCAGAGTTGGACAGACAATTGGAGTCGTTTTGGTCAGATAGCTCTTCAACAGTATACAATTATCTTCGAGTGCGGCCAGTTAACATAATACTTCAATTTCGTGAAGTCCAACAATGCCTTACAGACGAACGCCCGTAAAAATAACCGTGGAAAAGGACTGGCAGCTGGTTTCCAGTTATTCTACCGTAAAATCTACAGATTTTTTTTTTTACAGTGCAGTTATTCTAGACTACTGTAAAATCTACGGATTGTTTACGGTGTTTGAATAGAAGAGTTCACTATTCAGAAATAGGTTAACCTACGAGTTTGTTTTTTGTTTTTTTCGTTGATGTTGTTGTTTATTTATTTATTTTTTTATTTTTTTGTTAGAGCATTTTCCCTAAACTGTGTCACGCTTAAGGTCAAGAATACGTAAATGGCACATACATAGAATTTTTTTAAATTTTGCACAGCGGTGCATTTTCATGTGTTACATCGAATTGTGCAATAAAAAAGATAGGTCACCGAGTTCGTTTAGTCCCTAAATCAGATTGAAAAACATGAAATTTTGAGGCCGTTTCCATTAATGGCAATGGGAATGCGATGAAAATAACTCAGATTTTAACATTCAAACGTACACAGATTGTTTACCACTACATAGATTTTTTTTCAAAAACTGATATTTTATGGCACAGGATCTGTCGATTAAAATGAGGTAGGAAAAGTTCTTGACTACCGAGTTCGTTTTTCAAGTAGCGCTTGATAAGCAAGCATAGGTATGTGTGAATTTACGCCATTCCGCGACGTCTTTATAAGCGACGTTGCAGTCGTTTACCGGCGACGTTATAAGACATGCTAAGACCGTTATGAGAATACGGAAAGATGAGCACTAATAGGGTTCTCATGATGAATGCCTTAAGCTTCGTTCACACGGGCAAAGTTTCTGTGACAAAGTAGGTTTGGAAAAGAAAATATTACTCGTGTAAATGAAAAAATATGCCACATTTTCATTGCCATATTTATATGGAAAAGTTTTTATGACAAACAAAATTTGTCCGTGTGAACAGAAAATTTGCCATAGAATATGTAACAAAGAAATTAGCTATGGAGAGAAGCACAGAAACTTTGCTCATAACCAAATCGGTTTGAGTTTGAACAAAGTGTATTTAACAAAGAAAATGTGGCATGGCTGGCCGTTCACACGGGCAAAGTTTATTCTGTCCATTAACCTTGACGAATAATGTTCGATCGTGTGAACACAGCAGCAAATATTTCCTTGCCAAATTTTATTTGACAAAGATTCCATACAACATTTTTCTTTAACAAATAACTTGCTCCGTGTTAATGCAAAATGTTTGGCAAACTTTCTTTGTTAAAGATTCTGTGACAAAGAACTTTTGGAGGCGTGAACGAGGCTTAAATGAAAGAATTTATTTTTCAGAGTCTCGTAAAGAAAAAATAGTAAAAATAACAAGCGCACTTCTGCATGTAACAGTAATATGGTTACTGCAGCCGACACGACCGAGCCGCACAGAAAACAACTGCGTTACCCTAAATCACAAAATGCGCCGTGCCATGATAAAATGGGTTCTTTGGGCCATATACGGTCAGCGGAAGCTCAGATCAGTGTGCGCACCCGCCAAACCCGACCAGAGCCTTTTTTGTCCTCTAGTACAATGACTCCGTGAGGAACAGTGAAGAGATTTATTAGTCTGTGCGTATGCGCAAGCTGATCTGTGTGCATGTATCATATTACTGACGACTCGTGTTCTGTCGGTGTGGCTCATGGTAGTCAGATGAAATTGACTTTTGGACAGTATTTCAGTCATATCGAGATGATGGTAAGTTACAAAGTCAACTTCCAAATCCACCGTCGGTGGGATAGGTAAAGGTAAAAACTTCTTGTAGCGTAGTGACCGCAGGGGCGGTGAAAGAGGCCCGCTGTATCCTTGGCAACGGCATACAACGAGTAGAAGAAATATTGTATCATTCATATTTAGAAATGAAAATAAAATTTTTGATGTCCAGAAAGGATATGTGTATTAAAATCGCAAAAATCGGCATTATAATAAATATTACATTCCGATCCCATAAAGCTCTAAAATCAGCTGGCATACATTTACTTGGTTTATTAATTATTTCGGATGCGCAATCCCATCGGCGCCGCGGACGTTCGGTTATGACGCAGACGGTTGCGGGTTCGAATCCGGATTCGGCCAGCTAGCGACTGGAAAAGTCTCTTTGTCAACCCAGCAGTAAATGGGTAGCTTTTTCAAATCAGGGAAGGATAACGCAGCGAAAGGAGAAAGATGGGCTCCGCCTTTCATATGTGTATCTGAAAAGGCCTGTGAGCCCTGAAAGCAGGGACGGAACATGTATTCCGGACAGCCTTAAATTGTTACACACACGAAACACTCTATTTGTCTGTCAGTCTGTCTTCTCTCTCTCTCTCTCTCTCTCTCTCTCTCTCTCTCTCTCATTAATTTTGTATGAATACACTAATGTAGATGAAATAACTTCAAACATACAGGGAAAAAGAAGAACATTGCAATATCAGCAAAGGGCTTGAATAAACAATGACAACAACTCCGTTTTCGTAATGTTTGACGTTATTACTGAATGTTCGATGGTGCCGCCATATTAAAATTTACACTGACTAGGAAGTATTTCGTGACGTAACGTCCTTCGCGACGCACGTAATTAATTGCGCCAGTCATTTACGTATTCTTGACCTTAATTACTTCTGAAAAAATCAACAAAGTTTACTGAAAAATGCCAAGCTTGAAATATCACTTATATGCTCGAATCGGTAGTTCCTAGCCACACTCAGAATACCACTTGGCCACCAGGGGCCGTATTCATAAAGCCACTTAAGTCGTTGCTATGCGGTTGCTAAGGCTAAATATCTATAAAGGAGATTCCCTACAACTATGAAATTTGGTCTGGAGGAACAGTCTTACAAAGACTGTTCCTCCAGACCAAATTTCATAGTTGTAGGGAATCTCCCTTATAGATATTCAGCCTCAGCATCACCATAGCAACCACTTAAGTCGTTTTACGGCCCCTGATACGGTAGTGTATAACTGGCCAACACAACGACAACTTTAGCATGCGACATACTGGTCCAACAAATAAAATCGCTCATGCTGAATTTCCCACAATCTGTCAGTGATTTTACCTTAGAATTAATAAAGGGACGCATACTGTTTAAATTAGACGTGGTTATGAACGATGGCGATATAAGCTAGCGTGTATTTTCTTATTTTCAGTTCCTTGGCTACTAGTATAAAATATATGAGAAATAACTATTGAGGCAGATTTTTAGGATGACTTACAACTAGGCGAAGCTGAGGAATACCCAAAGAAACCATTTTTCTTGAGATATAAAAACTGGAGAAAAGGCGACGGAATATATACCAGACAGTGCTACGGATTCTTCAAACGAAACATCTGTATTCTCGGCATTGGCGACATCCACAAAGCTGTAAACGACATAGGATTATTTGCAAATAAGTTCGATGCAGACTTTGAACCGCTGGGATTGGAATGTTTGGAGTACTGGCTAAATGAAAGGACCTGGGAACAGTATTTAACAAATGCGACGATTGACGTTACTTATTACAGCCTTCTAGATCAGGTGAAGTACCAGTACAGACCAGGAAACAAATATTCTTTATTTTCCTGAATCATGGAAAATCATTTGAGTCACAACAGACAAAAAATCAGTGTTTAAAGACATGCTGGGTAGGGTCGAGTCGGGTAATTTCGGACAGCGGGTAAATTCGGACAGTGACATTGTTTCCTTTATATGTCAGTTTGTTTGGAATTAAAACAAACATAATTAGGTAAACAGTGAAAATCCTGATGAGACGGCTCGTTATAAGCCGTCTCATCTGGATTTTCACGGTTTGCAATGGTATGTCCGAATTTACCCGCTGTCCGAAGTTCGGTATGACCTCTTGTATTTGGCGCAAGGATTTATGGGAACAATCCAGTTTTCGACACACATAGATGACAGACAAAGGTATAAATAGCTGCCGAAAATCCGAATAAAATTTTCCCAACTTCCCCGCGAGAAGGTCTGTTTGCAAAAATGTACTAGGATTGGTTAATTTTTGTCTCTTGAACACAAAATAACAGCTTTATCAATCTGCCAATAAAAATACTGTGTTAATCCTAATAAATGCCCCCGCGGCGTTGCTTTTGGCGAAAGGGGGGGGGGGGGGCGTTATATTGAGCCTAAAGTGTAGTAAATCAGCAACGGCAAAAATACCTCAAATAAGCAGTATAAAACTTATGGATATACTTTCAGAGGAAGAAATTCTACTATATCTGCCTTCCTTCTCAATAGTGATCAACCCTAAAAGGAAAGAAGTTGCTCCTCTAGGAGCAAATTCTTAGAGGAGCAAGTTCTTTCCTTAAGAGTTTATCCCATGTCAAAGAGCTACCTCATCCAGAGAAGCGAACAGAAATCCGTGCAAGTTAAAATTACATTATTTACGGAAAAGAGGCACGTGGGGTTGTTTATTTCTGCAGGGGAATTTATTAGGTTTAATACGGTACCATGTTTGGTAATTTCGATCCGCTGGAAAGATATTGGGAAGCAGAACTCAACATAAACGTATCTGGTAAAAGTGCATACTCATATCCCAGCAGGCACATGACGTCATGACGTCGTACTGACGTCGATGCGACGTGATGACATCGCATCGATGTCAGTACGACGTCTTTACGACGTCATAAGCCCGCTGGTATATCAGTCTATGAATCTATGAAATCCAGCTCTGCCGTCTTTTTACGTGTGTAGATTCCTCAGCATCTAAACATCGTGTATAGCCTACATGCGAAAAACAAAGGCTAAGATAAAACTGCATAGGTGCACATACTGGTCTTGTCTTTTCGTTCGCCATAATGGCAAAATGAGCTGTGCGCATGCGTGGTTTATGGCGGTGATTTGTTTCTATTCCTGCTTGGATAATTAGTGATATAAATGTAATATTTCGTGTTTTTGGAGGGATACTGTGATGAGGTAGCAACTTTTATATTATGTGACCCAGAGAGATTGATGATTGGGGTGCTAGTGTGTGTAATTCTCCTATAGACACCATAAACTAAGTTTACGACTACCCCACCCACTAGTGATTGAGATTCTTTATGCCCTGGGGCCACGCTGGTGTGTCCAAAAACTATACTGTACAAAAAAATAAAAACGATTGTTTGGCTTTTGATTAGTATGAGTACTAAGTCTTCAGATTCAACAGAGCATACAACATCTACGCCTTCTAGATCATCTGCACAGAAAAGAGAACTCACGTCACCGGACTGATCAAACGGCTCCATAAGACCAATATCCATTGTAGAACGGATGTAGCATCCATTGGGAGTGAGGAAAATCATTATTAGGTTTTGGAATAGACTGATTCCAAACTGAGACTGCCCATTAAAAATTGTTCTGGTTTTTTACGATATATTTTATCATAGTACTTTTGTGTAAAGAAAAGGGTCCAACATTTTTAGGCATAAACATTGTAGGCAAGCAGTCTTCACCACTGTTTATAAATGGAAAAAAAACATATTCGGTACATATATTGTCAATATGCTTGTAGGAACACTTTTGAACTACTTTTATAACCATTATTTGTTATAGAAATACAATATTTTTGCAAAGAAAAGGAGTGTTTATAGAGTGTCCAAACTTCTCTTAATTTTGGTTAGGTTACCTGTTATGGGCATCCACATTCAGAGGAAAAGGACAATTTCTTTTTATCTGAGCTTATAGAATAATGCTGATAGTGTTTTGGCGATTTTAATTTGTCCATAATTATTAGCTATTTATGTGCATCCGGAATGTGTCCATGCAGTACTTAACTTTCCCCAGCATAAACATAACCTTTGCCCTTAAAAACCAATAATCTAATGGGGATTAACAGGCACATGTGTTTGTTTACTTCCACGGTTGGAAGTTGAGCTGGAAAAAGTATAGGACTGCATGATCATAAGCTCTTTATGTGCATCCCGGATTTTGCCCGCCAGTATCCGGAATTTGTCTATAATCATTAGCTGTTTATGTGCATCCGGGATTTCTCCGAGGCCATTAGCTATTTTAGTGCACCTGTGATGTGTACATAATCAATAGTTACCAGTATTTATGCGCATCCGGGCTTTGAACGTGATTATATTCTATTTATGCGCATTAGGGATTTGTCCATAAACATTAGGTCTTTGTTAGCATTATATTATTATATAATAGTTTGACAAGATTGCGAGCCAAAAGTTTGCAATTGCTTTGATAGATAACATAACATAACATAACATAACATAACTTTATTTCTCTGAGGTTGCAATATACACAATATGAGGTAATCAATACTAATCTATCAAAAACAACTTATATATAATGAGATACGCAATGAGACAGATGAGAAGCGAAATTGGTCGATAGTTGCACGGTTTAGTAAAGCTATCTGTTTATGAACTGGTATGATAAATTCGCATCTTTTCATAGATCAGGGACACAAGATACAAGATAGACTAAGGGTCCTATATTTCTCCAGCAGTCAGCGAGGACTCTGATCAGGTTGGGTGGATGCACATGCTGATCGGGTCTTCTTTGGCCGCGTAAAAGTTTCGTTGTGCTGCGGCTATTTGTCCCTTTGTGTGAGCTGCTAACTGTCTTTCTATTTTAGTTATATACATGTTTCCATCTTGAGCAAGCCGGGATACTGGGTGCTTTTAAACCTGCACGTGCGAGCGATGGAGTCCTGAATGGGTCTGCGCAACCGCGCAGTCTTATTTATGGCTGTGTTGTCCGCACTTTAAACTATTCGTGGCTTTCCAAGTGATGTACAGCGGAGATTATGGCTTGTCTGGCTGGTTGATCTTTCTTTGCCGCGTGGTCGTTAAGCAGGTTAAGCCTAGCCTTTGCTGTTCTGTTGTGTGTTAACCCAGCAGGCACGCAACGTCGCTTTGACGATGAATCAATGTTGATTCATCGTCATTACATTGGATCAACGTTGAATCGTTGTTGATCACACATTGTGTACTCAATAAGAAATGAAATGTATTTAAAGCAAAATGTTTATTTCTTCGCTTACGATATTGTTCAATTATTAAAGAAATTTTGTATCTTTTGAGCCTGCACGTTACAATATACCTATGGGAGGTTTTTGCGCACGGCAAAGACGGGGATCGGCCTGGACATCAGTCTAGTCGGATCGGCATCTTTGCGGTTCGCTTTATATGCAGCAATAAAATTATCTTCCTGTGTACAACGTAAACCCTGATCAGACAGCACAGATATCCAGGCTGATTTTGGTCTTCGCTGTCACGGGTTTTTGTATGCGTTGGTTCATGTAAGTATTAATCCACTTTGCTGTACAACACTCGGGTTTACATTTCAAGTTATAGGGACGTTGCACATGTTATTTGCCGCTCTACGTCGCGTTACGTTTTCACTAACGGACGTGACGTTACTTTTTTTTCAAATACGGTCTAGTGTCTGAAGAAGACGAAAGTCGAAACGTTAACCTACTGTGTTTTATCTTATTTCTGGACTTTATTAAGATAGATACAAGAAACTTTATTTTACGTCGGAATACACATAATGAATAACATTACAATAGCTATTTACCGATAAACATAATGTATAGCGACTATCAACAAGAGTAAACAAGTACATAATTAGTAAAATAAAGACATTTAAACAAAATCTTTAGTGGAAAAGAAAAGAAAGATAAACATAAAAATGTTAAAAATACAATGCACATCAAACTAGCTGTCATCACAGGGAAATATATATTTACAAAGCTTTAAGATCACAGGTTGAGTTTGATAAAAATTATTCCTGAGTTGCAATACATGTAAAACAGTTATAACAGGGATACTAGTTTACCTAGAAACATTGTTAAATAGGTCAGTCTTCCTAAAAAGAACTATTGTATTCTTAGTGGTTTATTAAATTTTTTTCTTAACGGGACAATAGGTTGGTTTATACCTTCTTTTTTGAGTTTTGGATTGATTAAATCCAGACCAGGGGCTTTATTTGGGTTTAGCAGACTTATTGCATCTTTCACATGCTCTTAGGGTATGTTCTTTTATATTGTTTTATTGTTTTACGTCCCCGGTAAACAGCTATGGTCATGTCGGGACGGTCCGTTACGCTTACCACACTATTCCTGGGCAGGCTTAGAACTCCTAAGCGGTTAACCAGTACTAAGTGCACATAATTTCGCCAGCAACTGACAACTTCCCCTCTTGAATCAGCGGAAGGAGAAACGAAAGTATGTGGCCGAAACGGGTATCGAACCCGGGACCTCCCACGTAGGTCATGTAAATGGATATGTAAATGGATTCTAAACTAGGATGGTCTGGTGTTAAAAAGTTTGGCAATGTTGCATTGTTATCGTCAAAAGTTGCCTGTTCAGTAAAGTAAGTATTAACAAGAAAAACTATAACATGAAATGTCATGTTATATTGGGCGTTTGATTTTACTTAAGAAATAGATCAGCTCTAGCAGTGAATTGTTGAGTAATAATTCACTGTTTGGAGGTCAGTTGTAAAGTAGATTATATCACGAGCGCGGAGCGCGAGTGATATATCTACTTACAACTGACCGACAAACAGTGAATTATTACTCAACAATTCAATGATAGAGCTGAAATATTTCGATTCTAACACTCAAAAACGCAGAAAAACTATTCTTTTCATTCAAACTCTCCCAACCTTCCTACCAGCGCGTTCATGCTCCCGCCAATATTCTTAACTGTATCTAAGACAAATGTACCTTTTCGTGGCGATTTTAGAAAGAAAAAGAGACGTTACACCGTCTAACGTCTCAAAACGTCACAAAATTACGTCAGTAGTTGCAGTGACGTCAGCAATTAGACTCGCGCGCTCCGAAACAGTGAATTGTTGCAGAATAAAACACGGTAACTTTCCATTGCTTCTATAGGCGCGCTGTGTTAGAATTCTCAGTTTATGCAGGTTTATAGAAGTAAATGTCGCAATGATTGTTGAAATGAAACTTGAATCTCATTGCAGACTGATGAGGCTTCTCCCGTGTTGTTTATGACCCCAACAAATTATCTTACTTCGATATAGCCACGCAAAAAACATAAGTTTTTGGATGTATTAATTTTGTTAAAAATGACCACAGTAACATATCTTTGATCAGAAGATTTGTAAGCTAGTGCAGAATACTAGGCTAACACAATTTTTGACTTAAGACTTGCATTTTAAGAAAAATAAAAAAATAAATAAAACTGAGTAACCTTTTGTTCATTTTCTCTATTTTCTCTATATACTAATATTAAAGAATGATGCATGGTCATGTAAATCAGAACAATATTGACCGCGTTTAATGTAGACTAAAAGATATGCAAAAAGACCTTAGTGCAGCTAAATTGAACTATATGGACCTAACACCTTTAATTCAAAATAAAAATGCAAGGAAGGCAATAAAAATCGAAAAGTATCGATGTCCTACGATAGCCCAATTACCTCTCTTATTTCACAGTTCTGAATTTCGAATTCTGAATTCCAAAATTCGTAGTACAAACTGAGTGATAAATTAAGATGAATGAGATTTATGTAAGTTGAAATGCAAATAACAATTGGTTTTAGGCCCGATTTCACGTCACAGTTATAACTCGTATTAACCAGTCCGTGGTCTATTTTACCGTAAGGCGCAATGTAAAATTTTGGTGTTCCGAATGCTAATCCATGTACTCAGTTTAACGTGAAATCGGGCCTTTGTATATAAAAATCTGAATTAAATAATTTCTCTAGAAAAAACAATGAACTATGTGAATATGCTGATCATTGTCGCGTGCAAAGGGACCTTCTATATCTAGTATAGGTAGTTGGTTGGTTGATTTGGTGCTTAACGTCCACGGTAAACAACTAAGGTCATGTCCGGACGGCCAGTTAACCTAACCACACTATTCCTGGGTAGGCTTAGACCTCCTAAGCGGTTAACCAGTACTAAGTGCACATACTTTCGCCAGTAACTGATAACTGCCCTTCTTGAATCAGCGGAAGGAGAAACGAAAGTATGTGGCCAGGCTGGGATTCGAACCCAGGACCTCTGACTTACGAGTCAGGTGCCCTACCGATTGCGCTACCCGGCCCTAGTATAGGTTTATAAGATATCATATAAGAATCTTATATACTATATAAGATATCTAGTATAGGTATATAAGATGTCTTATTTGACTTTTCCATAAGACGCAACACAATATATGTTATCTGATATAGCATTTAAGATGTCTTGTATCAATTATAAGATATCCTGTTTTGTAAATCAGATATCGATATCAGATATGCTATCTTATATAGGATGTGAGATATCTTATTTAAATATATAACATATCTGATATATCAGATATCTGATTTATTATATAAGATATCTTACATGCTATATAAGATTCTAATATATAAGATATCTGATATATTATAAAAGATATCTTATATGAAAAATTAAATAAGATGATAACTCATATCCTATATAAGATATCCAATTTTCAATATAAGATATATCCTGTATCAGATATCTTATAGAGGCTATAAGATTTCTTATATGTTATATATCTTATATGTTATATTAGATATCTTAACTGGAATATTAGATATCTAATATAATATATAAGATATCTACTGTGCATTATGATTAGTAAAATGGCTTGCCATAGATATCACTATACAGATTTGGATATATATCAAAAAGTAAAGTGGATATGATTTTTTGATATCACAAATTCGATTTTTGTTTGATATCACTTATTTGATTTGGCGATATCAGTAATCTGAGTTTGTGATATCACTAATTCGTACAAAATCGAATTTGTGATATCATAATGTCGACTTTGTGATACCACTACTACATGTGGTATCACATTATTTTCTGATTTCACTAACTATTATATGCTATCAGTGACTCACCTGAGTGTTTTAACAATGTGTTATATTATGTTTACTAAATCGATTTAGTGAAATCACAAAATCGTTTTCGTAATATCGATTTCTTGATATCACTAGTTAGGAACGAATTACTGACCACAAACTCGATAGATATAGTGATATCATAAAATCGATTAAGTGATATCACAAAATCGAATGTGACATCACTAAATAGATGTTGTGATATACAAAATCGAATTAGTGATATCACAATTTAAAGTAGCTGTGATCTCGTGTCACCACAATATCAATTTTGTGATATCACTTTTTCTATTTTGTGGTATCACTAATTGTATTTTGTGATATAACTCAATCGTACATATTTTGTGATATCACTTTTTCGATTTTATGGTATCTAGAAACATGTCAATGAACATCAGTCTGATTTTTACCGGCTTAAATACATTCACTGATCTACCTAGAACCATTTGGTTGAACATTTGTCTAATACCTACCCACTCAGTCACATTCATCTCACCACCTGGAAACACATCGATGAAAACCAGTCAAATAACTATACCGCACTCCCTCTAAACATGTCAATTAATAATTAATATATGTCTGATACGTACTTGCTCAGATACACTAACCGCACTGCTAGCCACAATGCCTACAAACATTTCGAAGAACACTTGTCTGATAGCAGCCTGCTCAAGCACAATCACCCCACTACCTAGAAACATATTGATGAACACCGGTCTGATTCCTACTTGGTTAGACATGATCACTTCACTACCAAGAAAAATTTTGATGTACATCGGTCTGAATTTTACCTCTTTAGACAATTCACTGCACTACTTAAAAACATGTCAATGACTTGTGTTCATCAACATGTTTCTAGGTAGTACACTGAGTTTGTCAAAGCAGGTAGGAATCAGTCAATTAATATATGTCTGATACGTACTTGCTCAGATACACCCACCGCACTTCCTTGAAACATTTTGAAGAACACTTGTCCGATACCGACCTGCTCCAACACAATTACTCCGCTATCTTAAAACATGTCGAAGAAGAATGGTTTGATTCCTACTTGCTTAGACATGATCACTTCACTACCAAGAAACATGTCGACCACCAGTTTTATTTTACCTCTTTAGACAATTCACTGCACTACTTAGAAACATGTCGATGACTGGTGTTCATCAACATGTTACTAGGTAGTGCGCTGAGTTTGTCAAAGCAGGTAGGAATCTGTCAGTTAATATATGTCTGATATGTACTTGCTCAGATACACTCACCGCACTACCTAGAAACATTCTGAAGAACACTTATCTGATCCTGACATGCTCGGACACAATCAGCCCACTACCTAGAAACATGTCAATGAACACCGGTCTGATTCCTACCTGCTTATACATAATCACCGCATTACCTAGAAACATGTCAATGAACACCAGTCTGATTTTACCCTCTTTAGACAATTCACTGTACTACCTAAAAACATGTCGATGACTGGTGTTCATCGACATGTTTCTAGGTAATGCGGTGAATTTGTCTAAGCAGGTAGGAAACAGACCGATGTTCATCGACATGTTTTAAGGTAGGATGGTGAAGTTATTAGACCGGTGTTCATCAGATTGTTTCTAAGTAGTGGGGTCAGTGTGTCTGAGAAGATAGGTTTCAGACAAGTGTTCATCCAAATAGTTCTAGTTAATGCAGTGAGTGTGTCAAAGCAGTTAAGATAAGGAATCAGACCGATGTTCATTGACATGTTTCTAGGTAGTGCGGTGAGTGTGTCTGAGAAGACCGGTATTCATCGATAAGTTTCTGGGTAATACAGGATGCATCTCTAAGCAGGTAGGAATCAGACCGGTGTTCATAGGTGTTATGCCGGTGTTAAGGGACCGACCATTTGATATTCTGGTGGGGGGGGGGGGGGGGGGGGGGGCTGGTATTCTTGATGGAGACACGACATTTTATTTCACTGGCCTCTGGAAACAATTTCTTTTTTTTCACCTTGTGGGAGCTAATTTATTTTTTTTACAAACTAACTCAAACAGGTTATTTTTTTTTTAATTTTATAGCTGAACTATCAGATCCTTGTTTACTTGACCTTAATATCCTTTTAATACCCTTTTATTTTACTCACATCAGTATCTTTTACACCTTTTTTTCACAAAAAGAACATGGTGCTGTCTTTAAGGGCATGGCTTAGCTTGCCTTTGCAAACCAGTACCTGGAGCATGTTACTCTTTTCATCTAAGGTACAGATACAAACATCCCTGTATGAGTTTGGCAAAAAATTAGGCCTTAAATTAGGGCTATTTTGGCCAAAATTTAGGGCTATTTTGGCAAAGTTTTAGGGCTAACATTAGGAATTTAAGTTTTTTTTCCTATCCCAATATATCCCCAAACATGCTTTATTCGTACTTTAGAAAGTTTGATAAATACTTACATGATAGAGTCACATTACTTACATGATACAGTCACATTAAACATGAATGGCAATTAATAAAATGGTTGAAAGCCCCCAGAAGCCAGAGACATTATAAAAACTCAATTCCAATGGAATTATCTGCAGACTATATTTTTTTTTTTTTTTTGAATTTTTTTCTTTTACTTTTGAGGCCAGATTATTTTTTTGAACCCCCTTATGAGCCAGGTTATTTTTTTCTTGCATATCCAAAGACAGGGAATTTTTTTGATAAATATACCAGCCCCCCCCCCCCCCCCCCGCCCCCCGAATATCAAATGGTCGGATCTAAGTGAGTCTGTCTCTGAACTCACCAATATACCCCAAAACAACTCTTTCAACATCAGGATGAGTCAAAAGTGTAGCTAGTTTGGCCAGATGAGACCTTTATATAATATTTACCTTGTACCCCATCCTGTTAATAATGAAGTTTTAAACCAAGTGTGGATGGATTGCAACTTAATAGTTTCATACTGAAAGAACTTTTACTCTTGTTTCAAACGGTACAATATAGTAACTATGCCTGTAAATATGAATACAATATTAGGTATACTTTTCTAATAATATATTAAACAAAAGAAAAGCTAATGTAACTGTCTGGATTATCCTCCTCGGACTTAGCTCAAACCGCAGTATTGGTGACATTTACTTCCGCTTACACTGACAAATCCTTGCGTTTCGTTTTTTTAGGCTGAGAAATCTGTTTGAATTTCAATAAATTCACGAACTAAACATTAAAGTTAAAGCCAGTGAGAATCACGAGTGTACAGTCTTATGTATCGGATTTTGTATTCAGATTCGTTCTTTCGTTTTGATACGGTGATCGCTCGATGAAATCTAAATGAATATGGGTCGAAACGTCCTGAGACGAATCGTCCCGGGTTTTTGGCCTGTTTGGGACGAAACGTCCTGGGACGAAACGTCCCTGGCGCGAAACGTCCCGATACGGTCTCGAATATCTAGGTCACGGCTTAAATTTTGTTATGCGAGCTCAAATTCAACAATTAAATTCATCTTTCATGGACTGAATTATTATTTTTGATCATTAATAATTTAGCGGTATCAAGGTCGATTGAATATTGAGATAACGTTGTTCAAATCTCGTAACGATGTTCACTAGGAAAATACGGAGATATTTCATCAGCTAGGTGGTCGACCGAAGTACTCTTCCAATCGGAATACACATACGCTCAAATAATCATCGTTTACTTTCCTTCCACTGTGCATATTAGTCTAGAAATATCTGTTATCGTCTTTTATATAAATTTATGTATTACATGGAGATACTCAGGTCTTAAACTCCTTATATACGTTGACAAAATACCTAACTACTTTGTACATAATCATTCCGCGATGTAAACCGGCCAGAAGAAATATTGGTTCCAAGTCTACTTACATTTAAATGAAGAGGGGAACCTAACATTAACTGGGTCAATATTGACGTAACAACTCGTCACGTCGATTTCTGAATTCAATGGGACTCATTAACTACTAGTTAGACTTACTCTATAATAGAACTTCTAGGCTTAGAAACTATACATGACTTCTGTTTTTCTTAACTTCTACGCCCAGAAAATTTCTGATCTTTCAGTGGTTATTTCAGCCAGCATATCATCAGTTTCTATGTAGGAAATCGATAGCGTATCTGCATTTGGAGTTAAAAAGTTTGCTGAAATCGTATACCATGATTTGGAATTTAATGTATTAGCTTTAAGCCACAGTCTCACTGTCACGTATAGAGGACTAGGTTTTACTACGTATTCAAAACGTGGCAAAACGGCCGTATACGTTGTAAAACGTAGTGAATACATAGCAAAAACGTGGCCTAGTCACGTTTGACTTAGAATGTACAACTCAAACATGGCATTTCTTAAAAACGTTGCATATACCTAGTGAAACGTAGCCACACGTAGTAAAACGACACCGAAACGCATTAAATACGTACAAAAACGTAACGATGATAACCTAGAGGTCCTCTAAGCCTCAGTCTCACTGTCACGTATTGAGGACTAGGTTTTTCTACGTATCTAAAACGTAACAAAACGGGAATATGCGTATTTAACAAAAAAAAACGTAGTGAATACGTATTCAATACGGATATATACAGCTACATATGTGGCCTAGCTCCGTTCGGATTGAAAATTTCAGCTTAAACGTAGCATTTCGAAATACTAACTGTATGCGTAGAAAAAACGTATTGATGCGTAGTCTAAACGTACTAGAACGTAGATAAAACGTTTTAAATACGTAGTCATACGTGAAGGTCCTTTTTTAATTACTGCTACGCATTATATACGTTCTCCCATGTCTTAGTACGTTTGTGACGTTTTATTCTGCGTTTTATTACGATTTGGTATGTTTTGCGATACCTACTCAATCGTCACTTTGACTAGGTAGTTATCCCGGACACTACCTAGTAGTCCCTAGTGAAACGTACGTAATCGTAGTAGGTAAGTAAACTGTTCTCGTCCCTTCTGAAAGCGCGGCTTTAGTCGTTTGATAACTTGGTAATACGAAGTAAATTGTGGTTAAACGTATTGGAAACCTACTAGAAACGTAGTAAAACCTATCTACCAACAAAACGGGGTACGTTTTTTGCCAAACATAGGGAGGAAAACATAGTACAACCTATGTATTAATGTTGTGACGGCATTTCGTTTTTGTCTAAATTCTGTCCATATTCAATAATAAAATGAACAATTTATTTAGACCAATGAAGCTTGTTTGTAATTAAATCACAAACTCAGACTCACTGTCTTTCTGAAAACTTGACGCGAAAATGGATGAAGTATTTTGCTCTTGACGTCACGTAAGATATTACGCCATGCAAAATCAGAATAAGCCCAAAAACATCTATGCAAAAAATGACTAAATTTCGAAAGGATTGGTTTTCTGAAACATGACTACGAACCAGCAACAGTGCAATAATGATATTGCGGCAATATTGCACTAGTGCGAAAATGATATGAGCCGCGATACAAGAAAACCAACAAAAAGTTTGTGCGACCAGAGCAGACTCAGATCAGCCTGGGCATCCGCCTAATGTGATCAGACTCTTCGCTAAGCGCTTAATGGGTAACTAGGGGTAATTAGTGGGCAGCGAAGACTCTGATCAGACTGGGCGGTGGGTGCACAACCACTTTGTTGGTTTTGTCGTGTCGCGGCTAATGTCACTGTATGAATTCCATCTTGCGCTGTTACTAAAAACAGTATTGGCGGTGCTAAATTGTTCACAATGAGACTAACATTTATAACTATATAATAAAAGGGTTATTGCACTGATATTGGGGAATCTTGTCCGTCTTTGGGATATCTAAGGACGCTCGCAAACTCGCTACCTTCGATATCCCAACTCGGGACATCATTCCCCAGTACCAGTGCAAAAACCATATATTATTAACCTTCTAACATCAAAAAATCGTCCAACTGGCACAGTTTCTTTAACATAACATAACATAATAACATAACATAATAACCTTTATTATCAACTCAGTCCATGGTGACATGGAAAACATGAGGAAAACATATACAGTATATATAGATGGAGGCTCAATAACATACAGTATACAATTGGTAAATATGACACTATACACGTACAAATATGAATAATGACTATCTTTCTATGTAAGATTTTCCCCTATATTCAGTGCGGGCTGCTTGTTTCACGACGCCATTGTATGTTTTTAAATAAAACTTGTAAATTTGAAATAGGATACATTGTCCTTTGAGATTCACTGAACCCGCTCCAAAGGTGTAAAAAAGAAAATGAGCCGCGACACGACAAAACCAACAATGTGGTTGTGCGCCCAGCGCAGACTCAGATCAGCCTGGGCATCCGCCCAGTCTGATCAGACTCTTCGCTAAGCGCTTAAAAGATAGCCAAAGATCTAAGCTACCTCCATGCGGACAGCGAAGACTCTGATCAGACTGGGCGGATGCGCTGGGCGCACAACCACTTTGTTGGTTTTCTCGTGTCGCGGCTCAAATTCTACCATCAAAATTACATCACAACGCATAAAGGTAAAGCATAACGAAGAATGATAGCGGGATTTAATTATATAGGCATTTCAATCATGTAAGTTTGTTTAAGCGTTTTACGTTTTGTTTATGGTAAAGGGTAGAGAGGCGCATGACGGAAGCTGAGCTTTTTGGCAAAACAATCCCACGGTAGCAATGCCATTTCAGCTACTATAATGTCGACCGAGACGGCACAATACATTACTAACGGTAAATAATACTTTTGTTAATGGCTGTCGACCGAGCTGGTACTAGTATCGATTGTCTCGGCATTCAGCCACTTCTTGCACGTATGGTTATTGACTGACTCGGGTCGACAGCGAAGGTACGGAAATTGATATAACTTTCGATTCCTGATCTGCTGTCTTTGGTGAGCACTAAACAAAAAAGGGCACTCTGTTTCATCCTGCGGTATTCGGGAAAAATGTTAGGCTGAAGAGTCATTTTAATTTAAGAATAAGTAATCATCTTCCAATATGACAGTCACACGAAACTCACGACTCTTTCGATGAAATAAATTTAAGGCTATTTTATATGTCAGAATACCAGAATTCCTTTTCTGTTTCTAAAACTTTGAAATGCACGTTACAAAATTAAACTTGAGGTTTTTAGCCACACTTACTCATAACAAACCACAAGCTTATATTTGACAGATGCACAGTCGTTTACTTCAGGCTATGGTTTGGGTCTTGTAAAGGGGTCATTAACTGAAAAAGCTTACAAAGTCACATAAAATGCAGAGCTCACTTGTACACCGTCCGTGAAAGCTTCCTCAGTTTTCCTCACGAAAATCCATCCATTATACCCATCATTTGGATAGATGAACAATGGTTTATTGTATACAATATTTAATAGGGTTATTAGATATAACTGAAGTCAATGCAGACGTACATGTACCGAGGAATGGGAATAAAACAAATTTTCCGTTGCAATTTGGTGACGTCCGTGATACCTAACTCGGACTTCTAAGGCACTTTGTAAACATTGTTTTTAATAATAACGAGACTAATTAGAAAATGGAGTTACGAGGGGCATTTGAGAAATAATGTAAATGAGCTCAGGGTATCCTGTTGGTTTATAATTAGCAGTGGTTCTAATTATCATTGGAAAGATAAATTTAAGTGCTTTAGAATGGTATAATTCCAACTCAATTTTCTACTGCCTATTTAGCGCAATTTGATTGGTCAAGAGCGTACAGAAAACGGCGTTTATACTTCGATAAATCCCCTGAACCAGAAATCGGGAACTACTTGGGCTATTTTCTTTTGCGGCAGTTTCTAAAATTCTCTGTGTAGCTGACATTTTTAAGATAAAAATGGCCGAGTTGGAATTATAAGAAATGAATTTTATTTTTATGGATTTTATGGATGTGTAAACGCCGGCGAATCACTCACAAACTTAACATCGGCTTTATTCAGTTTGTGAGTGATTCGCCGGCGTTTACACATCGATAAAATCCACAAAAATAAAATTCATTCCTATAATGTTTTAAAAGAATTTCTAAGTCAATCATGCATGACAGCATATACATGTAGTTATACGTCATAAAGATGTGGATACTGGAAACCGTACATTTTCAATGAAAGTCTCTTGTGTTCTTTCGTCATTTGCTCAATGAGACAATGATAAATTAAATGATCAAACACGTAAAACTGTCTTTCAAATGTATGAAAAGAAAGTTATACAGAAATCATTTCAAGATTCTACACAAGTAACATAATAAATGAACTTTTTCCTCTGCCATGCGGTTATAAATGCTAATTTATTATAAATGCCTTATATCAATAAATTGTGGTTTTCGACTCATTTACATCAAATTTCAATAACGACAGGCATTTTATTACTGAAATGATTAGATCACTATGATTTGTTACGACTGACATGATATGACTCATGAAACTGGATGATACAGGTGCAAACTCAACGCCGGAAGTTGCAAAGTAGCAGCAATTCATGCAAAATACAAAGCAATAAAATGAAATTATCTTCTTATAAAAAGACAGCGGAAAAATATACTTACCATTGTCTAATGTCAAAAGTTAGAGGGACATATTGGAAACAAAATGTATACAAAGATTATCTATTACAGAAAACAAGCATGACGAAATAAAGTTTAATCATTGTTTTTCCTTCAAAGTCACTTTCACTTTAGTTGACCTGAAACCCGAAGTTTGAAAAAGCTTACTTTGTATTTCAATTTAGCACAGGAAGTGACGTCATAAGAAAAGCACCATGTTCCAGGATAAGCGTATCTTGCAAAAGAAATCTTATAATTATTTAGTAAAGCTGATATTTAGTAAAGCTGATATAATGAATTTCATAATGGGAATAAATCAGTATAACAGATATTATAGGTATCAATTATAGGTATCGGTTTGTATTCAGAGTTGGGAAAATATAAATTTGACTTCACATAAATATTTCGTCCATTTCTACTCAGTGTCAAGGCATATTTTGAAGAAAATATCACTGACTCAATTCTTTTAAGTAAAGGTCATTAGGTGACATGTAAACCTAAAAGTTAAGACATAAATTTCAAAAATCGGTCTACATTCCTAGGAATTGCAGACTCATTTACACTATTTCTAAAATGCTCCTCGTACTGATAGAAAGCCCATTCTAATGCACTTACAAACATAAGGCGGCGTCTGATTGGATAACGTCAAAAATTTGCGACAGTATATTCTACGATATACTGTCGCAAACCCGACGTCATTAAGTAACGTCGCTTCTCATTGGCTGACGTTTGCTTTTATGTTGCTGACGGCGCTTGAAATGGGGGCAAACTAATACATTATGAAAAGTGAAAATGTGAATGGGAAAAGTAAAAATTAGAGTGGATATAACTGTCATGAAAATTGTCATTTGGGGAGGTAAATCATCGTAAATCGCCGTAAAACGAAATTTCCGACCATAAAACCGATGATTTACCTCCCCAAATGACAATTTTCATGACAGTTTTCCCCTAATTTTATGCCACATATGATAGGCATGACATCGAATTACAACTTGAAGGAAACCACAGTAATGATACCTTCGAAACCTGGCGCATCGCCTGTGAATTCAGAAAGGTGCATATGTGTAAAATCAGGTTACTGAAACTTTAGGCCATTACAGAACGCCCAAAACATCAAGACTGTATACCCAATAACAAAATAACAAGGGCCATAATCCTGCTAATATGAATCTGATGAAAACTGAATCAATTAAGAATTGAATTTTGTTTTTTCAGTGTTCATCGTGTGATGAAGCCAGTGGGCGGATCTAAAATTCCATGAAGCGCGAAGCGGTTCTTGTAGAATTTTAGCGACGACCACTGGCTTCTTCACACGATGAACTCTGAAAAAAGAATGTTTATTCTTATATTTACACTTTATTTTTAGACACTTCCTGTGCTGTTTTCGTAGTAATTTAATGTGGAGTATGCAAAATGCGTCGAAGAAAAGATAATAACTACGTGTTCGGCCATTACGTTAAACAGCCGTCACCAATTGTGGCGTCAATCGAACGTTACGTGGACCAATCAAGACGTTTGTTTACCTAAGACGTCGCTTGATGACAACATCACATGATCAATTGTCGTTCATCGGTGTATGAAGCCAGTTGCTCTACAAGGTTTACATATGGAGGGTCAGTGGCTAGTGTAAATATTTGAACCACTGTTACCTAGTGTTCGTTTGAGGTCAAACATCGGATCATACCGAGTCATTATCCCAAGCAATTATGCTTGTTAATCAAACAATCTTCAAGATAAAAGGAAAGATTACTGGGGCATGAAATACAGGTCACTGTAACCTGCTTTTTTTAGGTCAAAAGAATGTGTGATCAGGTGCTCGCGGGTAATACACATCACCTTACATTTATAATACATTCGCCATCTGAAACATTCGAAATTGTGTGGAAATTCCATTTTAACGTAAACTCCAAAAATGTCTCATTTAAGTCATCTACATTTTTAGAAAACTGATAATAAATAATATTTAATAATATACATGAATCTGATGGCACGTTTATGCAGTTTACGCTTGAATCGACGCGGCGGGCACATATCAATGAATCAACAATTCACTCCATGACGTTGAATCAAAGTTGAGTCACTGCTGTTTCAACGCTTTATGCCTTCTGGAACTACTAATGTTTAGATGCTTTAACTTAAAATGCACTTGATTTACGTCTGTTGGCCTTATTTTACTACAAAATGGATATATGACGTCATAAAATCACCATAAAGGTGGTGTCCATGACAGACTAAATACCCATACCTCTCGTATCTTTCAACCGATTTTGATAAATATTTGCACCAATTTTCTGAGCGAACCCAATTTTTAACGTTAAAAAGTTATTTATCTTTTTAGCCTTCCCTCTAATCAGAAAAATCTTGCTAAAACCGTTAGTGAAACCGGCCTCTGGTGTTTAGATTGGAAAGGACTTTTAATGGTGTGTGCGAATGGGAAACAATCAAATCAGCCTGTGCATCCGCCCAGTTTGATCAGAGTCTTCACTGTTCGAATAAACAAGAATAAAGTGGAAAGTAAATACTCTGAATTGTTTTTGCAGATGCGCAAGCTGATTTGAATATTCATCATGCTTAATGGTTCAGCCCTGGATCCAGGGGGTGGGCTTCGGGGCTTTAGCCCTGCCATCTGGGCCTCTGTGTTATGTATGATATATAGGACTTCAGATAATAATGGCTATCTGATGACAGTTTGAGATAATTTATTCATCTGGTTAGATTAAAATATATGTTGTGACATCGCATTAGAATCGCCTCGGCGATGTTAATAAGACATGACAACATACGAGGGGCGTTCGAAAAGTAATGCAAATGACGTAATTTCTCGGTAACCAACATAAAAACAGAACTTCTGATTGCAAAAACACATAAAGCTATGATATGCGTAGGAAAGTCTGCAAACATGGTGTATTTTTTTTAAAAAGGGCGCAGTTTTAACTTCTCTGAAAGAGGTATACCCTAAAGACACTGCAGAATTCTAGTTTAGTAGGCCGTAATTTATATATCAGCAGTCTTTGAGTTGTTTTTATTTTTGCTACTTAAAGACAACGCCAAGGCAATGTTGTCCTGTAAATATCGCAGAAATTATTTTTAATCTAGGTTCAACACTGGCATGGGATTATGGATTATGTAGTAGCAAATTCCTCATTTCTACTAAAATTAAATGATTTTGTAATGAAAACAAGTGTATTAGCATTCCAAACCTTGTCAGCAAGAGCATTTTCATGGGTCAACGAAAACCTGTCAATAAATTAAAATTAATGCCAAAAACGAAGCCTCTACAAGCTTTCAAAAATGACGTTAACGTATATTTCAAAAACGTCATAAGAATTACGCATTGCTTTTCAAGGAATGAAACGATAACAGTTGCCACCCTGCTATGAATATTGTAGACAACAATGGACAAGCAACTGACAAAGATTAATTTTGTAATTGAAACGATACTTGACTTGAATGCTCAACACTGAAAACATTTTACATTTGAAATTAGCCCAGTGGTATGACTGGGGCCTAATAAAATGCGTTGTAAGTCAATATGGAAATGTTTCTTCGTACAGTGTTTGGTATCATTTTAAAAACAAAATGTAGTGTTTTCAGCATATGCATAGCATTTGTACCCAGTATTCTCCTAAACAAAGTTATGAGGCCATTTGCATTACTTTTCGAACGCCCCTCGTATATATTGGAAGGCAAAAAGACATTATCAAAAATTCTCATGAAACTACATATCCCGAATTTTGTCATATATTTTTAACCCTGCCCACCACCCCCTCACACCACCACCACCTCCTCTCCAACACACACCTACAACGCGGCATCTCCCAGCCCCGGGCACCAGTTATCAAGAGGCCTACCAGTACGTGGTGGTATGGATCCTAGCCTGTGGTTTTAGGTCCCTTTTCAATTGAAGCTGTCTTTTGTTTTGCAGGAAGGTGCTGTCACAAAGTACACTGAAAATCCTATTTTTGTGCTCGGTGCTCTTGGTTGCTTGCTTTCTGTTGATTTATTTTTATGTGCTACCAAGTACGTCGCTAACAGCAGCAACCCATAGAGATATCATGACAGACATTTCTAAGCATCTTAAAGACGTTTCTAAGGGGACTTTAGCTCTCGCAGATATTGATGGTGTTGACTACAGAAAATGGACACATGCACAATTTTATAAAGAAACACAAACTTCGGCGAACGTTGATTGTACCGGAATAATTAATGGCCAAAACGACAGTATAGTTGACGCAAAAGCAAAATTAAAAGATGTAAAACGAAATGCAATAGATATTAATTTATATGTTAACATTTCAAATTGTGAAACGTTCAAGGCTGACCGAGGTTATATCAATCATCCGTTATCCCCGACGGAAAAGGACTTCCCTCTTGCATTCGGAATGGTAGTCTACAAAGATGTTGAACTGGCCGAAAGACTTCTGAGAGCAATTTATCGACCCCACAACTACTACTGCTTTCATGTTGATAAAAAGAGTAAGAGAGAAACAAAATCTGCTTTTGAAAATATTGCATCTTGTTTTGATAATGTGTTCGTAGTTCAAAATCCAGTCGATGTTCAGTGGGGGAAATTTAGTCTCCTTCAAGCGGAATTACTATGTATGGAGTGCCTCTGGAACAAAAAATCTTGGAAGTATTACATTAATTTGACAGGGGAGGAGTTCCCTTTAAAGACTAATTTGGAAATTGTGAAGATTTTACAAGCCATGGACGGTGCTAATATTGCTCAGGGCCAGCAAACCAGGTAAGAAAAATAGTTTGATCAACGCTCAATGCAATTTCCACTTGGTAGTTAAAAATAGCAAACTATTTTCGATTTAATTTCAAACACAATACCTTGTCATTATTTTCAGCCATAAGAAACAGACGATCGCAATATTACTCTGTCGCTACTGGCAGGCTACCAGTGGTGGCCGTTTTACTAATACACTTCTTTATCTTGTAACCGACATATTGTGTTAAGTGATTCTATATTTTGATTCAATCAAGTAGGAGTTCTTGTCGCTGTAATACTGATTTATTTTTTGAAATAGACTATAACATGTGCCTGTGACAGTCCCTCAAACTAGGTCACCAACGAGCATTAAAATACGAACGAAGCGTACCAATGGTGGCCATCAGGATTGCCCTGTGTTGAATAATGCATTTTCCATAAAAAGTGTTGTGTGTTTAAACTTTGATGATATGTTGTTAGTCTGTGGTCTTTGTCAGGGTTTAACAATTTTAGTGCGTTCGGCAGAGGCGGTATATAAGCAACAGAAACGGACTAAAAAACTGTGACGTAGCCATTTCGTAAAGCTAGTATCTCACTGGGATGCGACAACTGGCGACTAGTTTGAGACAAAGATTTGCGATAAAATCCGCGACTTTGCGACATTTTTCATATTTGAGTCTCACTGAAACGGTGATTACGACATACTTGCGAGTGTCGCGCGAATGTCGCACGAATGTCGTACGATTATCTCACGAATCTTGCCCAAATTCGCCTGGAGTTCGCACACATGTCGCGCGACGTTCGTGAGACACTCGTGCGACGTTCGCACAATAAAATTGCGATTATTTCTCTCGTGCGACTGTGTCACGATACTCTCGCGAACGTCGAACGACTGTCGTGCGAAGGTCGTGCAACAGTCGTACGATGATTTTGCGAGAAAATGAGAACCTATTGACATTCCAGCAATTTTTAATCATCAGACGTCAGAAAGATGGATATTGTGTTTTATCATAAAATATGGGGTGTTCAGCCAGAACTCAGCCAGTACATTCTGGTGGGCATCCTTCCATGGGTACTGTTTCTCGCTCTCAATGCCCAGTTTCTTTTTCTTCCTTGTTTCACCCGTCAGAGAAACCGTGGGAGCTCCCGAGCTCTCGTCGTCGTCGGAGGGAACAGGAGCTGGGACTGTTTCGGCTTCCTGTGTTGTGGTTTGATGGGCGGGTGCAGTGGCAGCCCTACCCCTACCTCGCCCTTTTCTGACCTTTTCTGGCATGATGGTCATGTTGGAACTGAATGAGTGCAAACTGTTTGCGAAAAACATAATTGTCCGAGTCACGTGGGACGAAAATACGAACCATTCACGACACTTTTGCGGCATTGCGAGTAATTTAAGACACTCGCACGATAGTCGTAAGATATTCGTACGAATGTCTCACGACGTTCGCGCGAAAGTTACTCAGTTTTATTTGCTCGTAATTTAGTCGCGGAAGTGTCTTATTTATGTCGCAATTTGTTCGCAATATAGTCTTATTTATTTCGCAAATTTTTCATGTTCACGGTCATTGCGACTCGCCGGAAACTAAATTGCGATGGGTCCGCGACGTGTTCGCGACACCCGCGATGACTTTGCGACTATGTTGCGACTATATTGCGAGAAATTTTGTCGCATAAAAAAGTTTTACATGTTAAACTTTTTTGTGCGACAATGCGAACCGTTTGCGCCAGTTTGCGACTCACGCGAGGATATTGCGAATCCCCGCGAACGTTTCAAGACAGTTTTGAGACTCATCCGCGAATGCAATTCACAATCAGTCGCAAACTGTCGCATCCCAGTGATATAGGGGCTTAAGCACACGCTACATATTACGTCAAAAGCAAACGTAGAATTATGTTGACACGTGTGCTGTGATTTACAAGAATCTAGAAGCTTTTTGCAGGCTGGTTGCAAGTTATACCTTTTTCATGATAGGTGAACATTAATACAGCAATATGAACATGTTTAGTTCTATATTAATTTGTGTGCTTGTCAAGGGTTATAGTCCCCCGGAAAGACAATGATGTTGATATGAGGGTAGCTTAGGGATATTGTTTACCTTTTGCCTCCCGGACGGAGAATTTTACCCACATTTTTAGTGGGCATTCGTTTTGTTCCCTTTTACAAAATGGGCGAATCTGAGATACAACAAATACGTAATTGCGAGTGCATAATGCAAACGGCCGCCACCGGTACGCGGCCATCACTGGTCGCACGCCAGTATGTCCGTTTAATATATGTCCACAGTTTCCGGTGGGAAAAGATAAATATGACTGAGTTCCCGGCGCGTTGATGTTTTGCATCAATGTTTTCTTGTTGGATATAGAACTACGCCCTGCGTGAAGACCCTGACCAGATTTAAAAAGTATTTGATGCTTAGTAGATTCCTTTTGGTGGGTGGTGGATGACGTAGTGCCCTGGTCTTTTTGATAGCCGTTTTATAGGTCAGCAGCGGTGGAACAATATTTTTGAAGTGCTTTGTTTCAGCATTAAGTGCCACCTGTTATGGTATGAAACCCAGCACCAGCACCCATGACTGAAACCATGAACGAAGTATATAATATGATAAACTCTTGAAGTAGGGCAAGGGGGGCAAGCTTATTGTTGTGGAGAACAAGGACAGTAAGTGTAGGGCTTTGTTACTTTTAGAGTTATCCTTCCTTGGTGGTTTTACCTTCGATTTCGTGTTCGCTCCATTACTTGAATACCCTTTAAATATTTCTATAATACTTCACATTATGCAGAATAGATCAAAAGGATGCGTTGCTTACATGAATAACAACTCTTACTTTCATTGTTTCTGAGTTATTTCCTCTTGGAGGGTTGAGCTGCAATTTCGTGCTCCCTCAATATTTTTATAACCCTTTGAATTATTTTCATGATACAATGCACTTGTATAGACTATAGATTATACAATGATGATGTGTCTCCTATCAGAATGGCAGCTCTTACTTTTATGATGGTTGAGTTATTGCCCCTGGATTCTTTTCCTTTGCAGTGTTTCCTGCCCGTAATTTGCATTTTATATTTATTTATTTTATTGTTATCTTTCTCTTTTTTTGCCTGCACAGGTGTACCATAATTTGCATGCCCTCTTACCTTTTAAGAATACTGACGGTCACGCTATGATCTTCACTTAGTGTCCTTAACTCCTCAACTGTATGTGCCCACCTCCACCTCACTCTCCCACCCCCCCCCCCGCCCCGCCCCCCAGCCCCATTTACTCTTTTTTTCTGGAGAGGGGGGATTTGGATTTTTTGTCAGAAGTCACTTACTAGAGATGTAAAATGTAAAAAAAGACCACCCTTCCCTCTCATTCGTCCCGTTCACAACCCCAATCCCCTCCCGAACCCCACAAAAAAAAGAAAATGGAAAAAATAATAACACATCTGAGGGGATTCGGATTCTTTGTAAAATTTCACTGACTACAGTACTCAAATTTAGAGTTGTAGGGTTTGTACTTTAGAAGTTATTCACACATTTTGATTTGTTGATTGTTTCGTATGCTGTACATTGTGTTCGGGATTTTACCTCTTTACGTATAATGTAGTGTCCAAGTGTTGGATACTCATGCATCTGCGAAACAGAATGTGTCAATACTAAAGCAATATACAATATATGTCTTATATATGTTTTAAAGTGCACCCTGTTTACCAAGAACCATGCTGTCTATGGTCGGGGGATTTGTCATCTCCGATGACCATTTTTCTTTCAACTTTGGAGGGCTACGTCATCCAGGGAAACAACCAGGAAGTCACAAAAATTATTCGCCTTTGTAAAAATGGCGAAAAAACCACATGCAGGCATCCATACGCCGGAACTTCTTCAGTTTTGCTAAACCCCAGACGTTTTGTAAAACAAAAAATAAAGTTTACTAGTTTACGGTCTGGACTCTCTCTCTCTAAGCTCAGTTCCATTAGAACTATATACAGTTTCTTTGTAGGACTATGACAGAGCGTAAAAAGCGATGGAAACCATTTGGTACCCCGCCTCACAACATTTCTCCAATCATTGGTTCAGTCCATGTTGCCCTTACCCGAGACTTTGTGGACTTCAGCCTTCATGACACCCGTTCTTTGGACTTTCAGAAGTATTTGATAAAGACCAAGATACCTGATGAATTATTCTTTTCTTCTCTGATTCATAGTCCGCAACTAGGAATACCGGGGACTTTTACAGGTCAGTGGAAAAAAATACGCCCTTGTTAGCAACCGCTTTAACCCTTCCATGAAAAGGGCATATACAGACAGTGCAGACCCAGATCAGACGCCGCCTCTTGCGTCTTCTCTGTTTGCATAAAATTTTAGCAATTTTCTTACAAATGGTAATCAATAAAATTTTGAGCCGCGACACGAGAAAAACAACGCAGTGGTTGTGCACCCAGCGTAGATTCAGATCAACCTGGGCATCCGTCCAGTCTGATCAGACTTTTCGCTAAGCGCTTAAAGGGTAGCTAAGGGTCTAAGCTACCTCCATGCAGACAGCGACGACTCTGATCAGACTGGGCGAATGCCCAGGCTGATCTGAGTCTGTGCTGGGCGCACAACCACTTTTTACGTTTTCTCGTGTCGCGTAGACGTAGATTTTACGGTAGAATAACTGGAAACCAGCTGCAAGTCCATTTCCCGTTATTTTAACGGGCACCCGTAAAATTTGCAGGAATTATTAAGCAGAGCAAGATGAAATAGAACAGGTGTTGTTTCGGTCATATTGCCTTTCATCACTATGAAGGTATTTTCGAGTGCGGCCAGCAAACATAACACTGCCATATCGTACTTTTCAACAATGTTCTACTGGCAAACGCCCGTAAAATAACGGGAAATGGATTGGCAGCTAGTTGCCACACTGTAAAAAAAATCCGTAGATTTTACGGTAAAATAACTGGCAACCAGCTGCCAGTCATTTTACCGTTATTTATACGGGCGCCCGTAAAAATTGCGGGAATCATCAAGCAGAGTTGGACAGACAATTGGAGTCGTTTTGGTCAGATAGTTCTTCAACAATATACAATTATCTTCGAGTGCGGCTAGTTAACATAATACTTCAATTTCGTGAGGTCCAACAATGCCTTACAGACGAACGCCCGTAAAAATAACCTTTGAAAAGGACTGGCAGCTGGTTTCCAGTTATTCTACCGTAAAATCTACAGATTTTTTACAGTGCAGTTATTCTAGACTACTGTAAAATCTATGGATTGTTTACGGTGTTTGAATAGAAGAGTTCACTATTCAGAAATAGGTTAACCTACGAGTTTGCTTTTTGTTTTTTTCGTTGTTGTTGTTGTTTATTTATTTTTTTTATTTTTTTTTTTGTTAGAGCATTTTCCCTAAACTGTGTCACGCTTAATTACTTCTGAGAAAATCAACAAAGTTTACTGAAAAATGCCAAGCTTGAAATATCACTTATATGCTCGAATCGGTAGTTCCTAGCCACACTCAGAATACCACTTGGCCACCAGGGGCCGTATTCATAAAGCCACTTAAGTCGTTGCTATGCGGTTGCTAAGGCTAAATATCTATAAAGGAGATTCCCTACAACTATGAAATTTGGTCTGGAGGAACAGTCTTACAAAGACTGTTCCTCCAGACCAAATTTCATACGTGTAGGGAATCTCCCTTATAGATATTCAGCCCTAGCAACACCATAGCAATCACTTAAGTCGTTTTATGAATACGGCCCCTGATACGGTAGTGTATAACTGGCCAACACAACGACAACTTTAGCATGCGACATACTGGTCCAACAAATAAAATCGCTCATGCTGAATTTCCCACAATCTGTCAGTGATTTTACCTTAGAATTAATAAAGGGACGCATACTGTTTAAATTAGACGTGGTTTGGAACGATGGTGATATAAGCTAGCTGTTACGAAATGGATCCGATCGTCGACAATGTCGTCGAATTATTTTAATCCTTTCAATCAGTAGGGCTTCAGTTTTTAGGGCAACTGTGGTAATAAAACATTTACGGAAATTGTGGCTACGTTATGCATGGGTTGTTTGTGAATACCTCTCGTGGACAGCGTATTGCATGAATTTAAAGTGAATACCTGCACGAGTCTCTTGATTGTGGATAGCGTGTTGCATGATTTTAATGTGAATACCTGCACGCTTAGATTCGAGTCCCATGATTTAAAAGTGAGACGCATAGTATTTATACTCCCATTCTTTAATGAAAAGTTAGACGTGGCTGTTTAATTCTTGATGGATGTTATATTGTTGTGTGCCCAGATTCTGTGTTAAGGTGGACGATCCCGGAAGAACTCTGTTCTTGCTTGTTTAAAAAAACAAAACAGAAGTATTGTTCATCATCAAATCGACTAACTGTGGAGTATATACTGTTATAATACACACTAACAATATCTACCGTAAAGATCCTAAGTTTTCGGGCACATAGGTCTGTACAAACAGTGAGAACTGGGATCAGACTGTTCCTTAGGATCCAGAATGATCAAGATCTTCAAAGTTTCCATTCCATCTGCGCATTTTTGTCGACATTACTCTATGGTAGAACCGAATAACAGGAAAATAAATAATAGGGCAAGGACCGGCTTTGCTTGCAGCAGGTGCAGAATTTGGGCAGTCTGTTTTGGGGATATTTTGAACTTAAACATTGTTTTTCTAGGAAACAAAACGGTGAAATGTTTGTTTTTTTGTTTTATTCTTTTACATACGATGTAAGTTTTACTAAAATAATATGCATAAGCATGCCCCATCGATTGATGGTATTTTTCATGACGTTTTTCATGAAATTCAATTTTCTTGCATTTTTTCAAAGAATGTAAAAATATACTTATTAACAAGAAAACTGCAATTTTTTGTTATCAGTTTGTTTCAAATATTCTATATTACAGATTATATGAGTTGCTGAAATGAAAGTGCATTCATGTGCTAGAGATATGAATTTTAATGGAAAATGTGTAAAAAAAAGTATGTAGAAATACAAAATATTGTTTTTTAGGAAAACAAAACGGTGAAAATTGTTTTTTTCTTACCCAAATGTTTTATAGCTCTTTGGGTTATTTAGACGGTATAATGGTTTGAATGCCCCGCCAATATTTCTATTCAGTATTCGTCTACCTTAAGACCTAGAAGGGTAAGATTTTATTATATTTATTTAGAATAGTTTGGCTAAGAATGAAAAATGTGACTTCTGATTGATATGGTATGATTATATGTGTCGACTGATTTGATTTTGTTGACAGTGATCAGGCTGTGCATATGTCGACCAATTTTGTTTATACTGACCATGCTGCGCATGGTATTTGTATATTAGGAAGTTTTGTAAATTACGGAGATAGTTTATATCACTGATGTTGGTTGCAATGGTGTGCGTCTATTTGACGTCCAGTGACGTCAGTTGCATTCATGTTATTCATGTGACGTCAGTTGCATTCATGTTATTGCGACGTCAGCACTTTTTATATTAGTTTCACTGGTGTGCATCTATTTGACGTCCAGTGACGTCAATTGCATTCATGTTATTCATGTGACGTCAGTTGCATTCATGTTATTCATATGAAGTCAGTTGCATCATGTTATTGCGACGTCAGCACTTTTTATATTAGTTTCACGTATACGTGGCCTATAGAAGTAGATTGATTTGTAATGGAACTAATTTATGTACTCGTGACGTCAATTGACGCCATAGCATGCACCGCATTAAGGTTTTTTTCCATAAGTTATAATGGTAACATTTGGTCGTCATGCGTTTGATTTGCCTTCACTAGATGACGTCATATAGTATAACATCATTGGCGTCATGATGTCAGATCAAACGTTATGATCCCAAATGTGTTAGAAACGCTTATTCAGTCATTATATTCTATGGCAAATGGTATTACGCTTAGTTTAAAGGAATGAATTAATACATATGAGAGTTAGATTTTTGGTAAATCAATTTAATGTAGATAGGTTATTGTCTAGATTTCTCATGTTTTATGTGGGATATGTCATGGTAATACCTGTTGACGTCAGTATACTTCTCGACAATGTTTGGCGTCAGATCCTTCGACGCACATGCGTGGTAGGATCTACGTTCCTTCATTGGCGGAAGTAGTAAGCACAATTTTGGCTTTACATCGTGAGCGCGAGATGTGTCTAGTGACACGGCTGGCGTGTGCACGTTATGCTCGGCATTCGCCGAGGGCGTTGTATGGTATTTCCAAGACAGGCCCAAGTCTTACGTATTGTTATAATGTAGTTGCAATGTATTAAGTGTAAGTTCGTTATTTTTAGGCACATCAAGCCCGGCAGTCAGCTGTTAGGGCTTAGAGCCACGTCTCACCTGGAGATTCGATATACGTCTCCAGGTTAATACCAACCCGGGTAGAGCAGTTACAACGCCCTTGTACATGTTTTCCTAGCAGAGGCGGGAAGCACAAAATATTGGCGAATTCGATGTAATTACTGTGGAGGTGAAAGTGGGACAGTGTTCGTCCACTAAAGTGTGTCATATTATATTTAGACTGGTCCCTGGTACGATCCAGGGAGCGACCAGTATATAAGCGTGCACGTGTTAATATAAGTTGGTGTTCCTCATGATATATGGACTGGCCCATGACATGATCCAGGGAATGACAAATTGAAGTCTACCAACATAAGGCCTTGTTTTTTTGTATGAGCTCAAACTAACGGTTTTTTTTTTGTTCTTTGTATTTTCCTTTAGTTCATGGCGCTGAGCCGAGTACGGTGTTGACGTCAGACGGTAATCTATTTGCGTATTGTACGCAAATCGATTACAGATTTGAAACAAACACCTTACTTGGGCCAGCGACATGAACTGATATGTGTTGTATATTATTGTAATTGTGACAGTTGTAAATTGTATTGTTGTATATAGAATTTACATTATATATATATAAACTTCAAAAAATTCTAACGTTGTTAGAGTTTCCTTGTTAGTGAAATACACTGGTAGATAACCCTTTAACCGGAAGTCACCCTCCGCCGTCCTGGCGACGCATAAGGCTCTACACCCGTGTCGAGCGTGTGTAAAACCTTCTGCGTAACATGGTGTCAGAAGTGGGATTTGATTTCCGGTTAATATCTGCCAGTGTAAGACATTGACAATATATATAGAATCTAGGCACAGTTTTGTCAGACATTTTTTTTATTGACTTTCTGATTGTTCTTTTCTAAGGTGACGTAAGGCTGTGAATTTTAGGGGAGAAATTTTGCCACTAAATTCTTTGTAAATGTAACCTACACTCAATTAAGGTCAACTATCCTTATTCCCTGCGTGATGAAGTGCGATAGCCCATGCATTAATTTGTGATAGAATGTAACAGGTTGCATATCTGAGTGGGGAAACTGAGGTATATAGACCTGAATTGTCTTCGCACGGATGATACATATTTAATTTTAAGGTCCATTTGAGTATCTTGGCACTGCTGTTGCATGACAATCTGTTAGTTTATTAATTTAAACGGTTGTACGTTGTGTCGTAACCGTTACTGAGGTCCATTTTATGTCCTGATTTAGTAACGTAGGTTACCCGTAACGTAATATAATATCGTTACAATTAATTAAACCTAATAACAGAATCTTAAGTTTGATTTACCGTTGGTATCTTATAAGGTTTTGTAATGTAGGACGTACAGTTGTCGTGTCAGTGTTAATACGTTGCGTTACATACGTTACGTTTGTATATCCGATCCACTAGATCAAGTTGGGCGTAATTGTAATGTGGGTTATTTACGTCATCTAATTGTGTCATTTGAAAGTGAAAAGTAATTCTCGGCAAAGTCAACGTCAGTTTATGACGTCATTTCCGGTCTGTTATGAACGTAACTTTAATAGCTACGTCTAGATCGCGAGTATACTAATTAATCTACGTTTTAGTTGGATTAGTTTGTTATTATTATTGTTAACGTTTTAGTTAACGTGTGTGACTTTAAGGGAACGTCGGTTTCAGTTAGGTTAACGTGAGCATTACGTTAAGCGGCATGGATCAGTTAGTTAAGACGGGAAAGGAGTTAGGTTATGAGGGGCAGGCTTTACAGGAATTTGTAAAGCAGCAGCAAGAGACTGAGAGGGCAGAAAGGCACGCGGTAAGGGAACTTGATAAAGCTAAGATTGCGGCGGATAGGGAAATCGAGATGGCGCGGATTGAAAGTATAGAGCGGCAAGCCGAGAAAGATAGGGAAGCTAGGTTGTCTCAAGTCGAAAGCGATAAGGAAGCGAAGTTATCGAGCGAAGTTGAGTTAGAAAAGTTGAAGTACAGTTTTGAATTGCAGCAACGCGAGTTAAAGAATCAGATAGAGTTGCAGAAGGTAACGGTTAGAGTTGAATTAGAAAAACAGAAGTCTGAAAAGTTAGCGCATGCGCGAGATCCCAAATTACCGTATTTTGATGAAAGTAAGGACAAGATGGATAGTTACCTATCAAGGTTTGAGAAATACGCGACGGCGAGCAAATGGGATAAAAACGTTTGGGCTGCATATTTAAGCGCATTACTTAAAGGTCGCGCGCTTGATGTTTATGATAGATTGTCTGTAGATGATGCAGCAGATTATGACAAGTTGAAAGATGCGTTGTTAAAGAATTTTGATATGACTGAACGCGGATTTAGGAAGAAATTTCGCTATGATAGGCCTGAAAAGTCCGAAACGTTTATTCAGTGTAGTAGTAGACTTAGGTCGTATCTTAATAAATGGTTGAAAATGGCGAAAGTAGACCAGTCTTACGAAGCTGTTTGCGATTTTTTCGCTAGAGATCAGTTTTTAGAATCTTGTAGTAAAGAACTGTATGTTCATTTGAAACCGAAAACATTCACGAATCTAGGTGAGATGGCTAGGGATTTATTTGCAGAAGCACGTGGCGGTGTTTACGCTTGTGTTAATAAGGGGCAGCGTGATAGTAAGGGCGTAACTCAGAGTAGATCTGATAATAAGCCGAGTGCGAAGCCAGAGATAAAATGTAGTATTTGTGGTAAGGGACATTTAACATATAAATGTTTTAAGAATCCCGATAGGAAGCAAGCATATAGTGCGGAGGTGGTTGCAAGTGCAAGCGGATATAGTGGAAATAAGGGGAGTAGTTATGCACCGAAAGATGAGACACAAAGATCACAGAGTTAGAGCGATACTGTACAGACGAAGGGTAGTAATTCAGATCGTGGCCGTGGTCGGGGTTATTCCCGCGGACGTGGTCGGGGTGGCGGACATCAAATGAGCTTTTGTAAAACTACAATGAATAGGTCTCATGAAATTGAAGGTCTCTATAAGAGTAAGGAAGAAAGTCCATTAATCAATGATAACGTGGATAGGGAAGGTGTCTGTTACTTTTTAAGGTCGCGATTACCAACAGCGCAGGGTACGGTTAATGGTAAGACTGTTGTAGTTTTAAGGGACACAGGTTGTACTGGGTGTGTCGTTCGGAGAAACTTGGTTTCTAATGATCAGTTACTTGGTAGAGAATCTGATGTAACTTTGATTGATGAATCTACCCAAAGGTATCCCTTAGCAATGGTTGACATAGATTGTCCATTTTTCACAGGAAAAACTGAGGCATTGTGCGTGGACAATACATTGTATGACCTGGTTATTGGAAATATTGACGGGTCAAAACTTCCCGATATGTCCCATTTTGCAATTGCGGCAGTGACTAGGTCACAAGCTAAGCAAGGTGAAAAGGTCTATAAGAAACTTAAAGTTCCTGATCAAATTATTGCTAGTGATAAGGAGGCGTTGAGGCAGGCCCAAGTTGTTGACCCTAAATTGAATGGCATAAGGCAAAGAGTGGAATCTGGGAATGTGACTATTAGTCGTGGATTGAACCGGGGTGAAACTAAGTTTATCCGAAAGAAAGATTTATTGTATAGGCAGTTTACTAAGGGAAACAAGGTCACTTTGCAACTTATTATCCCTGAAGGTTTTCGTGAAAAGGTGTTAAGATTGGCGCACGAAACCTTGATGTCAGGTCATTTGGGCATAAAGAAAACTATGGATAGAGTGTTAACTGAGTTCTTTTGGCCTGGAGTTTGTGGTGATGTGGCAAGGTTTTGTAAATCTTGTGACATATGTCAAAGGACTATTCAAAAAGGTCGTGTCACTAAGGTACCTTTAGGAAAGTTGCCACAGATTGACACACCATTTAAACGAGTCGCGGTTGATATAGTCGGACCGATAGAACCTCGTTCTGACAGGAAATCCCGCGATATTTTAACAATGATAGACTATGCGACGAGATATCCCGAGGCGGTAGCGTTACCCGGCATTGAGACGGAACGCGTAGCCGAAGCGTTAGTTGAGATGTTTAGTAGAGTTGGCATACCTGATGAAATGTTAACAGATTGCGGAAGTCAGTTTACTGCTGAAGTTATGAAAGAAGTAAGCAGGCTGTTATCACTCCAGCAGTTAACCACGACGCCGTATCATCCTATCTGTAACGGTCTTGTAGAGCGTTTTCACGCGACGTTGAAGCAAATGCTACGTAGGATGTGCGCAGAACGTCCAAAAGACTGGGATAAATATCTCCCAGCACTGCTGTTTGCGATAAGGGAGGTTCCGCAGGAGTCATTAGGGTTTTCTCCGTTCGAATTGTTATAAGGACGTAACGTTAAAGGCCCTATGGCAATATTACGTGAATTATGGTCTGAAGAGGTACAGGATGAGCAGGTTCTGTCTACGTACCAGTACGTAATTGAGTTGAGAGAACGGTTAGAGCAGACGTGTAAGTTAGCACATGATAATTTACGGAAAGTACAGGTAAAGCAAAAGGCTTATTATGACAAACGCACTAGGTCGCGTAAATTTAACGTTGGAGATAAAGTACTGTTATTACTGCCAACTGACAGTAATAAACTGTTATTGCAGTGGAACGGTCCATACGAAGTAGTAGAGGTGGTGAATAGAATGGACTATAAAATCGACGTCAATGGTGTCGTGAGTATATATCATGCTTATATGCTGAAACAGTATGTCGAACGTCGTACTGTGCCGTCACATTGTTTATTGTCGACTGAGACTACAGAGTCGGTTGATGACGATGGTAGTGATGAATTTTCTCTTGATGATTGTGCTTTTCCGACAGCTAAAGAGCCGGAAACTTATAACGACGTCAGTATTTCAGATACGTTAACGTCAGAACAACGTATGGAGGTTGAAGCGTTGATTAAACAGTACCCGGATGTACTATCAAGTTTACCAGGTCGAACTGATCAAATACAGCACGATATCAAACTACTCACGTCAGAACCCATACGGACGAAGGGTTATTCTATCCCGTATAAGACGCGTAACGTCATGGAGACGGAGATACAGGATATGTTGGATTTAGGGGTAATCGAGCCGTCGATTTCACCGTATGCATCTCCTGTTGTCCTAGTTCCGAAGAAAGACGGATCAGTTAGATTCTGTATCGACTTCCGGAAGCTTAACAAAGTGACGGAATTCGATGCAGAACCTATGCCAAATATGGAGGAGGTTATCAATAAAATGTCGGGACATAGATTCTTTACAAAGATGGACCTGAGTAAGGGTTATTGGCAAGTCAGTCTTACTGAAAGGTCTAAACCTTTGACAGCATTTGAAACACCTAAGGGTTTATTCCAGTTTAAAACTATGCCCTTCGGTTTGGTCAATTCGGGAGCCTCTTTTTGTAGGTTAATGAGAATCATATTGTCCAATCTCCCAAATGTTGACAGCTTTGTTGATGACATGTGGATATTTACTGAAACATGGAAAGATCATGTGACGTCATTACGTCAAGTGTTAGATCGGCTCAGGTCGGCCAAATTGACGGCAAAACCATCTAAATGCATGATCGGATATGGCAGTATCGAGTGCCTTGGTCACAATATCGTCGGACAGACGGTACGACCGCAAGAGGACAAGATACAAGCTATCAGAGATGCTCTTCGTCCATGTACGAAAAGACAAATTAAATCTTTTCTGGGATTAGCTGGGTTTTACCGTCGTTTTATCCCAAATTTCTCATCCATAGCTTCTCCTCTGACTGATTTGACTAAACGGGATAGACCTAATTCTATCAAAGATTGGCAAGATCAGCATGAAAGGGCATTTCAAACCCTGAAGAGTAGGCTCACGTCTAGTCCTATTCTTCGCTTACCTGTTTTTCAAGAAGGTAACCCGTTTGTACTTCGAACAGACGCTTCAGACGTTGGTCTTGGAGCTATTTTGCTTCAGGAATTCGAAGGTGAAGGTCGTTTGCCGATTGCTTATGCTAGCAAGAAACTGTTACCTCGAGAAAGGAACTACTCTGTAATTGAAAAGGAATGTTTGGGTATAATCTGGGGTGTTGAGAAATTTCGTAAGTACCTGTATGGGGCGGAGTTCCTACTTGAAACCGACCACAAACCTTTGTCCTATATGCAGACAGCTAAGGTGCTCAATCCCCGAATCATGCGTTGTGCCATGAAATTACAGCCGTACAGATTCAGGATCGTTGCTATCCGCGGCCAAGATAATTTGGGGGCGGACTACCTTAGTAGATAGTTTGGCCACGTTATGCATCGCACCGTTGTTGTGTATATAGCTAGTTTTCCAGTTTTGACATAGCCTACGATTCGATCGCATTTCGTACTATTTCAGAAAAGAAACATTGTTATGTTTTTTTCTCCCTAAGGGGAAACCTATGTTACGAAATGGATCCGATCGTCGACAATGTCGTCAAATTATTTTAATCCTTTCAATCAGTAGGGCTTCAGTTTTTAGGGCAACTGTGGTAATAAAACATTTACGGAAATTGTGGCTACGTTATGCATGGGTTGTTTGTGAATACCTCTCGTGGACAGCGTATTGCATGAATTTAAAGTGAATACCTGCACGAGTCTCTTGATTGTGGATAGCGTGTTGCATGATTTTAATGTGAATACCTGCACTCTTAGATTCGAGTCCCATGATTTAAAAGTGAGACGCATAGTATTTATACTCCCATTCTTTAATGAAAAGTTAGACGTGGCTGTTTAATTCTTGATGGATGTTATATTGTTGTGTGCCCAGGTTCTGTGTTAAGACCTAGAAGGGTAAGATTTTATTATATTTATTTAGAATAGTTTGGCTAAGAATGAAAAAAGTGACTTCTGATTGATATGGTATGATTATATGTGTGGACTGATTTGATTTTGTTGACAGTGATCAGGCTGTGCATATGTCGACCAATTTTATACTGACCATGCTGCGCATGGTATTTGTATATTAGGAAGTTTTGTAAATTACGGAGATAGTTTATATCACTGATGTTGGTTGCAATGGTGTGCGTCTATTTGACGTCCAGTGACGTCAGTTGCATTCATGTTATTCATGTGACGTCAGTTGCATTCATGTTATTGCGACGTCAGCACTTTTTATATTAGTTTCACTGGTGTGCATCTATTTGACGTCCAGTGACGTCAATTGCATTCATGTTATTCATGTGACGTCAGTTGCATTCATGTTATTCATATGAAGTCAGTTGCATCATGTTATTGCGACGTCAGCACTTTTTATATTAGTTTCACGTATACGTGGCCTATAGAAGTAGATTGATTTGTAATGGAACTAATTTATGTACTCGTGACGTCAATTGACGCCATAGCATGCACCGCATTAAGGTTTTTTTTCCATAAGTTATAATGGTAACATTTGGTCGTCATGCGTTTGATTTGCCTTCACTAGATGACGTCATATAGTATAACATCATTGGCGTCATGATGTCAGATCAAACGTTATGATCCCAAATGTGTTAGAAACGCTTATTCAGTTATTATATTCTATGGCAAATGGTATTACGCTTAGTTTAAAGGAATGAATTAATACATATGAGAGTTAGATTTTTGGTAAATCAATTTAATGTAGATAGGTTATTGTCTAGATTTCTCATGTTTTATGTGGGATATGTCATGGTAATACCTGTTGACGTCAGTATACTTCTCGACAATGTTTGGCGTCAGATCCTTCGACGCACATGCGTGGTAGGATCTACGTTCCTTCATTGGCGGAAGTAGTAAGCACAATTTTGGCTTTACATCGTGAGCGCGAGTTGTGTCTAGTGACACGGCTGGCGTGTACACGTTATGCTCGGCATTCGCCGAGGGCGTTGTATGGTATTTCCAAGACAGGCCCAAGTCTTACGTATTGTTATTATGTAGTTGCAATGTATTAAGTGTAAGTTCGTTATTTTTAGGCACATCAAGTCCGGCAGTCAGCTGTTAGGGCTTAGAGCCACGTCTCACCTGGAGATTCGATATACGTCTCCAGGTTAATACCAACCCGGGTAGAGCAGTTACAACGCCCTTGTGCATGTTTTCCTAGCAGAGGCGGGACGCACAAAATACTGGCGAAATCGATGTAATTACTGTGGAGGTGAAATTGGGACAGTGTTCGTCCACTAAAGTGTGTCATATTATGTTTAGGCCCAATTTCACGTCGCCCATAAACCGAGAATTAAGGCTATTGGTTGCTTATTTACACAGATAATCTTCGGAATGAATTTCACGTTCAAAGATTATTTTTAATTGTGAATAAAACTACGGATCATTTTGAGCGTCAAATAATGAAAGATTAAGGACTGACAAACATTGATTCTGTGAGAAAAAAAGGATGACTATGATGATTTTCTCGACATAAATGATATTCGTGATGCACAATGAGCCGCGACATGACAAAACCAAGGTATGTGCACCCAGCAAAGACTCGGATCAGCCTGGGCATCCGCCAAGTCTCATCAGTCTTCGCTGTTCGCATGGTTATGCTAAGATCTTTAGCTACCCTTTAAGCGCACAGCCAAGACTCTGATCACACTTTGTTGGTTTTGTCATGTCACGGCTCATTAATGTTTCAATGAGCCCAAGAAATCATTTTCAAAGACTTGACCCTTTTGAATATTACGATGGTGCCTAATTTGTAAAACAGTTTTGTTTCACAAAGAACAGAACTGCGAAGGCTGGATTGGCTCATAAGCACCGGGTGGAGGACCTAAAACTTAACATAGTCGCGGATCCAGAGGGGGTTCGGGGTTCACATGAACGCCCTCTTCAGCCTAAATTATTCAATTTTCATGGGGAATTTCAGGAAAAAATGGTCAAATTGCATTATTCAAACCACCCTCAGCTAATTTGAACCCCCTACCAAAATTCCTTGATCCAGCCCTGTAACAGGTCCTGGAACGGCTTTTCAACAAGTTTTTTTTCATAGTATAGGTTATTGAGTTTGTGTAATCAACTCCTCCCACAGTTTTAAATGCACCTTTTTCAAACCTGGCATACTTGCAATGGACATAATAAAAATGTGCATGCAGATTTTTTTTAGAGTATTAATTTGTTTTGACAGATTTACGGCCTGATTAAAGACTGTCTCCCTCATATATTTCATGTTTTCAGAAACAAATATTTTAACAACATTTCGTTAGACAAAATGTAGTAGTCTCATAATTAACCGTAAAAGTTTTGTGAAAATGCATATTTATTCGATAAATGTGGAATGAAAAATGATCTTCAAATTAAAATGCAAATTATCTATTTCCTCACGGCCTGTGAGAATATCGATTTTGACCACGTGTGACATGTGATCAAATATTATTATCTAAACTCTAATTCAAATGTATAGTTAGACCATGTCGGAGGTATTGCATGAAATATTTCATCAAATCATTTTTGTTACTAAACATTGTTTTCTCCATTATAAGACTATGGGATTTTGGGCAGCTGTTTTGCACTATAGGATATGAAGTTGTAATCAAGTTCTCTTACTGTTTTCAATGAATTCTTTTTGAAAAAAAAAATACACATATTAGGGCATAATGAAAATGTGCATGTGGCTTTTTATATAAATAAATTTAATTTTGACAGAATTACGGCCTTTCGAACTTAGTCATTTTTGTTAGTTTTTCGCATTATAGGATTATAATGTTTATATAAACAACTGTTCCTGTTTCCAATGGATTCCTTGTAAATAGTGTTTGTGTTAAAAAGGTGCTTTAGGGATGTACACGGCCCTGTGACTGGCGCTGTACCGGGGCATCGTTCGTATCTTACAGAGACAATTTTCTAGTTCCTATTATTTAACTTTCCAGTTTTTTTTCCTTCTACTGCGCATGATTAAATCGGCTTCGCATTAAATTGTTTCATTAATGCCTCCCATGTTTTATATCCCTTTTTTTCTCACTTTCGGTGTCCGTTTTTATCCTTGTCAGCCTGTCCTTACTTAGCTTGCCGATAGAAATAACATATTTGGCCATCTTCGATCTGCGGAAGTATGTTGAACAGATTAGACTGCTCATTGGAAAAAGTGATGCTATGTATTTTGCATGTAAATTACTGGCTAGCTAGGGGTTTCGTTTTTCAAGGATGGGGATGGCATTAGGCAAAGTGTACATACAATTATAAGACACACTTCAGAACAAAGCTTGTAGGACAGCAGCATAATAAGTGCTGCTTCAGGTTAATCTTGCATTACAGCAGAAGTATGTCTGTCTCCTTTTAGAAGCGCAGCAGAAGTAGCGCTTCTTCAAAGAAAAATAAAAAAAAAATAAAAAAACGAAACAAAACAAAATCAAAACACCCTTCAGTGGCGGGGAGGAACAAGCGCTAGTTCAGAAGACACTACCCCTCACCAGGGTAGCGGAAGTAGCGCTACTTCTGGAATCATCACTCTTTTGTAGAGCAGCGGAACTAGAGCTCCTTCAGATGAAATCCCCTTTTAGTCGCGCAACGGAGCTAGATCTTTAGTATATCAGATGGCATCCAATTTAGCAGTAGCAGTTACATGTAGCGCTACTTCAGAAGACACCATCCTTCAGTAGTGCAGCGGAAAAAGTGCTACTTTAGAAGATGTTTGTATGAGGATACATAAGAAAGAACAAGTAGCACTAATTTCGCTGCCCTGCTGAAGGGTAATGTCTTCTGAATCAGCGCTGGTTCAGATGTGCTACCAGAGTGAAGTGTTCTAAACTAGCCCTAGTTCAGCTGTGCTACAAAATGCTGAGATTATCTGGGGTGGCCCTTTTCCGCTGCTCTACTAATATAAATGTACTTTTACCATATATGGGGCAACAAGCACGCGTTTCTGTATTTGACTTCTACTGTGTCGCTAAATCGAAAGCTTTTGATAGATAAATGAAGTGGGAACGTCTCAATAAGCTACAGCCGAACTCTAACTGATACCTTCCGCGAGACATAGTAGCTGCAGAAATCAAGTAACAAAAGCCTTCGTATTTTAAAAATAGCGAGCGCAGGCGGCCCCCACTAAGCCTCTTTAACCAATGCGTCCCGAAGAAGGCGTGACATGAGTGAGGGTGGTGCCTTCATAATGGTGCTAGTTACCATGCGCTACCAAAAAATAGTATTTTCTGAGGCAGCCCTTGTTCTGCTGCGATATCTTGCTGCGCTATTAAAGAGGCGTGTCTTCTGAAGTTTCTATAATTCCTTTGCGCATACTAGATCCTTTGCGAGTCAATTTTACATGATTTCTTACATGAAAGAATAACCAACTTGGTAAAACCATGGTTTTACTGAATCAGGTAAATTTTGCACACGTGAAATCGATTTAAACCGTGGTTTTATAGGCAGTTTAGCGAAGTCGCCACCGCAGTTTAAATCACCAAGAAATGATTCGCCGACGTGAAATTGGGCCTTAGACTGGTCCCTGGTACGATCCAGGGAGCGACCAGTATATAAGCGTGCACGTGTTAATATAAGTTGGTGTTCCTCATGATATATGGACTGGCCCATGACATGATCCAGGGAACGACAAATTGAAGTCTACCAACATAAGGCCTTGTTTTTTTGTATGAGCTCAAACTAACGTTTTTTTTTGTTCTTTGTATTTTCCTTTAGTTCATGGCGCTGAGCCGAGTACGGTGTTGACGTCAGACGGTAATCTATTTGCGTATTGTACGCAAATCGATTACAGATTTGAAACAAACACCTTACTTGGGCCAGCGACATGAACTGATATGTGTTGTATATTATTGTAATTGTGACAGTTGTAAATTGTATTGTTGTATATAGAATTTACATTATATATATATAAACTTCAAAAAATTCTAACGTTGTTAGAGTTTCCTTGTTAGTGAAATACACTGGTAGATAACCCTTTAACCGAAAGTCACCCTCCGCCGTCCTGGCGACGCATAAGGCTCTACACCCGTGTCGAGCGTGTGTAAAACCTTCTGCGTAACACTAGCGTGTATTTTCTTATTTTCAGTTCCTTGGCTACTAGTATAAAATATATGAGAAATAACTATTGAGGCAGATTTTTAGGATGACTTACAACTGTTGTTCCTTTTATAGGCGAAGCTGAGGAATACCCAAAGAAACCATTTTTCTTGAGATATCAAAACTGGAGAAAAGGCTCTGGAGTATATATCAGACAGTGCTACGGATTCTTCCAACGGGGCATCTGTATTCTTGGCATTGGCGACATCTACAAAGCTATAAACGACATAGGATTATTTGCAAATAAGTTCAATGCAGTCTTTGAACCTCTAGGATTGGATTGTTTGGAGTACTGGCTAAATGAAAGGACCTGGGAACAGTATTTAACAAATGAGACGATTGACGTTACTTATTACAGCCTTCTAGATCAGGTGAAATACCAGTACAGACCAGGAAACGAATATTCTTTATTTTCCTGAATCATGGAAAATCATTTGAGTCACAACAGACAAAAAATCAGTGTTTAAAGACATGCTGGGTAGGGTCGAGTCGGGTAATTTCGGACAGCGGGTAAATTCGGACAGTGACATTGTTTCCTTTATATGTCAGTTTTTTTTTGGAATTAAAACAAACATAATTAGGTAAACAGTGAAAATCCTGATGAGACGGCTCGTTATGAGCCGTCTCATCTGGATTTTCACGGTTTGCAATGGTATGTCCGAATTTACCCGCTGTCCGAAGTTATCCAACTCAACCCTACCATAATTAGACATTCTCGCGAGTGGTAAACGGTAGTTCGGTATGACCTCTTGTATTTGGCGCAAGGATTTATGGGAATAATCCAGTTTTCGACACACATAGATGACATACAAAGGTATGAATATCTGCCAAAAATCCGAATAAAATTTTCCCAACTTCCCCGCGAGAAGGTCTGTTTGCAAAAATATACTAGGATTGGTTAATTTTTGTCTCTTGAACACAAAATAACAGCTTTATCAATCTGCCAATAAAAATACTGTGTTAATCCTAATAAATGCCCCCGCGGGGTTGCTTTTGGCGAAAGGGGGGGGGGGGGCGTTATATTCAGTGTAGTAAATCAGCCACGGCAAAAATACCTCAAATAAGCAGTATAAAGGTTATGGATATACTTTCAGAGGAAGAAATTCTACTATATCTGCCTTCCTTCTCAACACTTAACGGAAAGAATTTGCTCCTCTAGGCGCAAATTCTTAGAGGAGCAAGTTCTTTTCTTTAAGAGTTAACCCCATGTCAAAGAGCTACCTCATCAAGAGAAGCGAACAGAAATCCGTGCAAGTTAAAATAACATTATTTACGGAAAAGAGGCAAGTGGGTCGATTATTACTGTAGGGGCATTTATTAGGATTAATACAGTATCATGTTTGGTAATTTCGACCTGCTGGTAAAAAATTGGGAAGCAGAACTTAACATAAACGTTATGAGCCGTCCCATCTGGATTTTCACGGTTTGCAATGGTATGTCCGAATTTACCCGCTGTCCGAAGTTATCCAACTCAACCCTACCATAATTAGACATTCTCGCGAGTGGTAAACGATAGTTCGGTACAACCTCTTGTATATGGCGCAAGGATTTATGGGAATAATCCAGTTTTCGACACACATAGATGACAGACAAAGGTATGAATAGCTGCCGAAAATCCGGATAAAATTTTCCCAACTTCCCCGCGAGAAGGTCTGTTTGCAAAAATGTACTAGGATTGGTTAATTTTTGTCTCTTGAACACAAAGTGACAGGTTTATCAATCTGCCAATCTGCCAATAAAAATACTGTGTTAATCCTAAAAAATGCCCCCGCGGCGTTGCTTTTGGCGAAAGGGGGGGGGCGTTATATTGAGCCTAAAGTGTAGTAAATCAGCAACGGCAAAAATACCTCAAATAAGCAGTATAAAGGTTATGGATATACTTTCAGAGGAAGAAATTCTACTATATCTGCCTTCCTTCTCAACAGTGATCAACCCTAAAAGGAAAGAAGTTGCTCCTCTAGGAGCAAATTCTTAGAGGAGCAAGTTCTTTCCTTAAGAGTTTATCCCATGTCAAAGAGCTACCTCATCCAGAGAAGCGAACAGAAATCCGTGCAAGTTAAAATTACATTATTTACGGAAAAGAGGCACGTGGGGTTGTTTATTTCTGCAGGGGAATTTATTAGGTTTAATACGGTACCATGTTTGGTAATTTCGATCCGCTGGAAAGATATTGGGAAGCAGAACTCAACATAAACGTATCTGGTAAAAGTGCATACTCATATCCCAGCAGGCACATGTCGTCATGACGTCGTACTGACGTCGATGCGACGTGATGACGTCGCATCGATGTCAGTACGACGTCTTTACGACGTCATAAGCCCGCTGGTATATCAGTCTATGAATCTATGAAATCCAGCTCTGCCGTCTTTTTACGTGTGTAGATTCCTCAGCATCTAAACATGGTGTATAGCCTACATGCGAAAAACAAAGGCTAAGATAAAACTGCATAGGTGCACATACTGGTCTTGTCTAATGGCAAAATGAACTGTGCGCATGCGTGGTTTATGGCGGTGATTTGTTTATATTCGTGCTTGGATAATTAGTGATATAAATGTAATATTTCGTGTTTTTGGAGGGATACTGTGATGAGGTAGCAACTTTTATATTATGTGACCCAGAGAGATTGATGATTGGGGTGCTAGTGTGTGTAATTCTCCTATAGACACCATAAACTAAGATTACGACTACCCCACCCACTAGTGATTGAGATTCTTTATGCCCTGGGGCTACGCTGGTGTGTCCAAAAACTATACTGTTCAAAAAAAATAAAAACGATTGTTTGGCTTTTGATTAGTATGAGTACTAAGTCTTCAGATTTAACAGAGCATACAACATCTACGCCTTCTAGATCATCTGCACAGAAAAGAGAACTCACGTCACCGGACTTCTTGATTGATCTGAAGAAAAATAAGCCGTATTTGTCGACACAGTCTGAGTGTGATCATTCAGATTCTGATATGTCTGAGACAGAACAAGAGATGGATGTTGGTGGTACTGGCGTTGCTAGTCGTGCTGATGCTGAACAAATGGGACAACAGCCCAATCTAAATATAACACTGAGGGATGCAGATATAGCAAGGATATCTGAAGTGCTGAAGGGCTCGTTCAAGGGAGATTTACGTGGTGAAATGTCTGAAATGATCAAGACAATTGTTGACGGAGTCGTAAGTGGACTGAGAGATCAGATGCAGGCTATTAGCGAAGAGAATATGGCATTAAGAAGGGAAAATGAAAGCTTGAAAACACGTGTGCAAAAACTTGAGTCGGCAGCTGATAACGCAGAGCAATATAGCAGGCGCAATTGTTTAAGAATATCGGGTGTAAGGGAAAACAATAATGAGAATACGGACGAGATTGTTCTTGATATGACTCGATCAATGAATGTTGACTTAAGCCTGCAGGAGATAGACAGGAGTCACAGAGTGGGGAGGCCTAATGCAGCTAAGCCTCGTGATATTATTGTGAAACTATCAATATTCAGATCTCGTGAAAAGCTGTATAGGGCTGGCAGACAGCTGAAAGACACTGGTCACGCAGGTGTATACAAAAATGAAGACCTGACAAGGTTCAGGAGTGGTCTCCTCTATAGTGGCAGGAAGTTGGTTAAAGTCAGGCGTATATGGGGAGCTTGGTCCACAAATGGAACCATCTTAATAAAAGATAATGACAGCATAGTACACAGAATTGTCAAACCAGAGGACCTGACGCCGTATGAATCCGCGCCTCCGCGACCCGAAACATAATTTGGCTACAATATTGACCTTGTTTAACAGCGTGTTGATTGTTTATCTGTGAAGTATACTATTATTTGTTTACTATTGTTCACGTACAGTTACTGTTCAAAAGTGCTCTTGACGCTTAAACACTTGATGGAACATTAAGACTATTCTACAGTCATCTCAAATTATACCTCCCGTAGACTTAAATGGAATATCTACGGAATGACTTCTATTTACTTTAAACTATTACTTCTATCAAATCTCTGGTTTCTTATTAGGAAGAATCAATAAATGCTTGTTAGTAGTTTACACTCTTTATTTCCTGACGTTTCGGCCTGTACCGGCATATTACTTCTGTCCGTAGTTTATCTCTTGGACTGCTCAAAGTATTACCACGATGTCCGCCTAGAAGGTTTTCAAAACTTACCAACGAAGTGACTATTGCGCTAGCCTTTGTTGTTTTTTTAATGAATAAGAGCTTTAGTAGTCATATGGAAAGATTGATATGATATACTTGAAAGTTCGTCACAATACCATTCTGAAATATTTCTCAGAGATTTCTAGCATAACAGACAAGTGGACATTCATTTGATGTCACGTCAGTTTTTCTCTAATAAGAATTGTAATGAATATATTGAAAATATTATAGCTTTATGCTATCATATTTTCAACACAATTGTTTTAGTAGACGTTAGACTTAATAACGGAATGGCAGTATGGCGAACTTTTCATCGAGTTTCCTTTTCTTTCTTTTTTGTGCTACGTCCCGTAACATGTAGGGTCTCATAACATTTGTTTTAGGGCGTGTATGGCCTGTCTTTTGACAACTAATTTCTTAATGAAATAAAGATAATAATAACATATGTATAGAAAGGTGATGAGTGCATTGCTAAAAGGCACAGAGTGTGAGACAAGGTACATGTACGTCGCTGTCATGAACTCAGACGATTCAGTGGTCCAGATAAGAGGGGATATCAGGGATAATTCAGGGAAAATTATGAAGACATCGGTTGTGACCCCTCATTGGAGCCGTCTCGTCGAGATGGTTTTAATGGGGATCGCATCCTGTGTTCTCACTGAGAAATAAGAACAAATGTCATTGAATTATCCGCAGTATCCACTATTAATTGGAGCGCTGGAAGTAAAAGTTTGTACTGATTTTGTTGGAATTAATGCTTCGACTGTGTGTTAATTATAGAAAATATGCATAATATATGCTACCAGTACTTGTTTAAACGTGGCATGTCTATTTAGAAAGACGTTTATGTTAGTAATTAGAGAATTGGAGATGGTCTTCACATGCTGAATCTTATTTGAGATGGTCAGTTTTGGTATGAACCTTCGACCCTGGTATTCGATCTCGTGTCTTGTGACTTACGATAACTGACTATGAAGCTAATAAGATGGTGTAATGTATCTAACTTTATGGGCCATGATATAGGAGAAGATTCCTGTCCTGAAAATGTCGAAATTCATTCACAATAAGTTGAACTACATGTATGTGCTTATTAGGATTAAAAGGTGACATGTATGTGAAGTACATAAACAGTAACGTTCTTCTCAGGCTGTCGTTCAGTTGTTCATGGCACGTCCCGTAGTATGTTGTATCTGGTGGTCTAGCGTTTGTATTCAGGGCGTGAGCGGTCCGTCTCCTGTGACTTGTAATATTTGAATGTGAAAAGGGGTGTAGTTTAATCATTTTTATCAGTCGCAATATGCGGACACATCTCTGTCATGATTCCTAGCGTGAAAGCAGAAACATCCAGAAACAATGCCTTGTTGTCTTGATTGGTACAGAACCGTATACAGAATAATCACCATGACCTACTGAAACTGCTCTGTAGTTGGCGTCTTAACACCATATAATATATATGTTGTTTTCAGTACAACCGTCTATGAGATGGATAGTGTTCTCCTTTTTCTGAATTATAATTACATATGATATGTATTTAAACAATACCTAACGCATAGGAGCGTGTTGGGTTGTAGTGGCATCATGGTAGCGTCGAGGCAACGTCAAGACACCTTCACGTTGCATCGACGTTGTCACCATGCTAATGTAGGACCGTGTGTGCCTACTGCGAAGGTCTTATGGATTTGGTATACTTGTGTAGAGTTGAAGTTGATAAGGTATTGCGATACCTCATATCACAAAGTGATATGCAAGAGATAAATTGCTTTTCCGTCTTCAATTGTCCTAATGTCACATAGAAATGTAAATTCTTCAATAACTGAGCAACATTTTTGTGGTCATTTGCTTCTCTCCAAAAAGAAGTAGTAGCCAAAACATTTAGTATTGTACTGTAGTTAATTGGTTTGGTTCCCGTCGGAAATGTTTTGTACCGTGTTTACCCTGTATGCTGGACACATCAACAGTTATTACCATTTCTAATTTTTGCCATGGATATTTCTAATCTTCGAAATTGGACGTGACATGCGGCCTTACCACGAGGGAAGTCACGTGAAACTGTTGATGCATTGGCAAACAGTGTAGGCTGTGACCAGAGTAACTACTCTTGGTCGGTTATGTTTTTCCCAAAGTTTAGAGCTATCACGGTGACTATGGTCGGAACTTGTCTTACAACTATTTGTATATGCCGTGTCGACTTTGTGTATTGGGACATAGAAGTTACGTGAAACCAAGCCGTCAGCGGTATAGGCTTGTAATACTTGCTCAGTTATGTTTTCCCAATATTAAAGGCTTGTATGGTAATTGTAATTGGTTTGTTTTGGTACCCGTCTGATCTAACTGCATATACCAAGCCGACACTATGTATTTGGGCATTATAGAGAAATGTCAGCGGTTAGGCTATAGGAGAAAGCTATGGTCAGCGCAGTCTGATCTGGATCTGTAGTCTACATTGAGATTTCGGGATGATCCAAAAGCTGTTTTGAAATTGCCTCGAATAGAAGCCCACTGAGCACACAACGTTTGAGTTGTTGAGTCGACGTTGATTCAACGTTATGACGTTGAATCAACGTTGATTCAATATTGATTCGGCTTTGTGTGCCCACTGGGAGTAGAGTGAAAGTTTAAATAAAGAAAATAAAAGATAGATACTAAATAAAGATATAGAATATTTACCCATATGCCTCATCAGTATCTGTTGTAAGATTTTTTTTTTTCTCTTCATGTTATACATCATGGTTTTGCGTTTTCTTTTCCAACTTTTTTTGTTCGATGTTCTTGTTTGTTTATCTAAAATGAAGTCCAACGATATCTGCGTTCCCATTCCCTTCTTTTTACTATTGCCAGTGCGAAACCCTGCTGTTAGCTTTGTCTGCATGATAGCCACCACTGCTTTTCTGTACCTGTTGCTCAGAATATCGTAAGCATGAAAAAGTCAAGGCATGAAATCAGTGGTGGTGTTATGCGGATATATCGCTGTAATTTTCATTTCTCTTTGCTGATAAACATGACATGGCTTCTTTCGGTGATGCATATTTCGGAGCATATTATATTTTTTCACATATCTGTTCAAAATTCAATAAATAAAAAGGACGAAATATCCGTACCTCATAACATGCTGAAGCAAATATTACTTAGTAGTACGATACTGGAAAATCGGACATTTTCCTTAAAGCTCTTATTACTACTTATTTCATTAGTGCTAGTTATGTGGTTATCTATTATTCTAGCAAAAGCTGGTGATGTTCACCCGAATCCTGGCCCGTTATCTACGTCATCATCATTATCATTATCCTCAGCATCAAGTAGCCTTGGGAGTTCACTAGCAGGATCCATATTAAGTAACTTAAATCAATTTTACCACCTGTCCTTTGTTCATTATAATGTACAAAGCATCATTAACAAACTAGATTTACTCTCAGTAGAACTTTCTGAATTTGATATACTTGCATTCTCAGAAACTTGGTTGCATCCTGGTATTTCTACGAATGATATTCATATACCGTCGTATAATTATCCCGAGAGAAAAGATCGTGATAGGGACCCTCATGGCGGAGTTGTAATTTATGTAAAGGAATCTTTGAACTACAAACGTAGACAAGACTTAGAGCTTCCAGGTATTGAATGTATATGGCTAGAATTAATTTTACAACATAAGCGCTTACTGTTTGGTTTATTTTATAGACCCCCAAACTCAGATCAGACTTATCACTCGTTGATTGAAGACTCAATACACCTAGCAATAGATTCTGGCATAACGGACGTTATTGTCACTGGAGATTTTAATTACAATATGATCAGTGATGTTACAAAACATAAAATATTATCTATTTGTCAGCAATTTTCTATGCATCAGTATATAACGGAACCGACTCATTTTACGGAAAACTCATATTCCCTACTAGATATTATTTTAGTTTCAAATAAAAATAGTGTAATTACCTGTGGAGTAGGGGATCCTTTTCTAACTCAGGACATACGCTATCATTGTCCCATCTATGGAATTCTTAAATTTACTAAGCCTAAGTTCAAGTCTTTTGAACGTCAGATTTGGTCGTATGACCGTGGAGACTACGATCTCTTACGAGAAAAAGCCACTTTGACTAATTGGGATGCATTTCAAGATACTGATATTGATACTTATGCCAGAAATGTTACTAATCACATTAAAGATATTTCGAAACAATGCGTTCCTAATAAAACTATTCGAGTAAGACCCTTAGAACCTCCCTGGATAACAAGTCATATCAAGAAGCATATTCGTAAACGTAAACGTTTATATCGTAAAGCAAAAACGACAAATAATCCTGATATCTGGAATAAATTTCGCCGCCAAAGAAATAAAACTAATTCATTAATACGCCTCTCTAAGCAAAATCATATTGAAAAACTAAAAGGAAAATTAAAATAAAAAAAAACTAACATCTAAAGACTGGTGGTCCACATTAAAATATTTTATTTCACCAGAAAAAGTGTCAACTATTCCCCCTCTTAACTCTAACAATAATATGATAATCGATGCTACCGAGAAAGCAAATTTACTAAATGACTTTTTCACAGCCCAGACTGTAATAAATGACCAAAATATTGATGTTCCTGATGTTATTGATCGTAATGTGAATTCCGAACTTAGTACTGTAATATTTACTGCAGATGAGGTTAAATCTGTTTTAAAATCACTACCTGTCGGTAAAAGTAAAAAGTATGCAAAGACCAGGAACTGAAACAATCAAAATCCAAATCCAGCCCTCAAACCATAGTTGGAAACAACTAAGATTACAAATAATCAAGATACAGAGAACATATGGCCAACCGAGTGAGCAGCTTGTTCCCAAAAGGTGGCCACTCAGCAACCCAAACCGAACCAAAAATAATAAGAACATACATAAGGTAAAACATCACAGAAACTCTGACACCAAAAACAGGCAACAGAGAACCACAACAGAACTACCGCCTTGGAACGGTCAGTAATGAATTACTGGGGGGCTTAAATCGATTTTACAGGCCCAACCTCACCCTCAGTATCTGAAGTGGTACAAAACATTTAGTTGGTTGTTCGGTTCGCATGAGAACCCTCTAACTCGTCAATGAATCATCACGGCAAACACATAAATCAAATTTCAATACCATGAAAAAGCAAAGACGAGGACTCAACAGATACAACGGGCCGTCTGACAGGTGGAGATCCCTGTCCTGCCTAACAACCCCACTGGAAATCTGAAGCAAAAGAAGGTCACCAGTTGAGCCCCGGTGTACCAAGCCTAAAGCCTCTGGTCCAGACGGTATCAGTAACAGAGTTTTAAAAGAGCTGGCAGACCAGATAGCATTACCATTATCTTTGTTTTTTTAATAAGTCCATTGTAGACGGTAAAGTACCCGCGGACTGGAAAGAGGCTCACGTTAGCCCCGTTCCTAAGAGTGGCGATCTTTCTCAATCTTCTAATTACAGACCTATATCTTTATTAAGCAATCTTGACAAGACTTTTGAAAGAGTTATGTTTAAACATATTTATAATCACCTTCGTGATAACAGTATACTAACAGCATACCAGTCGGGCTTCACACCTGGCGACTCTACAATAAATCAGCTTACATATATGCACGATACTTTTGGCAGTGCTTTGGACTCAGGTAAAGAAGTCAGGGCAGTGTTCTGTGATATCAGCAAAGCTTTTGATCGTGTATGGCACAAAGGACTAATTCGTAAATTAATAGCAGCTGGTATCACAGGCACTCTACTGAAATGGTTTCAAAGTTACCTTGATGAAAGAAAGCAACGTGTAGTAATTCCAGGTGCGAAGTCCGACTGGACTTTTATACAAGCTGGAGTTCCACAAGGCTCAATTCTCGGTCCGCTTCTTTTCTTAATATTCATAAATGACATCGTCACAGATATTGGCTCTAACATCAGATTGTTTGCTGACGACACTAGTTTATACATAATAGTTGAACATCCAGACACTGCAGCTTTATGTCTCAATAATGACCTGCAAACTATCACTGATTGGGCACATAAATGGTTGGATACCTTTAATCCCCTTAAAACTGAATCCCTTACCATCTCACGTAAAATAAATAAACCATATCATCCTCCCTTATACATGTCAGGAACCCAAATTAAGGAAGTCAACTATCATAAACACCTTGGTATCTACTTGTCAAACGATTGTACCTGGCATAACCACATTGAATATGTTAAGGAAAAAGCATGGAAAAGGATCAACACAATGCGTAGGCTAGAATTTGTCTTAGACAGAAAGTCCCTTGAAGTAGTGTACATTTCAATCATACGACCAATTTTAGAATATGGCGATGCATTATGGGATAACTGCACCCTGTATGAGAAACGGGAACTTGATAAAATACAAAACGAAGCAGCCCGAATCGTAACTGGTACTACCGCTTTAGTTTCTCTACAATCTTTATATAATGAGGTAGGGTGGGAGTCATTACAGTCTCGAAGATCAAACCATAAACTTTGTTTATTATTTAAAATGCAACATGACCTAACTCCAGCCTATTTGTCATTTCTTGTACCGCCCTCTGTAAGCGAAACTTCTAGATACAATCTTCGTAATGCGGACGATTTTACAACTATTCAGTGTAGATCTCAGCAATATTACACATCTTTTCTGCCTTCAGTTGTACGGGACTGGAATAACCTCCCACAACAAGCCAAACAGTTAAACTCCTTACTGTCCTTTAAATCTTTCCCTAAAATAAACAAATACCACACATTAAGAATACTACACAGAATACTATTATAAATGTCCATGACAGACATTTGACATGCAAGAAATAATAACTTCAAATACCTGACGCATGAATTTATGTAAAAGAATGACTAAGATATATATCGCTCTTTATAGACCTTACAACCTAAACGAAATGACAATTCTGCTAATAAACCGAAACCATTCCAGCAGCACAAGCAAATTAGTAAGCCCCAGACAAACTGAAACCGACTGTAAGCCGGTGGCTTACAATATGTCTCAGTTTGTCAGAGGGGATTAATAACAGCTTGGCTGTGGCACTTTACCATGTAAGGTCAAATCACGATGCACCTGCACATACATAAAGCTTATATATTACCTTAGAGAATGATATGTAAACACACAGCTGGGAAACCGCGAAAATACATGACATCGTTACATGATATATAAAGATCTTGAGACTTCTTGCTTTAAAAGTACAATGAAGAACACGGCAAGATAAAGATATTACTATGCAACATACCTGTCTCTTCTACAAGACTTGAAGTCGTTGTAGGGGCGGACAGAAAATGATTTTATAAGCTGTCACAAGCAATCTAAATTTCGTAAAATTGTGGGAACCGGTTCTGGTGCAGGTAAGTGACATGCATCGTGATTCGTTAGTTCGAGCGCTGACGCATACAACACACTTACAACGAATCTTCCGATTGGACGATAAATAAAACATGATTCGCATGATTCCGTAAATGATCGGGACGATTCGTAAAAAGTTTCTTGATGCTATGAGGTGATTAAATGAGCGTGCAGCGGCATATCACAGGTTTAAGAAATAAAAGCTGCACTATGAAATGTATGTTGGTTGGTTGGTTGATTTGATGCTTAACGTCCACGGTAAACAACTAAGGTCATGTCGGGACGGTAATGTGATGTATGAATTGATATGATAAATGAAGATGGTTTTTATTATGAAAATGATAATAAGACCTGTGTGACATTCTCCCCTGCCAGGTAAAATGTCTCCTGACATTTTACTACTTCAGCCAACCAAGTCACACAAAATTACTCCACAATTATGAAAGCATAAATTCGGAAAAGCTTTCATATACAATAAATTAAAGCTACAGATATCAACTCTCACTACTGAAACTTCAATTCAATAGTCTGAATAAACTCAATGGAACTCACTAAATGAACAAAATTATTTGTCTCATAAAACAAATCTAGAGTTCAATTGATGACCCATTCAGAGCAACACATCACTATGTGTTATTACACTAGTGATGAAATATATACATTTACTGAAACGGTGACATTGGTTACTGATAACTATTTACAAATTTATGTGACATTCTCCCCTGCAATACTGAAATCAAATTAAAACACTGAGAAAATTAAAACTGAATCAGACATACCAAATTTGTGTTGTGTCTGGTTCAGCAATCACTGGATTACTGACCCATTCCCCATACCGATCAGGAGGTTTCCTAGTACGTCCAGTACGGCGGGGAACAAAAGAAATTTCTGGAGACAGGGTCTGGGCTTGATCCGTTGATACAGAAGTAGACACATGTCTACTAGGGGTAAATGCAGTTGGCTGAACACTCTCTGGTTCTACAAATGTAGAACCGTATGGAAAGTGGGTTTCATTCAAGACTTGTCTTGAATTATATGAATCACCCAAATAGGGTAAACCAACACTACGTGTACCAGAAGCACTACTGGAAGAACCTGTAGTATTTGTAACAGATATATGTCTGTTACTTTTCCGTCTTGGCGGACTAACATATTTTGGTACTAGTATGTTAGTATCAGAATCAGAATCAGAACTTTGTTCTGACTCTGACAAGTTGTCAGACTTCTTACCCCTTCCCTTACCTTCCTTCCGAGTTTGAGGCATATCTTTCTTGTTTGACAACAATGAGTCAGTTACCTCAGAAACGGGAGGAATAGCCGAGAAAGGGAGAAGCATATTTCTATGTAGAATTTTAATGGTAGTATTATCAGACTCCTTTTTTACCTGAAAAACTGGTATATTAGGGTCTGGCTGACTGACTATAACATATGGGTATTTGTCCCATTTGTCAGCCAATTTATTTCTACCTTTGAGGCCAACTTTACGGATCAAAACCCTGTCTCCGACATTCACCGTTGCTTCTCTGACCTTAGAATCGTACCGAGTTTTGTACTGCTCGGCAGATTTTTCAGCTTCACGTGAAGCTATTTTATATGCAAATTCCAAACGTTTCTTGAGTTTGGTAGCATAATGTTCTTTGTTGGAAAATGAAGGACTGTCTGGTGAATAGGCATCAACAGCTAGTCGAGGGTGGCGCCCAAACATTAAGAAGTATGGAGAATACCCCGTACTTTCATGTTTTGTTGCATTATAAGAATGCACAAGAGGCGCCACAAACGATTTCCAGTCATCTTTCTGACGATCTTCTAAAGTGCCAAGCATATTAAGTAACGTTTGATTAAAACGTTCCACCATACCATTTCCCATAGGTGTTGTCCGTGTCTTTTGGACACTAGCCAAAGAGCACAATTCTTTTATCACACTACTTTCAAAGTTTCTCCCCTGATCGCTGTGTAGGCGAGCAGGGAAGCCATAGTGTACGATAAAATTTTCAAAAAGGACTTTGGCAGTGGTCTTGGCCAATTGATTTCTTGTCGGGAAGGCCTGTGCGTATCTAGTAAAATGATCTGTAATTACTAGAACATTCTCATAACCACCTTTAGACCTTTCCAACGACAAGAAATCAATGCAGACAAGTTCCATTGGCTGTGTACTTACTATACTTACTAACTCTGCACTGGGCTTGGGGTAGGTTTTGCGTTTAATACAACGCTCACAATTCTTTACTCTATTTATTATGTCCGTTTCAAACCCCGGCCAAAAGAACATTGACTTTACAAGGGAAAGAGTTCTATCTTGGCCCTGATGGCCAACATTTTCGTGAAGGTGGGTAAACACCATATCACGATACTTTAAAGGAAGAACAAGTTGATTCACTTCTTCTCCGTTTAAAGATGTTTTACGGTATAAAATACCGTTTGAAACACACAAATTTTTCCAGTGGCGTAAAAGTTTTACACCATCTGAAGAAACAGAATCTAACTCTTCCTTCATTGGATAATATCCATCTTTGACGAAATTAAAAATTTCGCCAATACAACTATCACCTCTCTGTTCTTTGGCCCAGTTTATGCTACTAATATCTGTAGCATCAGCACTGTCCTTTAGAGTAGACTCTAAAGAATCAGATTGTGAATCACTAGATTCAACAAGTTGAGGAGAACTTGTTATCACAAGATTTTCCGCATACGGACAACTACCCCGTGCCACAGTATAAGCTTGGCATATTGCCTTCACAGCCTCTGTAAATAACTCCTGAGTTTCATGTGGCTTTCTAGAAAGACCGTCAGCATCTAAATTTGTTTTTCCAGTTTTATATTTCAAACTGAAATTGTAGCTACTTAGTGCCGCAAGCCAACGGTGACCTGTGGCATCTAATTTAGCTGTTGACAAGACATATGTTAAAGGGTTGTTGTCGGTACAGACAAGAAACTGATTACCATAAAGGTAATCATGAAACTTGTCTGTAACAGCCCACTTCAAACATAAAAATTCTAATTTTTGGGCGGGATAATGTCTTTCACTATTCCTTAAACCTCGACTAGCATATGCTATGACCCGTTCGACTCCATCCTGCTCCTGATAAAGGACAGCACCTAGTCCCTCCCCGGAAGCATCTGTGTGAAGGGTAAAAGGCTTGTTAAAATCGGCATTAGCTAAAATGGGAGGGGATGACAGCTTTGGTTTTAACATATCAAACGCGTGCTGCTGAGATTCACCCCATTGCCAAGGTGTACCCTTCTTCTTCTTCCTCTTCTTCTCCTCTGAAGACAAAGCTTTTAGATTTGTTGGATGGCCCACAAGAAGATCATTCAATTGTTTCACTAGTTTGGCATAGTCCTGGACATACCGCCTATAGTACCCAGTGAACCCAAGAAATGATCTCAATGTCTTAACATTATGTGGAATAGGCCATTCCATCAATGCTTTTATTTTGTCCGGGTCGGTTTCAACACCTTTTTCACTAACTTTATGACCTAAATAGTTTACACTGGATTTAAAAAACTCGCATTTGGACGGTTTGAGTTTTAGGCCATGTTGTTCAAGACGACTAAACACAGATTCGAGTCTCTTTATATGTTCTTCAAATGTAGCAGAGAAAATGAGAATGTCATTAAGAAAAATGAGACGTTCCTTGAGGTTTAACTCGCCCATGCAACGCTCCATCAATCGTTGAAACGTTGCAGGGGCATTAGTCAACCCGAAGGCCATCCTGTTACATTCAAAGAACCCCAGAGACCCGACGGTAAATGCAGTTTTGTATTTATCTTCTTCTTTCATTTCCACCTGCCAATAGCCGCTGCGTAAATCCAACTTGGAAAAATATTTTGACCCAATCAGGGTGTCTATGGTTTCATCAATTCTAGGAAGAGTATATGCATCCCTGATGGTGCGGCTATTGAGCTTTCGAAAATCTATGCAAAATCTAAGGCTGCCATCCTTCTTCCGGACCAATACAACGTTGGAAGAATAAGGGGATTGTGACGGCCTAATCGCATCAGAATCCAACATTTCTTTTAGATGTTGTCTCACTTCATCATACATTGCAGGTGGAATTTTTCTATAGGGTTCTTTAAAAGGAGTACTATCACTTAAATTGATTTCGTGTTTAACTATGTCAGCTTTTCCCAAGTCGATAGGACCTGTAGAAAATATATGTGACCAGCGGTTAATAACCTCTTTGGCTTTATGTAATTGATCAGCTGACAAGTTCTCTGTCTCAATGCTTACTCCTAAATCTTCAGTAGTTGTTGGTTTTGGCTCTTTATCTGCCTTTGGAGAAGGAGCAGGAGTCCACGAGTCAACAACTGAAACACTGTTCAAAGAACACAAAACTGATTTGGGTGGGATTTCTATAGCTCGCGCTGAAAGATTGCACACCCGAACTGGGACCCTAACTGTGTTACCTGGGGATTTCATTGAAACCAACCGTGGACAAACTGTGAACTCACCTGGCAATGAGGTATCTGTATGCTCTGTGACAGCCGTTTCAAAATTACCGTTTTTTCGAGCGATACCGTGAATCAATTTAATCTCAGACGGAGCTAAACGAATTCCATAATTGCAAGTAGTTTTGACTGGAATTCCATCATCAGTCAAACTATCAAATGCAGTTTGCCACTCAACAGGCACCTCACCATTTGAACTCTGAGCCTTACATAGGCGTATAACATTGGTTCCAACTATAATTGGAACCTGGATGTTATATTCTGTATCTGATACTACCAACAAGGGTATACTAAAAACACAATTTGATAGAAGAGGTGCTGAAAATTCAGCTTCTATATAACCCTTGTATGGTAAACTTTGTCCATTTGCACCTTGAATAGAGAGGCCAAAATCTGCCATATTATGTAAATGAGGCAAAGGTGACAAAGATTTGTAAAAAGACTCTGAAACAGAGGTTATCATTGACCCTGTGTCTATCAAACCAGATGTTTCCACCCCATTAATATAGACAGTACTTTCATTTGCAGAACCCACAATTCTATCTAACAAAGAAGATATCTTTGTTTCATTTTCATTAGGGCTATTGTAAGGTTCTGCATTTTTCACTTCCTCTGTTTGCCCAGCAACAGAGGAAGCTAGTAGTTTAAAGAATTAGAGCCAGCTCTCGTACCCCTGCCACCAGTGTAGGCACCACGGCCGCTAGTGCCCCCACGATGACCAGCACGAGAACTACCTCTAGCTCCTCTATTCTGCTGATAACTTTGATCAGAGTTATAACTCTGATAATTCTGGTAACCTCTTCCTTGGCCTCTGCCTCTGCCTTTACCAAAATTTCTATAACCACGTCCTTTTTGCTCAGATGCCTGAAAAGGTGCCTGACTATCAGCTGAAGCATTTGCTTGTTGCTGATTGTCGAGCCTCTTTTCCATTGAAGACATACAACCCATGAGCTCTTTCATTTGTTTGAGCAATTGGGAACCAGCCCAAAGACTGAGTTGCCTGTTGTTGAACAACCTTTTGCTTTGGAGCTGGTCTGGCTGAGCTGATCTCCTCTTGCTCAACCTTTCTTATTTCCCTCAACAAGGACTGAAAATCTTTTAACGTATCAAAAAGGTGCCGTGTTGAGTGCTTCAACTGCTGATTCTTCAAACCAGACCAAAATTTGGTGCGCAACATCGCGTCTTTACCTACATCATCAAAATGACCACCACGAATGGCCCGGGAAAGAACTTGTTCCAAACGTAAGCCATAATCCACAATAGACTCATTATCCTTTCGATAATCAGTGAAAAATGATTGCATCAAAGTTTCACTTGAGCTTACGTTTTCGTAAAAAACCGTCTAATTTTTGTAATATTGCTGTCACAGAAGCATTTTCCCCAAGAGGAACTAGCATGCCCCTTGCTGACCCCTTCAAAGAATTCCTGATATGCTGTTTTAATAAATCTTCTGTGAGAAGATTTGAGTTTTGGAGGCACTTGACCTCAAAACTCCAGACCTCATATGAAACTTCTCCCTTCTGTGGTTCAGATGAACCACTGAAAAAGGGAAGTTTGGAAATATTGAACTGTGGTGCAATGTAAGATGCATTTTGCACACTCTGCGAAGAATTCAATAAATTCTGAAGCCTTGAGGCTTGAGAAAAACCTGGAAAATTGGGCCTTGGCACATTTGAAGGTGTAAAATTAGGACCTGGTGTGCTCATGATAGGATTTGAAGGGGTTGGAGCAGGATTCCTAGGACCTGGCGTGCTCACAACAGGGGTTGAAGGGATCGGAGCAGGATTTAGAGTCTTTTCTCTTACTACATTTAATTTCATTAAAAGCTCATATTGTTCTCTAGGAATAACTTTATATTCACTAGACTCAAGGGTCTTAATAGCTTTCTTGATGTCATCATCACCAGAGCCTTCACTTCCAGCCATATTTAAATCTCTATTGTAAAACACTATCTATGCTATAAAACGTGATGAAGACAAAATTCTCCAGAAAATAGCAAGTGAAATGAAATATCACACTCAATTTTATTTTCACAATAACACACTGCTATATAACAAACACAACAAAATCAAGTTTAATCAACTTTAACTGGCAAACAACAAATTGTAATTGCTTTCAAGGGCTGAACTATGCTGGACAGGGCAATACTTGACAATCATGCAATCCCACAAAGTCCACGAGTACTGACGTCCCAGTTATGTGGCCTCAACCATTACGAACCGGTATTCAGCACAGTAAACCAGCAAGAAAGAATGAAAATCAAGCACAATCCTTCAAAATCAGCAACACTATTCTTTTTAACCAAACCCTTGAGAGCAAAGGTGTTGGATGTATTCCGTCCTTATAATTTGCAAATGTTAAACTTGATTTGCTATGTTTGTCACCTTTTGCCTTTCTGAACCTTTTCAAATCAAGATTAAACCTTGGTGAATGAAATTCTGATGTTTCATTTGGATATCTTTTTCTTTCATTCACCACTTTAATGTACTCATTCACCAGTGCAATTCTTTCATTCAAGATTTTATCATTTGTGCAAAAGGTTGATGGATCTCTATGCCCTCTGCTTGAATTCCATGTTTGTATGGAATATGGTGGGATTTCCAAGAAAACAACGGACACAGTAGGGAAATTTGAAATAAAGGACCAATATCTATCTATTATGAATTTCAAATATGAAAAGGCTTTGCTGTCATCATCTTGACGTAAATCTATAAATTTACCCTTACGTGCTGTCAAATAGCAAGTACCAAGAAAAATATACAGAACAATATGACCAAATTGCTGAACTTTTCTATGTAAATTTGACTGAAGCCAAAAGTAGTAATCCACAAAACGTGCACCAGATCTACACTCAAAATCAGTGTGATAACCAAACTGTTCTATTAAATCAGCATGAGGTTTTAAATAGTTGCCTTTACTATCAGCTATCAAAATTGCCTGTTTCCGAAGTCTTCCTTGGAAATGTATGGGCCTTTCAACATATTTCACTAATTTACTATACATAAATGAGATTTCACTATAAACGAAAAGAAAAATAATGAGTGGTCCTACCTTATCTAGAAGTCTTCACATTGATAACTACTCACTGGCTGAAAACTGCTAAGAACACTGTTTATATTCAGCTTCCTGAAACATGAACAGTATTTGATGTAATATGTGGAGAATTTTCAATGAGGGGCTATGTCACTAATGTCACTAATAAACTATAAAATTTCTAAGAGCTGCTCACATTCATCTTCACACATTCATATGCTGAAAAACAATGTTAGTTGGTGAAAGGTGGCATGCACATGTATCAATATCCGAAATGTGAACATGTATGTACTATAAACATCTATATATACACACAACACTTTAAATGAAATATCATAAAGCACTACAAATGACAAGTTATAAACATGTACCCATAGTGGCAGTCACTGTTTGAAAAATGTGTTCCCAGAGTAACAGTCTATATTTCAGAGAAAACTGCTATGACTGAAAAAATTGTCAATGGCCAAATATTTTGAACATTAACACAACACTGTAAACATGGTAAACACTTGAACAGAATGTGATCACTGATACAAAGAATGTATGTCCCTGTGGAAGCTGGGCTAATACAGGAAAATACAATAGGAAATTTTGTTCTGTTCTGCTTGTGGCAACAAAATTATTTTATTGACACAATTATTCCAGATACCTGTACAGGATTTTGTTTATAATTGATACATGTAGATACACAAAACATCAACAAAACAAAGCAAGCTAAATATAAAGAGTAAAATGATAAATAAGTGTCATAAATCCATATGCAAGTATGAAGTTGTCTAATAGGATCCTTGAAAGATTCCGCCGTCTATGAGAAATGAGATGAACTCATTATACGCGACATACTGTGTTTTATGTGATATTGAAAGAAAACCGACTAGCAAGCTTGCACACTAGAAATAATTATAATAATATGGCCATTTTTTCATACGTGAACTGCAGTTAAACACAATGATAACTGTAAGAGGACACGTATAGCTGATTATGAATATAACCGATCCATCATGATGATATATGTAATCTCCAGACAGGAACGCTCCAGAAAGATGTAATCAAGTGGGTTGTTGATTCTATTTTCCCATTATAAACCACGTTGGTGCGCCATTTGTCATACCCGGATGCTCAAGGGATACGAAGAAAAGTAATACTTGATGTATGAGAGATTTTAATTGATGATCATGGAAGAAAACGTCCCTAAAATAAACAAATGCCACACATTAAGAATACTACACAGAATACTATTATAAATGTCCATGACAGACATTTGACATGCAAGAAATAATAACTTCAAATACCTGACGCATGAATTTATGTAAAAGAATGACTAAGATATATATCGCTCTTTATAGACCTTACAACCTAAACGAAATGACAATTCTGCTAATAAACCGAAACCATTCCAGCAGCACAAGCAAATTAGTAAGCCCCAGACAAACTGAAACCGACTGTAAGCCGGTGGCTTACAATATGTCTCAGTTTGTCAGAGGGGATTAATAACAGCTTGGCTGTGGCACTTTACCATGTAAGGTCAAATCACGATGCACCTGCACATACATAAAGCTTATATATTACCTTAGAGAATGACATGTAAACACACAGCTGGGAAACCGCGAAAATACATGACATCGTTACATGATATATAAAGATCTTGAGACTTCTTGCTTTAAAAGTACAATGAAGAACACGGCAAGATAAAGATATTACTATGCAACATACCTGTCTCTTCTACAAGACTTGAAGTCGTTGTAGGGGCGGACAGAAAATGATTTTATAAGCTGTCACAAGCAATCTAAATTTCGTAAAATTGTGGGAACCGGTTCTGGTGCAGGTAAGTGACATGCATCGTGATTGGTTAGTTCGAGCGCTGACGCATACAACACACTTACAACGAATCTTCCGATTGGACGATAAATAAAACATGATTCGCATGATTCCGTAAATGATCGGGATGATTCGTAAAAAGTTTCTTGATGCTATGAGGTGATCAAATGAGCGTGCAGCGGCATATCACAGGTTTAAGAAATAAAAGCTGCACTATGAAATGTATGTTGGTTGGTTGGTTGATTTGATGCTTAACGTCCACGGTAAACAACTAAGGTCATGTCGGGACGGTAATGTGATGTATGAATTGATATGATAAATGAAGATGGTTTTTATTATGAAAATGATAATAAGACCTGTGTGACAAACAAATCACCATTTTTTTCATTAACTTTTTTTTTTACCTATAATTGTTTTATTCTTTTTTTCTAATAGGACAACCAGGTGAGAAAACTTATTTTGGGTGTTACTACATCAAACAAACTGCCAAAAGATTAAAATGATTACAATTTACGTAATTAAGCTCATAAAACTAGCAAATTAATCCCGCTAGACAGGACGATTGCATATACTCGACGTTTAAGTAAATAGTTGTCAAAACTTGTGACCAGCAGAGTGATAAAGTCTTATTGATAATGTTTATTTGCCTCTGGTAATACTTAACTGAATGCTTTCTTTGTTTCCAAAAATACGTAATTATTTGTTTTGAATATTCATCCCCTTTTCGTCATTTTTTTCTTTTCCTTATTTTTTTATTCATTTATTATGTGTATTTATTTGAAACTTTCTTATTAATTAAATTGTACTCTTATTCAAATATTAATATACAAACATTCAACATATTTTTTTCATCTTTTGTCACTGCAAAACGGACTAAGCAAGAAACAGCATACTATACATACAATACATACATGTTTGTTTTGTTTCTTATATTTATCAATTTATTTATTTATTCATAAATTTTATTGCTCAAAATTTACTGCATAACACCACCTTCCACTCTAAAAATAACTTTATTCCTATAAAGTTGAAACTTACATCTTGGCAAAAATGTTACAATTGTTATGTGGTGTATGTTACAAGCAGAATTATCGATTCTCATTTTTATTAAAAGTCCGTTAAACAACCAGAATATTATTACTTCTAGTTTGCTTATGCCATAATTATCTTTAACAAAAATAATAATATGGTCTTAACTCTCTGAAACACATTCAGCTGACGAAATCAAATAATTGTTACGCCTAGATAGGTCAATTTAAGCCCTCAAACAACATATTTATATGTCAAAACATGCTATTGTTGTGCTCTTAAAAGTTTTCATTGTGTTTTAAACAGACGAGTTATAGAGCCTTTTTGCATGATAAATCGTGTAAAACCACCGACACTCTTTCTCAAGTACATTCAACATTTTTTATATACTTTATTAGCCTACCATTCTTATTTATTCGTTTTATTTATCTATATATATTTTTTTTTCTATAAAATATAATTCCTTCTCGTAATTTAATTCATTCTTCGAAATGTAATATCAATGACCACAGTTCTAAACTTTCAAGCTACATAAAAGATTAATTTCTATAGTACATAGACCAAATACCTGTTATTTCTCAAGTACATAAACCAAATACATGCAAATCAGATATAAAAGCTTTTAAACATGACACTAAGAAACATGGTCTCTTTACGTATTATGAAATCCCTGGATACCGGATAGGAAGCACGATTATATTAATTAGGTGGATATTAGAATCTGGTCTTTGATTTCCAGTTATGTCTTACACCTTGATATCTGTTTTGTTTTGGTCTTACACTTTGATCACATACTTCTGAAAGTAACTGAACATTTTTTGTAAGATTTTCAATCTTCTTTATAAACTGGTCGTCTTCGCCCTGTACCGTATGGTTTCCTTTTTCCGCTAACGGCGGCTGGTACAGTTCTCGTTTGTGTCTTAATTGAGGTGCTGTTCTTTGGAATTCCAAGTTTGCTGTCATGCTATGTTCTAAAGCTTTATTTTGCGCTCGCAATGTATCAACTGTGCGTGAAAGACAGTTATTCTGCTGTTTGCAAGCATTAAGATTAACACTTAAATCCTCAATTTGTTGTTTCAGCTTGGCTATATACTCATTTCTTTCACTTAACAAGTTTGTTGTGTCCTTCAATTCACTTTTGCTGATTCGCACTTCTTCCTTGAGACTGTGAATGTTCTTTTCCAATGCTTTGTTTTGATTCTGCAAGGTAGATATCGCACTCTGCTGTTGTCCATGATTTAAAGAATTAAATTCTTGATTCTGAAGAAAGCTCGTGTCCTCATTGTGAAAGGGGAAGTTATATTCCGCGGTCTTCTTACGAACAAAATCAGACATCCTCTGCATGTCCCTCTGTTTTGTCCTGGTTGATTTTAGAAGGCTAATGTTTTTTGATCGGCATACGCGTGCAAAATGTCCAATTCTATGACATTTATTGCATGTTGCATTATATGCACGACGTTTTCCGAAAACGTGTGTTCTTCCACACCTCATGCACTGATCACAGGTATTCCTATGATTATTTAATCCAAATCCCAGCATATTCATTATTCACAAGTTCGGTCGTCCTTATATTGCACTCTCTAAAGTCACTTGGGGAAATTAGTTCAATGTAGCAGAGTACTCGCTTGGCGTTTAGTCAGATACCATGTGATTCGTTACCCGAGATTCTGTCACCATGTGTTCTGCCGCTGTTTGCGCAGCAACTATGTTCGAATTTTCGCAGAAGTAATACAACAACAAATACTATTTTCAGTTCTTTATGGAGATCCACAAATTAAACAACAATATAACTATTTGTCAAAATACAATAACAGTACAGTGTTCAATATATCTTCGATAAATTTAAAAGTTCTGTTTCTAAATATTCAACTGGCAATCCAGCGATCTAATAATAACAAATTAACTATTTCACTTTTGGAAGTCCAAATTATACTTCGATGGCGTACCACTCGTTCTTCAATCTCAACCCAATCTGATTCCTAGTTCCTGCTTCTCTGATTAGGACCTTCGTTGGTAACCAATCAAATCATCAGTTATATAAGTACAAAAGCTAACCAATCAAAACCTGTGTTACTACTTATTATATTTACACCAGGAAGAGGCGAGGGCGCAGCATTTTGGCGGGAAAAGTTTTTATTTGCTTCCCCATCAACTTTTCGGTTTTTAGATAATAATGCACTTTTCAGAATAAATATTACGGAAACAACAAATCACCATATTTTTCATTAACTTTTTTTTTTACCTATAATTGTTTTATTCTTTTTTTCTAATAGGACAACCAGGTAAGAAAACTTATTTTGGGTGTTACTACATCAAACATACTGCCAAAAGATTAAAATGATTACAATTTACGTAATTAAGCTCATAAAACTAGCAAAATAACCCCGCTAGACAGGACGATTGCATATACTCGACGTTTAAGTAAATAGTTGTCAAAACTTGTGACCAGCAGAGTGATAAAGTCTTATTGATAATGTTTTTTTGCCTCTGGTAATACTTAACTGAATGCTTTGTTTGTTTCCAAAAATACGAAATTATGTGTTTTGAATATTCATCCCCTTTTCGTCATTTTTTTCTTTTCCTTATTTTTTTATTCATTTATTATGTGTATTTATTTGAAACTTTCTTATTAAACAAATTGTACTCTTATTTAAATGTTAATATACAAACATTCAACATATTTTTTCATCTTTTGTCACTGCAAAACGGACTAAGTAAGAAACAGCATACTATACATACAATACATACATGTTTGTTTTGTTTCTTATATTTGTAAATTTGTTTATTTATTCATATATTTTATTGCTCAAAATTTACTGCATAATACTAGCAAGCTGTTTTTCGATTTGTTGGAGTCGTATATCGAAACTGTTTAACATATGGGCTACCCAGGGTGGCGCATCATAAACAAGGGCGTAAATCTTAAATAAACCAGACACGCTTAAAAGGATCAATTGATCATCCAATTTGTATGGATAGAAGAGTCCAATAAACATAAAAGGGTCAATCATAACACTTGCAGATATGATCAACTGTAATGCGCAGAGAGAATACTTATGGCGAACGAAAAGACAAGAGCAGTATGTGCACCTATGCAGTTTCATCTGAGCCTTTGTTTTTCGCATGTAGGCTATACACGATGTTTAGATGCTGAGGAATCTACACACGTAAAAAGACGGCAGAGTTGGATTTCATAGATTCATATATTCGCAAACAAGTTCTGTTTTAGTAGTTTTGCTTTTAAGTCAAACGTAAAGACCGAGCTCGTTAAATTTAAAGGAGATTGGCTGAGTAATGCCTATCTAGAATATCTTACTTATGATTTCAGTCAGCTTCTATCGGTTTCAGATAATATGAGAAAAACATTTTAAAACAGCAGACTGAATCTTTATCATTTGTTCTACACGTTCTGAAAGATTAAAGATATATGTAAGCGTTTTCCTAAGCTCCTTCCAAGTTATGTTTTTACTTTACTACTCTACATAGTACATTTTATATAGCACTGCTTGTATGTGATTCTATTAGTTTTGTTTATATTTACAGAACATCAACCATTTTGGGTGACAATTATCGGAGACTCCATGATTAAACATATTAATGGCATCGAGTATACATCCATTCAAAGCTTTCCGGGTCAATCTTCAGATCTTAAGTTTATTGAGTAAATACAGGCCACCGGCCCAAAATACACAGTATACATAAACATATCAAAGTTTATAGTTGTGTCGAACAGTATCATAAATGATTTTATCTAGTATATTCAGAATCTTTAATTTTAAGGATTTCGTTTATAAATGCGCACAGCTTATTAATAATGTCCGGTTTTGTGTCTTGCATGAGTTTGAAAAACTCTGGTCTGCTATCTCCTTCTCGGTACCAAGGAATCAGATAATTCTCACGCTGCGCATCAAATTTCGGACAAATGAAAAATGCGTGAAACTCGTCTTCAATTGTTATAGTGTTAAATTGGTGTAAACAATAAATGCAAATTCGATCAGCTCTGTTAATAGTTTGATGACGACCAATTTCAATATTTAGTTTGTGACTTGATGTACGAAATCTAGCAAAAGCCTTGCGTAGATAAAATGGCAGTTCCATGGACAAATATCTTTCAACGTTTAGAAGAGTTTTAAATTCTTTATACGAGTCACAGCGTGGAGACTCATTTATATCAGCATGCCAGTTTTGCTCCATACAATCAGTTAAGCGAAGTTTGAACTGACTGACGAATATATTTACATTACCAATTTCCTGAGCGATCCATGCATAGCCGAACCCGTACATATAAAGAAGACTGCGAACGTTTGATGCCCAAGTATGCCTTCCAGCTTCGTCAAGTGATTTTAACATTTATAACAATTCTTTGGATATCTGTGATTACCCATACATAACAATTTACACCAGTATTTAATGCAATTTGTTATATATGTAACACAGATGGGCAATCGTCCGCATTCTCCAAGGGCTACCGCATTATTTACAGAGCTGTTAACCCTAAGAAAATATTTACAAAACTTACTGACTCTATAACACTTGAGTACTTATATCCCCATGCTTCGGAGCCAAAACAGAGAATGAGTTTCACCATAGCATCAAATAAGCAAAATATTTCCTCATGTTTAAAATATCCAAATTTACGTCGGTAATTTCGTATACAGAAGGAAGCTTTTCTAGCCTGAGCTGCAAGTTTACGTTTGGCTTTCGACCATGACAGCTTGGGTGTAAAAATAAGTCCCATATACTTATATTCGGAAGTTGTTCTTAAAGGCGTACCGTTCAGATGCCATCGTTCGTAGTTACAAAGCGGGCCTCCATTTCGAAAAACTATAATTTCGGTTTTATTCAAATTTAAAGAGTAACTACACTTCAGGAACTGACTGAATCAGATCCCAAACCCTATCCCCAACATCAAAGGGAAAGATTGACAAAGACATCCCAACAAACAATAAATTACAAGTGATAAGCCGAGTCAGCAGCTCTTTCTCAAATAGATGGCAACTCAGCTATCTTTATTGAACTAAATAATTTAGACCAACAGACGGGTTACACCGGACTAAGCAAATTATATTAAAAACATTTAACAATTATTTTTACCTATTTTCTATTTTTATGATAGAAGGATTAAACTGAGAGCACAATAAATTAAACAAACTGAGAGCACAATAAATTAAACAACACCGAACATAAAACAAACGCAACCGCAACAAAAGTACCGCCTTGGGACGGTCAGTAATAACTACTGGGGGTTTAAACCGGTTTTACTGGGCCCAAACCTTCACCCTCGCCCTCCGCTGCGGTGCACACAATTAGTTGGTAGTTCGGTTCGTATGGAGGTCCCCTAACTCATCAGAGAGTCATCACGGTCAACAATTAAGATCAAGAAAAGACCGTGATGAAGCAAGGATGAGGACTCGACAGCCAAAACGTGTTGAGACATCCGGAGATCCCTGGGGCGTCAGCAACACCACTGGAGTACTGGAGCAAAAGAAGACCACCAGTTGAACCCCGGTGGGCCAACAAACAGACAAACCTTCAAGTTAACCTTCATGTCCCTCGAGTCACAAAATTCACCAATTAAATTTACTTGTTTTTGCAGCCTTACTCTTGTTTCAGCACAATTTGCAATATCATCAGCATACATCAGGCAAAATATGTCGGCTACATCGGGGGCTATAAAAATCCCATCCCCACTTTGCTCGCGAAGCAAGGTACATAAGTCATTAATAAATAAAGCAAAGATTAGCGGACTACTTACGTCCCCTTGTCTGGTTCCGATATTGCAAGGGGGGAAATTGCCTGAATTAAGAATGCTATTAAAAAGATCTTTCAATATAGGCGAAATTTCGGAGGATGTATTAATGTAAAACTCTGTACCAATACAGTCAGGGCCCGAACTTTTTCCGAGTTTAAGATGTTTAATGCTAGATAGGACATCAGACAGGGAAATTTCCTCATTCAATACGTTCGCAGAAGCAGCTGCATCAAACTCCGTGTCATCAACTGAGCCAATATCAGCGGCATTGTCGCAGTATAAAAGAGAACTAAAGTATTCCTGCCATTCAGAGCTTTTGATTTTGGAAGTTTCTGCTGACTGATTCGTACCCTTAACAATTCGCCAGAATTTACGCGGATCTTTCCGAGCCTGAAGAAGCTCCTGTCTGCGATCGTTTTGATATAACTGCTTATTATGCTTGAATTTCTGTTTGAACTCTTTTCGGGCTTGCTTATATAATCGAAAATCAGCGTTTAAATTACTTAAGCGAAATTTGCGTAGCAATGAGTACTTTCTTTGTTTCAACTCTTGACACTCACGGTCCCACCATGGAGGCTGATCGTTGGGTTCACTCCACTTAAGCCGCTTAGTCATTGCTGCAGCAGCTGACGTATATAAACTAACGATTATTTCAATTGCCTCATTTATATTTTCATTAATACTTTGGGTTAATTTCCTGCTACCAGTAACTAAATTTTCATGGAAAATTAACAAAAATTGATCTTTACGGTCCTCTTTCCATCGAATATGCAACTTGGATCTCGGGGTCTCAGATAAGTCAAGGTGGGCTTGTATATCAGGAGTACTAGATCGGAATTTAAATTGACAGTACAAAGGAAAGTGTACAGCTTCGTCTCGATTCTCTACATTGAAATAAGATACATGAGGAAATAAATCACTTGACGCTATATTATAGTCTACGACCCAGGTGCCGTCGTTCCCAGTGCATGTATAATTGCCGTCAATGTCATCATATAGGCGCCCATTTATAATATGAACGCTAAAAGTACAGCATAAGTTCACCAATGACTGACCAAACTGGTTAAATGTATCTATATCTTTGTTTTCCCTAGGAATATCCAAGTCATCAAAGTCATCTGTCTCGTAATCGGTTTCACCGAAGACATATTGCAATTCATCTCTTGGAATAAAATCTTGAAAGTCCCTAGTGCGAGCGTTTAAATCAACGGTCAAAAAGAAACAGCAATCGGGATAAATATTTTTATCATATTCATATTATTCTCAATCAGTAAAATTCCATTATTTTCCGCCAAATTATCATATATTCGTGACCCCGGGGGTGAGACATAGGTCAAATACAATATTATGTCTCGCCTACTTTGAAAAATACTTCCTTTGAACAGCAAAACGACACAGTCATCAAAATTTGGAAAATACGTTTAACCACATTCTTTTGAGTCAACCACTCTTTGACAAATACACATAACCCGCCGCTGTTTCTTCCCTTTCTCTTTCGAACACAATCCAATGATAAATATGAGCTCAAAAAATTATCAAAATCACCTACGAAATTACCACAAGTTTCACAAAGTGCCACGATATCAAATTTCATAAAGTGATTTTTCAAATCTGAATTATCTTGATACTTGTACAATCCTTCGATATTCCACGTTAAAATGTTTACAAACACATCGACACATGTATTTACACATGTATTTAAAGTCGCATTATTTTCTGCGCCTCGGCCACTTTCCTAGCTGAATACGTCATACGGTCCGCCCATCGCACCGCCCATAGCCCCACCTTCGGTCTAGCTCTGATTTCCCGCGCTGTCATCACTATTTTCGCCCAAGCGATCAACCAATCCAATATCCGCCTGCATATGACGTAAAGTGTCACCTGACCTAGCTCGTGCACGGCCATGTGCTCGTACACGTGTTCTGGAATTCCTGCTCGGTATTAGAACAATCTCCTCTGTTGCGTCATCGTAGCGGTATAAATCGCCTTCAATTTCCAGTTTATCAAATTTGATTCTCACTTGCTGCCCTCTGGCCTTCGCAGCAATCATTTCCTTGCCCAGTTCTCGCCTATGCTTTTTAACACGTTGTGTAAAGTCCTGCCGAACAGAAAAAGGTGCCTCAGCGCCCAGTATTTCCGCAGCTTTCTTAAGCACACTCCCGCGGTCCTTAAATCGGTTGAATTTTACAATGACAGTGCATTTATTCTGATCAGTCGATTTAATTCTGTGGGCTCGTTCAATTTCAACATGTTCCATTTCCTGCATTTCAAGATCATTTTTAAGGAAAGACCGCACCTTTTGCTCCGTCACAGCCCAGTCCTCATCTATACGACCATGTAGGCCCGTAATCCGCACGTTGTTACGTCTCGGCTGGCCCCTCAATATAATCTAACTTCAAAATAACAGAATTTAACTGTTTTTGCATATTTGCATTCTCGCGTTTTAACGTTTCATTTTCAGATTGCAGGTCGTTCACTTTTTTGGTCAAACCGTCAATTTTCCTGTTTATTGTACCCACTTCTTTCATGACTCCTTGGTTTTGTGTAGTCATTTGTGTAGAAAGGTCCGTTTTCATTTGGGCGAGAAAGGAAAATAACTCACGCTGCGACCCACCGTCTGGAGAACGACTCAAAAAACCTGTCCCAGACGACGACCCCGATGATACACGTCTGTCCGCAGCCTCTGCAAATGACATAGCTTGCTGCCTAGTCCTTGTTCTGGGCTCCGAAGATTTCGGAGGCCCGGGATTCAGTTCCACGTCACCACTGAGATTCACCACCAACACAAAGAACAGTATATAAATTCGCATTATTGTCAAAATACAACGCCCTGACACATAAATGCTCCTCAAAACCCTTCTTCCTTAATTTGGTTGCACGAACACACCAATTTTAAGTCTCCAAGTTTGTATATCCACACCCATTCTCAATTTGTAAATCCAAATTCTCGTCCGTGAACATAAAACGTGTGTCAATGATGTCCCCCGTATACACACGAAGCTGAAGATGATAACTGGTACATACATCTTGCAAGTAAACAGGGCATCCTTTAACCAGAATCAGATAAGTCCTACCTGTCTACTTTGCAAAAAAGAAGATGAAACCTTGGAACATCTACTCTTGCACTGTGAATCACTAGGGACCATCAGGAAACCAATATTGGGTGATATACTGAAAATTTATGAAGGTGTGGAAAAAGATAACTCATCCCATCTCCTACAGTTGATACTGGATCCCACAGTTATCTTCCCAGATGCACAAGTATCAGATCTCAAAAGCCTGGAAAGACACTCTAGGAGGCTGTGCCATGCTCTACACTTAGAAAGATTCAGACAGTTGCCTCAAACAGTAACAAAACGTAAGAGAAACAATGGCAAGAGGAAGCCGCAATGCAAACCAGCAGGAACTATGTAAATAATGTATATTTTAAGTGTAAATAGGGTGACGGAAAAGACCTGTCATTTTAAACCAACGCTAACTTAAGAAGACTTCTGCTCCGGAAGGAGGTGTGCCTTCATTGGCAGAAACTATTACAACCAGTAACCAGTAACCGTGGCGACCATAACAAGGGACACAACTCTCAGGTGCTACTATACACCTTTCCTATAAATCGATAAAGTCGCGCTCGAGTTATCTACCCAAGTAGACTGTGACGTCATCTATAGGAACATCCCATATAATATAGTACAATTGCAAGCACACACAACATGCATAAAGCAGACGTTTTGTAAAATGTGAACTGCAAAAAATACACTGAAAGACCAAATTAAAGTGCAATTGTCCTGTTGTCATGTGGCATTTTTTATTTATATATTTTTTTTATTTTTATTTTAATATCATATTGAGAATCCCGACAAGTTGGTCATGATTTTCATGACCCCTTTCGCCGACGCCGTGTTTTAACACCCCGGGTATTCAATCACATTTGTTCACTATAAAAGAGCTACATTAATTTTGGTAGGTATAAATAAGTTTCGTAAATCTGAAAAGTTCTTTCCATTTTCCCGACAGGTAAAATAGTGACAACGCATTATTACCAGGTAGATTATAGCGCTGATATTTATGGTTTCTTGTGCGATACACCGATCTAAAAGCATTATCATCCAGACAGTTTTCCGTAAGTTTGAACCCGAGGTTGAATTTAATGTTATTTTTTTTTCATCTCTTACTTATCTTATATTATTTATTTGATCGTTTCCATTTCACGGTAGGGTGTTCTTAAAGCTGACTTTTGTCTAGGTAATACACAATCACAGGTGTTTGTTTATTGCGGCAATGCGCGCGATTCGGTGATTACACAAACGAATTGCATGACAGCACACTTTGTTTTCATCTTTAGCGTGTGTCTGCTTTAATCAGCTAATCGTTGGTTTTGTATCTTTTGTAATAACGGTCTGAACATCTTCCGCGATTTTCTTTCTTTTCCTTATGTTTTGGAACCTGTACTGGTGATACATGCTCTTGATTACGGTAATTTTGGCCCGAAATTTTAGTCGGAAATCTTTTATTTTTATGTCAAATTCCCATATGCTATAAGTTATAAGGCTTATTTTCCGACAAAGAAAGAGCTAAATATAGTTGGAACAAAATAGTTGTCTTAATCTTAACCGTTGAATGTTAGTTTTGAATATACGGAAAACCGGCATTTGTTTGGTTACACAAGGAAAAACAATAGTCTATCCTAAAGATGACGTCATAGGCGTTGCAAGGGACAAAACTCGAACTGACTCTGAATTATAGGAAAGGTGTATAAGTCGGTTACAGAGCAAAATTCAATCTCGTCAGGCGAGTATTTTCTCTAAGTATACTATAATACATATTGGTACAAATGACATTTCATCCAGTTTAACAGGTGATGAAATTATTTTTGGAATGAATTTCATTTTTTGGGGTTTTATCGCCTGATGAGATTGAATCACTCACAAACTGAATAAAGCCCGAAGGGCTTTATGTTAAGTTTGTGAGTGATTCGCCGGCGTTTATACATCGATAAAAACAAAAAAAAAATGAAATTCATTTCTTATAATTCCAACTTGGGCACCTCTCCCTTAATATTTTGATGCGTACGGATAATAATACGTGTTTGATACAACCCCCAATGCGTCCAAGCAACAGCGCGTAAGAATACAAACAAACGTCAACCAATCTATATCCATGAAAATGACGAGAAATAGATAATAATCAATTTTATTAATCACAAAATTTGATAATAACTAACAAAATACTGGAAATATTCTTAACAACATTGTTTTATTTCATCAAAAACCGGGAACTATTTTCTGTCTGCTACCCGCCGTGACGATCAGCTGATCCCAAGAAACTGACACGGCAGAATCAGAATCAGAATTGTTTACTGGTGATACGTCCAAGGACAATCATTCACCAGGACCTGTGAATCAGGGAAGCTAGTCACTAGCCCTTATAAGGGAAGTAAAATCCTCTGCACCCTCAGGAGCAGAAATAAGTGAATCTTCCAGGGAATTCCAATCTCTAATAGTCTGCGGGAAGAAACTGGACTTGTAAACGTCAGTCCCAGCCAATGGGGTTTGAAATGCCAGGGAATGATGATTCCTGGTACGCCTACTTGGGGGAACAAGGTCATTTATGGGTATACTGGCTGCACTCCTCAGACCTTTGTACAGCATTATGAGTCTACTATCTTTCCTTCTCTTTTTTAGGGATTCCCACTTAAGTTTCTCCAGAATGCCAGTCATACTCCCAGTTTCATATGTGTAATTTCCCGTTACAAATCTAGCTGCCCTTTTCTGCACCTTCTCAAGTTCATCTTGAAGGAGTATACTCTGAGGGTCCCAAACTGAACTGCCATACTCCAGGACTGGACGCACCAGTCCCTTTTATGCTGACTCTTTAACATCTTGTGGACATGCTGCCAAGTTACGTCTGAGGAAGCCGAGGGTCCTATTAGCCTTTGTGCAAATATTGCTGACATGAGTGTTCCATTTCAAATCATTGGTAATGGTTATGCCGAGATACTTGATAGTTTCTACATTATTAAGGACCGTTCCCTCTAAGGTGTAAGAAGCATTGATCTTCTTGATCCGTTTCCTGGTAATTTGCATTATGTTGCATTTGACAGGTTGAAATCTCATGCCCCAACTCCTTGCCAACAACCTAAACGATCTATATCCTCCTGAAGTTTCACCGTGTCTTCAATATCTCTGATTACACGATAGCAAACACAGTCGTCAGCAAAAAGTCTTAATTCCGAGTCAATATTTTCTATTATATCGTTAATGTACAACGAGAATAACAGTGGTCCAAGCACGGTGCCCTGGGGGACACCCGACAAAACCGGGGCCCAATCCGACTTAACCCCATTTACCACCACACACTGCTGCCTGTAACAAAGAAAAGAATCTATCCATTTCAGAGTCTTCCCACCAATACCATAGACGAATAGCTTACATTTAAGTAATTTATGAGGGGGAGTGTCAAAAGCTTTCTCGAAGTCCAAGATAAAAGTGTCAACCTGACCACCCTTATCCAAGATTTTAGCCCAGTCGTTTATAACTGTGATCAATTGAGTTTCGCAACTATGTTTCTTCCGAAATGCATGTTGTCTGTCTGACAAAAGTTTATGTTCATCCAAATGCGCCATAATATTAGAGCAGACAATGTATTCGAGTAACTTGCATGGTACACAAGTTAGAGAAACCGGTCGGTAATTGCAAGCCAAAGACCTATCTCCTTTTTTGAAGAGCGGGCATATATTTGCAAGAGACCATTCCTTGGGGATTTCACCCGTGTCAATAGATTGTTGGAAGAGATGAGCAAATATTGGGCCTAATTCAGATGCTAGTTCTTTTAAGACTCTAGGATGCAATTCATCAGGTCCTAAAGCTTTTGAAACATGAATGTCCTCCACGAAAGGAGCCGAGCGATTAAGAAGGGGGACTTGGGTGTGCTCACTTTTATTAAACACATCCGAAAACTGACCGTTAAATTCATCAGCCTGTTCCAACTCTGATTCGGCAACACCACTACCATTTCTCTTCTTTAGGGACGGGATACCTTGAGTATCGTTCTTTTGACTATTAATGTACCGGTAGAAGTCTCTGGGATTAGCCTTTATGTCACCAACCAAGTTATTGACATACAAATCATGTTGCTTTTTCACATCAGCTTTAATTTCCCTTCTCAAAGATTCAAATTTTGACCTAAGTTTGCTACTGCCAGTCTTTTTGGCCTTCGCATGTGTCTTATTTCTTCTACGAATCTTTCTGCTTATCTCAGGGGTTATCCAAGGAACAGAAGAAGTTGACCTACTGGTTTTTGAGGGGATGTGCCTTTCAGCAGACTCCTGAATAAAGGAGGTTATCAAGTCAAAGTTTTCCTGAACCGAGCGATTGTCCGAGTAACCATTGAAGTACCTATGTTTAGCGAAGTCTGACACTTCTTTCCTCATTGATTCAAAGTCTCCCTTTGGTACAAAAACACTTTCCTCCGAGGTTTCTTTTCTGGGGGGACATAAATTTTCAAAGTTCCTGAGATCACATCATGATCACTAAGTTCGTCTGGGGAATGTATTTCTTGGAACTGGCCAGGAAGCGAAGTGAGAATTAAATCCAAAGTGTTTTTCTCCTGAGTCGGGAAATTCACCAGTTGTTCTAAACCATGATCATTCATGACATCAATCAATATTTGTCCCTCTGACTGACTTAACACTGATCCTGCCTTATTAAGTCGGTCTGGCCAAGCAATATCCTTAAAGTTGAAATCCCCTAGTACATGAACTGAGGGGAGCTTATTTCCCTTGTGTTTTGTCCTAATATGATCTACCTGATCACGAAACAATTGAAATTCCTCACTTGAGCCACCAGGTTGGCGATACCAACTTGCTACATAATGGGAAGTTTTGTTTGCCAAAATTTTAACCCAAACTGATTCTGAGTCGTTTTCTATTTCTGACAAGGCATGTGCGGAATGTCCTTATGAATGAAAGCATCACTCCGCCACCATGGAGGTTCTTGTCCTTCCTGAATACATTGTAGGGGAATGTTTCAGGGAACAACTCCGAAGTTGCAACTGAACTGTCAATTTTTGTTTCCTGAATAGCCATAACATTAGGTTGGTGGACATCAAGGAAAGCTAATAAATCCAATTTCTTAACCCTAATACTGTTTATGTTCAAGCTAACAAGTTTCAAACCGCCAAAAGTCTTGCCATTAAAATTTGACTCATTTGAACTATTTGGTGAAAGTCTAACATTCTTATCCTTTGACAGTGGATTAAATCGATTCTCAGTCACTAGATTCAACTGATCATCGAAGAAGGAGTCCGAGAAGTTGAAAAATTTACATTTTGGACAAATCCATGTGCACCCAGAAGTCAATACATTTTCATAATCAGCGTCCGAAATAAAAGAGCATTCATTGTGAAGCCACAGTTCACAACCATCACATTGAACTGCCTTATGACCATTGAGAACCGCACGACTGCACAGGCCGCAATCCGCCTTACAGTTTGTGCAATACCAATCACTACTGCCAGTCTCAATCGCTAACAGCTCATCATCTCCCAGATTTGAGCATTTTGCATGAAAGCGTTTTTCGCAATCAATGCATTCAATCATTTTGTCCGATGATTTGCACATTTTTTTGCACAAACCACACTTAGACCTGGGGCCTGGGTTTGTTTCGATGTCCCCAGCCAGGATAATCAAAAGAGCTAGGTTAGTGCCTTTTGATGAGGAAAAGCATCTTAACCTCTCTGAAGTTCTTCGATTTCCAAGTTTCCTTATTATAGTGAAACACTGCGAAGATCTGTCCGCAGACACTTCGCTACCAATTCTGCATTCCAAGTTTGGGTCTCGAGAGTCTGAACCTTGATTTGACCATTTCCAGACACGTTGTTCAGATGAAGATTCTGAAAAAATGTTTTCATGAACTAACAGAGTTAAGTTATTTCTTGGAATTTATTGCTGAAAAGAAACATTGAATGTGCAGTTAGAGAAGCTAGAGCTGGGTGCAAATCCAACAAGGCGATGACTCTGTGAAAACTGAGTTGAAATAGCGACTGCATCAGGAAGTGGGTGGGGTACCAACGAGGCTACATTTTCAGTGTCAGCACCATTAGTGGATTCGGCCATCAGGGCAGGTCTTTTGGGAGGAACTGAAACTGCCATATCATTATCTTGCCCACTTGCAACAGAGTCCAGCACAGAGCTAATAGTATGTTTTTGTTTGGAACTGGGCCTCCTAGAATAAGACTTAAGAGAGTCTTCTCTTTTATGGTCTGACATAAACATGATATTTCGCATCACTAAGAGCCTGAGTAGCTGTGGCCCTCAATGAATGGTCAGTGTAACGGGGAATACCAGCATTTTTACAGATGTCGGGCATGAAGCCTGAAAATATTTTGGGCTTTACCGGTGTAGCATTGTACCATAGATTGTTGGTTAAAGGATCTTTAATCGCATCACGTATGCAGTGATTAAACAAGGAAGTTGCTGTTGGATCCGTTTTACCCAAGAAAGTTTTAACAGCTTCAACAGGGCAATTTGGACCACCAGTAGCATACATGCGTTTGTCTTGCAATTCCTCCCCCTTCTGATTCATACCCCCTTGTAATTTTTTTGACGAGTTTCATGAGCGAGAGAGATGTACTCATGCCCAGATTCATCAGTGGAGAAAACAAGAGAGGACACGGATAGCTGCTGGTGGAATTCGACCCCATGGCTAACAAAAAGGATGGCTAACAAATACCAGATCCGATACCTAAGCGTGATTGGATTATTAGCATTCAGATAACTATTGATAGAACTTAGCTCTTGCTGGGCAATAACAGGGTAGTGCTGAGTTGGACGAGACAGCCCTTCTTTTAAGTTTTGCTTAAGTTTGGCATTCAACATTCCATTTGATAATTTGAACTCCTTATCCCTTACAATGTCAATGACTCTACCAATGTCTTTCAAGTGTCTGTTAATTGCTGCTCGAACGTTTTTGAAAGGGTTCTTATGATATTCTGAACTATGCTGCGGTTGCATTTTATCACTTCTGTTGGCTGGATTCTTTGGTGCTGCTTCTGCGTAGAACTTTCGAAGAAGCTGATCAAGTTGGGGGACTGTAACGGTTTGTAGGTCTACACTTCCTCCAAGTGACTCAACACACCAGGCTGGAAAAAAATGAAATTACAACAAAAGTGAGAAAATTGATTTGGCATATTTTCAGTTCGGATCATAAAATGAGCTGCGACATGACAAAACCAACAAAGTGGGATGTGCGCCCAGCCAAAACTCCGATCAGCATGGGCATCTGCTCAGCCTGTTCAGAGTGTTCTCTGTGCCCTTAAAGTGTACTTAAGAGTCTCAGCTATATCCATGCCGACAGGGTGGGCTCTGCTCAGGCTGAGCGGATGCTCAGGCTGATCTGAGATTTCACTGGCCGCGCATTGCTCTTTGTTGGTTTTGTCGTGTTTCGGCTCAAATATAGAAATTCAGCAGTTTTAATTATTGTGAAAATTAATTCATTATTACTGTTTTTATTATTACTCGAGTAAGCTTTTATTACAAACAAAAACTTAGATAAAACAAAATTTAGCTAGTATATGTTACTCCGAAAAAAATAAAAATAATAATTATAATAAAAAAAAACTAAATGTAAAATGCACATAGCTGAACTGTTTGACTTTTTTATTTAAACATATGATGCGACAAGTGAAGGGGTATAGCAAAATTTTAGTGATTAAAATCAAAGAAACATTTTAAAATTATTGGAAATTTTCTGAGGATAAATTATTGCTTATTTCCACACTCATCACATTTGAAAGCAGTGAATTACTCAGGCAATTTATTCGTTTTCGATAATGACCCCTTTAAGTCGATGCAAAATGGATTGCAAAAAACACACAGCTTCAAATCAGAGTTTGCATATTTTGACCTGTTAACATTATTTTTTTCAGATTCTTCATAAATATTGTGATTGTGGATATCAACTTCTCGAAAACTGAACATTTTGGTTTCGTTGCCTTAAAGTGTACCAAAAGTAAATGTAATGTCATAATGGTTCAATCACATTCTTCAGCGTTGGAAATAATACATTCATTTTTGCATTTCCAAGAAGTGATGAGTGTGCAGATAAGCAACTTGGTCAAAAACTTAAGTTGAATGAGCTCAACTTGCAGTGTATGCAAGAAATATCGTCTGTTAGTTACACTTCTGTAATGAGGGGTGACAGTATATGTTATACATCCTCTTAATGAGTGATCACAACATAAGTGTAGAGGAGTTTGCATGAGTGGTTGTATGAAATTTATAGAAAGAGCTTTAGAAAGTATTAATTCTATTGAGCTCACCACAAGCGTAACAAACAGTTTATCATATAACTGTTTTTAATGGGATTCCAAAATAATCCCAAAGATCTTGATCAGTCTTGTAAGACAGATTTAGATTTTTGGGATGGTTTTCGAAGGTAAAAACACTCATAACGGAAGAAAGACAGTAGTAACTCAGAAATTTCGGAATGCCTCAACAGTCGTCAGAATCTGGATTTGTATAAAATTCTCCGTAAAAATGGTGAAAGCTTGTTGAAATGACAATAATTTTTTGTTTAGACAAGATGATTTTTATGAGCTCCCATTTGAGATGGAGTTCTTCTCAGCATTAAACAGGGTTGCATTGCACACAGCCTTTCATTATCACCCTCCCATTGTCCTGATATGACTAAAATACTGTTGAAAAGTACATAGAATTGCAAGTCAATTTGTTAATTGCTTGGGAGATGTACAGGGTCCAACAGGTACTTATCTCTGACAGGCTGTTATTCATTCTAATGCAATTACGCTTGAAATGCGACGACCGATTGGGTAACGTCAAAAATTTGCGACAGTATATCCTATGATAAACTGTCGCAAACCCAACGTCATTACGTAATGCCGCTTCTCATTGGTTGACCCTTGGTTTTACGTCGCTGAAAGTGTTTGCTTTGGGTGCGAAGTGGCACACTTTTAAATGCTAAAATGTGAAAAGTGCATTAGAATGGGAATAATTGTATTTGAAATTGTCGTTTAAGGAGGTTAAACGTCGTTTTTACGGTCACAAATTGCATTTTAAGGCTCTGTTAGCGTGTTGACGTAAAACAAAATTTCCGACCATAAAACCGATGATTTACCTCCCAAAATGATAATTTTGAGTACGGTTATCCCCTTAGAGGATAACATTGTGTCATAAAAATTGTATGAATCATTTCGGCATGTAGTTGTAAGGTCAATGACTGTGTCAGCAATCCTTTTTCTATTGAAATAATGCTCATTTTGAAGGCAATAGAATCCCATAATAAAGGGTCATATGATAAACAGAATTTTACATTTGTGGTCATTGCATATGAAATTTATGATGCTTGGCAAAAGCTCATTTCATAAATTTCATACGAAATGGCCACTTGTGTAAGATCCTCTGTGTAAAATATTTTTGATTGGTGATGTGGAGGAGAATATTGGATGGTATTTGAACAAAGTGAGGAACAGTATGTACCATTGAAGACGCCAACACCCCATCTTGTGTTTCGCTTTGTTGCCTCCGAAAACTGATTTCTCTCAATATTGGTGAGATCCTCAGATGTTAATTTCTTGAACCTTGAATTAGAGAAAACTTTCTTCTCATCCAGGTCTACTTGAGGAGTCTCAGATTCCTGGTTGTTTTCAGTTACAGGACTGACTTCCACTTCTTGCTTTTGCTCTTGGCCATGGGGGGTGTCTTCATGACTTTCAATAACATTGGTTAAAATTCCCTGGAAGCCTTCTACTTCTGTTTCAAGGGCCTCCAGAAACTGACGGAGCTGTCTTGGAGAGAGCTCGCTATCTTCCGGTACAACAATTTCAAAAATGCCATATTCAATGTCAGGGGAGGCTGGCAGAGACTCCATTGTGACGAACGGCTGGTGAAAGCAGACGTATCGTTTGCTACAAGGTGATGTTTTAAGCCCTAATTTATTCAAAATTTTCATAAATGACCTGCCCGCTTATCTTTCTTCATCATTGGATCCTATTTATTTAAATGGTAAAAGGTTAGATCGTTTAATGTATGCTGATGATGTTATTTTATTATCATCCAGTGCTGCAGGCTTACAAGCTAAGCTTGACTTATTACAAGCTTTTTGTGAAGATTGGTGTCTTTCTATTAATATTGATAAAACAAAAGTGGTTATTTTTAATAAAGCTGGAAGGCTTATATTCTATTTTTAATAAGACAATATCTTGTACAACAACATACAAGTATCTTGGTATTATATTCTCTGCTTCTGGTACTTTCACACCTGCTAAAAACAACTTTATGATAAATCTGTTAAAGCACTGTATTCATTGAAACGTAATATTATCTCTCTGAACCCTAGTATTCATACAGGTTTGCACATATTTGATCATACCACTAAACCGATTTTATTATATGGAAGTGAAATTTGGGCTTGTTCCTTGTCAAAAAAAGCTTCTATTGATGATTTATTTGATTTTACAAAAATTGCTAGAAGTTTCTTTTCTGAAAACTTACATATTCATTTTTGTAAGTATATTCTTGGTGTGCATAAAAGAAATTCTAACTTTGCTTATTTTCTGAGCTTGCTCGATATCCTATTCAGATCAATATATTACTATCAGCTCTGTTATATTGGCATCGACTTGAAAATACAAATACTGAGCTTTTGTCAGATGCATTTGCTTGCTCAAAAACATTACATGAAAATGGTTTTCACTCTTGGTTTTCTTCCATCCGCAGTATTTTTAGTTTACTTGATGTTCCTTATGCTAGTTCTCAGTTAAATAACTTAAATGTTAGCAACTTCAAAAAGTCTATGAGAAGGATTGTTTTAATTAAATACAGAATTTTGGGCACAATTTAGACTTAATAACATTGATGGTAATTTAAGAACATATTTTTCCTTTAAAGATCATTTTCAAGCTGAACAATATCTTTCTGTTATTAGGAATTTTGATAAAAGAATAAGTTCACATAAGCTTAAAATTGAAACAGGTAGATTTTCTAGACCTTTAACTCCTTTGGAAAATAGAGTATGTGATCACTGTTTAACAGTTATTGAAAATGAACTTCATTTTTTAATTGAGTGCCCTAGGTATTCTCACATTCGGAATAACCTTTTTCCAAATGTTCAAAAACAGTGCAAAAACTTCCTGTTGCTTAATAGTAAATTAAAGTTCAACTGGTTATTAACAAACAGTGATGATATGGTAATTTTAGAGCTTGCCAATTTTGTATTTGAATGTTTTGAAATTCATAGTACATAATGTTATCATATAACATGATTGAGATCATATAATGGGGTGTCATTTTAAGCTATGTAAATGTACATGTATACTGTATCACTACTATTCACTAGTCCTCTCACCACTTGCTCTATGCATATGTGAGTGTGTTTTTTTCTTTTTCTTTTTTCTTATAATTACATGACTTGTTTAATTACTTGAATCATTGTAAGGAGGTTTTCCTCCTTTAAGTGTCTGTCCTCTATGGGCCCTTAATTGGAATAAATCATTTGTTTGTTTGTTTGTTTGCTGCAAAACTTGCGGTTTTTATGTTAAAATGGGTAAAATAAAATAAAGAACAACAACTGACGTTTGGTTATGTTTTTATTTTTCTGGTTGCAATTTTACGGATAAAAATGTGCTAGGAGTATTTTTAATTATTTTTTGTAAAGTACATATTTATCTCGAAATTGTGTCCTGGGGTCGGCCATATTGTTTACCCTAGAAACCGAAAGTTGGAAAGTAGTTCGGTTCGGGGGGTTTATCGAAGTATAAACGTCGTTTTCTGTTCGCTTAGAACCAATCAAATTTCGTTAAGGAAGCATCAGGATAATGAGTTGGAATTATTAGTTTATATGAAAATCAGAATACTTTCACCAGAAGCCGTTCAGGCACTAAAATTATATCTTCTATAATTCCTCGCCCTTGCGATCTACCTTCTGAAAACGCAGAATCTCGTTTAAAATATGTTAACAGACAACTTGAATCATTGTGCCTTCGCCGTAAGGTTCAATGTTTGAAGACTTATAGAATTGTCTTGAAGTTTGGGAAGCCAATACGTTCTTTATTTGCTGTAAAGGATAGTGGACTACATCTGAATTTAGAGGGATCACGTCGTCTCCGTCAATTTTTCATCAATACTATAACTCATTTATCTTAAGAATGGTTTTGTACTTCGTTGCTGCCAAAATTTTCCCTTTCTATTTCAGGCTGTTCCCGTCAAGCTACACATAGACGTAATTAATCTGTGGCAGTGGGTGGATTCACGGTTCAAATGCAACGTTCCGGGTTCATTTTGAAGGTTTCATGGGGGGGGGGGGGGTATTTAACACCCTGGTTTCCTTCTACATGCAGCCTGTATTGGAAAGTGAAAATTTTGGAACTACAGTTTCAATTCATGGTTTGACAGGATTATTCTCTTTTGTATTTTTCTGTTTCATTATATTCAAGTGCCATACGTAGAAAATTATCTATGTAGTTATAATTTGAAGTGCGCGTGAACACACGAAGATTGTGTCTGATTTATTTTCATACAGATAATTATTTATTAAAAAGGTTCGTGAACGCACTAAGAGCTGTATTATTTCGACAGTTATATTTTCTGAACCATTGACTCAGCTGACGTAGTTGGAGCTATTAACTCAGTCGACAGTCGATGAAGGATGATGTATGGTTATCGAGCTATTGACTCAATCTACAGTTGCTGATACATTTCTTTGTTACGCTATTGATTTATTTCGTTATTAATTGTATTAATTTGCATTGTGTAATTAGGCACTTTATTTTTGCTTATCTCTCCGGTTAGCTTATACAGAATTATATGACTCCTAAGAAAGATCATGTACTTAAGTCAAGTACTCATGTTGATTTGCGCTGACGCATGTGCTAACAGGAATATGCAATGTGTTTTTCTTTCTGCAGCTTCTATCACTAATATTTTACAAGTGGAAATAAGAAACAAAATACATGTTTATTTAGAATAATTCTTTCCGCTTAATTTTCGCACGTTCCTTATTTCGCAATATTACTCATTTACATATTTTTTCTATCAAACGGCAATTTCTCTTAAGTCATTGACTGGTCAAATGTTGACGAGATTAATGATTTAGCTCGTCATTTGGTTGGCGAAAATTTGCGAAAATAGGACTATTGCGAACTTTTAGCGATTTGCAAGGTTAAGAATTTGTTTCCCTACTTTTTCTGTCATCTTTTCTTTGTCTTGGCGGACCTTTCGGTTTGGCGGCCTAGGTTATATACCAGGTTAATTTGTTTAACTTTTCATGTGTATCATTAGGTCGCTAAATGTTTGATTTTATGTGTATCCGCCAATACAATTAAATATTGTTTTAACATTATGTTGTTTTCTGTGTTAGTAAGCTTCAGCATAATTTAGCATTTATGAATCTATTCATAAAGTTTAATTATGTTAAACCTTACGTCACTCTGTGTTCCGCTTCGCGCTTCGGTAAATAGAACTGTTTTTTCATTGGTTCTCCGTTCGCGTCTTTTATCAGAAAGGCACCAGGATAATCACTCTTTCGACAGACTCAGTCAAGGCAACAGCGAAATTTCTTATTCGCAAGCAAGTTCTTTTTCGCTCCCTCCCGAACCCATTTATGCTTAGTTTTGTTTTTGTATATATGAAACATGCGGCCTAGGTTATATACCAGGTTAATTTGTTTAACTTTTCATGTGTATCATTAGGTCGCTAAATGTTTGATTTTATGTGTATCCGCCAATACAATTAAATTTATTTTGGATTCAAAACGCTTCTGATAGCATATTTTCTTAGCTTATGGCAAGCAGCTGGTACTTATGTAAGTAATGGTAGTCAGAGTGCTTGATGTGACTGTCGCTGCGATTCTGCGCCCCCTCTCTCATCCTCGGTTGCATAGTTTGTAAAGTTGAATCTTTTCTATTTTTATGCTCCTTTTCTACACTGTCTTCTTTTTTTCCTTCTTATCCGGACACTTTTCCCTATCATTTGGTTTCAATATTAATCACTGGTTTTTGTAAACGATATTACATAATTATGTATTTAAATGTAAATTTTGTTTAACTTATTTTGTCAAGCTATCGCCATGATATTTGCATGTTAGATATAGTTAAGGAGAGGAACTTTATAAGTACTTGTGCTTTCGTTCCAATCCTATTATTTATATTGTTACAACGTATATATGTATTGAAAAATTTGAATAAAATATGTTTAAACCAATACAATTAAATATTGTTTTATTATTATGTTGTTTTCTGTGTTAGTAAGTTTCAGCATAATTTGCCTGCTGGGATATTAGTATGCACTTTTACCAGATACGTTTATGTTGAGTTCTGTTTCCCAATATTTTACCAGCGGATCGAAATTACCAAACATGATACCGTATTAATCCTAATAAATGCCCCTACAGTAATAATCACAGCAAAAACACGCATCTATAAGCCATTTAAGCTCGTGCTTAAAAGTGCTTTGTGACATGGCTTATTTAGATATTTACGCAGCTGCTTAAAACTGCTGTACTTTTACGCACATTTAAGAAGCAACTTATGATTACAAATAAGGTATGTCACTAAGTTTTTACGCATGTGCGTAAAGATGTTTTAAAGTGCCATGGTTTTAAGCATTTTTAAGGGAATCCTTATAATCTTCTATAAGGTATGTCACTAACTTGTTACGCTGGTGCGTAAAAATGCGACATGAAAATATAACAGCCTTTTCTGCAGATTTAAGTGCCTACTGATAACATTATTTACGGTATGCCATAAGGGTTCTTACATAAGTTGGACTATTTTATGTAAAAAAAAAGTAAAAAAAAAAAATTATGTAAAAAAAAAAAAGTAAAAAAAAAAAAAAAAAGTATTGTTAAGTAATTCAAATACAAACCAATAAGTTGTTCTACGGTGCAACGTTAAGTATATGTATGCATAGGTACTGTACGACCAATTATGTGCACCATGATATTTTAAAAGGCATTTATGTATTTTTTTTCGGTAATATGTATTAAAAGAAAAAAATATCTTAATTGCAAAACGACAGATATATAATTAAGCCTTCAACTGCTAACAAAGCGGTAGACAAAATTTACGCCCGAAAATTTTCAAAAATAAAGAAATAGATAAGTAAATAAAAATAAAAAAAAGTTAAGGCCAAGCTATATCATACTTAGATTTCAAAGTGTAGAGGGCAGACAGTGCAGATCCGGATGAGGTGGCTTATTACAAACCATCTCATCTGGATATACGCTGTATAAGTTCCACTGTTTTTGTTTTTGGTGATTTTAAGGGTAAAACGCTTCAAAAAATCAAAAATATTAACGTTTTCTACACATGCATAGTGTGTGAATATTTGCGACCAGATATTGTGTGTAATAAATCCGTTTTGTGAATGACCGCCACCAAGAGTCATTAGGATCAAAGAAAATAAAAATTGGTGCTAATTAGCCAGCTGCATAATTAATTATCATGCATAGCCGCGTATGCACATGTAATTAATGTTTGTTCAGATCAACAGATGAACGTCTGTTCAGTTCAACCTCTCAGTTTGTGGTAAAAATCACTAGTCATCATAAAAAAACATTAAATACTTTAATACATTATAAAATTCCTTTTTTTTCAATGAATAGAATATTCAGTGCTAGTTGGAAAAGGTTTGAGTTCCTCGTCAACATGGAACATAATGCAAGATAGAAAATCTGCTCAAAAAAAACAGAAACATCTCGGTTGAAAGCTTGTCTTTGTTTACCGAACTCTTACAATTTTGGACTCACAACAATTGATTTGAAACTGATCATAAAATCTTTCCTTTCATTTCTGGTAAAAAAATAGGGCACTTGAACGACGGAATAACTAAACTACTTATCGATGTCGTGTTCAAAATATCCGACCTCGAAAATGTCAGTTTAAGAAATAGATCAGCTCTAGCAGTGAATTGTTGAGTAATAATTCACTGTTTGTCGGTCAGTTGTAAGTAGATATATCACTAGCGCGTAATAATTCACTGTTTGGAGGTCAGGTAGACCATATCACTAGCGCGTAGCGCGAGTGATATATCTACTTACAACTGATCAACAAACAGTGTATTATTACTCAACAATTCAATGCTGGAGCTGAACTATTTCGATTCTAACACTCAAAAACGTTAAAAAGCTATTCTTTTCATTCAAACTCTCCCAACCTTCCTGCCAGCGCGTTCATGCTCCCGCCAATCTAAAACAAATGTACGTTATTTATGTCGATTTTAGAAAGAAAAAGAGATGTTTCACCGTCTAACGTCTCTAGACGTCACAAAATTACGTCAGTAGTTGCAGTGACGTCAGCAATTAGACTCACGCGCTCTGAAACAGTGGATTGTCGCAGAATAAAACAAGGTAACTTTCCATTGCTTCTATAGGCGCGCTGTATAAGATTTTTTCTTTATTTTGCTCCCGACGTTATTATGGTGTTCTATGGAAAACTCACTTCTTTGCGTGCCCCTCTGAAAAAACGCATTTGTTTCTTCACAAACTAACACTGTATGACCCACTGAGAGCGGTTTGCGTTAAAGCTGTTAAAATAGTAGATTCCCGACTTGAATTTCGAGCAAAAGTACACAAAATGATCGTTGTTTTTTTTTCTTTTGTCTCTTTAGATTGCAACGTTAAGATCGCGCAAGGTGACGTTAACGTTACTAAACTTTTCTCGCCAGGTATCAACTAACGCTTTTCGTATGCTACGTTATTGCTATGAGGCTATAACGACGTAGTATGATGTATTATTTTAAAAGTTTCCCTTGTAATGAATATTCAGTGACTGACAAGACGATTTCTGTGCTTATCCTGGAATTACTATAATAATGAATCTTGGATTCGAACTGTCAAATGACACTCATATTTATTAATACTTACACTATGGTAAGCCATTAGAACGTAATGTGGTTTATACTACAATATTTACATTCTTGGTGTATTTACTGAAAAGCTCTATAGTGAACCATTGGAACGTAATGTAGTTTACATTCCAATAATTACATTGAGACACGCGACGTCAATGACGTCAAAATAAACAATGGCTATCTACGACCTGATTGGACGTCAGCAACGTCATGACGTCATGCATGCCGTTCTGCTGTTAGCGCAAAAAACTGCGTGTACATGTTTTACCGCTTCAATTTTAGCGCTTATATAAGATTTTTCATTAAAGATTTGATTGAAAAGAATGTAAATATAAGCAATGAACTTAATTTTTCTGATGTTTATCGAAGTGTAAACTACATTGGGTCACTAGCAAAGTTTACATGAACCCCTTCGGGGTTCATTCACTTTGCACGTGACCCAATGTAGTTTACACTTCGATAAACATCAGAAAAATGAAATTCATTCCTTAAATAACTTCATCGGTCACGCGACGTTACACGGCTTTAAGTGACGTCAAAATAAACCATGGTTCTCCAATATGATTTGACGTAGGCGACGTTATGACGTCGTTGTTACGCATTTGACGCTGTTCCGCTTTTACTAGAAAAACTGTGTATATTTTTTATGCTTCAACTGTAACCCTGTAACCCCTTACGCATTGTGGTAAAATAATAGATAGAAAAGAATGTTAATATAAGCAATGAACTGAACTGTTCTGGCGTTTATCGAAGTAGGCCTATAAACTACATATGATAGCTAGCAAAGTTTACATTAATCCCTTCGGGGTTCGCTTACTTTGCATGCGACCCAATGCAGTTTATACTTCGATAAACAATCAGAAAAATGAAATTCATTCATTAAATACCCTCTCACAAATTTCACCATTTGCAGAATCTTTCTTCAAAAATAGGTCGTGTTTGCCCGTTAAACTTGGGTGAAACGACTCTGTGATATAAGATAATAAAGAAAGAGGGAGTCGTGAAAAAAAGGAAGAAAAAGTAAAAACGCCTCGTTGTTCTTAGCCTATTTACAATCAGGACAGAACGTTGAATTATCATATCAACGTCGATACAAGGTCCTGACGACAATGCATCGACCGCGATAGGCCTACGGCTGCCTGGTGTTGTTAAAACGCTAGGGTGTGTCTAAGAACTTTTAATATTAATATAACTGAAATGTGGCTTTACTTTTGCTATGCAGTGGCATAATGACACTTTCTCTGACTGCTACCGAGTAAACTCAAAAGTTTCGAACAAAATTATGTGGTCAAAGGGTAGACCCTGATCTAACTGCTCAGTGTACGGTTCTGGATTAAATTTTACGACGCCATTTTGCCGTATGAAATTTTCAGTTTCTTCTCTACGGAGCTTTCTATTTTCTTTAAATTTCAGCCGGAACTCGGCCGACTTGCATTTTGTAAACTGACCATACAGTGGTCTACTCAAAGAAGCAGCTAACGTTGACGCAATCTTGTTTTTCTCAAACGGAACGTTTACGGTCCTTACGGTAATGTAGCGACAGAAAGTGCTGCATAGCGGCGCTGAATTACTCCCACCTAACCTAAAGTTACTGATTTTTCTTTTCCATTTCTAAGCATGTGTAAAGCAATTATTTTGAAGACGCTCATGCTGTATTTTAAGTCTTTCACAGGCGAGTTAAAAAAGTGGCACGTACATGTAGGTGTAATTCGCACTATTGAGCGCTGTCGCGTATACAAATACATATTTCAATCCAGCCTACGTAATCGCTTAGACTGTTCATTGTTCATGCAAATAGGAAAGAGAGAAAAGATTCTGGTCAGGCTGACAAGGCTGATCCGAATTAATACTGTAAGCATACGCCAAGATTGTTCGTTTTCAGACGAAGCAAATCAATGAAACCTCTGACCAGACTTTTTGGATAGGCTTTGTTCTTGTGGTAGCTTTTCGTCCACGGTAAATAGCTTTGGTCATGTCGGAACGGTCAGTTTACCTAACCACACTATTCCTGGGCAGGCTTTGACCTCCGAAGCGACTAACCAGTACAAACGGTGCACATACTTTCGCCAGTAACTGACAACTGCCCTTCTTAAATCAGCATAAGGAGTAGATAGTGAGTGGCCGGACCGAGTATCGAACCCGGAACCTCTGGATTTTGAGGTTTTAGATTGGCAAACTGATCTGCCTTTTATTGGTTATATGTTGACACTTTGCCTAACAAAGTGACATAGCTCCAGTTGCAAGGACTTCTGAGAGTGTTACTAGCACCAGAGCTAGTAAGTCTCATTCTCATTATTTTATGCATCTTACACTTTGTAGTCTAGGGGTGGAGCGGGTCAGGGACCTCGAGGACATATTGGTACGCCGTGGCCTCGTATCGCCAAACCCATCCACTTCATATACTTTGGCGCAGAAAACTATTACCCATTCATATACCTTACTTCATAAAATACTGACCTATTCATATACTGCCCTTCGAGTTTTCATGCATATTCATATACTCTGAATGAGGTTCTCAGTAATTAACTATAACATTTCTTCATAGAGAATAATTTCATGTCCTTAAAACCCAGTCTAACAAAATCAGTTTTGAAAAGGTACAAATGAAAAAAAATTGATTCATTAAAATGACCATGTGAGTATTTTAGAAAGAATTTTCCTCAGTTTAATCTACAAGAAAGCTTCTTTAAGAAGATGACATTCATTTAAGAAATAAAGGTCATTTTTTGGATGTTCATGGAAGTATGAACGCAATGGGTTACGTTCGAAGTGAGGTCCGAAGGCAGCCGTATCAAGAAAAACAGGTTAGACATATACCTTTTGCTTCAAAAATGGGGGTCAATCAAATACAAAAAGAGGCTATTCGGGCCGCATATCTCTATTGTACCATATATAGGAATTTACCCCCGCCCCCTCTCCCCCTTCGCGCCAAGCTCCCAAACCTGAGGGAATAGTGTGCGGTATGTGAGTGAATGAGAAACGCTGTTATTGCTTTGATGTTTGTAAAGAGATCACGTTAGTACAGGTCGTTGAGCACTTCATTTTCGAAGCAAGATACTGATGGCAATGGTACGCAGTACGTAACAAAAGCTCAGCAAGAAAATACGTGTACGTTTTTAACCACTCACCTTCGTTGCTGAGCTGTATAAAATTAGCACGGTAGCACGGTAGGTGTCATTCCATTATCTTTGTATGTTATTCACTCCTAATTAATATATTGGGGCGGACTCGAAACCATACCGAATGCGTCTGTGTTCAATTAGTATGACGAATGACTAAGAGCAGGGCCACTAGGTTATGTATATTTTGAAGAAGAAAAAACGTGATGAAACGATTTTATGTTTTATTAGATGTATCTTTCATATTTTTCATGTTTCTTAGGCGAAAAGGCCTGTATCCGCCGTATCTGTCATCACAACACTAAAACTTTGATCACGGTTTTTTCTTACCAGTCATGTTTCAAGACAGATTACAATCAACTGAGGAGTTAGACTATAAAACATTTGCAAGCATCATAGACCCAGATCAACCTACTTATCTTCGAATTCTGATTAGGCACTTTGCTCAGTGTTCAATTACTTCAGTATACAGATTTCTTTTGATGATGTTCTAATGTTGCTTTTAAGGAGTTTCAAATTAAATTGATGAAAATTTTCAGCGAATCCGCAGTATTTAGCGTCTTCAAATCTTTCTTTGAGTCAATTATAGAAATAGATGGATGGATGACAAGTTGCGATTTAACGTCCTTTTCAACAGTATTTCAGTCATATCAGGACGTTGGGCGGATGATAATGAAAGGCTGTGTGCAATGGAACCCCGTTTACGATGGAAAGAACTCCGCCTTTCTGACATTAAAGTCTTGGGATAGAAGAGATCGTTCGGAATTGTGTACTTAGCCAGATGCCACTGAAAATTACAATGTCGGAGCTGTGTTGTACCAAATATGAGTACCGTCGGAACTCGGCGCAAGGTGTGTGCACTGGATAACTTTCAGTGCCGGGGTGTCCTACTAATTTGGATGATAGAAGGGCGAGGGCCTGCTATGCTTGCAGTAGCTGCAGGGGGAGCGGGGATGGGGGTTGTCTGGTCATTTTTCCTCTTCCCTATCGTATCTCTTTTCTTTCTCCCTTTCTCTGGGAGGCGGCTGCTATAGTTCCATGATATATGGTATTTAGGAGACAGTGCTTTTAAGCGCTTGATACCCCACTAGAATTAGTCCCTTTAGAACGTTAGTGGCGGGGTAAGTGTCGGGGTAAGTGTCGGAGTATTACGTTTTCCCGTTGGCTGTCCGTATGTCTGTCCGTCCGTCCTTCGGAACTGAATTTTAGTCTCAGTGGCGGATAAAGGGTGAAAGGCTCGAAAATACCGTCAAACATGTAGGTAACACTGAATCTTTGCTGTCTCTGTAATCTAGGATCACCAAGTCCACCCAGCAGGCACGTGACGTTAAAATGACGTCGTACTGACGTCGATGTGACGTAATGGCGTCACATCGATGTCAGTACGACGTCGTATTGACGTCATGTGCCTATTGGGCAGGAGCGGCTCTTTTCGAAAGAAAACCGATCATGTTCCGAATACAGCTTCTCTTCAGCATGATAGCTCTGTTTGTACGAACTCTATTTGTAGGCTCCCTTCTTCTAACGGAGTGGCTGTATTCGAAAGTAGCTATATTCGGTACAACATAGCAATCACTTCCCTCTACTGCTATAGAATCACGCGATTTGTGGAATGCAGAACAGTGTCTACCCTGATCTTTAAAGTCTCCATACTCCTATCTGTTGTAAAAATGACTAAACTCAAATCATTGTAAAAATTGGTTCAACCTTCGCGATTAATGATGAAATGTGGATAGATGTGCATACATTCAGTCATTTAACTGGCAAACATTAGAGAAAACAAGTTTTTTTGGAAAAAACAAAAACTATCAATCGCGCCACAAAATGCAATTTCCTGTTCTGGTTTCCCGTGTAGCAATGCTATATAAACATTTGCGGGATAGTGATTGGGGCTCCCCGCCTGTACGTTGTATTTTTACCATTTTATTCAATCTTATAAAATCGAAAGTAGCAAACTAAAATGACCCATATAAGTTTTCAAACCCTTTCTTTGAAACCCAATGATGTTTTAAAGCTGGCTAATTACGGTAATTTACAATGAGAAGCTTGCTGCGATACCTCATGATAAAACTTTTCATGCTGATGGAGAATGGGGCCTGAAAGAGATCACTGAAAATTAAAATGTCGGAGCTGTTATATCGGTTTACACGCAGCAGAATACTAGCAAAGCTTTGCAGTTTCTTCTTACGGTGCGGTTCGCTTTGACACCGCTACGGCCGCGCTGAGTCTGGCCGTGCCAAGTTGGTCTATGTAGGTTGGTACTACTTGAACTCATTATAACTATACAATCAGTTGCAAAATCTTCGCATTTTCAGGGTTTGTTGGGATCTAGTCCCATGAAGAAACGAAACTGCTCTGGTTGCCATTTAAAGTATTTTATGACGGTAGCCCATCTTTTTAGACTTATGTTATCAATTTCTTTGCTATAGACCGATAACTGATGATTCCCTGTGTTAAACGAAGTACATGTACAGACTCAGTCTCTAACGAACGTTTTTTTTTCTTTCTTTTTTCTATCAAAACGGGTTCCTATCTCTCTCTCTATCTCTCTCCCTCTCTGGCTTTAAGTATAATATTGTAATTATCTAAATTAAATGAAGTACACACTAATTAGTTCTGAATAGTAAGATCCCTTGGAAGCAAGGAATACATCAAAGAACAGAAAATAGCAGACTAAGTTTAATTAAGTCTCTAACAAACGTTTTTAAACCGGAGTTTCTCTCTCTCTCTCTCCTTCTCTCTCTCTCTCTCTCTCTCTCTCTCTCTCTCTGGCTTTACCTGTAATGTTTTAATATTAAACTACGTAAATGATAAATGAAATATACACATTTATTTGTTACTACCCATATCTTTGCATTGCACAGCTTAAGTCTTTTACAGGTGATGTAAAACAAATAATTAAGAAACAAAAATAGTACTTAAGAGGTTTAAAGTTATTACTCCCATGGAAGTCTATCAAACCAAAGTCAAGCGCAAGCACAGTTCAAAATTGCAAATTACATAAGTTTTATCCTCATTTCCATGAACTTAACATGGAGATCCTTCCAGGGCTTTACTGAAAAATGTGAGTTAACACATATTTGTAGGAGGACAAAGGATCGTACATACTGTATTTCAGACGTGTGTGTGGTTATGAGCGGGAAAGGAAAGGGGCAAGAGCGCCGCAACATTTTAAAAGACACTTAAACTGTTTACAGCATTCATATTTGGAAAAAAAACATATATTTGAGGGTTTGCTTTTATTCCATAGCTTTGACAACCCAAAATGAATGAATAAACTCGTTATATGATAATTTAAATTCGGAAAAGTTGTTTGCACTTTTGCAGTTTTATTATAAATTATAGTTATGCCGGGCCGCGTAGCGCAATCGATAAGGCACCTGGCTCATAAGTCAGAGGTCCTGGGTTCGATACCCGGTCTGGTCACATACTTTCGTTTCTCCTTCCGCTGATTCAAGAAGGGCAGTTGTCAGCTACTTGTGAAAGTATGTGCACTTAATACTGGTTAACCACTTCGGAGGTCTGGAATAGTGTGGTTAGGTTAACTGACCGTCCAGACATGACCATAGCTGTTTACCGTGGACGTTAAGCAACAAATCAATCAATCAATCAATATATGCGCGGTCATACACTTAAAATATCTCTCTCTCTCTCTCTCTCTCTCCATTTTCTTCTATAGATTACCTTGGCCTCATAATAAATATTTTACATGTGCATTAATTGGATTATATGCTAATCTGCAATTTACGATATGCCACCTTAGTAAATATCTTACAAATGTTGTATAAATTATGCAAATATCCATATGTCGACTGTGTAGTGAGGTAATTAGCAAACTGCATTATCTCTCAAATACGGCGGGAAAATTGACACCATCATTTCTACGCTAGCAACGAGAGATAAAGGATGTACTAAGCGCGGACATAAGTTGTATTTTGTACAAATATTTCTTACGACAGACGTAGACAATTACAAAGGTCGGACATTACGTAAAGATGTGATATGTAATGATAACTTGAGCTGAAGTATTAAAATACAATTATATGTTGCTGTTTTTTGTTGTCGATATAACTGAAGATTATGTATACCCATGAAATGTCTTCTAGATCTAGAAACTTACTCCTTATTTGACATCTGCTAACCAGCGAAAGAAGGAAGAAATGCAAAGCTAGCGATTCTAAGTCGTATGTTGTTTATAAGCTATTATAAGCAATGACTTATAATTGCTAAAAAACTAATAAAAAAAGAAAGAAAAATAAATTATAAGCAACAATTACCATCATATATGTTGCAATTATTACTAGCTTAAAGGTGCTTACAGATGGTTCCCCTTAAGCTTTTAAGGGATCCTTAAAAAAGCTTAAAAGAGGAAATATCAAGCAGTGATAAGCTGCGTATTTTGCCGCTTATTGGTCAGATTTAAAGACCTTTAAGCAGGTGCTTAAAATCACTAAAAAGGTATGTCACTAAGCTGTTACAAACCTGCTTAAATGCGACTTAAAACTGCTTCTTCAGCAGTTTTACGCTGCTTATTTATATTTTTACGTCACGTTTAATGTACATTTACGCAGACTTATAGGTGCTTATAGATGCACGTTTCCCCTGTGAATCGACCCACTTGCCTCTTTTCCGTAAATAATGTTATTTTAACTTGCACGGATTTCTGTTCGCTTCTCTGGATGAGGTAGCTCTTTGACATGGGGTAAACTCTTAAAGGAAAGAACTTGCTCCTCTTAGAATTTGTTCCTCTCTAGGAGCAAATTCTTTCCTTTAAGTGTTGACCACTATTGAGAAGGAGGCAAAAACAGTAGAATTTCTTCCTCTGAAAGTATATCCATAACCTTTATTCTGCTTATCAGAGTTTTTTTGCCGTAGCTGATTTACTACATAACGCCCTCTTTCGCAAAATGCAACGCCCCGGGGCGGTTTTTAAGATTCACACGGTATTTTATTGGCACCTTCATAATGATTTCATTAAGTTTTGTTCAAGAGACAAAAATGAACGAGTCCTATTACATTTTTGCAAACAGACCTTCTCGCGGGGAAATTGGGAAAGTTTTATTTGGATTTTCGGCAGCTATTCATAGCTTTGTCTGCTATGCACTGTAAAAAACATATCTGTAGATTTTACGGTAGAATAACTGGAAACCAGTTGCCAGTCCTTTTCCCGTTATTTTACGGGCTATTGCCTGTAAGACACTGTTGGAAATCACGAAATGGAAGTTTTATGTTAACTTGGCGCACTCGTAAATAACTTTGTTTTTTTTGAAGGGCTATCTAACCAAAACGACATCTGCTCTTTTCTGTCCCACTCTGCTTGATGATTCCTGCAATTTTTACGGGCGCCCGTAAAAATAACGGTAAAAGGACAGGCAGCTGGTTGCCAGTTATTTTACCGTATAATCTACCGTATATTTTTGCACTGTGCGGTGTGTCCAAAACTGGATAATACCCATAAATCCTTGCGCCGAATACAAGAGGTCATAACGAACGATCGTTTACCTCTCACGAGAATGTCTAATCATGGTAGGGTCGTGTCTGGTAACTTCGGACAGCGGGTAAATTCGAACATATCATTACAAACCGTGAAAATCCAGATGAGACGGCTCATAACAAGCCGTCTCATCAGGATTTTCACTGTTTACCTAATTATGTTTGTGTTAATTCCAAACAAAAGACATACAAAAGGAAACAATGTCACTGTCCGAATTTCCTCGCTGTCCGAAGTTACCCGACTCGACCCTACCCAGCATGTCTTTAAACACTGATTTTTGTCTGTTGTGACTCAAATAATTTTCCATGATTCAGGAAAATGAAGAGTATTCGTTTCCTGGTCTGTACTGGTATTTCACCTGATCTAGAAGGCTGTAATAAGTAACGTCAATCGTAGCATTTGTTAAATACTGTTCCCATGTCCTTTCATTTATGCCCCAGTCACACACACACATTACGGACTGGGCGGATGGTTGTGGATAAAAATCCACAATAATCCGCAGAATTTGTGGGCGTGGCCTATTTTCTTGATTAATTTACGGATACAGTTACCTATAGATGCGTATGATTAAGGATAAATGCGGATGTCTGCGGTCAGATATTTTACCTTTGAATCAATACGATGAGAGATGATACATATGTATACGTACTACTTACCATCCATTACCTTCTGTTACTTCTAGATGCGGAAAGATGTTGTTGATGCTACGGATGGCCCGTTCGTATATGTCCGGTTTTATTCGTAATAGTCCGTATCGCATCTGCGGATAGCCCATCCGTATCTCTCCGGTGTTATTCGTAAAGGTCCGTATCGCATCCGCAGAGTCTGTAACTGTCCGTATTGTATCCGTAAGGTCCGCAGGATCCGATTCCAAATTTTGAAAATTTTCAAAATTCAGGCGCGGACGAGTAAACCGTATTGATCTGTAACAAAAGGTAATTGAAGGCATTCTTTCGCATTTATCCATATATAATCCGTATCTAATCCGTATCTTATCCGTATCTTATCCATATATAAACCTATCATTCCGCAGCCCAACCCCAAGTTGTGGACTGATACGGTTTCGCGCAGATTGTTACCTTCAATTACGGTTAGTTGCGGGTCTCGTTCAGAGTTTTTTTTACGGACTTTTACCTTCAGATACGTTTCTACACGGATAACTTACACTTCAATACTGATAGATACGTATTGGTGAGGATACTTGCGAACAGCTAATCTGACTGGGGCATTAATCCATAACAATACGCAGAACGAGACCCGTAACTAACCGTAACAATCCGCATGAAACCGTATTTGTCCACAAATTTTGGGTGGACCGCGGAACGATAGGTCGAGATACGGATTAGATACAGATTAGATGCGGATAAATTCCTTCAGTTACGGATCATTATGGTTAACTCGTCTGCGCCTGAATATTTAAACTTTTCAAAATGTGGTGGTATATCCTGCGGACCTTGCGGATACCATACGGATACGATACGGATTCGATATTGAGAGAGGCCACGCCCACAAATTGTGTGGATTTAAAGTCCGCAACTATCCGCCCAATCCGTTATGTGTGTGTGTGACTGGGGCATTAGCCAGTACTCCAAACATTCCAATCCCAGAGGTTCAAAGCCTGCACTGAACTTATTTGCAAATAATCCTATGTCGTTTACAACTTTGTGGATGTCGCCAATGCCAAGAATACAGATGCCCCGTTGGAAGAATCCGTAGCACTGTCTGGTATATACTCCAGCGCCTTTTCTCCAGTTTTTATATCTCAAGAAAAATGGTTTCTTCGGGTATTCATCAGCTTCGCCTATAAAAGGAACAACTTGTAAGTCATCCTAAAATATCCCTCAATAGTTATTTCTCATATATTAATATACTAGTAGCCAAGGACCTGAAAATAAGAAAATACACGCTAGCTTATCACCAGCGTTCCAAACCACGTCTAATGTAAACAGTATGCGTTCCTTTATTAATTCTAAGGTAAAATCACAGATGGTGGGAAATTCAGCATGTGCGATTTTATTTGTTGGACCAGTATGTCGCATGCTAAAGTTGTCGTTCTGTTGGCCAGTTCAGGTGGCCGAGTGGTATTCTGAGTGTGGCTATGAACTACCGATTCGAGCATATAAGTGATATTTCAAGTTTGGCATTTTTCAGTAAACTTCGTTGATTTTTTCAGAAGTAATTAAGCGTGACACGGATTAGGAAAATGCTCTAACAAAAAAAAAAAAATAAAAAGAAAATAAACAACAACTACAACGAAAAAAAAAATTTAGGTTAACCTATTTCTGAATAGTGAATTCGTAGATCCGTAGATTTTACAGTAGAATAACTGCACTGTAAAGAAAATTATGTAGATTTTACGGTAGAATAACTGGAAACCAGCTGCCAGTCCTTTTCCCATTATTATTACGGGCGTTTGCCTGTAAGGCATTGGTGGAACTCACGAAACTGAAGTATTATGTTAACTGGCCGCACTCGAAAATAACTTTGTATTGTTGAAGGGCTATCTGGCCAAAACGACACCTGCTCTATTCAGTCCAACTCTGCTTGATGATTCCTGCAATTTTTTTACGGGCACCCGTAAAAATAACGGTAAAAGGACTGGCAGCTGGTTGCCAGTTATCTGAATCTACGGATTTTTTTTTACAGTGTGGCAACTAGCTGCCAATCCATTTCTCGTTATTTTACGGGCGTTTGCCTGTAGAACATTGCTGAAAGTACGATATGGCAGTGTTATGTTTGCTGGCCGCACTCGAAAATACCTTTATAGTGATGAAGGGCAATATGACCGAAACAACACCTGTTCTATTCTATCCTGCTCTGCTTAATAATTCCTGCAAATTTTTACGGGCGCCCGTAAAAATAACGGGAAATGGACTGGCAGCTGGTTTCCAGTTATTCTACCGTAAAATCTTCGGCATTTTTTTTAGCTCACCTGAGCCAGCGGCTCCGGGGGAGCTTATAGGATGGTAAGGCTCCGGCGTCCGTCGTACGTCGTCCGCCGTCCGTCCGTCCGTCGTCCGTCCACAATTTCAAACAACTTCTCCTCTGAAACCGGTGGGCCGATTGCAACCAAATTTCATATGTAGCCTCCTGGGACGTTAGGAACGAAAAGTTGTTCAAACGGTCCTGGTCACATGACCAACATGGCCGCCACGCCCATATGTGGTAAAAAGCTTTAAAAATCTTCTTCTCCAGAACCAATAGGCCAATGGCCTTGAAACTTAGTATGTAGCATTTGGTACACGAGTACTACCAAGATTGTTCAAATTATGACCTTGGGTTGACCTTGACCTTTTTTACGGCAAGGTCAAATTTGCTTTCTGGTGCTTTTATGTGGGAAAATGCTAGAACATAAGATACCTTGGAAACTGTTGAAGATTTTGGGCTAAAAATTGGTGTCTACATTCATCTAAATGCGTATATGAAGATTTTTGATTACAAGAGGTCAAGGTCATTCTTTGGCCTTAGACCCAGAACTCTCATATTTTGACAATTTCAAACAATCTCCTCAAAAGTCACTGGGCTAATTGGAACCAAATTTCATATAGAGCCTCCAGGGGTTGAGGGAACAAAAATTTATTCATACGGTCTAGGTCACATGACCAACATGGCCGCCACACCCATATATGGTAAAACCTAAATAAATCTTCTTCTCCAGAACCAATAGGACGATGGCCTTGAAACTTAGTATGTAGCCTTGGGTGCACAAGTACTACCAAGATTGTTCAAATTATGACCTTGGGTTGACCTTGACCTTTTCTACGGTAAATACAAGTTTGCTTCCTTGTGCTTTTATATGGCAAAATGCTAGAACATAAGATATCTTGGAAACTGTTGAAGATTATGGGCTAAAATTGGTATCTACAGTCATCTTAATGAGTACATGAAGTTTTATGAGTACAAGAGGTCAAGGTCATTCTTTGACCTTTGACCCAGAACTCTCATATTTTGACAATTTCAAACAGTCTCCTCAAAAGCCATCGGGCAAATTGTCCTTCAATTTCATGTAGAGCCTCCATGGGTTGAGGGAACAAAAATTTATTCATACGGTCCAGTCCACATGACCTACATGGCCACCACACCCATATATGGTAAAAACCTTCAAAAATCTTCTGCTCCAGAACCAATCAACCGATGGCCTTGAAACTTGGTATGTAGCATCGGGTACTCGAGTACTATCAAGATTATTCAAATTATGACCTTAGGTAACCTTGACCTTTTTTAAGGCAAGGTCAAATATGGGAAAATGCTAGAATATAAGATTTCATGGGAAGATTTGAAGAGTAAGGCCCAAAAATTGGTATATACAGTCATCTTAAAGAGAACATGAAGATTTATGATTACAAGAGGTCAAGGTCATTCTTTGACCTTTGACCCAGAACTCTCATATTTTGACAATTTCAAACAATCTCTTCAAAAACCACTGGGCCAATTGTAACTTAATTTCATATAGAGCCTCCTGGGGTTGAGGGAATGAAAATTTGTTCAAACGGTTCAGGTCACATGACCAACATGGCCGCCATGCACATATATGGTAAAAACCTATAAAAATCTTCTTCTCCAGAACCAATACACTTATGGCCTTGAAACTTGTTATGTAGCATTGATTACACCAGTACTATCAAGATTTTTCAGAATGATGTCCTTGTGTTGACCTTGACCATTTTACGGCAAGGTCAAATATGGGAAACTGCTAGAACATAAGATTTCATTGCCAGTTTTGAAGATGTTGGCCTAAAATTGATTAATACCATCGTCTTAATGAGGTCATGAAGAATTAGGAGTACAAGAGGTCAAGGTCATTCTTTGACTTTTGATCAAGATCTCTCATATTTTGTCATTTTCAGACATTTCCTCAAAAGCCTAAAGGCCAGTTGTATACACATTTCATATAGAGCCTCCAGGGGTTGATTGAACAAAAAAAATTCAAACGGTCCAGGTCACATTACCAACATGGCCGCCATACCCATTTATGGTATAAACCTTGAATATATTTCTTCTCCAGAACCAATACATTTATGGCGTTGAAACTTGGTAAGTAGCATAGAATACTAGAGTACTACCAAGACTGTTCAAATGATGACCTTGGGTTTACCTTGACCTTTTTTATGGGAAAATACCAGAACATAAGATTTCATGGAAAGTTTAGAAGATTTTGACCTTAAAATGGCAGTCTTAATGAGTACATGAAGATTTATGAGTACAAGAGGTCTTGGTCATTCTTTGACTTTTGACCCAAGACTCATGTTTTGACAATTTTAAACATAAGAACAACCCACTTTGCCAATTGTTCAGGTGAGCGATTCAGGGCCTCATGGCCCTCTTGTTTGAAAGTGTATAAACTTGACGATTCCATTCATCATTTTAGAATATCTGGTTTATTTGATCCGCGACACGAGAAAACGTAAAAAGTGGTTGTGCGCCCAGCACAGACTCAGATCAGCCTGGGCATCCGAATTGATCAGGAGTCCTCGCTGTCTGCATGGAGGTAGCTTAGACCCTTAGCTACCCTTTAAGCGCTTAGCGAAAAGTCTGATCAGGCTGGACGGATGCCGAGGTTGATCTGAGTCTACGCTGAGTGCACAACCACTTCGTTGTTTTTCTCGTGTCGCGGCTCAAAATTTTATTGATTACCATTTGTATTAAAATTGCTGTAAATTTTATGCAAACAGAGAAGACCCAGATCAGACGCCGCCTCTTGCGTCGTCTGATCTGGGTCTGCACTGTCTGTATATGCCTTATTCATGGAACGCTATGTGGCGTCAAATGTTTTCCACTGACCTGTAAAAGTCCCCGGTATTCCCAGTTGCGGACTATGAATCAGAGAAGAAAAGAATAATTCATCAGGCATCTTGGTCTTTATCAAATATTTTTGGAAGTCAAGAGAACGGTTATCATGAAGGCTGAAGTCCACAAAGTCTCGGGTAAGGGCAACATGGACTGAACCAATGATTGGAGTAATGTTGTGAGGTGGGATACCAAAGGGTTTCAATCGCTTTTTAAGCCCTTTCATAGTCCTACAAAGAAACTGTATATAGTTCTAACGGAACTGAGCTTAGAGACAGAGAGTCCAGGCCGTAAACTAGTAAACTTTATTTTTTGTTTTACAAAACTTCTGGGGTTTAGCAAAACTGAAGAAGTGCCGGCGTATGGATGCTTGCATGTGTTTTTTCGCCATTTTTACAAAGGCGAATAATTTTTGTGACTTCCTGGTTGTTTCCCTGGATCACGGACGTAGCTCTCCAGAGTTAAAAGAAAAATGGTCATCAGGGATGACAAATACCCCGACCATACACTGCATGGTCCTTGGTAAACAGGGTGCACTTCAAAACCTATATATTGTATATTGCTTTAATATTGACACATTCTGTTTCGCAGATGCATGATTATCCAACACTTGGACACTACATTATACGCAAAGAGGTAAAATCCCAAACAAGATGTACAGCATACGAAACAATCAACAAATCAAATTGTGTGAATAATTTCCAAAGTACAAACCCTACAACTCTAAGTTTGAGTACTGTAGTCAGTGAAATTTTACAAAGAATCCAAATCCCTTCACATTTGTTATTTTTTCCCCTTTTCTTTTCTTTTTGTTTTTTTTTTGGTGGGGTTGGGGAGGGGAAAGTGGTTGTGAACGGGACGAATGAGAAGGAAGGGTGGTCATTTTTACATTTAACAACTCTAGTAAGTGAATTCTGACAAAAAAGGAGCGGCTGTAGTGACTAACACTCCGGACTACCAATCCAGGGGTCGCAAGTTCGATCACCCGCTTCTCCGGTCTTTCGGATGTGACTTTAAACCGAGGTCCCGTCTCCGTATGACCTCGTCGTTGGTGGGACGTTACCCGAGAACTGACAAAGAAGACAAATCCCCCCTCCCCAGAAAAAACGGGGTAAATGGAACAAGGGAGAAGGGATGGGAGAGTGAGGTGGAGGTGGGCACATACAGTTAAGGGGTTAAGGACACTGAGTGAAGATCATAGCGTGAGCGTCAGTATTCTTAAAAGGTAAGAGGGCATGCAAATTATGCAAAAAAAAAGAAAAATAACAATAAAATAAATAAATGTAAAATGCAAACTGTGGGCAGGAAACACTGCAAAGGAAAAGAATCCAGGGGCAATAACTCAACCATCATAAAAGTAAGAGCTGCCATTCTGATAGGAGACCCATCATCATTGTATTTTCTATAGTCTATACAAGTGCATTGTATCATGAAAATAATCCAAAGGGTTAAAAAAATATTGAGGGAGCACGAAATTGCAGCTCAACCCTCCAAGAGGAAATAACTCAGAAACAATGAAAGTAAGAGTTGTTATTCATGTAAGCAACGCATCCTTTTGATCAAGTCTGCATAATGTGAAGTATTATAGAAATATTTAAAGGGTATTCAAGTAATGGAGCGAACACGAAATCAAAAGTAAAACCATCAAGGAAGGATAACTCTAAAAGTAACAAAGCCCTACACTTACTGTCCTTGTTCTCCACAACAATAAGCTTGCCATCTTGCCCTACTTCAAGAATTTATCATATTATATACTTCGTTCATGGTTTCAGTCATGGGTGCTGGTACTGGGTTTCATACCATAACAGGTGGCACTTAATGCCGAAACAAAGCACTTCAAAAAATATTGTTCTACCGCTGCTGACCTATAAAACGGCTATCAAAAAGACCAGGGCACTACGTCATCCACCACCCACCAAAAGGAATCTACTAAGCATCAACAACTTTTTTTAAATCTGGTTAGGGTCTTCACGCAGGGCGTAGTTCTATATCCAACAAGAAAACATTGATGCAAAACATCAACACGCCGGGAACTCAGTCATATTTATCTTTTCCCACCGGAAACTGCGGACATATATTAAACGGATATACTGGCGTGCGACCAGTGATGGCCGCGTACCGTACCGGTGGCGGCCGTTTGCGTTATGCACTCGCAATTACGTATTTGTTGTATCTCAGATTCGCCCATTTTGTAAAAGGGAACAAAACGAATGCCCACTAAAAATGCGGGTAAAATTCTCCGTCCGGGAGGCAAAAGGTAAACAATATCCCTAAGCTACCCTCATATCAACATCATTGTCTTTCCGGGGGACTATAACCCTTGACAAGCACACAAATTAATACAGAACTAAACATGTTCATATTGCTGTATTAATGTTCACCTATCATGAAAAAGGTATAACTTGCAACCAGCCTGCAAAAAGCATCTAGATTCTTGTAAATCACAGCACACATGTCAACATAATTCTACGTTTGCTTTTGACGTAATATGTAGCGTGTGCTTACGAAATGGCTACGTCACAGTTTTTTAGTCCGTTTCTGTTGCTTATATACCGCCTCTGCCGAACGCACTAAAATTGTTAAACCCTGACAAAGACCACAGACTAACAACATATCATCAAAGTTTAAACACACAACACTTTTTTTTTTGGAAAATGCATTATTCAACACAGGGCAATCCTGATGGCCACCATTGGTACGCTTCGTTCGTATTTTAATGCTCGTTGGTGACCTAGTTTGAGGGAATGTCACAGGCACATGTTATAGTCTATTTCAAAAAATAAATCAGTATTACAGCGACAAGAACTCCTACTTGATTGAATCAAAATATAGAATCACTTAACACAATATGTCGGTTACAAGATAAAGAAGTGTATTAGTAAAACGGCCACCACTGGTAGCCTGCCAGTAGCTACAGAGTAATATTGCGATCGTCTGTTTCTTATGGCTGAAAATAATGACAAGGTATTGTGTTTGAAAATTAAATCGAAAATAGTTTGGTATTTTTAACTACCAAGTGGAAATGGCATTGAGCGTTGATCAAACTATTTTTCTTACCTGGCTTGCTGGCCCTGAGCAATATTAGCACCGTCCATGGCTTGTAAAATCTTCACAATTTCCAAATTAGTCTTTAAAGGGAACTCCTCCCCTGTCAAATTAATGTAATACTTCCAAGATTTTTTGTTCCAGAGACACTCCATACATAGTAATTCCGCTTGAAGGAGACTAAATTTCCCCCACTCAACATCGACTGGATTTTGAACTACGAACACATTATCAAAACAAGATGCAATATTTTCAAAAGCAGATTTTGTTTCTCTCTTACTCTTTTTATCAACATGAAAGCAGTAGTAGTTGTGGGGTCGATAAATTGCTTTCAGAAGTCTTTCGGCCAGTTCAACATCTTTGTAGACTACTATTCCGAATGCAAGAGGGAAGTCCTTTTCCGTCGGGGATAACGGATGATTGATATAACCTCGGTCAGCCTTGAACGCTTCACAATTTGAAATGTTAACATATAAATTAATATCTATTGCATTTCGTTTTACATCTTTTGATTTTGCTTTTGCGTCAACTATACTGTCGTTTTGGCCATTAATTATTCCGGTACAATCAACGTTCGCCGAAGTTTGTGTTTCTTTATAAAATTGTGCATGTGTCCATTTTCTGTAGTCAACACCATCAATATCTGCGAGAACTAAAGTCCCCTTGGAAACGTCTTTAAGATGCTTAGAAATGTCTGTCATGACATCTCTATGAGTTGCTGCTGTTAGCGACGTACTTGGTAGCACATAAAAATAAATCAACAGAAAGCAAGCAACCAAGAGCACCGAGAACAAAAATAGGATTTTCAGTGTACTTTGTGACAGCACCTTCCTGCAAAACAAAAGACAGCTTCAATTGAAAAGGGACCTAAAACCACAGGCTAGGATCCATACCACCACGTACTGGTAGGGCTCTTGATAACTGGTGCCCGGGGCTTGGGAGATGCCGCGTTGTAGGTGTGTGTTGGAGAGGAGGTGGTGGTGGTGTGAGGGGGTGGTGGGCAGGGTTGAAAATATATGACAAAATTCGGGATATGTAGTTTCATGAGAATTTTTGATAATGTCTTTTTGCCTTCCAATATATACGAGGGGCGTTCGAAAAGTAATGCAAATGGCCTCATAACTTTGTTTAGGGGAATACTGGGTACAAATGCTATTCATATGCTGAAAACACTACATTTTGTTTTTAAAATGATACCAAACACTGTACAAAGAAACATTTCCATATTGACTTACAACGCATTGTATTAGGCCCCAGTCATACCACTGGGCTAATTTCAAATGTAAAATGTTTTCAGTGTTGAGAATTCAAGTCAAGTATCGTTGCAATTACAAAATTAATCTTTGTCAGTTGCTTGTCCATCGTTGTCTACAATATTCATAGCAGGGTGGCAACTGTTATCGAGTTATTCCTTGAAAAGCAATGCGTAATTCTTATGACGTTTTTGAAATACACGTTAACGTCATTTTTGAAAGCTTGTAGAGGCTTCGTTTTTGGCTTTAATTTTAATTTATTGACAGGTTTTCGTTGACCCATGAAAATGCTCTTGCTGACAAGGTTTTGAATGCTAATACACTTGTTTTCATTACAAAATCATTTAATTTTAGTAGAAATGGGGAATTTGCTACTATATAATCCATAATCCCATGCCAGAATGGAACCTAGATTAAAAATAATTTCCGCGATATTTACAGGACAACATTGCCTTGGCATTGTCTTTAAGTAGCAAAAATAAAAACAAATCAAAGACTGCTGATATATAAATTACGGCCTACTAAACTGGAATTCTGCAGTGTCTTTATGGTATACCTCTTTCAAAGAAGTTAAAAATGCGCCCTTTCTAAAAACATACACCATGTTTGCAGACTTTCCTACGCATATCATAGCTTTATGTGTTTCTTGCAATCAGAAGTTCTGTTTTTATGTTGGTTACCCAGAAATTACGTCATTTGCATTACTTTTCGAACGCCCCTCGTATGTTGTCATGTCTCATTAACATCGCCGAGGCGATTCTAATGCGATGCCACAACACATATTTTAATCTAACAAGATGAATAAATTATCTAAAACTGTCATCAGATACCCATTATTATCTGAAGGCCTATATATCATACATAACACAGAGGCCCAGATGGCAGGGCTAAAGCCCCGAAGCCCACCCCCTGGATCCAGGGCTGAACCATTGAGCATGATGTATATTCAAATCAGCTAGCGCATCTGCAAAATCAATTCAGAGTCAACTGGAGCTTATGTCTTCAGCGCGCGCTCAGTAGTGTAATCGGTTACCTGTTACCTGTAGCGAGTATTAATCCGAATGCAGTTATTTCCCTTAGACCCGCGGAGAGATAGTCATTAATCGATATTAGGAATGTCATATCGATGTCCATCTCCCAGGATGTGTACAGGTGTTGAAGTTTTTCATCATTGTGTTAAACATTTTATCAGCATAATATCAGTATAATAACAAGACGGAGGAGCTGGATGGAAACATTTTTTTTTAAATTTTTAACAATATGCCATTGGGTTTCCATTCTCTTTTTCTCAGATCAAATTTATTTTCCTCATTTGCTCCTTTTCATTGTAATAAATCATTTTTTGATCAGATTATTGGTCAGTTTCAGCGGTTTGTTTTAGTTTCTGACAACAAAAACGTAAAAGAATAAATACTTATAATAACGAAATTATGATAATTTGATCCCTTTGACGGTCTCATCTTTATGGAGAGATTAATCTCAATATGAATATAATATAGTTTATTGGGACTTTAAATTACAACTCATCAGCAACGACAACCTTTTTCTGTTTAGACAACTGAACTGAACTGAACTGAAAGTTTAAAAGTTTTATGTAAATTGTGTCTTTCGGCATGTTGCTAAGCTGCGCTATTTAAAACATTTAAGATCAACATAAATAAACACATTGGCATGTGCGCACTGCGTACACTCAGATCAGCGTGTGCATTCGCCCAGTCTGATCTGGGTCTTCGCTGTCCGCATAGAGGTAGCTCACACCATTGGCTGTCCTGTAAGCGCACAGTTAAGATTCTGATCAGTCTGGGCGGCTGCCAAGGCTGATCAGATACTTCGCAGGGCGCTATGGCACTGCGTTGTTTTGTTGCGACGCGGCTCAAATTACTGTTTTATATAAGAATAATCATCAGAATGAATTTCTTTAATACTTACCGGATTAAATATCGATTTCTGACTCATTGCCGCTGGCGGGACTGGTGTTGATTTTGAAATTGCATTGTTTCGACAAGACGTGTGACCCTATTGGTTTTCACACCTTCCGAGCGACTATCAGTCGATGACTTAAGAAACAATGAGCCGCGTCAAAGGTGCATGTACGCACAGACTGAGCATCCGCCTTATCTGATCAGAGGCTTCGCTGCTGGCATGGCGGTAGCTTAGAGTCTTAGCTACCCTTTAAGCGCACAACAAAGACACTGATCATATTGGGTGGCTGCCCAGGCTGATCTGCGTGCTCGCTGGGTGCACATTCCACGTTGTTCGTTTAATCGTATCGCGGCTCATATGAGGAAAATTGTGAACGATGACCAGAAAAAGTGACATGGCCTTAGACAGACCAGCCAGACCGATGACGAGTGCTTTATATGTTTTAATTGTTCTTTCCTTATTTCTTACTGTTTTTAATTCTATCTCAATTTAATTACCACATGGGAACAGCTTGTCAAGCTGTCAATTTTAAATGGTTTTTCGCACAGGCACAGCCTGATTTGATTACGCATGTTCAAAATATTTTGATCAGAAATTCGGATCAGTTTGGTTTATGCAGAAACACGGGTTAGGTTATGTACAGACTCAGATTAAACTAAATTTGACAAAGTATTAAATGTTCATAGACAGGGTCCAATATTTCGCAAGTGCATGAGCTGGTCTGAGTCAGTTTGCATATTGATATATTGTGTAAACTAAAACTGAAAAGTATGTAGTAAGTCCGAAACTCATAATAACTAATTCCATAAATTGAATTTTCTTTGCATTTATCTTTGTTCATATCATGATGACTTTATAACAAACTTTTAACGGTTTAACAATTACGGTAATATCGGATTTTATGATGGATTATCGATTAATTCTCGTGTAATAAACGGGGTAGTGCCATAATGTCTAATTTCAAAACGTCTACTCCCAACACGTCTACTCTCAAAACGTCTACTCCCATTTGGTCTACTGTGCCAAAACGTCTACTCCCATTTGGTCTACTATGACAAAACCTCTATTCCTTTTTGTCAACTTATAAAGGAACTATGAACATTCATACTAGTATTTCATATAAGTCAACAGTTTATATAGAGGTTTATTGGGTATTAGGAGTGGGGTTTTGGACTTAGAATATAAATATAGGTGCATCCAGCAGGCAATTTTTGTGAACCTACTATGAACAAGTAACTTTTTGTTTCCCACAAAAATGTATTGTGAATTGTTGAAACATTGAAATGTGAGGTCACACAAATTTTGTTTCCAGTCTGAAGAAATTTAAGTTAGAACTTGCAGAAATTCCTTTCGACTTTGAGTTAGCAATACACCAGTGCACTAACAATTCATCTCTTTGTGGTTGTAGTTCCAATATGCAATCTGGAGACATTTCTGTATTTTTTTTGCTTGTTTTTTGTTGTTGTTTTTTCAATGTCAACATGTTTCTGTACCATAAATATAGCCTGGGATAATCATTATTTAAAACTACAGGGTAGATCAAACCAAGCCAGACGTTTTGGCCCAGTAGACTAAATGGGAGTAGACGTTTTGGGAGTAGACGTTATGGCCCTAATTCTAATAAACATGTTACATAGCGTATTGTCAACAAATTCGACCAGCTTGCGCAAACTGATCAGAGATGGTTCAGTCTTATCAGTTTGCACATAACAGAGGATGCTCAGTTGGTGCAGATGCACAGGGGTTTATTATCATCAGTACTCATATTAGCAGAATTACAAAAAAATAGCGCAAAAAATATCTTTCAATATTCCTTTCTATCTTCACTTAAAGGGACAAACTTTCATTATGAACAGAAATATTACAAATAAAGTTAAGGATAAAAAATATTTTTATAGCCTTGCACGAAAAATGTTTCCATAGCGATTAATCCTTACACAACGTTACGAGGAAATCTTTATGGTTTTAGTATCTAATTCAACTTTTTTTTCCGACAGTAATATCTTAAGATTCTGTGGATTCGGAGATAGACAAAACATAGTTCGGTTTCTTTGATAGATACGCCCCACCACACTCAAATAAATTTCGATCAAAACTGTTAGTACAAACATTAACAGTTATATAATAATTAATAGATTAAACGAACATTACCTTAAAATCTGTAATTATTTCTTTACAAAGTTTTTTTTAGCTTATTAATGGATTTTTTCAATAACAAGTAGTCGATTAAATTTAAAGGGTAACTACACTTCAGGAACTGACTGAATCAGATCCCAAACCCTATCCCCAATATCAAAAAGACTGTTCATTTTTGATGGTTACGTGTACGAGTTACGTGACTTCTTTCTATTTTTTCCTTTCTTAAGTTCGTTCGCTTATTCGTCCTTTCTTTCATTCTTTCTTCCTTAATCAGACTATATAGATATTCTTGCTTTCCTAATTAGATCATAAAAGCACACATGAAAAATATAAACAAAACACGAATACCAAGAAATGATGTGCTGTAAGCCTTTGCGCAGCATAGGCGGATTCGGACTTACACTATTTGAGACATGATTATGAGTGAGGTTGTTTCGAAACGCGAATTTCTGTATGTTTAGAGACCAATGGAAGAAACTTATAGTATACTTATTTTATAATAAATTACATCAATGTAAACCTTGTACAAATCTCTCGATGGTGATAACTTATAATAGATTCACAGAAAATCCGATCATTCCCAAATTTTAGGCTGAACATAGCTTCTTAGGCATTTTCGACATTATTCTTATATAATTTCATGTGACTGAAGCTTCAAACTTCAAAAGCCGATGGAAGTATCAAAACATGAATGCAATTTGTATATTTTGATACCATATTAACGGACAAAGACTATAGTTTATGATCATAACTTATAAAAAATTGTCGTAATATCATAAATGTATTTAATTTCACATTTTACATTATATTCCAATGTAATTGCATGTAACACTCGACATAATTTGAACAGGTAAGCTCTCGGATAAATCCGTAATTTGCTATCGGTACTTTCCGCCATATTGAAGCATTAAGTTCCCTATGATTTACTTTCCAGTTTATTCTTCTTTATTCGAACAGTGAAGACTCTGATCAGACTGGGCGGATGCACAGGCTGATTTGATTGTTTCCCATTCGCACACACCATTAAAAGTCCTTTCCAATCTAAACACCAGAGGCCGGTTTCACTAATGGTTTTAGCAAGATTTTTCTGATTAAAGGGAAGGCTAAAAAGATAAATAACTTTTTAACGTTTAAAATTGCGTTCGCTTAGAAAATTGGTTCGAATATTTATCAAAATCGGTTGAAAAATATGAGAGGTATGGGTATTTAGTCTGTCATGGACACCACCTTTATGGTGATTTTATGACGTCATATATCCATTTTGTAGTAAAATAAGGCCAACAGACGTAAATCAAGTGCATTTTAAGTTAAAGTATCTAAACATTAGTAGTTCCAGAAGGCATAAAGCGTTGAAACAGCAGTGACTCTACTTTGATTCAACGTCATGGAGTGAATTGTTGATTCATTGATATGTGCCCGCCGCGTCGATTCAAGCGTAAACTGCATAAACGTGTCATCAGATTCATGTATATTATTAAATATTATTTATTATCAGTTTTCTAAAAATGTAGATGACTTTAATGAGACATTTTTGGAGTTTACGTTAAAATGGAATTTTCACACAATTTCAAATGTTTCAGATGGCGAATGTATTATAAATATAAGGTGATGTGTATTACCCGCGAGCACCTGATCACACATTCTTTAGACCTAAAAAAAGCAGGTTACAGTGACCTGTATTTCATGCTCCAGTAATTTTTCCTTTTATCTTGAAGATTGTTTGATTAACAAGCATAATTGCTTGGGATAATGACTCGGTATGATCCGATGTTTGACCTCAAACTAACACTAGGTAACAGTGGTTCAATATTTACACTTGCCACTGACCCTCCATATGTAAATTAAACCTTGTAAAGCAACTGGCTTCATACACCGATGAACGAAAATTGATCATGTGATGTTGTCATCAAGCGACGTCTTAGGTAAACAAACGTCTTGATTGGTCCACGTAACGTTCGATTGACGCCACAATTGGTGACGGCTGTTTAACGTTATGGCCGAACAGGTAGTTACTATCTTTTCTTCGACGCATATTTTGCATACTCTTCATTAAATTACTACGAAAACAGCACAGGAAGTGTCTAAAAATAAAGTGTAAATATAAGAATAAAAATTCTTTTTTTTCAGAGTTCATCGTGTGAAGAAGCCAGTGGTCGTCGCTAAAATTCTACAAGAACCGCTTCGCGCTTCATGGAATTTTAGATCCGCCCACTGGCTTCATCACACGATGAACACTGAAAAAACAAATTTCAATTCTTAATTAATACAGTTTTCATCAGATTTATATTAGCAGGATTATGGCCCTTGTTATTTTGTTATTGGGTATACAGTCTTGATGTTTTGGGCATTCTGTAATGGCCTAAAGTTTCAGTAACCTGATTTTACACATATATGCACCTTTCTGAATTCACAGGCGATGCGCCAGGTTTCGAAGGTATCATTACTGTGGTTTCCTTCAAGTTGTAATTCGATGTCATGCCTATCATATGTGGAATAAAATTAGGAGATAACTGTCACGAAAATTGTCATTTGGGGAGGTAAATCATCGGTTTTATGGTCGGAAATTTCGTTTTACGGCGACGAGCCAGCGGAGCCGTAAAACGCAATTTGCGACCATAAAACCGATGATTTACCTCCACAAATGACAATTTTCATGACAGTTATATCCATTCTAATTTTTACTTTTCCCATTCACATTTTCACTTTTTATAATATATTAGTTTGCACCCATTTCAAGCGCCGTCAGCAACATAAAACCAAACGTCAGCCAATGAGAAGCGACGTTACTTAATGACGTCGGGTTTGCGACAGTATATCGCAGAATATACTGTCGCAAATTTTTTGACGTTATCCAATCAGACGCCGCGTTATGTTTGTAAGTGCATTAGAATGGGCTTTCTATCAGTACGAGTAGCATTTTAGAAATAGTGTAAATGAGTCTGTAATTCCTAGGAATGTAGACCGATTTTTGAAATTTATGTCTTAACTTTTAGGTTTACATGTCACCTAATGACCTTTACTTAAAAATTTTCAGTCAGTGATATTTTCTTCAAAATATGCCTTGACAATTGTTGTCAGGGTAGGGACACTGAGTAGAAATGGACGAAATATTTATGTGAAGTCAAATTTATATTTTCCTAACTCTACCTATAATTGATACCTATAATATCTGTTACACTGATTTATTCCCATTATGAAATTCATTATATCAGCTTTACTAAATAATTATAAGATTTCTTTTGCAAGATACGCTTATCCTGGAACATGGTGCATTTCTTATGACGTCACTTCCTGTGCTAAATTGAAATACAAAGTAAGCTTTTTCAAACTTCGGGTTTCAGGTCAACTAAAGTGAAAGTGACTTTGAAGGAAAAACAATGATTAAACTTTATTTCGTCATGCTTGTTTTCTGTAATAGATAATCTTTTACGGCAACTTATGTTCTTTTGCTGGTGGTCTCCCTTAATCATATTAGTTATCCCACCCACCCACATATTTCAATGTCAGTATTTCATATAAAATAACACTCTTTCAAGTCTTTATGTATACATTTTGTTTCCAATATGTCCCTCTAACTTTTGGCATTAGACAATGGTAAGTATATTTTTCCGCTGTCTTTTTATAAGAAGATAATTTCATTTTATTGCTTTGTATTTAGCATGAAGTGCTGCTACTTTGCAACTTCCGGCGTTGAGTTTGCACTTGTATCATCCAGTTTCATGAGTCATATCATGTCAATCGTAACAAATCATAGTGACCTAATCATTTCAGTAATAAAATGCCTGTCGTTGTTGAAATTTGATGTAAATAAGTCGAAAACTTGAACTTAGGTGTAATAAATAAATAAAAACTCGGAGCCATGATTTGTGGGTATAAGTCCAAATCAACAGAACTCTCAGGTCTCTACGTTTGTTTGTAAAATTGGATGCTCAAACGCATTTATTCTTAAGCGTTGTCACAACCGATCTAATAATATTGTTATTTTGAATATCTCACTCGTTGCATTTTCCAACGGTTTATATGAATAGATGGTCATTCGCAATCTCTATTCCAATATTACGACGGATCTAGTAATATGTATTGTTACATATCTCGTATAGTTCTATAACTCATGAGGCATATTTATTGACATTTGAAACTGGAACTTATTTTGTTAAAAAAATAAATAATAAAAACTGAATTTGGTATCATCATCCATTCATATATCATCTTCTTCTATTCATCTCTCGCCCTTCGGAGAAGCTTGCGAAAAAAAAAAAAAACGAAAAAAAAAAAAAAAAAAAAAAAGTCGAAAACCACAATTTATTGATATAAGGCATTTATAATAACTTAGCATTTATAACCGCATGGCAGAGGAAAAAGTTCATTTATTATGTTACTTGTGTAGAATCTTGAAATGATTTCTGTATAACTTTCTTTTCGTACATTTGAAAGACAGTATTACGTGTTTGTTCATTTAATTTATCATTGTCTCATTGGGCAAATGACGAAAGAACACAAGAGACTTTCAATAAAAATGTACGGTTTCCAGTATCCACATCTTTATGACGTATAACTATATGTATATGCTGTCATGCATGATTGACTTAGAAATTCTTTTAAAACATACCATTCTAAAGCATTTGATAATTAGAACCACTGCTAATTATAAACCAACAGGATACCCTGAGCTCATTTACATTATTTCTGAAATGCCCCTTGTAACTCCATTTTCTGAATTAGTCTCGTTATTATTGAAAACAATGTTCAAAAAGTGCCTTAGAAGTCCGAGTTAGGTATCACGGACGTCACCAAATTGCAACGGAAAATTTGTTTTATTCCCATTCCTCGGTACATGTACGTCTGCATTGACTTCAGTTATATCTAATAACCCTATTAAATATTGTATACAATAAACCAATGTTCATCTATCCAAATGATGGGTATAATGGATGGATTTTCGTGAGGAAAACTAAGGAAGCTTTCACGGACGTTGTACAAGTGAGCTCTGCATTTTTATGTGACTTTGTAAGCTGTTTCAGTTAATGACCCCTGTAAAAGACCCAAACCATAGCCTGAAGTAAACGACTGTGCATCTGTCAAATATAAGCTTGTAGTTTGTTATGAGTAAGTGTGGCTAAAAACCTCAAGTTGGTCCCATGAACCCCCATTTAATCTTTAATTTTGTAACGTGCATTTCAAAGTTTTAGAAACAGAAAAGGAAATCTGGTATTCTGACATATAAAATAGCCTCAAATTTATTTCATCGAAAGAGTCGTGAGTTTCGTGTGACTGTCATATTAGAAGATGATTACTTATTCTTAAATTAAAATGACTCTTCAGCCTACCTTTTTCCCAAATACCGCAGGATGAAACAGAGTGACTTTTTTTATGCCCCCGTGACGATAGTCAGGGGGCATTAAGATTTGCTCCTGTCTGTCCGTCTGTCCGTCCGTCCGTCCATCTGTCTGTCCGTCCGTCCGTTCGTCACACTTTACGGTATAGAGTTTGTGTAATCAACTCCTCCCACAGTTTTCGGTTGATCTTTTTCAAACTTCACATACATGTTGTGGAAATATTGAAAATGTGCATGTGGGTTTTTGTTGGAGCTAGAATTAATTTTGACAGAATTACGGCCTTTTGAACTTAGTCATTTTAGGCAAATTTTTGCATTGTAGGGTATGCAGTTTGTGTAATCAACTCCTCCCACAGTTTTCAATGGATCTTTTTCAAACCTTGCATACATGTTGTGGACACATTGAAGATGTGCATGTGGGTTTTGTTGGAGCTAGAATTAATTTTGACAGAATTACAGCCTTTTGAACTTAGTCTTTTTAGGCAAATTTTTGCATTGTAGGGTGTGTAGTTTGTGTAATCAACTCCTCCCACAGTGTTCAATGGATCTTTTTCAAACCTTGCATACATGTTGTGAACATATTGAAGATGTGCATGTGGGTTTTTGTTGGAACTAGAATTGATTTTGACAGAATTACGGCCTTTTGAACTTAGTCATTTTAGGCAAATTTTTACATTTGTAGGGTGAGGAGTTTGTGTAATCAACTCCTCCCTCAGTTTTCAATCGATCTTTTCCAAACTTTGCATACATGTTATGGACATACTGGAAATGTGCATGTGGGTTTTTGTTGGAGCTAGAATTGATTTTGACAGAATTACAGCCTTTTGAACTTAGTCATTTTAGGCATATGTTGCATTGTAGGGTAAGTACTTTGTGTAATCAACTCCTCCCACAATTTTCATTGGCTGTTTTTCAGACATAGGAGACTTGTTGTGGACGCAGTGAAGATGTGCATGTTGGTTATGATAGGAAAAAAATAATTCTGAAGATATTATGGCCTTTTAAACTTAGTCATTTTGGGCTGCATTTTGCACAATAGGGTATAAAGTATGTGAAATGTTTTCAGTGGATTCTTTGTAAATAGCATTTGTGCTTGAAAGGGGCTTTAGGGATGTACACATGTCCTGTGACAGGCGCTGCACGGGGGCATCATTAGTGTCTTACAGACACAATTTTCTAGTTTTTTGTTGTTTTTTTTTTTTTTTGTTTAGTGCCCACCAAAGACAGCAGATCAGGGATCGAAAGTTATATCAATTTCCGTACCTTCGCTGTCGACCCGAGTCAGTCAATAACCATACGTGCAAGAAGTGGCTGAATGCCGAGACAATCGATACCAGTACCAGCTCGGTCGACAGCCATTAACAAAAGTATTATTTACCGTTAGTAATGTATTGTGCCGTCTCGGTCGACATTATAGTAGCTGAAATGGAATTGCTACCGTGGGATTGTTTTGCCAAAAAGCTCAGCTTCCGTCATGCGCCCCTCTACCCTTTACCATAAACAAAACGTAAAACGCTTAAACAAACTTACATGATTGAAATGCCTATATAATTAAATCCCGCCATCATTCTTCGTTATGTTTTTACCTTTATGTGTTTTGATGTAATTTTGATAGTCAAGTTGATATTTTTTTTACACCTTTGGAGCTGGTTCAGTGAATCACAATAGACAATGTTTCCTATTTCAAATTTACAAGTTTTATTTAAAAAAAACATTCAATGGCGTCTTGAAACTGTGACAGTTGGGCGTTTTTTTTATGTTAAAAGGTTAATAATATAGGTTTCTTGCACTGGTGTTACGTTTTATAAGCAATGATTATTCATCCTCTCTTTCCGAATTATTAAAACAGACCAATACACAGCCACTTCATGTAAAACGATAAAAACCAATGGCGTGTGAGGTCTACAAAATTGTGAATAACCTTTCACCGAAATACATCAAAGATCTGGGGCCTTATTCATAAAGCCATTTAATTCGTTGCTATGCGGTTGCTAAGACTAAATATCTATAAAGGAGATTCCCTACAACTATGAAATTTGGTCTGGAGGAACAGTCTTTGTAAGACTGTTCCTCCAGAACAAGTTTCATAGTTGTAGGGAATCTCCTTCAAAGAAATTTAGCCTTAGCAACAGCATAGCAACAACTTTAGTCGTTTCATGAATACGGATCCAGATCAATATAAAAGTCTCTAATGATAATTTCAGGAGTAAAAGGACAGTAGATCTACCAAGAGTAAAAATACCACCAGGCACGGACTGAGGTCATTTAGATTCGAGGTCGCCCAGATATGGAACAGTCTCCCAAACAACATAAGACTGGCGGAGTCATATCCACAGTTCCGGAGACTGATCGATACCTGGGAGGGCATCGGATGTAGGTGTCCTTTATGTACCGCCTAGTTTTACTTTACTAATAATTTTAGCCTTATATTTAAATTGTAGTTGTTTTGCTTTCAAAGTGCTTATTTTTATTTTATTTTTTTTTCAAACCAGTCTGCCCTGCTATGCGCCTTTCTGTTTCGCTTTTTCGAGCAAAACAGCCTGTGTAGCACCTACACAGACTGTTTTTGCACCCTTTCGTCTTTTTCGAAAGGCCACCAGGGTCAGTCTCTCTCTTTTTCATGGAAGGTAAGATGAGAGCACCTTTCTCCTTTCCTTAAGTTATGTCTCCAGGAAAGAGTTTAAGTTTTTAGTGCTGTACCTTTTAGCCCTCTAAATTTTTTAGCTTATTTTGTTTCAGTTTGTTTGATTCAAATGCCTTGTTTAACTACTCAAATTCTTTTATTATTTTAGTTCTTCTCTTTGCATGTTTTTTGTTGTATAAATTTTAGTTGTGTTTTGATTATTTTGCCTGTGATATGTATGCTTCTAAGTTTATTTTTGTTTCTGTGCATGTTTTGTGATTATGGTGTTTGTTTTTTTTATTTTGTTTGTCGAAGAAAAAGCCCTACAGGGCTTATAGTTGTAAGTTTTATATATCTGACAAAAAATAAATCTTCTATGTCTATGTTTATGTCCGTAGACGGACAAGAATCCCCAATATCAGTGCTGTAACCCTTTTATTATAATGTTATAAATTTTAGTCTCATTTTGAAAAATTTAGCACCGCCAATACTGTTTTCAGTAACAGTGTTATGCTGTAAAATTTTGAACCAGTAGTAGTAACAACAACAGCAACAGTAGTAGTAACAACAACAATGATAATGGTTATGATAATGATAACGAAATAATAATAATAGTAACAAAAGTAAATTTATGATCATAAACAATAGGGAAAAGCAAGATTTAGTCAGCACGCGAAAACAATAATAATAATAGTAAAAGTACGATGACAAACAAATTGTAATCATAATATATCGGGAAAAGAATATTGAAGAAAAATAGAAGAATAAGGGAAAAGAAACAAGATTTATTTCAACGCGCGAAAAATTCCGTATACAGTTAATTCTGTGGCTTGAGGCGAGGCGTGTCAAAGATAAATAATCACACTTAAGAAGCTAGTATTTGGTTTGTCAAGCTGGCTTAAGCTTAGCGTTAACAGTTTAAGATGCTTTTCTTTGTGCATGTACAAACACGGCTGTCGGCGTGGTCTTTAGCTCGGCATTACTGACGCAATTGGTAAATAACTGAGCTTTTATCACCAAGCCAAAAGAGCCATGGGAATTTGACACAAGATTAACAAGAAAAAACTAAATTAATTTTCGGAAAATAAAATATATCGTCAAAAAAACTGGTCGTACTGAAATTATAAATATAAATTCAGTATCTAGCGAGCGAGGGCTCCATTTTGATACTAAATATGTATAGTACATTTGATAAATAGAAAAAGGTGTTTTAAAAGGAATTTTTAAAATCGAAAAGGTTATTTTAAAAATTAACCAAACTAATCATAACAATATTGTCAAAGTTTCCAACTTGCAAAATTCATATAGATGTCGCTTTTGTGCGTTTGGTGACAGCGTCGAATTCGGCTCATTTAAGAGATGCAAAATATTTCCTTTTATAAAGATTACAGCAAGTACATCGGAGATACCACATCTCATTTATACAATATTGTATTTCATTATCGCATATCCAATTTGTTTCTTAGCAGAAAATAAAAAACGTTTCCGTTTACATACATTGGCATAGAAACAATATTACGTGTCCCAATTTTCCCTATCCCGTGTCCCATTTCTACAAAATGTCCCGTTTGCCTCTGTACCACATGGGCTGATCTTACACAAAAATGTGCTGCGCCCCATTTCGCATTTGTATCTATTTCGCGCCCACTTGGCTCGTACACCAATTATATAAGGTACCACGTGTGTCCCAGTCCCGCATCCCATTTGTATAAAGGCATTAAGGAAAACTGTTGGCCGAAGAATGAAAAGGGCACAGAAATATTATAGGGCTGATATGGCTTGAAAGTAAGACCTTTTTATTTAGTACTAGAAAGTCGCCATCTTGAATTGAGAGACATATTTATTTTCATTCTTCGTTCATGCCGGAAAGAACAAACAAACACGGTCATGCACACTGAACCAATTCAGATCTCACAATTACTCCGCCCACTTAATCCAAAGGAATTTCCGGGGCCGCGAACAATTGACGGGCCGTCGTTTGTAACGAAGCATTTCATTGGCTGGGATACTTCACGCATGCGCGCGCCTCAACGACTGATCCTTTCCAGGGTTTCGGGTCATATTGTAAGTGACCGTTACACTGTTTATTTCGAAAAGAAAAAAATTATTCAATAAAACTTGGATAAAGGATCAAGTCTTTTTTCATCTTTTATAGATAAAAACCCCATTAAGTCTCCGCACGACACGTGGTGGGTAGAATCGACAAGATCCAGCCTCTCATATAGCCAAGCGAGTTCTGTACTGGCATGCCACTTACGACACAGCCATCAAACTATAATTTGAGGTCTAACAACGAGGAACCAGTGGAGCAAGACCAGATCATCATAGAAGAAGTCCAGGTGCCACAAATACAGGGACAACTTCCTCCCAACAACGTGGCCGAAGAACAACAAAATCAAGTCCAAGCACAGGTGAACTTATTCAATAATTCAAATATGGCTAGTGTGTTTAGGTTAGAAAACTTTAAGGGAGACGGCTCCCAAGACATTAAGTCATTCTTAAAAAGGTTTGAACAATATAAGGGATGCACTGGCATCAATGAGACACAGGGCCTAGCCACTCTGGCGTGGCATCTTGAAGGCACAGCGCGGCTGTGGTTTGAAAGCCTTGAGCCTCAGCCAACAACAGAAAAGGACTTAATGGATGCGCTGAAAACCAAATTTACCATTGACAAACCAATAAACATGAGCATTTACAATATGAAGCAAGACAAGTGTGAGTCAGCTCAAGACTTTTTGTGTAAACTTGAGTCTGAAATACTCAAATCCAGTACCAAGATAAGTGACGAAATTCAAGTCCAAATTGCCTTGAACGGGATGGACCGGTCTATAGGATCGGCCATCAGTACACATGCCCCAAAAGACTTGGACGAAATAAAAAGACTGTGTAATCGAATGGGTTCTTTGCGACAGGACGTTTCGGTGGCTCAAGCCACTTTACCTAACAAACTAGAGGCCGCTGTTGATGTGCTAACAGCAACCATGGCACAACTGTCATCAAAACTAGACAAATTAGAGGACAGGGCGACCCCACAGAATGGACGGCCATCAACAGAAAAGAACAATCAAGAGTGTTCGAGATGTGGAGGTAGGTGTTTTTATTCGTCCTCGTGTAGGGCAATGGGCAAAACCTGTTATAAATGTAAAAAACTTAACCACTTTGGTAACAAATGTAGAGGTGTAAGAATTTCAAATAATGGCCAGCAAGGTCATCCACGTTATAGTGGTCCTCGTCCATCTAATGGCCCTCGCCAAAATTATGGGTACCAGCAATAGGGACTCGCGCCTGTCTGCCGGACTGATGCTTTCAGTTTAGTAGATGGGCACAACAGGAGTTCTCAGTGGAATAGGAACATTGAAAGCAAACAGTCATACAATAGAGGAAGTAATACGGCTACTAACAACAAATTTTATAATACTAGAAGTAAGTCCTTATGTGAAAAACAAAAATACCCAGTAAGTCAGAGGACAAGTAAAACAAATAAGAGTGCTAATGCTGGCGATTTTGTCAAGGTGTGCGCAAACTTTACCACGAATATGGTAAAGAACACTGTCACAGTATCCGTTAACCAGAAAAGGACGAATGCTTTGTGCGATTCTGGGGCGTCTGTGTCATGTATGTCAAAGCCATTTTTTGAAAAGGCATTCCTTGACAACAAACCCAGTATTAACCCATGTCACATAAGATCAATAGTAGGAGTTGGCGGTACACACCATGCAGTGATAGGGGTTGTAAATATTGAGGTTAAGTTTGGCACATTAGGCCTTTGCTACCCTTTTTATATCATTGAAGACCTTCACCATACTCTAATATTAGGACATGACTTCATGGAAGCACATAATGTCACTCTTGACTTTAAGAATAAAAAGATGGTCATACAAGACAATATCAAGGTTTGCCATTTACACACCAATACAGGGTACGCTAGAACTATAAAACCCACCACCCTACCTGCAAACTCTGAAGTCGATATTCAGGTCAAAATTGCCAGGGTAAATTCATATGAGGAAGTGCTCTTAGAACCCTTAGTAAAACTAGCAAATGAAAATATTTTAGGAGCTAAATGTTTAGTCAGAGTCAACAAGGGCAAAGCTGTGCTACGTTTGATTAACCCAAATGATAAGGACATTTATTTAAAAGGCAATAAAGTACTAGCTATTGTTTCCCAGGTAGAGAAGGAAAATTGTTTTTCCCTTAGTGCTGATTTAGATAAACCAAGGAGTACAAATCATTCTAAGTCCACACCAAATTTAAATTTTGATTTGTCAGACTCGGATTTAGATGAACATCAAAAGCAAAACCTTTTAAAATTTTTAAAAACAAATAGTGACTTATTCTCTTCAGGGTTACATGATTTAGGCAAAACAAACTTACAAACACATACCGGACACAAACAGATACCGGACATGCCCCTCCAGTCAAAATTCCTTTCTATAAACAAACCCCAGAAATGAGGGGCGAAACAAAACGTCAGACTGACGATATGCTTAAGCATGGAATTATCAAGGAAAGTAACTCTAACTGGCACTCTCCTGTAGTTTTGGTCAAAAAGGCTAATTCAAATGAATACCGCTTCGCGGTAGATTACAGAAAATTAAACAAAATAAGTAAGCCCCAAGCCTATCCTATACCAAGACTTTCTGACATTTTTGATGCAATAGGGGAAGCGAATGCACAATTTTTCACGTCTTTAGATCTTGGTAAAGCTTTTTGGCAGGTCCCACTAAGTGAAGAGAGTAAATCTAAGGCCGCTTTCATAACATACGACGGTATTTTTGAGTTTCAAACTATGCCTTTCGGTCTTTCTGGGGCTCCGTCTACTTTTCAGCATCTAATGATGAAGGTTCTTCGAGGTATAACATGGAAATATGTTCTCTGTTATGTAGATGACGTCATCATATTCTCATCTACGTGTGAAGAACATTTGCAACACCTCGATGAAGTCTTCAGTCGGTTGCGAAAAGCAGGCTTAAAATTATCCCCTACAAAGTGCCATTTTGCACAAAAGAAGTTGCATTATCTTGGGCATGTAATCAGCAAAAATGGAATTGAAACAGATCACAAAAAGATAGAGAAAATTCAGAATTTAGTGGCTCCAAAAGATCAAAAAGGTGTCAAAAGTCTGTTAGGGCTTACCAACTACTATAAAAATTCGTCGCCGGGTATAGCAAGATTTGTGCACTCTTGTTTGAACTGCTGAAGAAAGGTACAACTTTTGTTTGGTCAGAAGAATGCGAACAATCATTAAATACATTAAAACAAGCTCTCACATTAGCTCCAATTCTCGCTTTTCCAAACATGAATAAACCCTTCATCCTCACTTGTGACGCATCTCGTTCCGGTTTTGGTTTTATCCTCGGGCAATTAGATGAAAACAATGAAGAAAGAGTTATAGAATTTGGGGGTAGGGCACTGCACGGATCGGAGAAAAACTATTCAGTATCTGAAATAGAATGTTTGGCCATAGTCGAAGGGGTAAAAGCTTACAAAGCTTATCTTTCTACAGACATTCCCTTTACTATCATAACTGATCACAAAGCTTTAACCTGTTTAAATTCTATGACCAATTCTCAGAACGGCAGGCTAGCAAGATGGGCATTATTTTTACAAGGCTTTAGGTACAAGGTAATTTATAGGAAGGGCGAACAAAACGCCGCCGATGCACTTTCTAGGCTTACTCAAGAAGCACAGGAAAATATTGATTTGCTAGACGAAAGTGACAGTTTTGTGTCAGCTTTGTTCGAAAAACAAACACAATCGCAAACAGTAGAACCAAGTAGCCCTGATAGGAGTCAGAACGACAACATCCCTGTTATTACACCCTCATTTGAAAACACACATATCAGCAATACAGATATGAACCAGGTATCTTGTAATGAAAAAGGGGTAAACAACAACTCAGTTATCACGAATGAAGTAGACTCTAAACAAGAACAGTTACTTGAAGTGACATTTGAATATGAAAATAAAAATAAAATCTTCTCAATAGACACAACGCCAAATGATAACAGTGTCCTTGACCCTGTCACAAACGAAAACTTTCCTGAAATTAGCCTGCTGCAAAAACAATACCCAGACTTTAAACATATCTATAACTATTTGGCAGAAAATGAACTTCCGGAAGAAGAAAAATTAAGGCGCACTGTCCTTGTAGAAAAAGAGTATTATGACTTAGTAGATGGCATTCTTATACACAGGTTCCAACCTAGGAGTAAAAAGAAACCAGTTGAAGAAAAGTTCACTTTCCAAACCGCACTTCCCAAATCTTTAAGACTTAAGGTAATGCAAGAATTTCACGACGGTAATGGGCATTTCGGTTTTAAGAAAACATATGCAGCCATTCAAGCTAAGTATTATTGGCCTCGTATGTGCCAAGAAATAACTGACTTTGTAAAATCATGTGACCGGTGCCAAAGGGCTAAACGTGAATCTCATCCTAACACAACTCCATTAAACCCACTTCCCGTTGCAAAGGTTTTTGAGAGACTGCACATTGACTTGGTTGGACCATTGCCGAAAACTACAACAGGGCATGAACATATATTGGTTTGTGTCGAGAGTTTCTCCAGATGGGTAGAAGCATTTCCCTTGCATGACCAGTCGGCGGCAACTATTGCCAGGGTCTTGCACGATGAGATCTTCTGTCGATTTGGTGCTCCTGTCAGCATCGTATCTGATCGAGGTAGAAACTTCTTGTCCAAACTAGTCAATGCAGTCTGCGAAATATACAAAGTATCAAGGCATATGACAGCCAGCTATAATCCTAGAGCTAATGGCTCCGTGGAACGCCAGAACGCCAGTATAGCACAAACGATACGCATGTATATAAGCAGAGACCAAAACGATTGGCATTTGTTACTTCCGACCGCCCTTATGGCAATAAGATCAGCACCAAATACTGAGAGCTCAGGATTCAGTCCATTTAAAATGCTTTTTGGTGGGGAAATGAGGCTTCCGTTTGATACCACTCTTATTCCTAGGGAAACTTTAGGACCAGAAGCTAAAACTCATGTTAAACAATTAATAGATAGGTTAAAGTTGGTTCATGAACAGGCAACACAAAACCCGGAATTAACCCAAACTGAAAGCAAACAAAAACCCGACACAAATGCAAAGCCTTCCAACTTTTTATTAGGAGAACAAGTATTGCTGAAAATAAACAAACACCATCAGGGCTACTCAAAGAAGTTTGAGGACAAGTTTAGAGGTCCATATTATATAAGGGAAAAAAGTCCGTTTGATACGTATAAAATTGCAGACTGTGAAACCAACAAGTTAGTCAGAAACTTCATTAATGCAAAAGACCTAAAAAGATACTATGACCCTCAAAACTATAGAATAGAACCTCAGCAGCATCCTAGAGATGTAGACACCGAAAGCGATGACGAAACGATTATTTATGACCCTAACGATGAATCTGAAACAGAAAGTAAAGACGATGACATAAAAAGTCAAAATTCAGAGCCTAAAAACAATGATCAGCAACAAAAAATTGATGGGGATCCTGATCAGCAATTCGAACAAAAACGTAAGGATTCACCATTGCAGCAAAATAACGAAATATGGTACAGTGCAAACAAAATACTAAAACAGAGAAAAGTAGGTCAAAAGAAACAGTACCTGATAGAATGGGCGAATAGCAAAGCAAAGCCATCTTGGCAAGATGAAAATGATGTGTCAGAGGAACTCAAACGACAGTTCTATATCAAACACACAAGGTCAGGCAAACGAAGAAAAAGACCATACAAGTACTTCAATAAGGTGTAAACTTACAACGATTTTAACAAATGGGTTCAAGGGTCAGACACTTATAAATGTAGATGCTTGGTAAAATTTGGCATGATATTTCTATCTGTAGTTAAGAAAATTTCAAACTAAATAGGTACGAACTGTTAGGTACAATGGTTTCACTCCAGAGCTAGATAATCGTAAAACACAATAAATGTAGGTGGAATTCATTCAACGTAGGGAAGCCAAAACCTTAAGAAGTTTTATAAAAATTTCTGATAATAGTGCTAGAATTAGTTAGATATGTACAGTCTACTTATTCACCGGCCAAACTACGTCCTTTTCCCCTTTTATTTCTAGTTGCATGGAGTGGACCTGTGTTGACCTTCATCGTCCTACTGATTTTCTGTACTACAGCGGTGTCAAGTACCCTATCGCCCGAGTTACAGACTAAATTATGGTGTGTTGTTTGAAGCTCAGTCACAAATTCAGCTGTCGATGGAAACATGGATTCACACATTTGAGGTGCAACTGCCTGAACAATTGAACATGATAAGACTGCCAGGATGTAATAGAGATATTAAAACTTGCTCAGTAGTAAATGATGTATTGTTAGAGGTAAATCAGATCAGACAAGAAACGGAAATATTCTTTAATCATACCATAGAAACAATAGAAAATCTTGTCCCAGAACGTAACCATATTCTTAAATCTAGGACAAAACGATCAATCCTTCCTTTCATTGGAGATCTGTCTAAATCCCTATTCGGAACAGCAACTGTAGAAGATGTTCAACTCCTGGCTAAATATATAAACGCTCTAAATAAACTCACAAATACTGTCGTAAAATCGGTGCAACAACATGAAGACCATTTATCGTCCTATATTCAAACAGTAGATGATAGAATCACTAATATTGTAAAGGGTATCAAAGAAAATGAATTAGCAATAACTCATATTCACACCCAGCTATATGAAACCTTTGATAATTTAAAAAAATCGTTTTCCACGATGAGTGTCCTTATATCGAAACAAATAGAAAAATCAAGGAAACTAGAGTCAGTCTTTCAGGAACTCTTAGAGGGCATTTTTGACCTGGTGAAGGGAAAAATCTCACCACACCTTATTCCCCCAAAGACTATGTTGCAATGTATTCAAGATATTCAAAACATACTCCATGACAAATTTAATGGCTTTCATCTCGTCCACACGGACCCTAAGGATATCTATAAAAATGTTCAGAGCATCAACGCCCGTAAGGGGTCGAAACTGTTCATTTGGGTGAAATTTCCGGTGTCGCCTTTTCCGACCCCGTTGACATTATATAAAGTCCTATCTTTTCCAGTACCCATCAATGAAACATCCAATCATGCCACACACTTAGTCGATCTTCCAGAATTCACCGCTCTGACTAATGATATGCAGTACTATGCTATACTTACCGCTAAAGAGTTAACCCAGTGTGAAAAGTCAAGGGTTCAGTTGTGTACATTCACTAAGGTTTTAACACCAATAACGCATACTTCCTGCATTCTAGCACTTTTCAAAAATGATAAAGACCTGGTAAAGCAGCAGTGCGATTTTCGCGTTTCATTAAATCACATACAAAAGCAGATTGTCTACTTATCTCATACATCTCTTTTGGTATATAGAATTGATGTCCTAGAACTAGATTGTAAATCTGGAAAAAGAATGATACAAGGTTGTCAATTTTGCATTATTGAAATACCATGTGAATGTTCAGTTTCTACGACCGATATGTATCTGCCACCGAGGCTCTCGGCTTGTCACAAAAACACAACCAGTAAGGTGCACCCCGTAAACCTTGCATTATTACAACAGTTCTTTAACGACTCATCACTGCAAACTATCGAGAGCAACTCTATTTTTGAAAACCCGTTGAAAGCCAATATCCCGGCCTTTCAAGTTTATAAGCACGAAATGCATGATGTAATCGCAGATGACAGGGAAGGTCATCTCAGCTTACAGAAAATGGCCGAGGCCGCTAGGAATGAATCTGTAGTATTTCGGTCACTGACCGAGCCTCTCCTTTCAGGAGATATTGCTATTAACAAGTCTTGGCCGACCACGGATAATATCATTTTGTATGTTACGTCATCAATAGCCATTTTTTCACTTATCGCATTTATTGTTACGTTTCTGAAATTAAGAAAAGTCCTTCTGATATTGGCTGTTTTGCAGAATGTTCATGTTAATCAGGCTAAGGCATCAACCTTACCCTCATTGGTTTATAAAAATGATAACACAACGCCAACTCCAACTACACTATTTTTCGAAATAGATCTTACACTTGATCACTACATTCTGGCTATATGCATTTTCATCCTTTTAATTCTTATTTGTAAACTCATATACAGATTTAAAAACAAATGTAGCAAAACAGTCCTATTAGCCGAACTAACAAATGGGGACAACTGTGTTCAGATTCCACTTAGAACTCTGGCGGTGTGCCCAACCTACTGGACTATAAATGTTCCTAAAGAGGAATCTCCATCCGTGGGTTAATCTCCCCAATTGTATACTTTGAATGGGACCATTTTGATATGAAAAACAAACTTACAGAGAAGAAAGTAAAAGTTAAGAACCATTTTTCAATTTCCATTATCAAAGGACGAAACATAAGGCGCATTTTGTCCACCACCTATTGTGTATATTCCTATGTTAGACATGAAAATCTGCTGTTACCAATTTCATGATATACCCATTGCTGTACATGTGACGTAGATTAACGCCTACATAACCTTAAGAAACTGTGTGGAGTTCAAAATGAATGGAAAGAACAATATATGAAGACAAATGCTTGAAGCTCTCGTCGACCAATGATTGCATCTTACGAGTGGGAAGATGTCGACTACTTAAATGCCCTAGCATAAAATCAGGTAGCGCTTCAAACACGTAACTGGATGTTTATTCACTGGTCGATAAAGGCAATCTGGCGGTGAATAGAGACTTTACTGATTTACCTCTTGTAAATAAAAGTACAAATACATGTATTTGACTTGTATGAAATAATCTCTTATTTACAGATTTGAATAAAGATTTTGACGATTTTACATGAATGTGCAACTATTTTTACATATATGTGTTGATCTGGTATTTACAGATTTGAATGTTTCACTTTATAGGAATAAAGTAAATGTGGGGGAGGAGGTGGTGTTATGCTGTAAAATTTTGAACCAGTAGTAGTAACAACAACAGCAACAGTAGTAGTAACAACAACAATGATAATGGTAATGATAATGATAACGAAATAATAATAATAGTAACAAAAGTAAATTTATGATCATAAACAATAGGGAAAAGCAAGATTTAGTCAGCACGCGAAAACAATAATAATAATAGTAAAAGTACGATGACAAACAAATTGTAATCATAATATATCGGGAAAAGAATATTGAAGAAAAATGGAAGAATAAGGGAAAAGAAACAAGATTTATTTCAACGCGCGAAAAATTCCGTATACAGTTAATTCTGTGGCTTGAGGCGAGGCGTGTCAAAGATAAATAATCACACTTAAGAAGCTAGTATTTGGTTTGTCAAGCTGGCTTAAGCTTAGCGTTAACAGTTTAAGATGCTTTTCTTTGTGCATGTACAAACACGGCTGTCGGCGTGGTCTTTAGCTCGGCATTACTGACGCAATTGGTAAATAACTGAGCTTTTATCACCAAGCCAAAAGAGCCATGGGAATTTGACACAAGATTAACAAGAAAAAACTAAATTAATTTTCGGAAAATAAAATATATTGTCAAAAAAACTACTCGTACTGAAATTATAAATATAAATTCAGTATCTAGCGAGCGAGGGCTCCATTTTGATACTAAATATGTATAGTACATTTGATAAATAGAAAAAGGTGTTTTAAAAGGAATTTTTAAAATCGAAAAGGTTATTTTAAAAATTAACCAAACTAATCATAACAATATTGTCAAAGTTTCCAACTTGCAAAATTCATATAGATGTCGCTTTTGTGCGTTTGGTGACAGCGTCGAATTCGGCTCATTTAAGAGATGCAAAATATTTCCTTTTATAAAGATTACAGCAAGTACATCGGAGATACCACATCTCATTTATACAATATTGTATTTCATTATCGCATATCCAATTTGTTTCTTAGCAGAAAATAAAAAACGTTTCCGTTTACATACATTGGCATAGAAACAATATTACGTGTCCCACTTTTCCCTATCCCGTGTCCCATTTCTACAAAATGTCCCGTTTGCCTCTGTACCACATGGGCTGATCTTACACAAAAGTGTGCTGCGCCCCATTTCGCATTTGTATCTATTTCGCGCCCACTTGGCTCGTACACCAGTTATATAAGGTACCACGTGTGTCCCAGTCCCGCATCCCATTTGTATAAAGGCATTAAGGAAAACTGTTGGCCGAAGAATGAAAAGGGCACAGAAATATTATAGGGCTGATATGGCTTGAAAGTAAGACCTTTTTATTTAGTACTAGAAAGTCGCCATCTTGAATTGAGAGACATATTTATTTGCATTCTTCGTTCATGCCGGAAAGAACAAACAAACACGGTCATGCACACTGAACCAATTCAGATCTCACAATTACTCCGCCCACTTAATCCAAAGGAATTTCCGGGGCCGCGAACAATTGACGGGCCGTCGTTTGTAACGAAGCATTTCATTGGCTGGGATACTTCACGCATGCGCGCGCCTCAACGACTGATCCTTTCCAGGGTTTCGGGTCATATTGTAAGTGACCGTTACACTGTTCATTTCGAAAAGAAAAAAATAATTCAATAAAACTTGGATAAAGGATCAAGTCTTTTTTCATCTTTTATAGATAAAAACCCCATTAAGTCTCCGCACGACACGAGCGCAAGATGGAATTCATACAGTGATATGAGCCGCGACATGACAAAACCAACAAAGTGGTTGTGCACCCAGCGCAGACTCAGATCAGCCTGGGCATCCACCCAGTCTGTTCACAGTCTTCGCTGTCCGCTAGTTACCCCTTTAGCGCTTAGCGAAAAGTCTGATCGCACTAAGCGGAGGCCCAGGCTGATCTGTCTGCGCTGGGTGCACAAACACTTTGTTGGTTTTCATATCATTTTTGCACTAGTGCAATATCGCCGCAATATCATTATTGCACTGTTGCTGGTTCGTAGTCAGGTGTTTCAGAAAACCAATGCTTTCGAAATTTAGTCGTTTTTGTTTAGAAGTTTCAGGGTTATTCTGGTTTTGCATGACGTAATATCTTACGTGACGTCAAGAGCAAATAACTTCATCCATTTTGTCATCCGACGTCAACATTTCAGAAAGACAGTGAGTCTAAGTTTGTGATTTAATTACAAACAAGCTTCATTGGTCTAAATAAATTGTTCATTTTATTATTGAATATGGACAGAATTTAGACAAAAACGAAATGCCGTCACAACATTAATACGAGATGCAAAACAGAAATATAATGCAAAGCTTGCTAATGACCTTTAGGGCCCAGTCTCACTGCCATGTTTTGAGGGCTAGGCTGTACTATGTTTGCCGCCCTACGTTTGGAAACAAAAAAGTATCCCGTTTCATGCTTTTTTCTGGCATAGTCGTGCATTCAATTTTTTTGAAGACTCAGGAACTTGCATATCCTACAGAAAAGGTAAGAGATAGCCTAAGCGCAGCAGGCAGCCTGACCAGGATATTGCTGATTAGACTATTAGACTTGGCAGAAAAGTTGGCTCAAAAGGCTGGTTGTTTGGGGTTTAACGGCTCGTTGGGACAGTATTTCAGTCTGTATTGAGCCATCTGCAAGAGAGAGAGAGAGAGAGAGAGAGAGAGAGAGAGAGAAAGAGACAGAGACAGACAGAGAGAAAAGAGGTATGACAGGCTAGAGAAAAACTATCCAAACAACCCCACCTGCACCTACTGCAAGAACAGTAGGCCCTTGCACTACTATTATCCAAATTAGTAGGACGCTCCAGCACTGAAAGTTACCCAGCACCACCGCCAGACCGCAACCTATCCTGCTGCTCAAATGACAAATTTTATGCTTTCTCAGCTTAGATAGAGATTCAGTTTTCTTACAGTTGAGCGTTGTGTTTGCAGCTGATGCTGAAGCGTCGGCGTAACCAAGTGGTTAGCGCTCCCGACTTTGGATCATGGGGTCGCAGGTTCGAGTCCAGATGGAGACAAGGCTCTGTTTGAACCTGACCAGTGTTTTGCTGCACAGAGTCCTTCATACACAACCTTGTGTCGTCCTTTTATGACTAAAATATTGTTGAATAGACTGTAAAGCCGCAATTTCTCATCTTGTGGATACTCGTTTTGACACAAGAAGACCAATATTCATTATATAAACCTTAGCTATTGTGTGTAGTTTCACATGAAGTCAAAGCAAAACATGAAGAAGGGAATTCATTTTCGGAAGTGGAGAAATCATAATGAAATGAAATAATAAAAAACAATAAATAAGTTACAAGAACAGAAAAAAAGCAAAAGAGAAAAAAAAGAGAAACACGTTCTTCGAACTACAGACTCGTGATATTTAGACTAAAGTTTGAAATTCTGAAATTACAAGCTGAACCACTGGACCACACTGCAATGTGTTGGGATTGTTGTAAATGGTAATATATATAGGTGATCGGACTGATACGGAAAGAGCCGACTTTTTTCGTGGCAAGCTGCTCAACCTATTTCATGGTTTGGTCCAAAATTAAAAGTGCATTGACACGACAGTAAACAAAATTTGATTTGTAGCGCTCCCGACTTTGGATCATGGTGTCGCGGCAATTTCGAGTCCAGATGGTAGACAAGGCTCTCTTTAAACCTTACCGGTGTTTCATTTCACATAGTCCTTCACAATCGCCCTTGCATCGTCCTGGTATGACTAAGACTGTAAAGCCGCTATTTCATCTTTTCATCCCATGAATTCTCGTTTTGATACAAGAATACCCTATGCATTATATAAACCTTAGCTATTATGTGTAGCTTCACATAATTCTTAGTAAAACAAGAAGAGGGGAATTTGTTATTAGAAATGGAGAAATTAAATTAAAATAAAATTAAAAAAAAATAAAATAAAATAAGTAAAAAAAGAGAGAGAGTGGGGGGGGGGGGGGGCAAAAAGAAAATGATAATACGGGATGCGAACCACTGACACGAGGAAATTAGTCTTATAGATTGCAAGCTGAACCTCTGGACCACACCGACAAATATACATATCGTTGTCAGTGCTTTTTTCGTGACAAGCTGCTCAACCTATTTCAAGGTTTGGTCCACACGACAGTAAACAAAATTTGATCTGTATCATATAAATTTCGAACTTCTAGGATTGGGGCGTTTAAAATCCTGATATATGAAAGGACCTTCCAAAGTTTGAGAGAAAAGGCATTTTCCGACTGGCATAGTCTGGGATCTATCTTCAGCCTTATAGCTCATTAACCCTTAAAGCGCCAAAAAGCAGACGACTAAATTTATGTCTGCAGAAATTTCGAAAAATATTTTGTCCAAGCTTTATCATATTGAGAATCCAAAGACTATAGGGTAAACAGTGTAGATCCAGATGAGGTACCTCATCTGGATCTACACTGTTTGCAAAATCAACAATTTTTCAATGTTGGCGCTTTAAGGGTTAATATGACAACTCCATGCACAAAAAATGGCTGGTATTATTTAGGTACATGCTACGAATGGAATATATCGATGTATCGAAAGCTGAATATGATTTTTCGTATTTAGGCCTACCGTTCACAACGAGAAAAGTAAAGCTACCGCCAAATATGTATTTGACCCAGTTTATTAAAAGTTACTCATTACATATTTTAGCTTTACGAAATGAATATTTTTTATGTATATATATGATACTACAATAAACAACTTTACTACCAACGTTATTACACTTTCATTGAAAATAATCGACTGAATCAGGTCATTTTACACATAGCGAGCCGAACTGGAAATGAGCTGCGCGTATTTTGTTGACACTTTCAAGAACATTTAACATGTCGAGCCGATCGCTAATCAAAGATGGGCAAAAACAAAGAAACAACATGGTTATTTTATAATTCGTTTACTCTGGCATACGAGACAACATAGCAGGCACATAACCCGTTCCAGTGCCACCTCCTAAAGAGATCAAAACTTTACACGAATCTTTAACCTATTTGAGTCGTGACACGAGAAAAACAACGAAGTGGTCGTGCGCCCCATGCAGACTCATCCGCCGAGTCTGATCAGAGTCTTCACTGTAGGCTAAAAGGGTAGTTGATGGTCTAAGCTACCTCCATGCGGACAGCGAAGACTCTGTTTAGACTGAGTGGATGCCAAGCCTGATATGAGTCTGCGCAAGGCGCACAACAACTTTGTTGGTTTTCTCGTGTCGCGGCTTAAATTGTATGGCTAAAGGACTCTTCTGCCCTTATCAATTATATGAGTACATTTGTCAACTCAGGGCTGAGTTTATTTTTATTATTTTTATTTTATTTTAAGGAGAAATGTCCATTTGTCTTATGCAAATAGTGTAGACCCTGATCAGACGCCGCGTTTTGTGGCGTCTGATTTGGGTCTTCAATGTTGTCTGTTTTTATGGGACGCTAGGCATGAATGGGTTAAAGCAAATGTTAAAGGATGTGCAGGCGGACAGACAGGCAGATACTTTGAGCCGCGTTACGACAAAACCAACAAAGTGGTTGTGAGCCCAGCCCAGACTCAGATCAGCCTGGGCCACCGCCCAGTTTGCTCAGACTCTTCGCTTAGCATTCAGAGGGTAGCAAAGGGTCTAAGCTAGCTCTATGCGGACAGCGAAGACTCTGATCAGACTGGGCGGATGCCCAGGCTGATCTGAGTCTGCGCTGGGCGCACAACCACTTTGTTGGTTTTGTTGTGTCGCGGCTCCTATATGCTTGAGCAGACGTTAAATGATATTCCAGTCAAGAATACCAGGAATATGCATGTTAGGAAAAAAGAAACAACTCGAGCAAAAACGAATTTCAGTCTGTGACCTTGACCTGAAGTCAGCCAAAGTATCAAAATGACAAGTAGGGATGCACTAGCAATTATTTTCACGGATTTGGGGAGCAAGCTTTTAATTTGTGGGGCCTGAGGAGCACTGCCAGAATGTGATTTTTATGAACATTTGGGCTTCTGGAGTGCCCCTAAGTCACTCCACCCCTACCCCAGCCGGTGTACTTGTGCAAGCACCACTGACGTTCTGACTAACACTAAGCAAAAGGACCCGCAGCACCTCCAATTTCATTTTATCATTTTTTCTGTAACCATACGTGGTTTACAGACAACATGCGCAACACAAATTGTGCCTACCTACTGGTAGTAAGATGGGGGCCCTCTAAATATTATCTGCTTGCTGAATAACTTAATATGCCAATAGATCATTGCATTCAGATCCTACACTGTACGCGCTTAGCTATAAAACACAAGTGGTTACATGTTTAGGTGTTAACATGTTTAGGAATATGTCATATAGATAAATATGTACGCCTTTTCTATTATATTCCTGCACAAGGTCTGCTAAACACGTTTTACTCTGTTACGCGTTTCGGATGAATCCATTCTCTCTTTTTCCCCGTTGAAGAACGAAACAAAGAGAAGAAAATGCTGACAGAGGAAATTTTCAAAATAAAAGGTAAATATAACCAGTTTTGTACATGTTTAATTTCTAAACATAAACCTAAACATGTCGCAAATTGAACATGTTACGATTTAAACACATAAAAATCGGACTGCATTTTTTGCATTGATTCTAAACACATTTTTACCGTGTATCTGTCAACAAAAGATGATAACCTTCTTTCATCAGGAGAAAAGAAAAAAGCTGCACAAAGGACGATGAGGTTGTATGATGAGAAAAAACAAGAGGAATACCAGATCCTGATCCCTCTCCTGATAACTGAGCTCAACAAACACGACAAAACCAACAAAGTGCGCCCAGCGAAGACTCAGATCAGCCCGGGCAGCCAGCCAGTCTGATTAGAGTCTTCAATGTCCGCATGGAACTTAGAACCTTAGCTACTCTTTAAGCGCAAGGCGAAGACTCTGATCAGACGTGGCAGATGGCCAGGCTGATCCGAGTCATGCCACTTTATTGGCTTTGTCGTATCTCAGTTTAAATACATACTTGGTAAACTGATTTAGAATTAGAATTTGTATTTGTAAATGAGTAATATGATTTTTTACTTTTCTTCCTAGTATGGGGATTGGCCTTTATATGGTCATTGGTTTTGCAACATTCTCTTGTCACAGTGCAACTCCTCAAAAAAAATATGCATTTTCTTGTCAAAATGGCCAAAATCACAAATTTCTTGCTCAAAGATTTACATTACGATTTTGCTGCACGAAAACTCAGCATGATGTAACCAACTAAATTCTTTCCCTTAAGAGTTTAACCCAATTGACATGGGTGGCAAAATTGAAAATGACAGTTGTTTGCCCTGAAAGTGTGCTCAGTCACCTTACCATCGATGCCTTGTTGACTCGTTTACCTAGAGTTTGGATGGAGCAGTTTCATATGAGCCGCGACACGAGAAAACCAACAATGTGGTTGTGCGCCCAATGCAGACTTAGATCGGACTGGACATCCACCAAGTCTGATCAGACTATTAGCTGGGCGCTTAAAGGGTAGCTAAGGTCTAAGCTACCTATATGTGAACAGCGAAGACTCTAATCAGACTGGGCGGATGCCCAGGCTGATCTGAGTCTGCGCTGGTCGCACAACCACATTGTTGGTTTTGTCGTGTCGCGGCTCATATAGAGGTGTATGATTTAAATTTTATTTGTATTGTATTTTTAGACATTTCTATGTTTAAAGTGAATGGGTACAGTGTCAGGGGAAGCAACTCTGCTATTTCCCATTTCTGCCTTCTAAATAGGGGATAACTCTTGAAAATAAGAATATGCTTATTGAGGGGAAAATTATTTTAAAAGAAAACCCTTTTGAAAGGTTGTCATCTCTCAGGGAAGCATTCAGGAAGTCACAAAAATGGCAGAAAACAATGAAGGTATATCCAAATACAAGTTCCTTAATGCATGCAATGTCAGTTTTATTCTGTGATGTCTTACTATGTCTGAACTGATTGCGAGCATCAGTTTTACGGAAACCAAACGTTAATGAATTTACAGACAAATGAATATAGAGTTACACTGATCAGAAAAAAGTACCCAAGCATGATATGCTTGCATAAATATTCCTGTTTAAGAGGATGTATTAATCCCATATAGATGTGTATCAACATGAATAGGTACAACTATGGAGTGGGATGGCCATAAATATTAAAGTATGATGTACTTGCATTATTTTTATAAAATAAAAGTAGTGAAGAGGAAAATTCTCAGGAACTGACAAAATTCAATTCCAGATCCAAACCAAGACACTATGTTGGAAAGAGACAACACAAAACTAGTCACCACAAAAGGCAATACCAGCGACAGCCATGTGAACAGCCATTTCTCATGTAGTTGGTCAACGGACTAGCCAGAACATCACAAACAATATATCAATAACAGAACATAGCAACCAACAACACATAAAACAATCGAGAAGAATTAAATCAGAACTGCCGCCTTGCGACGGCCAGTAATGAAATTACTGGGGGGCTTAACCGGTTTGTGTTCGACCAACCCTCACCCAGTGTTATGCCTTCATCAGATACCTAGTTGCTCAACCCAACAAAAACAACCACCACCCCACACATAAGTCTTACAAAAAGCACCTACCCTGACAATAAGAACAAATTACACGTAAAACATTAAACATCTATTTTTATCTTTATCAACTTTAAAAAGTCAGGGCTAGCCTTTACATAACAAACCACATATCAGAACAGTCAAAGCGACAGCAATAAATCAACTGGCGAGGAAGAGGGGGGCTTAACCGATTTATTCATGTTTTAAGAGGATGTACAAAACCTTTATTAAACAGTATATTCACGTGAATGGGTACAATCATGTGGTGGGATGGACACAAATATTCAAGCATGATGTACTTGCATTGATTTTAATCACATTTTAAGAGGATGTACAAAACCTCTATAAATAGTGTATCAACGTGAACTGGTACAACTCCATGTTTTTCTGCAATTTTTGCAAAGGGAGAAAAATGGTGACTCTCTGTTTGCTTCCCTGGTCACTCTAGCCACTCCTTGGGGAGCAAAGTCTTGCAATTATGAGTTGATCCCATTGAGAAGGTAGGCAAGAAATGAAAATGACAGTTACTTCCCCTAAAAGTGTACCAATTCTCTTTTATTCACTGTTGAGTATATATACTGAAGGACTTTAGAAACGCACCATTTTACATACTCTGTTACTTCCACGTGGCTAATTTGATGATTTTTTCTTAATCATATTATATGTTCACACGCAATGAACTATTGATTGCCATAAATTGGCTTTGCTCATGCTGTTTATTCTGACGTTACCATGCCGATAGTGTTTTTCAACTATATGCATCTTGCAGATGGGAGTTTAATTCGATTTGAAAACAAACAACTTCGTAATAAATGTTTAACTGCTAAACTTCTTCAACAGGGCTATCGGTATCATAAGCTTAGAAAGGCTTTTTCTAAATTCTATCGCAGACACCATGAATTGGTTTCAAAATTTGATGTCGGATTAAAATTTCTTTTACACCAAGGCCTATCGGAACCAGAATTTTATGGTGACTTAGTATACAAATTCAAAAAGATTAAGGGTAGGACTGATTTTTCTGATCAATTCCGAAAAATAATAATACGTCACAAACGTATTGGCTATAATTTAAATGTTATGCGACAGTCTGCATGCTTAGTGATTAACCCAATCACGGTTGATAACTTTGCTGCACTCTTTAATTGCACACCGGGGGATCGGTCGTCAGACTCTATGATGGCCCCGACCTAAAGCTATATATTTTAGTTGGTTGGGACCGGAGCCTTTTTGTCTGTTGCTTGGTCCACCGGGGCTCAACTGGTGACCTTCTTTTGCTTCAGATTTCCAGTGGGGTTGTTTGGCAGGACAGGGATCTCCACCTGTCAGACGGCCCGTTGTATCTGTTGAGTCCTCGTCTGTGCTTCTTCATGGTGTTGAAATTTGATTTATGTGTTTACCGTGATGATTCATTGACGAGTTAGAGGGTTATCATGCGAACCGAACAACCAACTAAATGTTTTGTACCACTTCAGTAACTGAGGGTGAGGTTGGGCCTGTAAAATCGATTTAAGCCCCCCAGTAATTCATATCTGACCGTTCCAAGGCGGTAGTTCTGTTGTGGTTCTCTGTTGCCTGTTTTTGGTGTCAGAGTTTCTGTGATGTTTTACCTTATGTATGTTCTTATTATTTTTGGTTCGGTTTGGGTTGCTGAGTGGCCACCTTTTGGGAACAAGCTGCTCACTCGGTTGACCATATGTTCTCTGTAGCTTGATTATTTGTAATCTTAGTTGTTTCCAACTATGGTTTGAGGGCTGGATTTGGATTTTGATTGTTTCAGTTCCTGGTCTTTGCATACTTTTTACTTTTAGCTGGTAGCCAGATGTCTTAACTAATGGGAAAACACAAAACGTTTCGGAAATTACCGTTTATTTACACTCCCAGTCGCAGCGTTTCTTTGCTGACGTCAGCCGAAATTTTTCAAACAGTAATTACAGGTTCATGGCGTTCGATAATGACTCGATTCTTTTGTTTCCTATGCAACACGTTCAGGACTATCTAATGAGACTATAAAAGATTTCGATTATTCATGTTCCTTAGGTTATAAACGGCCAATTACGTTAAAAAGTAAAGACGTGACGTAGACGAAATGAACGTTGCCAGAGGCCTAAAACTTCATGATTTGATTTTGTCTTGCCTACTGCATTTGAAAACTGATATTGGTTTGAAAACTTTTTTTCGCTCATAATGTAAAGTATTGTTACTCTGTGATTTTTTAAACTGGGGTTGTCTCAGAATTCTCGCGATATCTCGGCAACCATAAGTCTCAGCTTTTTGATATTTTTTATTGAATGAAAGCCAACTGACAGCACTTTTTAATTCTGTTTTCACAGAATGAAAATGTTGGGCCTGTAACAAGATATTGCCATTTTAGTAAGTGGTGCGTTTCTAAAGTCTCTCAGTATATTTGCCATTATTTACAAGCATAACTATACACAGCTAATACATTCATACATACAAGCATGACATTGTCACGAACATGTCATTATTGTAAAGTCATTGCGAATATATTTGTCACTATTATACAGCCTTGATGAGCTGCCCCATTGAGAAGGTAAGCAAAGAATGACAATGACAGAGTTACTTCCCCTAAAAGTGTACCAATTTACTTCAAATTCACTGTTAAGTATATATTTGCCATTGTTTACAAGCATTACTATACACAGTTAATTTATTCATACTAATATATTTCATTGTACAAGCATGACATTGTCACGAACATGTCATTATTATACAATCATTGAGAAAATATTTGTCACCATTATACAAGCATGACATTGTAACATAGTATGACATTATTATGTAGTCATTGTAAATTCACTGTTTCGTATTTATCTGCCAGTATTACACAAGCATAACATTGTCACATATACGGCATTATTTACAAGCATGGCACACCCTAATATTAAAACAGCAAGTTGTAACAAAGTAACAAACATGCCAAAAGGGGCATACAAACTGGACCTGATGTTCAAAACATTGTTAGCTTAACAGAATCTTCATTCAAAGATTCCTTAAGTCTTTTGATACACAAAATATCAAGTGAGTTAATATGTTTTGCTGAGCTTATTGTGAAGAGCTTGAGTGTAAAAGGTACCTTTTCTCAGCAAAAAATGGCCACAAGTGTGTCTATGGAAATGTGCATTTGACACACTAAATTTGTTATGTTGTAAGGATAACGTGGCAAAATTGGTAGATTGTTGTCCCTGATTAAATGTCCTGGTTCTATTTAACTGATATTGGCTGATTAACTCCAGTATAAGCCTTTGGCTGCTGGAGTCGACACCAGCAAACTCCTACCCAGTCACTACATTAAAATGATGGCTTTATGGCTAAAATTTGTTTCAATACTAAATATTTGAATTTACTATCAGGATTCACTGTCACCATTTTTGTCATTTCCACTGACTGTATCACCTGTTTTGTCCTTTATGGATACACTACCATCCAAGGCTCCTAAACTATTTACTAAATACATTTCAACACTGCTACTGTCTGCTGCAGTTGTCAAACAGTCAGATGAGAGTTCAGCACTGTCTGTTTCTGCAACGGTTTCAACGGGGAGGTCATTTTCAGAACTAGCTGTTTGTACTAAAGTGTCTGACTTTTCCACTTTATGACCTTTTTTGTTTGTATCTTGAGCATCCCCGTCCACTTCTTTAACTTTTTCAGAACACGGGTCAGCATCTTTCACTGCCTCTGAATTTTTACGTTTTTCAGCATCAATATCATCTATATCACTTTCAGATTCACTGTTTTCGGTTTTACATACAAAATTTTTATCTGATGTTGTATCAGAAGTAGGATCTTGCACAGGTGTTTTCAAGAAAGTTTCTTCATTCCTGCTCCTTGCTACAGTATCTGCAACATTATTATCCTCTTTCTCATTCTTCGAGAAGGTTCTTTGCAAGTCTGACCTCTGCACATAATGATCTCCATTCAATGCCTGCGGTATAGAGCTCTTTTCAGACCCTCGACTTTGTTCTCTTGGAGTTGACAAATTGCCTTCCTCATTTTCAGGTGACTCAGATAATGACTCATTATTACTACTGATTGTTTCAGGATTTAACTCCTCAAAATTTGAAATGTCATCTGGTCGATCATTTGCATGTAACAGTGCATATGCATCTGAACCAAACGACGCCATGTACAGTCGCAATCTAGCCCGTTGGTAATCTTGAGATCCCAAACTGACTGCTAGAACTAAATTTTGTATACGTGCTGGAGACATTCTCTCGCTGGATTCTTGAACAGAATGCTGTGGGACAGAATTCAGTCTAACTGGTCCTGGAAAGTATTTAAATAAAAATTTTAATAGGACCTGTCCAGATTCAGGATAGCTTCCCTGACAGCACCGGTCCCATCATAACACAAGAGGCCAACGGGCCATAAAGCTTACCAGATCTCTAGCTCAACTTTGCTATCATATTTGTATAGGCTCAAAATTGCTGCCACATTTATACAGGCCAATAGTACAAAGTCTCTTCCTGACAGTCTGTTGAGTTGATAGCAAAATATATAATTATTTTCCAAATTTTGATTGTTATGGCAATAAAAAGGATACATTTCAAAGGATTTTTTGCGGGTTTTTTTTTTTGTTGTTGTTGTTGTTTGTTTTTTTTAGTTTGTTGTTGTTGTTTTTTTATCTTTCGGTTGCCATGGCAACTAATCAAAATGGGTAGTATGCAGAAACTCGAGAAATAATTCTGAAAATGTGAGGTCAGAATACCTGCAATGGCTTAGCAATGAATCCCACTTTTTCTGTTTTTTTTTTTTTTTTTTTTTTAGCTGCCATATCAACCATGTCCTTTGAACAATGATAATAGAAAACATAAAATCTGTAAAGGCTACTATAGTTGTTTTTTCATGTTTTTGTCGTTATTTTCAAATTTCATTCACATAAATACATACATATATACATCCTATATTGTATAGAGTGAGCTTTATAATGTTTCATATATCAATTTTCTAAATTCACACTCATCCGTCATTTTCATCCCTCTTATGTTATTAGTTCGCTACCGTAAACGGGGTTCCATTGCACACAGCCTTTCATTATCAACCTCACATCGTCCTGATATAACTGAAATACTGTTGAAAAAGGACGTAAAATCACAAGTCATCCATCATCCATCCATATTAGTTCGTAGCACTCCAGCCCTCTGATGGGAAGCGTGTCTCACAGAAACTGAAGGCTGCCAAATATAAAAGTCTCGGACTAGTTGACTACTGAATATTTAACAAACTAGCACTTTATAGTATTGTATAGCTCTATAGTCAAAGATCTCCTTAGCAGGGTCAGCCTTGCTGAAAGCTTTATATTAACCACATTCACCAAACCCCGAGCTCTCCCGTCCGAACCACCTTGACAAAGTGGTTCCATCGAAGAGCTGCAACACCTGTTCGTGTGGGGCCACAATAAAGATATCCCCAAGTTAGCAGCAGAACCCGCCCTTATTAGAAGCTCTAAATACTGATAAAAACATATTTTTTTCTTTTTTGTTATTATTGTTGATCTGCATGACTCTTCCAGGTATGAAGAATTTAAATAGAGAGCATATATGGGGCATCATAAACTTATTAATTGCTGTCGTATGCGAAATTTTGCGTCATGTTTTTATAATTGAAATTGTTTCCCAGTACTTAACATTTTTTTTGTTAAATAAAATACTCCCTACTACAAGTGTAGATTGGCTGATCTCTATGCATTTATATAATGCAGTACACTGATTACCGTCTAGGATATGGGATAAAACAGCCCATTTAGCTAAAAACTTATCCTGCTTGTCATAGAGTTTTGATATGTATTTTCATTTTGAAATTTCCTTTTTAAATATGCAATAAAATTGTCCAATCTTATGTTAGCTGTGAAAAATTTTGTAATATAAATAAAATACTTAGCCAATACTAGTAGATGGTTTAACACTCTGTTATGTTCTTGCTTAGAAAATATAAGACTACTTTTTGCTGTCCACTGAAGAGTAATATTAGCATGCATTTGCAACAAATTCTGAAGGGATGACCAAAATTCTTTTACTTTATTACAATGAAAAAATGAATGTAGTATAGTTTCAGCTTCTTGATCACAATAAGAGCACCTGTCATTGTCAAGTGTATTAATTTTATAAAGAAAAGATTTTGTTACGGTCATTAATTTTATACTGGAATTCTTGTAATTCTACTCTTTTATTTCTTTTATTACAGAAATATAGCTATTCCATTCTTTTTGATTGATATTTCCTAGCACATTTATTCATTTATTAACAGATGGAGCTGTCTCTTTACTGCTAGTTATGATATTATAGAAAGTTTTACTTCTTTTTTTGTCTCTACTAAGATATTTTATATAGCAATTTTGTGCCACATGATGTTTAAGAATCAGACAGGTGGTTCTATTTTGATTTATCTTGTCTTTCCAGTCGGTTGGTAATTTCTTAAGAGAGAATAATAATCTAAGAAAGTGCCGTGTATACTGTATTTTTGTCTAAGCTCATTAAACTGATAGAACTGTCCATCTTCACTTAACAAATCGATTTCATTTCTTATTCTCTTGTCATAACATTCTTTTATAAAGTAAGGCTGACCATGAGTATTATGTGTGTTAAACCATGTTGGTGAATATAAAATATCATCTATTGTATCAATTTTAATTGACTGGCAAAAGTATCTCCAACTTTTCAATACATCTTTCAAGAAGGTATTTATTAATTTTAAACCAGCATAATTATATCCCTTTGTATATAAACTACTCATATCTATATTTTATAAAGTATTCTATGTACAGATTGGCTGTAAAATTTGTGTTCTGAGCCAAGTTACTTTCAGTGCATTTACAAAACTATCTATCTGAATCATTCTCAAATCCCCTTTTGTTATATCCTTAATAATACATTTCCTTTTAATCCTATCAGGTCTTGAGTTCTAAATGAATTTATAAAACATTTTGTTAATATATTTCACTAATTCATGTGATGGATTTGGTAATGCCAAAAATAAATGAACAAACTATGAAATAGCAAGAGATTTGATGATACATGTAGTTATCATACTTGGCAGTGTTATCTTCCATTTTGACCAACCATTTAGAATACTTTCAACTTTTATCAGAATTTCAGGTGCGCTTTGTTCCCATATGTTAAAAGCCTCTGGAGTAAAATAACTCCCAGAATTGTAAAAGGCTTCTGGTCCCAATCTGAATTATATTCTTTACATAATTTAAGACTTGATTTATTCATGCTTCCGATCCATATTGCTTTTGTTTTATCAATATTATTTTTAAAACCTGACATTTGATAAAACATTTTCAGTTTCTCTAAAATCATTCTTAATGATCTCTCGGTTCCATGTAAACATAATTGTGTGCCGTCTGCAAACTGATTAAATTTGAAATCTTTATCTTGAATAACAATACCTTTTATATCATTATTGTTTATTATAATGTGACTTAAAACCTCTGCACAAGGCTACTATAGTTAATATGTGTATGAAGTCTCTGCCTCATAGAGCATAAAGTTTCTGAGAAGATAATTTAAGGTATTTTTTTTTCCTTTTTTTTTGCATTTCGGTTTCCATGGCAACAAATGAAAATGAGCAGTGGGTAAAAAATCATCCGGCTAATAGAAGACTACTCAAGGAAAATTTCTCTAAATGTTTATCCGAATGTCTGCAATGGACTGGCAGTAGATACCATTTTTTTCAATTTTCCCCATTATAAGTCTATGGAAACACTTAAGTTACCATAGCAACCAAACTGTAGAGCTGATTTTCATAAAAAGAATTCCACAAAATCTGTTAACACTTATATGAAAAATATTTCTATACAATCTCAGTGTCACAGAGCTGAAAGTTTCTGAGACGATAATTTTAATTTAAAGAGTAAATACACTTCGGGAACTGACTGAATCAGATCCCAAACCCTATCCCCAACATCAAAGGGAAAGATTGACAAAGACATTCAAACAAACAATAAATTACAAGTGATAAGCCGAGTCAGCAGCTCTTTCCCAAATAGGTACCAATTCAGCTATCTTTACTGAACTAAATAATTTAGACTAACAGAAGGGTTAAAATGAAAACACAATAAGTTAAACAGCATCGAACATAAAACAAATGCAAGCATAACGAAGGTACCGCCTCGAGACGGTCAGTAATAACTACTGGGGGTTTAAACCGGTTTTACTGGGCTCAAACCTTCACCCTCACTCTCCGCCGCGGTGCACACAATTAGGTGGTTGTTCGGTTCGTATGGAGGTCCCCTAACTCATCAGAGAGTCATCACGGACAACAATTAAAATCAAGAAAAGACTGTGATGAAGCAAGGATGAGGACTCGAAAGCAAAAACATGTTGAGACACCTGGAGATCCCTGGGGCGTCAGCAAATTTAAAGAGTAACTACACTTCAGGAACTGACTGAATCAGATCCCAAACCCTATCCCCAACATCAAAGGGAAATATTGACAAAGACATCCCAACAAACAATAGATTACAAGGGATAGGCGAGTCAGCAGCTCTTTCCCAAATAGATGGCAACTCAGGTATCTTTATTGAACTAAATAATTTAGACCAACAGACGGGTTACAACGGACTAAGCAAAGTATATTTTAAGTTTACTTTCCACGTTTTTTTTCGCAGTTTGGTTTCCATGGCAATAAAACGGAGCAGTGAGCATAAAATATATGGTTAATAGAAGACTACTCAAAGAACTTTCTATAAAAGTTTTATCAAAATATCCGAAATGGCGTAGCAGTAAATGCCATTTTTTTTCAATTTTCCCCTTATAAGTCAATGGAAACTCTAAGCTGCTATAGCAACAAACTAAAACGCCGATTTTCATTTAAAAATACGAAGTTTCAACCCCCCAGCTCATGGATACTACAGATGAAATCTGGGTCCAATCGGCCTTGTTGCTTTATAGTAAATTATTTTTAAGTATTTTCCCCCATTATTTGCTTTTTTTGGTTTCCATGGCAACCAATAAAACGAACAGAAGGCATAAAATCATACATCTAATAGAAGGTTTCTCAAGGAAAATTTCTTTAAAAGGTTTGTTTTAATATCTGCAATGGCTTGGCAGTAAATGCCGTTTTTTTTCAATTTTCCCCATTACAAGTCTATGGGAACTCTAAGTTGCCATATCAACCAAACTAAAGAACCGGTTTTCTTTAAAAAACACAAACTTTCAATCCCCTTGCCTAAGGATGCCACGGACGAGATTTGGGCCCGATTGGCCCACTGTCTTTACAGGAGATGTTGTTTGAGGGTGTTGACGACAGACGACGCCGTACAACTGCCTATCCTATAAGCTACCCCGAAGCCTTCGGCTCTGGTGAGCTAAAAAAACTCTAACCCAAACTCTTACTCAAAGCGTGTCGCCGACACAGAGGCAGTTTCCCCTGCTTCAGTGAGTATAAAAGCTCTTCCTGTACTCTCGTACAAGAAAGCTACAAATAATTAGTTTTAACTGGTGGTAATGTACATGCTGTAAATGTGAAATTGACATCCCTAGTTTCAACTAATCGAGCTTACTGCACAAAAATGCTGCTTAGGCTACAGTTCTCATGTCGAAGAAAATGATTCTTGCCTTATTCAAATAAGTGCACCACATGTATGGACGCAAATATCTTTCATACATTAATACGCAGTAAATCTAACATAGCAGTCGGTCACGTTTTGAAGTAAAGTAGAGAAAAAGGCAATGTTCAGGAACGGATTCAATCGAATTCCAAATCCTGTCTACAACACCTAACGGAAATAGGACACCAATGCTCAGCTAAGACTGCATTTAAATAAACAGCACCAGCGAAAAGCGTAGGGGACAGCTCTTTCAATAGATGGCCGCACGGCAATCCCAAATAAAATAAAGGTCAAAGAGGATGAACAAGTACAAAAAGAATTCAGTACAACAGAAGCAGCGCATTTGAACGTTCAGTGATGAATTGCTGTTTCTTCTCTTCTAACAAATAGTAAAGTATTTCGGACTAAAGTTTTGAGGTATAACTCAAAGGAAAGGAAATATCAAAGGTCAGGTACATGAAGTATAATGATGGACAAACCTTTCTCTATCTCTAATTCATGTTCCTTGTGAGTCCACCTTTGGACAAGTCATAAGATTAAACTACCACATATGACCTGTTTTATAAAGAAACCCGTGCATTGGTACGAGTTTTCCTCCAGAAAAACAAACTGACTGCTTGTTAGTGTTATAGACATAGCACCACTCCTAATGAGTAAAATGGACAACTACCAGCAAACTGGTAATTAAGACATCTAAGCTGGTTAAAGCAAAGTGATGTAAGCAAATGCCTTTGGTAATTTACAAGAGTTTCTTTTGTTTTGTTTGACCATTCAAGTGTCATAAATAAAGCAGAAACAAAATTCATGTCTGCGAAATTTCAAAAACTGTTTCGTCCAAAGTATATCATACAGATTATTCCAAGAATAGAAGGCAAACGGGTAGACCCCCGATAAGACAGCTCATTATGAGCATCCTCATCTAGATCTATACTGTTTTGGAAAATTTATCTATTTTTATTTTCGGCTCTTAAAGGGTTAAGAAATGATACTTACCTATGACTGCTGTAGGCTCTGAAAATGAAAACAAAAGAAAATAAAATTTCCTTTTAAAAGGAAGGCTTGCACAGCTTAAACAATAAATTTGAACTCTGCTCTTTCAGTTTTTACAGATACTAGTAAACAGATCAGCCCACTCCGGCATAAGCGCAGTCTTATTGGTCTATCCTCAGCATAAAAGATGTCTTCATCATGGATCATCATGAAGAATATATATGCCGAAAAAGACTGATCAGATCCCATGAATGCACCGGCGCTGGACAGTGTGCCGGCTGCTCTGACCAGTCAGCCTATGCGATGCCCTAAGGCCTATTTTTCGCGACGCCGCTGCATGATTTTTGGAAAAGCTAATGCTTTGCACTAAGCTATATATAAACATTGTTTCTTACACAGGTTTTGGTATATTTCTTCGGATGCAAAGCCAAACACTTTGCATTAAATTCAGAGTTTCATTTTTAATGCAATCAGTTTATAAAAAGGAAAAGAAATGTGGCCAAGTTCAAGGCACTTGTAAAAGAAAAACGTGCTTTTTAACGCAAATATTAAAAAACTACATGTACTATCAAAAATAGAATAAAGTTTCCATAGATATTTTTAGCAGATGAGGTAAATCGCATATGGATAAAAATTGACAAAATTTGTTTGTTATGTCTGTGAAGAAAATAATGAAGAAATTCAGCCAAACCGGAACGAGCTTTCCAATCTCTTTGGCTTAATATTGCGGCCCTAGTGTAGTGGTGACGGTATGTAGCAGTACCGGAACAGCTTACGCCACCGGAAGAAACGGCGTGCAGTACACACTCTCTAGGTATTTTCCGACTAAGTGTGACGTATCGTTTCTTCCGAAAATAACTCGGTATCACTAAACCACTTGAATACTGGCTTGCCGCCGAGACGGCAAGCCAATAACATTTAAGCACCAGGGACAAACTCAGCCACTTATAATGTAACGTCAATGCACATTAAGTCGTCAGGTTGCTGCATATTTTGTATTACTATGCACAAACGAACAAAGGTATTTGAGAACGGGTTTTTGCAACGGGTACGAAATTATTAATCTAAACAATTATTTATTTCAGTTGTTCCTGAAATACGAACTTTTTTCGTGAAAAACCAATGAATGACAGAAGGGTAGATCTGACGACCTTATATTATATTACATATAAAGTCGTCATCTTATGTACTGGAATGTCGTCAGTAGGCTCTTCAGTTAAAACCTTCGTGGATTCTTTAAAACAAACAGGATATGATACTTATTTAATCGATTAATTCGACCTCTTGCAAATAATAACACGTAATATAAAGAATATAAAGTGCAGAACTCTATCATGACGAAGATAATTCAATAAATGGGCACTGAAATCATAACCACCTGTGTGTGTGTGTATGGAGGGCGGTGGGGGAAGGGGGATATGAGTATTTGTGCATGCATTCCTGTTTATGTGCATTTCCTTCTGGTGGTCCTAGAAACATGGGAAGTGGTCCTGGGCAGTTTATTCAAACTATGTTTCAAGTGAGCTTGCGCATCTGCAAAGTCTGATACCTCACTGACTGCCTGCATAAGCTTTGGGTCCTTTGGAACCAGGCCTTGAAGGCATTGCTGAAAATCAGACGGTAGGAATAAGAAATTGAATGATTTGACAGAGAGAGAGAGAGAGAGTTTAGACATGCATGCTGTTATGAAATGTATCCAGTGCTGTTCGAGGATGCTTGCAATGTGCTACAACCACCCCATACTTCTCAATAATTCCAACTTAGTTTGTTTCGTGCAGTTTGATTTGTTAGAAGAAAAACTTTTAGACTTCATAAAATTCCAGCATCATAATCTCATAGAGCTATTTTTCCGCAAGCTTCTAAAATCAACGATCTATAACTATTTTCCATGTTTTCATGATTCAGTTGGAATTTTAAGGCATAAAATATCGTGGACTTTATCGATGTCCACACGCCGGCGAATCATCCAGAAACATAACGTAAAGTCTTTGGGCTTTATTCAGTTTGTGAGTGATTCGCAGGCGTTTACGGATGTAAAATTCATTCCTATAGTAGCATCGCTTAGTATACAATCGCTTTGAGGAAGTGAAACATTCTCGCGATTTATAGATCTGTACGGTGTCTGGAGTGTAAATGAGTGGAGGCAAGAATACATGAATTATTTATTTCAATAAAGATAGCTGAGTTGCAACCTATTTGGGAAAGAGCTGCTGACTCGGCTTATCATTTGTAATTTATTATTTGTTGGGATGTCTTTGTCAATCTTTCCCTTTGATGTTGGGGATAGGGTTGTGGATCTGAGACAGTCAATTCCTGAAGTGTAGTTACTCTTTAAATTTAGACCTCCTAAGCGGTTAACCAATACTAAGTGCACATACTTTCGCCAGTAACTGACAACTGCCCTTCATGAATCAGCGGAAGGAGAAACGAAAGTATGTGGCCAAACCAGGTTTTGAACCCAGGACCTTTGACTTACCAGTCAGGTGCCCTATCGATTGCGTTATGCGGCCCGGCTCCTTTTTTTTTCTTCTTTTTTTTCAGAAGGGGTTCTTTTAATATAACAATAAACTCCCTTTTAAGTGCATACAATCACCTTATATAGAGTCCTGCAACGTTAGATAAAGACCTCTAATTGATACCTACTACCACTATTACTGCTACAGCCAAAACGCCTTATCTTGCTGTTTCCATTTCTGTGGTCATCTGGCTGTTCTTCCTTCTTCATCATGCTTTTCCTATCTGTTGGACAAAATGCAGCATTAAGAACATTTTGTTCCAACAAAGGTATGTTTTCATGTGAGGCATCATTTTCATCTTGGATGTTCTGTTCATTTTCAAAACCATCATCTTTGTCCATAAGATTATTATCAACTGGTGCCTCACCACCAACAACAGCTTCCAACTCTTCAAAAGGTATATGTTCACTGTCACCATCTCTGTTGTGTGCTTTAGGAACTATTTTCTGCCTTTCTCCAACTGTTTTGTAGCCATCTTGCAATTCAACCACTATAGGATTATCCCGTAACTCCAGATCATCATGTTCATTATGTCTGTTTCGGTCTAAAAACCAATAAGAACATTAATTTTCAAGGGAGACAGAATAGCTTTCAAGTCTTGACAGAACGACTCTGTTTGAAAAAACATTAAAACATCAACACCCAGTGAACATAAAGAAAGCAATTTCAATATTCAACGGGTTTTAGGATGTCCGATTTTGACTACTCTTTGAAAACTTAGTACAGGCAAGCTAAAATGGTGAAAAACCCAACACTGTGAAACTACTGAAAATTAAAGTATGAACAAAAGCAGCACAAGTCTGGCAGTATACACCCATTTCAGTTTTTCACTACAATAAATATAATTAAAGGGCAAGGAAAGAAACAAATTCACAACGGACGGATGGACACTAGCAGCATCACACCATAAATTCAATTTCTCAAAAGGGGTGTTTAAAAATGAAACTTTTACTAGGAATAATCATTGAAACAGTAAATTGATTACAGTATGTAGAACGATATTTCAAGGTATTTTTAAGTTAACCGAATTCAGATTTAGCAACCTCAAGCGAATTTGATGCACTAATTATTATCTAAACTGAAGGACACCCCAATGATACACGATGGCGAACTATATTCGGGGACTGTGAAAAGACAAGTAATTACATGTACCTGTATTTGCCAAAACCCGACATTGAGAACCTACCTGCATTTTTGCATCTCTTTCGTAGATAGATAAAGACACCTGCGATTAGCACCACAAACAACCTGTAAAAAGCAGCAAATTATTCACTGGTATTAAGAGAAACAAACCAGCATATGGTCTTAAGGTGCAAGTTTAGCCCAAACTGCCTTCTGTTTTGTTTTGTTTTGTAATTAAAATAAGGAATAAGTAAAAACAGATGTTGTTGCTGTTATTGGGGTAGCTAAATGACCATCTGTTTGGAATGCTCATTCGGTTTACTGTGCGTGTCTTTCATAAACTTGTGTCAATTTCTGTGTGTTTGTGTTTCTTTCCCTTTGAGAGCGGAATGTGAAATTTGTTTGAATTAATTCCTGTCATTGCCTATCTTTATTTTTTACGAGGGGTGATAAAATATATGTGTACTTTTGCCATTATTTCTTTATTATTAAATTTGCAGTCAACAATAAATCATCTGTCTTTTATCCAATTTAATACACAGTTCCGAGAATAGCCGCTAAGCTCCGCCCGCTTAGTTACTGTTACTACGTCTCACAAGCTAACGCAAAGATGGCGGAAAAACAAATGATAAATGCAAGTGTCTGCTAAGTGCTGCCGATCTATGGCGACGAAACAGCCTCCTCATGATCTACACATGGCAGTTGGCGTATCATGCATTTACGAGGCGTTCTGTTCTTGCAGAGCAGGGTAAGTTTATTAAAAGTGGTGTTAGGTTTGTTTTCTTTAAACAGGTATACATCCCTTCATTAACTGTAAGGTAAAATCACGGACTTATGTTGGATATTGGCCACGTGCGATTTGTTTGTGAGACTATGTCACGTGCTAAGTTGTCGTTGCATTGGCCAGGTATACAATATCATGTGATTTCGAGTGACATTCTGGGTGTGGCTCGGAACTGTGTATTGTCTGATGTCAGCACTGATTTGAGAGCTGCAAACCTAGATTTGGCTTATTACCTCAAAAGTAATGTTCTTTGGCACAAGACTTAAAGTAAATTTTCGCTAGGATTTATAAAACAATAAACATTAAGAGTGTATGTTACCTAATGTTCTGCAACAATATCATTTCTAGCAGACGTGTCTAAATAGGTCAAAATCCTAAAAAGGCTGCAAATAAGTTTTTTTCAAAATAGACAAGCAAAAGCGCAATGCCAAAGTCATAACGGGACCTCACTAATCTGCTGATCTGCTGTAGCTGTAGTTGTACCAGGCCTATATAAAATGAACGGAACTTCATATTTCCATTGTTATTTTTTCAAATTTTCACATTACGTTGATAAAAGATGGAACATAAATAAAAAAAAATACTGTAACTCCAAGATCTTTATTATTGTTTCAGCAAAAAAGCACCTCTTGTATAAGCTCAAATTGATGCTATTCTTGTTGATAAATTTCAGGGTCAACAAAGCATAAGATAAAGGTCGAAGGTTGGTTGATTGGTTGTATTGGATTTAACGGCCCTTTGAGACAGTATTTCAGTCTTTATCGGGCCGTCTCCAAAAGAGAGGGAGAGAGAAGTGGTAGACGATAGAAAAATGCCCAAACAACCTCCAACCGCACCTACTGCAAGCACAGTAGGCCCTTGCCCTACTATTATCCAAATCATTTGGACGCCCCGGCACTGGAAGTTATACCCAGCACCATCGCAACACACAACCAGCTCCTGAAGGCCGAAGGAATAAAGAGGCACAAAGGTCGAAGGAATAAAGAAGCACAAAAGTCGAAGGAATAGAGAAGCACAAAAATCGAAGGAATAAACAAGCACAAAGATCGAAGAAGTAAAGAAGCACAAATTCCAAGAGGCCAACTTCAGAAGATACTTTTACCCATGTTTGATGATTAAGGGAAATATACTTATGTGGACGATGTAGCAATTTTAAAGTGTAAACAAATCATGAAATATAGCAAATTATTTGTTTTCAAGGTAGACTTTATTCTGGAAAGGCAGCTTTGCCAAAGGAAAGAAACAAGAAATTACAAAAGCTGTTTCCCTGTAAATAGTGGTGCGGAAAAACAAGAAGGTGTATTTATCACTATAGTGATTGTAGACTTTCGTAGACTTACGTAGTCTGGCCCATGTTCCTTCTTTTGAACGTATTCTTTGCTCTTGAAGGAACTCTTTAGGATTTTAATTTTACCTCACTGCAGCTGGTGTTGTGCCGTGTGGCGGCCGTAAAACGTCTCCCCGTACATCATTCATAGTGCAGATTATATTTTATTTTCGTCCTTTGAGATCAGAGGATATATTATAAGATATCTGAAATTTTAGATTGGTTTATCCTCGTATTCTAAACCATTGGTTTATATATTATTTGGGCCCCTTTTTGATACTAATCAGTCTTTGAATCGACTGTCCACTTGTGATTAAGAAATTACAGTATGCTTTTCTCTGGTTTCGTCACCAGACATTGTCAGGGTCACTGAAGAGGCTTTATTAGCCGAAACTACGTAGTCTGGCCCATGTTTTTTTCTTGTGAACATATTCTTTGCTCTTGAAGGAACTCTTTAGGATTTTAATTTTTCCTTTACACTTCCTCTACAGTTACTGTAGTCATTATTGTAAACTGAAGGAGGTTCTTACCAGTGAGTCATCGTCAGAAAATTGTAAGTATGTAGATGTGATGGAAAGAAGAATTCAAAGCAGAAAAAGAAACTGAAAAACTGTTTTGTACATAGCAGTATCTGTCTCGCTTTTTGCTAGTCGCAGGTGCGGAAAAGGGTACTTAAAGCATCTCAAAACAGCAAATACTCAAACTAGCTTGTAAATGTTAAGTCCAGCTAAAGCTTTATTCTTAGCCTAAAGATTTCTGAGGGTCCAAACATGCTTTTAGCAAAGAGAAAAGGCTCTGATTAGATTGCTGCACAGATCTGCGGTCTAGTCTGAGCCATTTCTGTTCACATATGAGCCGCGACACGACAAAACCAACAATGTTGTTGTGCGCCCAGCGCAGACTCAGATCAGCCTGGGCATCCGCCCAGTTTGATCAGAGTCTTCGCTGCCCGTATGAAGGTAGCTTAGGCCCTTAGCTACCATTTGAGCACTTAACAAAGAGTCTGGTTATACTGGGTGGATCTCCAGGCTGATCTGAGTCTGCGCTGGGCGCACAACAACATTGATAGTTTTCTCGTGTCGCGGCTCAGTGGATTAAGCACACGTTTTGCACGTCACAACTCTTACACAGCAAGCCTACTTCGTATGCTCCTACTTCGTATGCTTGCTAAACATATCAAAATACTTTCAGGAGTAAAGCAACTACAGTTGTATACCAAAGTGTTCAGTTAGATCATATTACTTACACAATTACCACAGCTAGGCATATTGCTAGGACATTATTGTGTACAACCGTTGGCTCTAAAATCGTTACCTCTGAAAAACAAAATAAAAAAAGGCTATTCCAGTAAAACATACGTAATGGGGGAAGAATGCACTTTAAATTTTGACCATCCTCCTACAGAAGCAAGTTTGACCCAATAAAGAGGCACTCCACTATAGATGTATATTTAACATCTACAGAATATTCCTGTGAAATTGTTTCAAAATCCGCCCAGCAGTTGTAGAGTAGTCGTTTAAATCGAAAGTTGACGACGGACAGACGCAAGGACGACGGATAAAGGCAGATTAACCCCGCCCCCTCCCAGTAGTTATTACTGACCGTTCCAAGTCGGTACTTTCGTTGCGGTTGCATTCGTTTTATGTTCTGTGCTGTTTGGTTTATCGTGTTTTCATTTTAACCCTTCTGTAATAAAAATTAAAAATAGGTAAAAATAATTGTTAAATGTTTTTCGTATAATTTGCTTAGTCTGTTATAACCATTCTGTTGGTCTAAATTATTTAGTTAGGTAAAGATAGCTGAGTGGCCACCTATTTGGGAAAGAGCTGCTGACTCGGCTTATCACTTGTAATTGATTGTTTGTTGGGATGTCTTTGTCAATCTTTCCCTTTGATGTTGGGGATAGGGTTTGGGATCTGATTCAGTCAGTTCCTGAAGTATAGTTAACTTCACATTGACCTAAAACGAAAAGATCATGTTTTTAAAAGCTTGCACTTATTGTATAATGCTCAGAGAATTTCCTCTCTTTATTGTTTCATTTTTTTCATTTTAATATGATCGAAATTTTCTCCAACTGCAAAGTGAAATGATTAAAAGTTTTCATTTTTTAAAACTCATTTACTGACCTATATTTTTGTATAAAATACACATTTAGCAGCGACTTTTGTATTGGTCTCTACTTGAAAAGACGCCTCGTAAACAGTCAGATTCTGAACACTTACTTGTATTAAACTTTGATATCATATCTATTATTAAGCAGGCCTTTTTACATAAGACAAACTTTGAATTATATAGCCTGTTCTTCATTCACAGACTGTTTTGTGGGTGTACAGGCCTGCACATGTTCTGTCTAGTTAAACTGACAAGACTGCAAATAAAAACTCGAGTCAATGTATAAATCTCCACTGCTAACACATTTCACATGGCACCAACCTGTGCCGATGACGTCGCCATAGTTAGTGATGATAAAACGGTACTCCAATCTCTGGTTGACATTGCTGTCGATTACAGTCAGATGGAATTATTTTTACTGCAACCGGTTAAAAATGTAGTACTGGAGATTCTCAACGGTGCCAGGGGAAGGAAGACTTCTTCTGGTGTAGATCTTGTAATGAATGGTGAAACTATGCCTATAGTTGATAAAACCTCCCATGTTGGGATCTGTCGTTCTAATGAATCTGATGAAACTACAGTTATCGAGAATATTAAGAAAGCCAGAAGAACTCTATACAGTCTCATGCCAGCGGGGTTACATGGTGAGAATAGGTTAGACCCAGAGACGTCACTGCATCTCTATCAGATATATGTAATTCCCATACTTCTATATGGGCTAGAAGTAGTGCTTCCACATCCCAAAATTGCTGATATAGCAGACAAGTTTAATAAGAAATACTTGAAATGCCTCCTCTCACTCCCTGTGACTACGGCGGATGCGGCTGTCTATATTCTTTCTGGTACGATACCAATACAAGGACTGATTGACCAGCGGACTTTGGGCTTTTTTGGTAGCATATGTCGTCTGCCTGACAACTCGTTAGAGAAACAGTTGGCAATCCGCCAGCTTACAGTCAAACCTAGTCACAGCAGCAGTTGGTTTGTAGCAGTAAAGAGACTCCTAGTTAAATATGATCTGCCAGATAGCCCCGAGCTTCTTATTAATCCATTATCAAAGACAACCTGGAAGAAAAGAGTTACTGATGCTATCAACAAATACTGGATCACAACCATTTTATCTCAGGCTGCTCTCTATCCAAGTCTACGTTGGCTCGGTGTCAACACCTATCGGCCAGGCAGTTGTCACCCTCTGGCGTTATTAACTGGTGATCTCAGAGAAGTTCCTCGTCTTGCTGTCAAACTGAACATAGCTACCGGTACTTACATTCTACAGACTACAAGGGCGGCATTCAACCAGAACCCAGTCAAACCTACATGTCTGGTATGCAATATGCAGGATGAAACGATGCAGCATTTTTTTTGCTTGATTGCTCCTCTTTGGGTCCTGTTAGAGAACCTATCCTGACTCAAATTGCGCAATTGTGTAGGCGCAATAATATAGACTGTAACTCTATAGACATTTTACAATTACTTATTGATTGCTCTGCCTGTGAAGCAGTACCTGACAATCTATACAGTGACATTGAAAAATTATCCAAAAAGTTATGTTACTCCCTCCATACTGAACGTTACAAAAGACTATCCTTGGTCCCGAGAAGATCCAGGAAAAAATAGAACTTATTTTCTGATACGGAAGCCGTCGCACACTTCAGCACGCTGACCTAACTGTAAATATTATTGACGATGTAAATAGGGTGATGGATTCATCATTTTAAAATTGGTATATGGACACTCCTACACCACCAACAACAGTTCTACTCAAGAAGAGGTGTGCCTATCGGAAGGTAGAATTTATACAGCAACAACAACACGACAACAACCACATTATACAAAAGACAAAAGCAATGTCTGCACTTCTGAGTGCTGAAAGCATAATACCACTGACCTAACGATCAAAATGACAACCCAAAATTTCTAAGTCCATGATCTTGACCTCAAGGTCACTAAGTCGGGTAGTGGTGGTACTCTCTAAGACCTCGGATCAATATCTAATTACAGTGCAAATATCAAAAGAATAAATTCATGGGGAAAAAAAGATATACTTAACAAAAACTTTAAAGTGAGTGTGAACTTATTTTTGACCCCTAAGCCCCACCCAAGCGTCAGACACTGGGGTATAGTGTTATGTAACGAAACGTTATGCTGTGTTAAGATTATGTTCTAAATAAGAAAGGGTGTTTGCCAGTGGTTGCTCAGATATGAATTTTTAAACAACGTTGTGAAAAATAATTCAAGTGAGTGTGACCTAATTTTTTTCCACTAAGCCCTACCCCAGGGTCTCAACCTGGGGTATAGTGCTATGTAATAAAAGGTTATACTATCATACGATTATTTTCCAAATATGGAAGAGTTCTTGCTAGTGGTTGCTGAGACATGAATGTTAAAAAAACTTTGTTGTAAAACTTTAAAGTGAGTGTGACCTAATTTTTAACCCCTATTGCCCACCCCAAGGCCTCACCCAGGTGCAAGATGTCACAGAGTAGAAGTATATGCTATGATATGATTATATTTAAATTATCAAAGGGTTCTGGCTTGTGGCTGTTGAGATTTGAAAGTTTTAAAACAAACTTTGTCGTTAAACTTTAAAGTGTGACGCCAACACCCATGCCAACTCCCACGCCGACATCATTGTGACAACAATAGCTCTCCCTGTCCTTTATGTACATGCGAGCCAGAAACAAAACAAATATTACTCTGTAGAGCTATTACTGCGATGAAGAGATTTTATTGTGAAAATAAAGAAGAATCAATGATTTCATTATCAAACCTGTACTTTCTTCCACTGTTGTTTTCTTGATAGTACATGAGTCTACAGGAGTTGCTGGATGCTCATTTCTTACTCTGAAATATGACAAAACAAGACCATACTAAATTAAGTAAATTAGTTGCCAGGTAATAATCCAAATTCAACATGACAAGATATATGGGGTATTTTAATGTACACCACATTCACCTTTGACATATCCTTTTAAAAAGTCAGCAATGCATGCATATAGATCAAGAGGACAAATAAGTGCAACAGCCCTGGCAACCATTCTAAGAAGAAAATAAATGGCAGGTCTGATGACTGTAGGAACAAAATTAAACACTGTCATTTTGGACGTACAATTTATGAAATTAGCAGAGAGTGACATATATGGTGAAAATGCGAGCAACATCTAATGAGACCATTCTATGTAAAAACTTAAAGCCTGGTTGATGGTTGCAGGTGTCACAGCTTTAGAGAAATGGACCTTTATGCTAGTGCCGACGCAGCTATGAATCGAAAGATGGACAGAGAGACAGACAGAAAACGGTACACCTATATCGCATCTTGCTAAAGCAGTAATGAAAAACATGACCACAGTCAGGGTATTAACACATGACTGAAGGATGTTTCACAAGCAAATCTGCCCTGGGAACACCCATTTCTGCATGGGCTTGTTTCCAATAAAAATGCGCAGTGTGTCAGAATATCTAATGATAGAATATCACTTTTAAATAATGTGCTGCACCCATACACCTAGCAAGAAGAGAGCCTCTTTTCACAGATTTTAAAGTAAATGCGCCATGTTTGTATTTTTTCTCTTTTTGTTTTGCTTTATTTCATTTTCTCTTTAAGCGTATCTAAGGACTATCAACTGGTGGTGTCAGAAACAAAATACTGTAGTCTTCAAATAAACACCCCCTCAAATAAACGCCTCCTACCTTTTCAATGAAAATGAGAAAAATGTTTCAAATACCATCAGGACTGGCTACAGACCACCAAAATGTGTTATTTACGGCCCAATAATTGTCCCAAGACTGCCATTTTAGGGCCTGTAAACTGCAACATACTGGAGGTGTATTTGAAGAAATGTGGTTCTTTACATAGGAAGTTGACATGATCAATGCACAATGTTCCGACCAAATCTATTTACACTTTAAGCGCCAAAACAAAAAAGCTGAGGTTGCAAACAACATAGATCCAGATAAGGTGGGTCATAATAAGCAACCTCATCTAGATCTACTCTATTTGCCCGCTAGCCTTACACGTTTGGTGTTCAAGTCAGGATGTGGAGTTCGACTAAATCCGTTCCTGATCATTGTCTGTTTCTCTTCTTTGAATCCTCAATATTGTATAGATTGGACTGAACATTTTTTTTTAATTTTGCAGACATGAATTTATTATCTGCTTTTCTGGCACTTTAAGGGCACTTTAACGGCTAAGTTCAAATAAGACGTACCTCCATTTTTCTGGAATGACTGTGCAGGTACCACACCCAACATAATCTTTTAATGAATACCACGGACACTTCTCACATTCTGGAAATAATGGCAAAGTCAGTCCTTTTATAATTTCCGTGTACATGGCAATTAAGGTTTTAAGGTTATTTTCGTTCACTCCATAATTCCTTAACCCTTTGAAATATTTAATAGAAACTTTGTATGAATGTGTATATTAAATGAGCAATGTTCATGAGCAAGAGCCACAACTCTGGCTTATTTACTTCCTGAATTATCTGCCCTTGCATTAATTTCTCGTTCACACTGTAACTCCTTAACTATTTGAAATATTTAAAGAAACTTTACGGCGATGTGTATATTGTCAAGTGAATGTATTAAGACAAGAATAGCAACTCTAGTTTACTCAGTTTATGAATTATCTCCCTTGTATAACTTTGGCATTTTTCAGCTTCTGAGCTGCTTCACCGTAGAAGCTGATTTTGGTATACTAATAGTATTTGATATGTTGAATGTCACACAAAGGTGCAATCATTAATTACAGAATTGTTGTCCCTGTTTGTCTGCCCGTCTATCCTGCTGTCAACAATCTTGTGCATTCTGTAACACCTTACTTGTTTGAAATATTTTTATGAAACATTTTAGAACTATGTATTATATTAGGATGGTGCATGGTGAGAAAGAACTACTACTTTGGCTTGCTTTTTGAATTAACTGCCCTTGCAAACCTTTCCTGCTCACTTCATTGTGTTGAAACGGGTGTTATATGCGCCGATTGCAAAGCTCTTGTGCTATCGCGGCCTCCTTGGATTCTCAACCTGGCTCGATTTTAAGATTCTGAAACTCTGTCGTCAGGTCAGGCTCCATGTAAAATTTGAGGCTCATGGATCAATAAGTTTTTTTTAATAAGTTGTTTTTAGATGTTGATGGACGACACATAACCCACGACGCACAACAAACGCTGGAGGTTTTAATATGACAATAGCTCACTATGGCCCTTCTGGCTAGGTGAGCTAACAAAACTTAATGAAAAACTTCAAGGTACTGGCTGGACAAGCTTTCACGAAGAAATCTAATACAGTTTAAAAGATAGGGAGCTGACATGAAGCTGATATGAAATAACTATACGAAAAACAATGGGACAAAACTCCATCACAACCAGAAATAGGTTAGTGTGTTTTTGTTGTTGTTGTTGTTTAGGTTTTTTTTCTTTCTCTGCACATCGTCATGAATACTTTATAATTGCATAAATTTTCATAAAGAATGTTTAAACGGTTTTAGAAATATGGAACAGGCACAAACTATTACCTATAGAACTATGACCTCAAAGTTTGACCTTGACCTGTGCTGGACATAGTCAAAATGTGAGTTCTGCAATTTATCTCGATAAGGCAAACATTTGATTCAAGTTTGAAGAAAGTCTTTCAACGGGTTAAAGAGATGTGGACCGGACACGAAAATTAATAGACAGACAGACAGATGGGCACATTGATGGATATTCTCACACTAAGATACATAAGTGACAAATGCCATTATAAAAAGCTAGCAACACGACTCATTCTTGCCACATAAATCACTTTTTTAAAGTGCCTATTGAAAAAAAAAACATTAAAATACATTACAATCAACATTAAATTAAGTCACCTATCTACTCATACATCGGTGCAGTCACAAGCATGAACGTCATGATATACATTTAAAGAGTAAATACACTTCAGGAACAGACTGAATCAGATCCCAAACCCTATCCCCAAGATCAAAGGGAAAGATTGACAAAGACATCCCAACAAACAATAAATAACAAGTGATAAGCCGAGTCAGCAGCTCTTTCCCAAATAGGTTACAACTCAGCCACCTACCATCTCATGATTGGCGTATAAAAACAGACATACAGAGGAATAGAAGAACAGACAGATATTGACCTGTATATCACCCTCTCTCAAATCCTAAAGAACATATACTAACCTCCAGTCTCTCTGTTCATGGTACAATTTATCGGGCATGTGTTGCTGAGATTACAGGCACATGGGTCTTTGCCATACCAACATTCTTCATTCTTACACTCACACCTGAGAGGACATGACGTTACTTCAGATATCTTCCTAGATGGCTTGGTGTCATCTGAAATTTACCATACATATTCATTCGCCTAAAATCGGGGATTTCCCTTTTCTAGAATGACCCTAAATATCCATCTCAGGCTTGTAAAATTCTGCTACAAAATGGGTTTTAATTTGGAAATAGAAGATCTTACATGAGTGCTCATGTATTATTGAATTTATTAAACGAGTTGAGGAAAAAGATAAGATGCGAGGCTCTGCCGAGCATCTTATCGTTTTCATCAACGAGTTTAATAAAGTCAATAATACAGGAGCATGAATATAAGATTCTATTTATCATATGACACTAAAATCGAATTTTATTAGCAAATTTTGCATAAAAACGTAACGATTTCGCCATTAGAAAACGCGACGTTTTATGGACGTCAACGCATAACGTTACGGCGTTATTTTAATATTTAATCCACTAGTGGATTATCGTTTTTAATGCATGGCTTTATTACACTCTCAGATGCGACGTCATATGACAAAATGTCTTATATGATGGATCTAGATTTTGGGGATTATTTTGGAAGGAGAAATCCGTTCTATAACCGAAGAAATACGACATCATATATTCATAATTAAATATCTGTACCCACATTGGTTGAGCCCATCAGTTAGGGGATAACTGTATTGAAAATTGTCATTTGGGGAGGTAAATCGTCGGTTTTATGGTCGGAAATTTCGTTTTACGGCGACGCGCCAGCCAATGAGAAGCGACGTTTTATAATGCCGTCGGGTTTGCGACAGTATATCGCAAAATATACTGTCGCAAAATTTTGACGTTATCCAATCAGATGTCGCGTTATATTTACAAGTGCATTAGAATGATTTGTCAGTAGCACATCTATGAAAGGTAAATGGCGTTTTAGTATAAAAATATAAGTGTCGTATGTCTTCAATAAACGCTCCAGGGGCGTTGCAATTCACAAGTGATATGCATGGCATTCTCGAGACAGAGCAATAAGTAACAAATTTGATGGTACACGGCAACAAACCTGTGACGGACCAACGGAAAGTGGGATGGACATGGAACATTAAGGGCCACTTATTCAAATAAGAACTACTAAATAGTGACGGGGCATTTATTAGAAGAAATACAGATTATCATACATTCAAATTTAAAGTTGCAGTGGCCAGCACGATCAGCCTGTCACTTACTTGTCAACCGCACATCAGTGAAATGGGCTTTACAATAAGCGATATGAGCCGCGACACGAGAAAACCAACAAAATGGTTGTGCGCCCAGCGCAAACTCAGATCAGCCTGGGCATCCGCCCAGTTTGATCAGAGTTTTCGCTGTCCGCATGATGGTAGTTTGGACCCTTAGCTACCCTTTGAGCACTTAGCAAAGAGTCTGATGCTAGGCTGCTCTGAGTCTGCGCTGGGTGCACAACCACTTTGTTGGTTTTCTCGTGTCGCGGCTCATATAAGTAATGCAAAGGTTTACCACATTTATGCTAAGTGTAACATAAAAACGTTGCAGGCATTTCACCATGCCCCACCACTGGTAAATTTACTAACAGTGATCGACCTTATGTTATTTTTAGGTCACTGTGACCTATATTGCACTGTTCATTGATACTGTCATATTTCTAGCAATATTTCAGCGGTTGGAATTATTCTTAGAACTGTTTATTCTGACACTGCAGTTGATCCCATTTCACTTGGCCAGTATTGTCCATATTTCGTTTGTTAAAGGCAACCTCCCGTTAAGTCGCGCTTTATTGTCCTCTGACAATTCTTGTTTCATAAAAACCGTAGGATGGTGTTCCAAATCTGTGTTGTCGGCCATTGCGTATATCTTTTAACAATCTTGTAATCGTGTCCCAAATCCGAGTAGTCGGCAATTGTGTAATTTTATAATAATCCCGTGATATTGTTCCAAATCTGAGTTGTTGGCCATTGTGTAATTTTATAAAAAAAAAAAATCTTGAAATGGTGTTCCAAATCTGGGTTGTTGGCTATTGTGTAATTCTATAAAAATAATCTTGTAATGGTATTCCAATTCTGCGTTGTCGGCCATGCGCTGGACCAGTCTGATCTGGGTTTACACTGTTTGCCTTGGCTTTTTGTGAGGGACACTGGTGTTTGAAATTTTAAAACATTTCGTACATATAAATGTATGGAACCCATGCCATTATTCCTACTGCACCAGGTCTCGCTCAGGAGTTTGAAGCTACCTACCTAACATGCAGTTTCTTGTGTTGATTTCTGAATAACAGTGTGCCTCCTCCATGTTGAGAGAAGAGACATTATTCTTCTGCACCATTCCTGGGGGACACTGTCTGCACTGATCTGTCTCTCCATCTTTCTCACAAGAAATAATACCATGATCTGAACAAATAAACAATAATATTTACTTTCTCAGTGCAATTATTGCAAAGCCCTTATGGTAAACCATTAGAACGTAGTTTAGTTTATACTTCAATAACTACATCGGTTCGCGCGACGTCACATGACGTAAAGTGGCGTCAAAATAAACCGTGGTTCTCCAATTTGATTGGACGTATGCGACGTTATGACGTCGTTGTTACGTCGTTGACGCTGTTCCTTTTTTAATAGAAAAACTGTGTATAAAATGTATTCTGCTTTATTTGTAGCCCCTGACGCAATTTAGTGGTTAGATAATAGTTAGAAAAGAGCATAAATATGAGCAATGAACTAATTATTTCTGGTGGTTATCGAAGTATAAACTACATTGGACCGCTCTGCATGTCGTCTAATGATGCTTAATGTTGGAATGTCACATGCCTGTAAGTAATATTTGTTGTTGCCACCACTGCTCTGATAGGTATAAGTATGGTTGATATTACTTGAACTTACTTAAAATGTTATTATTGCCATGTGTTTGTATGTTAGCCATAACCATTCACTGTGAATAAGTTGGTGCCAATAAATCATTGTCATCGTCATTGATGTGTTAAAACTGATTCTCTCGTAACTTACCAACTGGGCAATTAAAGACAGGGACACAGCAAATTGTTGCATCACCAACATTGTGAGGCACAAGATGGGAAGGACAAATTTCTTCTTTTACTCCAACCGCTGAAACTGCTGTCTCAATGACGACTGGCTTGGCACTTGTATTGTCAGCATGTCGCTGGACGTTTGAAAAGTTACTGCTTGCCCGAGGAAGACTTTGAGATTGTGCCCTCTTACTAATACCATCTGGGGCTCCACAGATGAAATGAGCCACCTGCAAATGATTCAAAATAAAAAGATATGAAATGAGTAGGAACTAAGATCCCATATTCCACCCTAAAAACCAAAAGGGAAAGATGTGCACATAAATTGATAATAGTTTACGAAAGGGACACATGGTAAAGTGAATGAACAGCTCCTTCCCAGACAGGTGGTCATTCAGCTACCCCAGCTAAAACATCACTCACACAACAGATGAAAGAAAGTATCAACAAGGAGAAGTAGCAGTAACCTTTTTTTTTATCTATTTTTACCTTGCTTCAAACTACAAAACAAAATAGAAATTATAGGGGTCAACTATGCACGTGACCACATTACTAAAAGACTACAGACAAGCGGACATAAGAACGAGTAACACTGAGGAATCACAACAGAAGTAACGCCTTCGAACGGCCAGTAATTGATTACATAAGACATCTTGCATACAGCAGATCCCAAGCTATTAGGGATTATCTGATAAATTACATCACGTCTCCATAAAAACATATGGAGTCCCCTCATTAAACCTTATATGACAAAGGGGTTCTAATGTAGGGTTAAAGTATATATTTTGCACCATTTCCTTAACTTTCCCGGACTGCCCTTCCCCATCCACCAACCCACCCCCCTCCCCGCGAGCAGGAAGGGACAGCCCTCCTGCACTCTCTCCATCAAAAATTTAAATACAGCAAACTGAGCAAAGGTTACCATGGGAAATTAAACAGGTTTATCATTTGTCCAAGATTCATGCGCACAGATGCAAAATACACAGATTTAAAGGACCCGTAAACAAACTTACCAGAGATAGAATCATCCAAAATTGTATGACAGACATTATCATCTGTGTATGACATCACACCATCTTCGTGTACATATAGCGCCTTGCAATATTATTACGCCTGTGATCCAAAGCCATTTCATCCTTGGCATTATTGTGCTGAAACTTCCATTAATTCACATCTGAAAGTGATAAGAAGAAATCTTTTGCTGACCGTTCCAAGGCGGCACTTCTGTTCTGGTTCCTTTATGTTACATTGTGCTTTGTCCGCTTGTCTATGGTCTTTGGCGGCTTGGTCACCTGTTTTGCCACCCAATCTGCCTTTTGTTTTGTTTTGTTTTGTAAGTTGAAAATGAAATAGATAAAAAAAAGATGTTGATGCTGTTTTCGATTAGGGTAGCTGAATGACCACCTGTTTGGGAAAGAGCTGCTCATTCGGTTTACCGTGCGTGTCTTTTGTGAACTTGTGTCATTTTTTCCGTGTGTGTGTGCTCCTTTCTCTGTTGGTTTTGAGAGCGGGATATGGGATTTAATTGTATTAATTCCTGACCATTGCCTATCTTTTTACTTCACTATCCGTATTAAAGAACTATTGTCATGGACCCTATTGGAAATAAGCCATATGAATTTATGGGCTATCCATGGGTTTTGGGATCGGGTTTTATACATTTTTGATAATATTACAAAAGAGTGTGTGTTCTTGTTTCCAGTAATTGAGCAGTCACTTCCATCATAGCCTTTTATTTTTTTAGAAAATATGTCTAGCCAATTACAATACTATAAGGGATATAAAAAATTCAATATTACAGTATTATAATGCAAGTTCGCTCTTAATGTTTGATTTTTCTAAATTGTTGGAAAAAATATTTTGTTCTCTCTTACCCCTTCTTATACAGACAATAACAATTTCGTTATCGGCCTGTTCATTTGACCAAGTAATTGGAATTAGCTGATGGGTAAGTATTAGTTTTGAGGCCCTCCCAGTGGGAGGTCAGTGATCCCTTGCTTTCTGAAATAATGCCCAAGTATTCTGAATATATTTTCTCATGCTCCCTATAATAATTATTTTGCCTCTGCTCCCCAAATCCCTTAAAGTAGCACAACTGGTCTCCAGCTCCCCCAAATAATTGAGCCATGCTCCTAAAAATGGTGTAATTGTCCCCCGCCTTTTCGAAGAAAAGCGGAGGGACATAGTTTTCGGCTCTCCGTCTTTCCGTCTTTCCGTCCTTCCGTCCCCCTAAAGTAGTAGGTACCTTGTGTGCGCAACTCCTCCTACAGTTTAATGCCGATTCTTTCGAAACTTTACAGATGTTTTTGTCATGGTCTGAAGATATGCATGTGGTTTGGATATAATCCTGAGATTATTTTTGTCACTTTTTCCACTAGTTGAACTTAGTCATTTTTTAGGCATTTTTACTATCAAAGAGACTAGATAGTGGGTACCTTGTGTGCGCAACTCCTCCAACAGTTTTATGCCGATGCCTTTGAAACGTCACAGGTGTTTTGGTCATGGTCTGAAGATATGCATGTGATTTGGATATAATCCTCACATTATTTTTATCACTTTTTCCACAAGTTGAACTTAGTCATTTTTAGGCGTTTTTACTATCAGAGTGACTAGATAGAGGGTACCTCGTGTGCGCAACTCCTCATACAGTTTTATGCCGATTCCTTTGAAACTTCACAGGTATTTTGGTCATGGTCTGAAGATGTGCATGTGGTTTGGATATAATCCTCACGTTATGTTTTATCACCTTTTTTCGCAAATTGAACTTAGGCATTTTTCATACATTTTTTATATCAAAGTGAATAGATAGTGGGTACCTTGTGTGTGCAACTCCTCCTACAGTTTTATGCCGATTCCTTTGAAACTTCACAGGTGTTTTGATCATGTGGTTTGGATATAATCCTCACATTATTTATTTTATTACTTTTTTCACATTCTTAACTTAGCCGCTTTTCCAGCTCAAACACTAAGTGTATACACAGTGGAGACCTAGTTTCCAAGGCGGGGGACATAAATTCGTCGAATTTGCTTGTTTTTTTAAGTTATCTAAAAGAAAATAACATATACCGGGTATTTATCAAAACATTTTTTTTCAACCGCCAGCTTTCTGCTGGACTCTGCTGAAAGACAAGTCAAAGCCCCCACTACTAAATAGTCCTGGTGGTGCTATGGATGCAACTGACTAATACAGTAAATAAACAATACAATGACTGCATATATCATACCATCTAACCTTATGCTGTAACTGGTTTCTTGTTAACTATGTGGTGTTGTTGTGTTCATAAGCTAGTTTACTTAGGACGTTTCATCTGGTGTATTTTTCTGTTTTGAACATGAAGGCCTGCAAGTTTTTGCAAAGCCTCAGATATGAAAATATATCCAAAAGTTAATTGGGGAGAGAGGGAGAGGAGAAGGGGCATAATAACAGAAGGTAAAAGTTGGGACTAGTGATATATATATATAGTAGGGTCTTGGGCGGCTTTGAGGGGCACAGTCTCATAATATTACTCTGGTGGATATGACGCCATAAACGTATGAACAACACGAGTTCCATTTTATCCTTTATGTACTGTGTGTGACGGTGTGTAACAAAATAAGAAGCAATGGATAGGGTTCAAATCTCAACTCTGAAAATACACTATACACGCTCATAACTATACATTCATGTACAGGTGGCACATGTATAAATATAACAAATAGAAAATAGCACAAATCTCACAAATAGCATGTACCAACGTATACAAACAATATTCTATTGTAGTCTAGTGGCCTGATTCCTTGCTGATACATTGAACTCAGCATAGCCAAAATATCTTGTAGTCCTTTTATTTACACTCAAATCTAAAACATAAAGTACAGTACATTATACAATTATACAATGCACCTACCGATTTATGGTATCAGGTGGACCCTCTCTCCCATAGCGCTTTCTCTATGTGCCGTCTGATAGAGCTGCAATATGAGAACGAGGGAGATAAGCACAAAAGACAGATGATGATATTATTGAGGCTGTATGGTAGAGTCGGATAACTTCGGACAGCAGGTAAATTCGGATATAGAATTGCAAACTGTGAAAATCCAGATGAGACGGCTTATAATGACCGTCTCATCAGGATTTTTACTGTTTGCCCAGTTAATTTTGTTTTAATTCCAAACAGCTGATATATATAGGGAAAAATGTCATTTCGTATATATCCGACTCTACCCTAATACATGTAGAGCAAATATTGCAATCTATACTACCATTTCAAAATAAGTAAAATTACATCATGCCGAACTGAAATGCACAAAATGCAATCATGCATGAAATGCAAGAGATGTCATCTCAACACTCACACAAAAGCGCAGATGATTAAGAAGCAACTACATACCATGAAGGAACATTATGAAGCAAATAAAAACCAAAAAGTGTAAAAAGCACAACTTCAGAGAAACATGTCTGACCTCCAGCTGAGAAAACAAAGAACTGACTCAGCTGATTAAATAAACCAATGTCCACTTCAAGTTTGTGTGGGAAAAGGTCAAAGAATGACAAAAATAAAATTGCTGATCGAAGGAATACAATGTAAATATATCATAAACATATCAAATTAAGGCAGAGGTGAGCCAAATCCAACCCGGTTACATAATTCCCATGTCTGAATAATGGCGTCTTGTCATTTGTCAATTTTATGTCAGTCCCAAGGAAATAATACAAAAAAAACAACAATATATACGGCTGAATAAAAGTGAAAACGCTACAAGTCTTCAAAGTTTCTGAAACGGTTCATGAATAAGAATGCATTTTAAGTTAAATGCATGTGTAATGCCATGATACCAGTGGATAGCTGTAAAAGCCGTTTCAGATAAAACGAACTCATTTCAAAATAGACGAAGGTCCGACTTTCTACTGTGCAAATATGGAACAGTCGATCAGACATTTTAAACTTGGTTTAAAAAAGTTCATGACACAGCTGTCCTTATTTTACCTTAGATAAGTCAGCAGTGTACCAAACATATCGCAAGAGAAACCACAACTCAATACGTGTTTTCTGATCTTTGAAACTTAGTGTTGAAAAAATCGCTATTTCTTCAAAAACACAATAAGAGGCCGTGAATAATGGAAATTCCTATAAGAAATTGTGTTTTTTTTTCACATATTGTCACAAATCTGCTTGAAATTAACTAAAGGTAAAGTGCATGATTTATTGCACTACAAGAACGAGAAAAAAGTTTCTCAGAAAATTTATAAACCACAGAACAATCAAAAATTGAATAAGTGTTACGCAGAAGGTTTTACACACGGTTGACACGGGTGTAGAGCCTTATGCGTCGCCAGGACGGCGGAGTGTGACTTCCGGTTAAAGGGTTATCGACCAGTGTATTACATTAAGAAGGAAACTCTAACAGCGTTAGAATTTTTGGGGTTTATATATATTGTAATGTAAATTCTATATACAGACAATACAATTCACAACTATCGCAATTACAATAATATACAACACATATCAGTTCATGTCGCTGGCCCAAGTAAGATGTTTGTTTCAAATCTGTAATCGATTTGCGTACGATACGCAAATAGATTACTGTCTGACGTCAACACCGTACTCGGCTCAGCGGCATGAACTAAAGGAAAATACAAAGAACAAAAACGTTAACTTGAGCTCATAAAAAAAACAAGGCCTTATGCTGGTTGACTTCAATTGGTCGCTCCCTGGATCCTACTATGGGCCAGTCCATATATTATGAGGAACACCAACTTATATCATATTGCGCACGCTTATATACTGGTCGCTCGCTGGATCGTACCAGGGACCAGTCTATATATAATAAACACTTTAGTGGACGAACACTGTCCCACTTTCACCTCCGCAGTAATCACATCGACTTCGCCTATATTTTGTGCTTCCCGTCTCGGCTAGGAAAACATGCACAAGCGGCGTTGTAACTGCCTCTACCCGGGTTGGTATTAATCTGGAGATGTATATTGAATCTCCAGGTGAGACGTGGCTCTAGCCCAAACAGCTGACTGCCGGACTTGAAGTGCCTAAAAATAACGAACTTACACTTAATACATTATAACTATATAATAACGATACGATACTGGTGACCTTCTTTTGCTTCAGATTTCCAGTGGGGTTGTTTGGCAGGACAGGGATCTCCACCTGTCAGACGGCCCGTTGTATCTGTTGAGTCCTCGTCTTTGCTTCTTCATGGTGTTGAAATTTGATTTATGTGTTTACCGTGATGATTCATTGACGAGTTAGAGGGTTATCATGCGAACCGAACAACCAACTAAATGTTTTGTACCACTTCAGAAACTGAGGGTGAGGTTGGGCCTGTAAAATCGATTTAAGCCCCCCAGTAATTCATTACTGACCGTTCCAAGGCGGTAGTTCTGTTGTGGTTCTCTGTTGCCTGTTTTTGGTGTCAGAGTTTCTGTGATGTTTTACCTTATGTATGTTCTTATTATTTTTGGTTCGGTTTGGGTTGCTGAGTGGCCACCTTTTGGGAACAAGCTGCTCACTCGGTTGGCCATATGTTCTCTGTATCTTGATTATTTGTAATCTTAGTTGTTTCCAACTATGGTTTGAGGGCTGGATTTGGATTTTGATTGTTTCAGTTCCTGGTCTTTGCATACTTTTTACTTTTTTTGGAAATACCGTACAACGCCCTCGACGAATGCCGAGCATAACGTGCACACGCCAGCCATGTCACTAGACACAACTCGCGCTCACGATGTAAAGCCAAAATTGTGCTTACCGCTTCCGCCAATGAAGAAACGTAGATCCTACCACGCATATGCGTCGAAGGATCTGGCGTCAAACATTGTCAAGAAGTATACTGACATCAACAGGTATTGCGATGACATACCCCACATAAAACATGAATAATCTAGACAATGACCTATCTACATTAAATTCTAACTCGCATATGTATTAATTCATTTCTTTAAACTAAGCGTATTACCATTGCCATAGAAAATAATAACTTAATATTAATAGGACCCCGTTGGAAATAAGCCTAAGGGCTTTCATGGGCTATCCTAGGTTTCTTCAACATACTTACTTGATAACACACTTCTTTTTTTCATGCGCTTTTCTTAGTTTTCGAAGATCACCCTTGTTGATCCTGAATCATAAAGTATCAAAATTCCCAGTTATTGGCTGAAAACGTTAAACGCTATCAATGCTTTTTGTCTTTCATCGCGTACTCTCTTGGTCCACCGGCTGCTGTGGGCACACTGTTCCTCGAGAGTCGGGGGTGGTTCGTGGAGAAGCATTTGTGATGCTCTAGTGCCAGGTCCATTGATGGGTCAGTATTTGACGGCTCACGGGATCTTTCCCATGGTCTAGGAGAATACGTGGTGTGAGCTAGGTGTTGAACGGGTGTTTAGTCAAGGCTGCCAAATTTACTTATTTATGAATCTTATTTAGTCAGGTCCCCGGTGCATGTAATGCCTATGAGAACTGCGATACCTTTTTATTAGATAAACTATTTAATAACTATTTTTACAATGTCAGATCGATCTCATTTAAATACTCAAACTATATCTTAAAATTTTATTTTTGTTTTCATTCTTATAAGTGTTGTGCTATTTTTTTTATTTATTTATCTTTTTACATTCCAAAATTTTCTTAGCTTTTTAATATGCAATATGGCTTGTTTTATACTACAGTATGTGATAATTTGTACCTTATATGTTTAAACATCATTGTATTGTATGTTGATTTTACCAAATAAACATCAATCAATCAATCAAGCGTTTCTAACACATTTGGGATCATAGTGTTTGATCTGACATCATGACGCCAATGATGTTACACCATATGACGTCATCTAGTGAAGGCAAATCAAACAATTGACGTCACGAGTATATAAATTAGTTCCATTACAAATCAATCTACTTCTATAGGCCACATATACGTGAAACTAATATAAACAGTGCTGACGTCGCAATAACATGAATTCAACTGACGTCACATGAATAACATGAATGCAACTGATGTCACTGGACATCAAATAGACGCACACCATTGCAACCAACATCAGTGATATAAACTATTTCCGTAATTTACAAAACTTCCTAATATACAAATATTATGCGCAGCATGATCATTACCAACAAAATCAGTCGATAATCCTAATATACAAATACCATGTGCAGCATGATCATTACCAACAAAATCAGTCGATAATTCTAATATACAAATACCATGTGCAGCATGATCATTAACAAAATCAGTCGACACATGCGCAGCATGATCATTGTCAACAAAATTCAGTCGACACATATAATCATACCATATCAATCAGAAGTCACATTTTTCATTCTTAGCCAAAACTATTCCGAATAAATATAATAAAATCTTACCCCTCAAGTCTTAACACTGAACCTAGGCACACGACAATATAACATACTTCGTATTAGAATTAAACAGCCACGTCTAATTTTTTTTAATAAAAGATAGGAGTATAAATATTATGCGTCTCACATTTAAACCATGCGACACGAATTTAAGCGTGCATGTATTCACCTTAAAATCATGCAACACGCAGTCCAGAGAAAACTGCCACGTGAGGTATTCACAAATAACCCGTGCATGACGTAGTCACACATTCCGTAAATGTTTTATTACCACAGTTACCCTAAAAACTGTAGCCCTACTGATTGAAAGGATTAAAATAATTTCGACGACATAGTCGACGATGCGTTTCATTTCGTAACATAGGTTTCCCCTTAGGGAGAAAAAACATAACAATGTTTCTTTTCTGAAATAGTAGAAAATGCGATCGAATCGTAGGCTATGACAAAACTGGAAAAATATCTATATACACAACAACGGTGCGATGCATAATGTGGCCAAACTATCTACTATGGTAGTCCGCCCCCAAATTATCTTGGCCGCGGATAGCAACGATCCTGAATCTGTACGGCTGTAATTTCATGGCCCAACGCATGATTCGGGGATTGAGCACCTTAGCTGTCTGCATATAGGACAAAGGTTTGTGGTCGGTTTCAAGCAGAAACTCCACCCCATACAGGTACTTACGAAATTTCTCAACACCCCAGATTATACCCAAACATTCCTTTTCAATTACAGAGTAGTTCCTTTCCCGGGGGAACAATTTCTTGCTAGCATAAGCAATCGGCAAACGACCTTCACCTTCGAATTTCTGAAGCAAAATAGCTCCAAGACCAACGTCTGAAGCGTCTGTCCGGAGTATAAACGGGTTACCTTCTTGAAAAACAGGTAAGCGAAGAATAGGACTAGACGTGAGCCTACTCTTCAGGGTTTGAAATGCCCTTTCATGCTGATATTGCCAATTTTTGATAGAATTAGGTCTATCCCGTTTAGTTAAATCAAGCTATGGATGAGAAATTTGGGATAAAACGACGGTAAAACCAGCTAATCCCAGAAAAGATTTAATTTGCCCTTTCGTACATGGACGAGGAGCATCTCTGATAGCCTGTATCTTGTCCTCTTGCGGTCGTACCGTCTGTCCGACGATATTGTGACCAAGGCACTCGATATTGCCATATCCGATCATGCATTTAGATGGTTTTGCCGTCCATTTGGCCGACCTGAGCCGATCTAACACTTGTCGTAATGACGTCACATGATCCTTCCATGTTTCAGTAAATATCCACATGTCATCAACAAAGCTGTCAACATTTGGGAGATTGGACAATATGATTCTCATTAACCTACAAAAAGAGGCTCCCGAATTGACCAAACTGAAGGGCATAGTTTTAAACTGGAATAAACCCTTAGGCGTTTCAAATGCTGTCATAGGATTAGACCTTTCAGTAAGACTGACTTGCCAATAACCCTTACTCAGGTCCATCTTTGTAAAGAATCTATGTCCCGACATTTTACTGATAACCTCCTCCATATTTGGCATAGGTTCTGCATCGAATTCCGTCGCTTTGTTAACCTTCCGGAAGTCGATACAGAATCTAACTGATCCGTCTTTCTTCGGAACTAGGACAACAGGAGATGAAAACGGTGAAATCGACGGCTCGATTACCCCTAAATCTAACATATCCTGTATCTCCGTCTCCATGACGTTACGCGTCTTATACGGGATAGAATAACCTTTCGTCCGTATGGGTTCTGACGTGAGTAGTTTGATATCTTGCTGTATTTGATCAGTTCGACCGGGTAAACTTGATAATACATCTGGGTACTGTTAAATTAACGCTTCGACCTCCATACGATGTTCTGACGTTAACGTATCTGAAATACTGACGTCATTATAAGTTTCCGGTTCTTTAGCTGCCGGAAAAGCACAATCATCAAGAGAAAATTCACCACTACCATCGTCATCAACCGACTCTGTAGTCTCAGTCGACAATAAACAATGTGACGGCACACTACGACGTTCGACATATTGTTTCAGCATATTAGTATGATATGTACTCACGACACCACTGACGTCGATTTTATAGTCCATTCTATTGACCACCTCTACTTCTTCATATGGACCCTTCCATTGCAATAACAGTTTATTACTGTCAGTTGGCAGTAACAACAGTACTTTATCTCCCACGTTAAATTTACGCGACCTAGCGCGTTTGTCATAATAAGCCTTTTGCTTTACTTGTACTTTCCGTAAATTATCATGTGCTAACTTACACGTCTGCTCTAATCGTTCTCTCAACTCAACTACGTACTGGTACGTAGACAAAACCTGCTCATCCTGTACCTCTTCAGACCATAATTCACGTAATATTGCCATAGGGTCCTTAACGTTACGTCCGTATAGCAATTCAAACGGAGAAAACCCTAATGACTCCTGCGGAACCTCCCTTATTGCAAAAAGTAGTGCTGGGAGATATTTATCCCAGTCTTTTGGACGTTCTGCGCACATCTTACGCAGCATTTGCTTCAACGTCGCGTGGAAACGCTCTACAAGACCGTTACAGATAGGATTAATCGGCGTCGTGGTAAACTGCTAGAGTGATAACAGCCTGCTTACTTCTTTCATAACTTCAGCAGTAAACTGACTTCCGCAATCTGTAAACATTTCATCAGGTATGCCAACTCTACTAAACATCTCAACTAACGCTTCGGCTACGCGTTCCGTTTCAATGCCGTGTAACGCTATCGCCTCGAGATATCTCATCGCATAGTCTATCATTGTTAAAATATAGCGGGATTTCCTGTTAGAACGAGATTCTATCGGTCCGACTTTATCAACAGCAACTCGTTTAAATGGTGCGTCAATCTGTGGCAACTTTTCCAAAGGTACCTTAGTGACACGACCTTTTTGAATAGTCCTTTGACATATGTCACAAGATTTACAAAACCTTGCAACATCACCACAAACTCCAGGCCAAAAGAACTCAGTTAACACTCTATCCATCGTTTTCTTTATGCCCAAATGTCCTGACATCAAGGTTTCGTGCGCCAACCTTAACACCTTTTCACGAAAACCTTCAGGGATAACAAGTTGCAAAGTGGCCTTATTTCCCTTAGTAAACTGCCTAACCAATAAATCTTTCTTTCGGATAAACTTAGTTTCACCTCGGTTCAATCCACGACTAACAGTCACATTCCCAGATTCCACTCTTTGCCTTATGCCATTAAATTTAGGGTTAACAACTTGGGCCTGCCTCAACGCCTCCTTATCACTAGCAATAATTTGATCAGGAACCTTAAGTTTCCAATACACCTCTTCACCTAGCTTAGCTTGTGACCTAGTCACTGCCGCCATTGCAAAATGGGACATATCGGGAAGTTTTGACCCGTCAATATTTCCAATAACCAGGTCATACAATGTATCTTCCATGTACAATGCCTCAGTTTTTCCTGTGAAAAAATGGACAATCTATGTCAACCATTGCTAAGGGATACCTTTGGGTAGATTCATCAATCAAAGCTACATCAGATTCTCTACCAAGTAACTGATCATTCGAAACCAAGTTTCTACGAATGACACAACCAGTACAACCTGTGTCCCTTAAAACTACAACTGTCTTACCACTAACCGTACTCTGCGCTGTTGGTAATCGCGACCTTAAAAAGTAACAGACACCTTCCCTATCCACGTTATCATCGATTAATGGAATTTCTTTCTTACTCTTATAGAGACCTTCAATTTCATGAGACCTTGTTATTGTAGTTTTACAAAAGCTCATTTGATGTCCGCCACCCCGACCACGTCCGCGGGAATAACCCCGACCATGGCCACGATCTGAAGTACTACCCTTCGTCTGCACAGTATCACTCTTACTCTGTGAGTTTTGTGTCTCATCTTTCAGTGCATAACTACTCACCTAATTTCCGCTATATCCGCTTGCACTTGCACCTACCTCCGCACTATATGCTTGCTTCCTATCGGGATTCTTATAACATTTATATGTTAAATGTCCCTTACCACAAATATTACATTTTATCTCTGGCTTCGCACTCGGCTTATTATCAGATCTACTCTGAGTTACGCCCTTACTATCATGCTGCCCCTTATTAACACAAGCGTAAACACCGCCACGTGCTTCTGCAAATAAATCTGCTTCCCTAGCCATCTCAGCTAGATTCGTGAATGTTTTCGGTTTCAAATGAACATATAGTTCTTTAGTACAGGAATTTAAAAAGTGATCTTTAGCGAAAAAATCGCAAACAGCTTCGTAAGACTGGTCTACCTTCGCCATTTTCAACCATTTATTCAGATACGACCTAAGTCTACTACTAAACTGAATAAACGTTTCGGACTTTTCAGGCCTATCATAGAAAAATTTCTTCCTAAATCCGCGTTCAGTCATATCGAAAAATTCTTTAACAACGCATCTTTCAACTTGTCATAATCCGCTGCATCATCTACAGACAATCTATCATAGACATCAAGCGCGCGACCTTTAAGTAGTGCGCTTAAAAATGCAGCCCAAACGTTTTTATCCCATTTATTCGCCGTCGCGTATTTCTCAAACCTTGATAAGTAACTATCCATTTTGTCCTTACTTTCATCAAAATACGGTAATTTGGGATCTCGCGCATGCGCTAACTTTTCGGCCTTCTGTTTTTCTAATTCAACTCTAAACGTTACCTTCTGCAACTCTATCTGATTCTTTAACTCGCGTTGCTGCAATTCAAAACTATACTTCAACTTTTCTAACTCATCTTCGCTCGACAACTTCGCTTCCTTGTCGATTTCGACTTGAGACAACTTAGCTTCCCTATCTTTCTCGGCTTGCCGCTCTACACTTTCAATTCGCGCCGTCTCGATTTCCCTATCCGCCGCAATCTTAGCTAGTTCTACTTCCCTATCCTTTTCGGCCTGCGCGATCCTCTCTTTCTCCCCTGCGATCCTAGCTATCTCAATTTCCCTGTCTTTATCGGCCTGCGCAATTTTTTTCTTTCTCCGCCGCGATCTTCTCTTTATCAAGTTCCCTTACCGCGTGCCTTTCTGTCCTCTCAGTCTCTTGCTGTTGCTTTACAAATTCCTGTAAAGCCTGCCCCTCATAACCTAACTCCTTTCCCGTCTTAACTAACTGATCCATGACGCTTAACGTAATGCTCACGTTAACTTAACTGAAACCGACGTTCACTTATAGTCACACACGTTAACTAAAATGTTAACAATAATAATAACGAACTAATCCAACTAAAACGTTGATTAATTAGTATACTCGCGATCTAGACGTAGCCATTAAAGTTATGTTCATAACAGACCGGAAATGACGTCATAAACTGACGTTGACTTTGCCGAGAACTACTTTCCACTATCAAATGTCGTAATTAGTTGACGTAAATAACCCACATTACAATTACGCCCAACTTGATCTAGCGTATCGGATATACAAACGTAACGTATGTAACGCAACGTATTAACACTGACATGACGACTGTACGTCCTACATTACAAAACCTTGTAAGATACCAACGGTAAATCAAACTTAAGATTCAGCTATTACGTTTAATTCATTATAACGATATTATGTAACGTCACGGATAACCTACGTTACTAAATCAGGATATAAAATTGACCTCAATAACAGTTACGACACAACGTACAAACGTTTGAATTAATAAACTAACAGACTGTCATGCAACAGCAGTGCCAAGATACTCAAACAGACCTTTAAACTAAATATGTATCATCCGTGCCAAGACAATTCAGGTCTATATACCTCAGTTTCCCAACTCATATATGCAACCTATTACATTCTATCACAAATTAATGCATGGGCTATCGCACTTCATCACGCAGGGAATAAGGATAGTGACCTTAATTGAGTGTAGGTTACATTTACAAGAATTTAGTGGCAAAATTGCTCCCCTAAAATTCACATCAATGCAAACAGCCTTACGTCACCTTAGAAAAGAACAATCAGAAAGTCAATAATAAAAAAAAAATGTCTGACAAAATTGTGCCTAGATTCTATATATATTGCCAATGTCTTACGCTGGCAGATATTAACCGGAGACCATGTTAACGGTTGACACGGATGTAGAGCCTTATGCGTCGCCAGGACGGCGGAGTGTGACTTCCGGTTAAAGGGTTATCGACCAGTGTATTACATTAACAAGGAAACTCTAACAGCGTTAGAATTTTTGGAGTTTATATATATTGTAATGTAAATTCTATATACAGACAATACAATTCACAACTATCACAATTACAATAATATACAACACATATCAGTTCATGTCGCTGGCCCAAGTAAGATGTTTGTTTCAAATCTGTAATCGATTTGCGTACGATACGCAAATAGATTGCTCTCTGACGTCAACACCGTACTCGGCTCAGCGGCATGAACTAAAGGAAGTAAAAAGTATGCAAAGACCAGGAACTGAAACAATCAAAATCCGAATCCAGCCCTCAAACCATAGTTGGAAACAACTAAGATTACAAATAATCAAGATACAGAGAACATATGCCAACCGAGTGAGCAGCTTGTTCCCAAAAGGTGGCCACTCAGCAACCCAAACCGAACCAAAAATAATAAGAACATACATAAGGTAAAACATCACAGAAACTCTGACACCAAAAACAGGCAACAGAGAACCACAACAGAACTACCGCCTTGGAACGGTCAGTAATGAATTACTGGGGGGGGGGGGGGGGGGCTTAAATCGATTTTACAGGCCCAACCTCACCCTCAGTTTCTGAAGTGGTACAAAACATTTAGTCGGTTGTTCGGTTCGCATGATAACCCTCTAACTCGTCAATGAATCATCACGGTAAACACATAAATCAAATTTCAACACCATGAAGAAGCACAGACGAGGACTCAACAGATACAACGGGCCGTCTGACAGGTGGAGATCCCTGGCCTGCCAAACAACCCCACTGGAAATCTGAAGCAAAAGAAGGTCACCAGTTGAGCCCCGGTGGACCAAGCAACAGACAAAAAGGCTCCGGTCCCAACCTACTAAAATATTAGCTTTTGATCGGGGCCATCATAGAGTCTGGCGCCCGATCCACCGGTGTGCAATTAAAGAGTGCAGCAAAGTTATCAACCGTGATTGGGTTAATCACTAAGCATGCAGACTGTCGCATAACATTTAAATTATAGCCAATACGTTTGGGACGTATTATTATTTTTCGGAATTGATCAGAAAAATCAGTCCTACCTTTAATCTTTTTGAATTTGTATACTAAGTCACCATAAAATTCTGGTTCCGATAAGGCCTTGGTGTAAAAGAAATTTTAATCCGACATCAAATTTTGAAACCAATTCATGATGTCTGCGATAGAATTTAGAAAAAGCCTTTCTAAGCTTATGATACCGATAGCCCTGTTGAAGAAGTTTAGCAGTTAAACATTTATTATGAGCATTAAAGTCATCTACATGACTACACACTCTAGCAAATCTTATAAGTTGAGAAATATACACTCCATAAGAGGGACGACGTGGAACGTCACCATCCAAAAATGGAAAATTAACTATATCAAAGTCAAAGTCATCACGTTTATCATAAATTTTATAAGATACAAAACCGTTAGAAATAGATAGATGTAAATCCAAAAAGGGGGCCTCGGTATCTGAAGTATAAGCTTTATTCAATTTAAGTTCAGATGGGTAAATTTGGTTGACCATGCTTTCAAAATAAGGATTATCAATATTCAGAAGATCGTCTAAATATCTAGAGGTTGAGTTAAATGCCTCAATGATATCAGCTTGATTATCAACAGAAAGAGAAGTCATGAAATCTCTTTCATAACAAAATAAAAACAAATCGGCCAAAAGAGGAGCACAATTTGTACCCATCGGAATACCAACAATTTGTCTGTATATCTTATTACCAAATCTGATGTAAATATTATCTAAGAGATATGATAAGGCGTCACATACATTCTGACATGACCAACGTTCATATCCTCTATATATTTTACGGTCAGTAGAAGTGAAAAACGCTTTCTTATCATTACAGGCAATATAAAGGTACCTTCATTTTTGGAGAACTTTTTGAAGGCCCTCTCAATCAAATCAACAAGTTTTTCCTTTATCAAATTATGGGGTAATGTGGTATAAAGAGTAGAAAAATCATAAGTGGACAAACTAGTCGCTCGGAACCCTCTTGACTTCAGTTTACTAAGTACCTCACCAGAATATTTTATAGACCAAATCATATTTTTCCCTGACCTCTCATACACTGTCTCATAGTACCAAATGACACGAGATTTCACAGCAGTGAGGCAAGAAGTTAATAATTTAGATAATTCTGTAGTAGTACAAGAGCTAGAGTTGGCAATGAATCTAGCTTTATACGTTTTTTTTGTGAAGCTTAGGTAACCAATACATCGTAGGAAGTTTGTCTTGGCGTTCCTTAACGTTTACAGCAAACTTATAAGGCAAATCATTTGAGTGGCTATTAACGACAGTCTTCTCATCTGTAAAAGTCTCTTCGTAAGCCGTGGTACCATTAAGTTCCTGCTTCAAAGTGTTAATATAGAGCAACCGACAAACAACAACAATGTTGTTTGCGGCCTTGTCAGCAGGAACCAAAACATACTTCCTATGAAAATCCTTGATACCCTGCTTCAATTGTCTAAAGGAAGATTTAGGCTTAGGAGGTAAAAGATTAGTATTGTGTGAATAAAACTTTATACGTTTATCCACAATATTAAAGATACTTAGTTTCCATTTCTTTAAAGCGTTACTTTCAACACCCTCTCGTTTACACCAACGATTACCAAAATCATTTAATGCAGATGCAATTTCTTCAGATTTTTTAATGCAGATGAAAATACAAAGAACAAAAACGTTAACTTGAGCTCATAAAAAAAACAAGGCCTTATGCTGGTTGACTTCAATTGGTCGCTCCCTGGATCCTACTATGGGCCAGTCCATATATTATGAGGAACACCAACTTATATCAAATTGCGCATATACTGGTCGCTCGCTGGATCGTACCAGGGACCAGTCTATATATAATAAACACTTTAGTGGACGAACACTGTCCCACTTTCACCTCCGCAGTAATCACATCGACTTCGCCTATATTTTGTGCTTCCCGCCTCGGCTAGGAAAACATGCACAAGCGGCGTTGTAACTGCCTCTACCCGGGTTGGTATTAACCTGGAGATGTATATTGAATCTCCAGGTGAAACGTGGCTCTAGCCCAAACAGCTGACTGCCGGACTTGAAGTTCCTAAAAATAACGAACTTACACTTAATACATTATAACTATATAATAACGATACGTAAGAGTTGGGCCTGCCTGTCTTGGAAATACCGTACAACGCCCTCGACGAATGCCGAGCATAACGTGCACACGCCAGCCGTGTCACTAGACACAACTCGCGCTCACGATGTAAAGCCAAAATCGTGCTTACCACTTCCGCCAATGAAGAAACGTAGATCTTACCACGCATGTGCGTCGAAGGATCTGACGTCAAACATTGTCAAGAAGTATACTGACGTCAACAGGTATTGCCATGACATACCCCACATAAAACATGAATAATCTAGACAATGACCTATTATATATCTACATTAAATTGATTTACCAAAAATTTAACTCGCATATGTATTAATTCATTTCTTTAAACTAAGCGTATTACCATTTGCCATAGAATATAATAACATAATAAGCGTTTCTAACACATTTGGGATCATAACGTTTGATCTGACATCATGACGCTAATGATGTTATACCATATGACGTCATCTAGTGAAGGCAAATCAAACGCATGACAACCAAATGTTACCATTATAACATATGAAAAAAAACCTTAATTCGGTGCAACGTCACGAGTATATAAATTAGTTCCATTACAAATCAATCTACTTCTATAGGCCACGTATACCTGAAACTAATATAAACAGTGCTGACGTCGCAATAACATGAATGCAACTGACGTCACATGAATAACATGAATGCAACTGATGTCACTGGACGTCAAATAGACGCACACCATTGCAAATAACATCAGTGATATAAACTATTTCCGTAATTTACAAAACTTCCTAATATACAAATATTATGCGCAGCATGATCATTACCAACAAAATCAGTCGATAATCCTAATATACAAATACCATGTGCAGCATGATCATTACCAACAAATCAGTCGATAATCCTAATATACAAATACCATGTGCAGCATGATCATTAACAAAATCAGTCGACACATGCGCAGCATGATCATTGTCAACAAAATTCAGTCGACACATATAATCATACCATATCAATCAGAAGTCACATTTTTCATTCTTAGCCAAAACTATTCTGAATAAATATAATAAAATCTTACCCCTCAGGTTTTAACACTGAACCTAGGCACACGACAATATAACATCCTTCGTATTAGAATTAAACAGCCACGTCTAATTTTTCAATAAAAGATAGGAGTATAAATACTATGCGTCCCACATTTAAATCATGCGACACGAATTTAAGCGTGCAGGTATTCACCTTAAAATCATGCAACACGCAGTCCAGTGAAAACTGCCACGTGAGGTATTCACAAATAACCCGTGCATGACGTAGCCATACATTCCGTAAATGTTTTATCACCACAGTTACCCTAAAAACCGTAGCCCTACTGATTGAAAGGACTAAAATAATTTCGACGACATAGTCGACCATGCGTTTCATTTCGTAACAATTAACAAATAGTTTTAATGCAAAGGGGGATAATTTATAACTTTGAAAAATAGATCTTCAATTTCTAGATTTTCTAAAAAACAATTCTGAGTTTGTTTTTGGCTTTTTTTTCTATCACTTTGGACGTAAAGCTTCAGGTCAGCGAAGAAATGTACATCTGCGCATGCGCATATTTGGTGCATTATAGAACATGCAAAATTTACTAAGGTATGATAACTCTGGTATGAAGGATATCAGATACAGAATTTTATAAACATTCTCATGCTGAATGACCTGCCCGACGAAAATGTTTACATCCAGGCAAAATGTATCATTGTATTAGTTACAAACTGTCGTCTAAAATGTAGCGTTTTCACTTTTGCTCAGTATATATTGAATGTATAACTTTAATACTTATTATAAATGTAACCTCTATCAGCTACATTATACATGGCAGATCTTAATTATTTAGTTCAGTCTTTTATAGTGCCAAAAAAGAATAAAAAAAAAACAAATTGTAGTATAAATCTAATTCAATCTCAATAAAGTGTCCAAATATATTGCTCCAAAGATCATAGCATTTTCTCCCTCTTTGAGCACAGTTCTGTTTAAACAATGTTTAACGTTTAGATATATACATCAAAATGCGGTGTAGTACTACACTTCAGGAACTGACTGAATCAGATCACAAACCTTATACTAAGCATATATTACATCTAGACATACACTTATGTTTCCGAAGTATCAAGGATTGTCTTTGTCTTGTTCTAAATATCATGATACATTGAAACAAAGGGTCTGGTATGATAAAGCTCGGTTTTGGCCCCATTCAAATTCCCTTAAAACCTTATCATCTGTGCATATGGGACCAATCAGAAATTATGAGTCCCTGTCGCTAGTTCTCAGAATAACATGATTTCTGACATTCCTTTGTTGTTCCAATATTATGAAGGAAAATTGCAAGACAATTTGAGTTTAAAAGCTTTTCCTGTAAAGAAATAAGTAATTTTCATAGCTTTCAAAAGCTCTGGATAATGGATTTTTCATTAAAAGTTAATATGTTTGATAGCGCTGCTAATTACCTGTGTACTGCACAAGGCCTGTAAAGGTGAGCCACCTACTCAAGTTTGAAAGTTCAGAGACGCTACCAAAACAATTCGAACAGATCAAAAAGAAATATGTACCAAATTATTTTTTTTCTATTATCCTCACACTCCTGCAGTTTTTCGTGTGGACATCGTGCGTTCGATCCACACCTTAGTTCTGAATTCCTTGTCTATGCCATACCGAAATTGTAGTGTCCTAATGAAGACGCCTGTCTCCATCCCGCATCTAACTTAGCAGTCGTTAATATGTAGGTCAACAGGCTATTGTCTGTAAAGACTATAAAGAGTGTCCCAACAAGTAAATCAAAGAATTTATCCTTCAAAGCTCATTTTAGTGCTAAGAACTCTAACTTTTGAGCAGAGTAATTTCTCCCAGATTTTTACAGACATCTTGAGGCAAATGACATTGCTTTCCTCTGATTATCTTGGATATTATAGAACAATTCTCCAAATCCTTTACCACAAGCATCTATATGTAAGTCAAATGTTTGTCAGTGTCAGGATATGCCAGAATAGATTGTTTTGTGAGAACATCTTTAAGGTTTTGAAATTTCCTGTTCATTTTCTGTCCAATTACATTCTTTCTCTCCCTGTTTTCCTTCTGTTCATTTTCACTGAAATAGGTGGTAATACGTCTGTAAACGGTTATGTCAGTTTGAAAAAAAAACTTCAATGAATCTTCTGTAGTATCCCTCAAACATAATGAAGGATCTCAATTCGTCTGGATTTGATGGAATGGGCCAATTTCACTTTTGCTATCTTTTCCGGATCCTTCTCTACTACAAATTCACTAGCTATGTGACAAAGAAACTTGCCGTTTTTTCTTCATAAAGAAACATTTACCCAGCAGACAGTTTGAGATTAAATTCCTTGAGACGGGAATAAAAAACGTCCCAGGTGTTGTTAAGTTCCGTTACTGCAGATAATTAAGTCACCCAGGTACATTATGCGTATCTTAATGTTGTTATCACCTACGCATTCTTCCATGGGTTTTTGATAGATTATTAGATCGTTACAAAGGCCGAATGGCATCTTGTTTTTCTCGAAGAATCCAAAGGGTCCAGTAAATACAGTCCGCTCTTTGTGTTCTCCTTCTTATTTGACATGGTGGCATCCGCGTTTCATATCAATTACACTGAATGTAGTAGATCACTTAAAGCGAGACTTCTCTACCGGGGGGGGGGGGGGGGGGGGGTCTGGTTCCCAGTAAAAGCATAATTTACCTGTACAGGTAAAGGTGTGAAAATTTATTCAACTAATCAGTGGACCAACATTACCAATTGTAATAATTCCATTGGCTGGCTTGAGGTGTTGACACTATGTGATCAAGAGACAGAATGACACTGTGGAAGTTAATCCTCCTTATATAATACCACTCCTGTCTTTAAGTGCGACAATCACTTCCTGAAACTTTGATCATGCGTAAGAGTATTTGACTGTTTAATTCTGGTTAACAGTCTGTAATCAACATAAATGCGTAGTTTTCTATTCTTCTTTCTCACTAATACATCATTGGAACTCATGGACTTTTGGATTTTCTTATAACTTCACTACAAAGTAGCTACTCAAGGTGTTTTCTAACTTCATCAATCATGTTCGGTAGTATTCTTCTATGAGCCTGCTTAAATGGGGTATTAGCCGAGAAATCAGTTCTATGTTTGATCACAGTGCACTTTCCAATGTTACTGTCATCTTTGGTTTAAACTTTATTTTTCTTTGTATAACCAACATATGAAACAGTACATTCATTCACAAAATATATCATATGTTATACAAAACGGGATTCAGAAGAAAGTCAGCTGACTTATTCAAGTCTGTATCCCATTTTCAATAACAGAAAAGTACATATAACACGTGATTTGAAAAATACATTGCCTACCCAGTGGGCACGCAACGCCAATGCAACGCTAACCCTACACCGATCCAACATCGTGATGTTGAATCAACGCTAACCAACGCTGCTTCGACGTCCCGCGTGCCCTGGGTTGCATAAATATTTTTCATTTTACATGTATATTAAATAACAAATCAATAAACCAAAAACTATATACTTCAATTCGATTCATCAAACTGCCGAGCTCCACGGGGTGTAGAGAAAGGAAAAAAAACAAGAGCAACTTTTCTTGGTCATGGACATTGTCTAGTGTGCATGCCACAGTCGACAAGATAGGTCTTCTGAGAAGATGACGAGACTGAAAAAATGTAACTATTATAATAATTCGTACTAGGTCTTTCACTTGAGATAATACTTTCAAATTACAAATATAATAGTTTTGACACTATTATGAAAATATGGAGTATGTAATGGAACCTTATTATTTGAATCGTTTACACTTTATAATAAACTCTTGTATCGCGAGAAATATCAATTTATTTTCCGCCTCTGAAAGCTCAGAGTTTCCATAAAGAAGTATATTAAGAGTTGGTTCATAGACAGGTAAGATACTGTCAAATAAGTCTTAAATCTCTGTAGCGATCACATGAAAATAGAAAATGTTTTGTATCCTCGACAGCTTCACAAGGCATAACGGGTCATCGACGATATTTTTGAAAATAAATGATAATTCAAAGAACTGCATTTCGTTCTAAGTCTTGCATGATGGATCTGTCCCATTCTTTTCCCCTCGAAGAACGATTTAGGTGGAGTAGTTACATTTGCATTTAATTTTCGCTTAAAAGATGCTATGCTTGTTAGGTTACGTGTTTCGATAGGCAGGTTATTCCAATCACGGATAGCTGGTGGAAGAAAAGAGTTATAATAGAGTTGAGATCTTGCATGAAGCGTTTTTAGATCAGCTGAATTACGTAACGGGTAAGACGAAGTATTGCCCACGAGTGGTGGAACAAGAGAGGATAGATAATCAGGAGAAAGATCGTTTTGCATCTTATAAAGTAATTGAAGCTTGTGCTTTTTCCGGCGAGAGGATAAATATTCCCATCCAACTTCCAAAAGAAGCGAATTGATAGATACAAGTTCCGTTGTTCCTGGCACAATCCGGGCAGCTTCATTTGGTATCTTCTCGAGCTCGTAAACCTCGTACTGCGAACAATTGTCCCAGACGACATCAGCATATTCTAAAAGAGGTCGAATAAAGCAAAAGTATATGGTTTGTAAAGATCTTCTATCAAGTTTAAACTTCAACTTACGCATTACATTTATACGATTCCACGCTTTAGATTTTATATATTCTAAGTGGTCATGCCAAGTACAATCGTCAGACAAGACAACTCCTAAATGTTCATGTGAATTTACCTCTATAATATGTTTCTGGTTCATGACAAGTGGAGGGTGATAAGGTTTATTATTTTTTCTGGAAAATACAATTGACTCCGATTTTGCAGGGTTTAATGTTACTAGCCACTTTGTCGCCCACTGGTGTATTTTCAAAAGATCAGAATTCAGTTCAATTGCCGCATCTACAGGATTATCAACAATAATATAAAGACTAGTGTCATCTGCAAAAAGTCTTATACAAGAATTTATGTCTTCAACAATATCATTAATATATAAGAGAAAGAGTAAGGGACCTAAGATAGAACCTTGGGGAACCCCTGCCTTAACAGAAGACCAGTTTGAGCTAGCACCCGGTAAGACTACTCTTTGTTTTCTATTATCTAAATAGTCTTCAAACCAAAGAAGGACAGAGCCAGAAATGCCAACAGATTTAAGTTTAAAGATGAGACCTTTATGGCAAACTCTATCAAACGCTTTGCTGATGTCGCAAAATATTGCTCGAACTTCTTTCCCTTCATCGAGTGCTTTACAGAATGTATTATAAATGTTGACCAATTGGTTTACGGTTGAGTCACCTGGTACGAAACCTGATTGCAAAGTTGTAATGATATAATGTTCTTGAAAGAAATTAAAAATATGCTTATGCACAATTCTTTCCAGTACCTTACCCACCGTGCTAAGTAGAGAAATTGGTCTATAATTAGATACAACTGAGGGATCTTCCTTTCTATGAATGGGTGAGACATTGGCTTGTTTCCATATACTAGGAACTTTACCAATAGCCAAAGAGTAATTAAAAAGATCTTGCATGGGAGAAGTTAACGGCTGGGCAAGTTCTTTTAGAAGCCTGCTATTGATAGAATCTGGACCTGAAGCTTTACCTATGTTTAAAGACATCAGCACTGATTTAACTTCATCAGAGGAAACGGAAATGGATTCGAATTTAAAAGGAGGTAGATCTGGAAGTGGTGGCAAAGAAATGTTACTCTCGTCAAAGACAGTTTGTTCAGTAAAAAAATCGTTTAGTTTGTTTGCCTTATCTTTACCATCAGAATAAATGACATCATCTATATTGAGTGGCGGAATAGTTGATTTTTGATCAGGTTTAATGAAACGTTTGAGTGTATTCCACCAATCTTTTTGACCTATATTAGGGTTTTTAAGTTTTTCGGCTAAATTATCTGTTTCTGCTTTCTTAGACTTACGAATTTCCCACGTAACTTGATTTCTAATATTTTTATAATTATTAAAGTCAATATTACTTTTAGATTTCTTAAACTTATCATACAGTCGTTTCCTTTTTCTCATTAAACGTTTTATACTGTTTGTGAGCCAAGGGGGGTCAGAGCTACGTACTTTAATATTTTTATTTGGAATATATTTATTTGCAAGATCAGTAATACGTTCCGTAATATTTATGGCATATGTATCTATATCATCACTCTTTAAAGCATCCCAGTTTGTTTCCTCCAGTTCACGTGTCAGAGTCGCGTATTCGCCCTTATCATACAAATAAATATGCCGTTCATATATTGGAGTATCAAGTTTGGCAAAATTTAAGACGCTGAATATTGGGCAATGATATCTTATTGTTTGATCAAGTAAGGGCACGCAAAAGCCGCTAAAAAGGACGCTATTACTATCTGAAGAAAGAAACAGGTCAATGATAGAAGAAGAATTTTCTGTATAATGCGTTGGTTCTCTTATTAACTGTTCTAGATTAAAGTGTTGACATATATCCATAATTTTTTTACTTGAAACTTGTTTTTGTGTATCTAAATTAAAATCGCCAGTAATTAGTATATTATGCAAATTGGTATCGAATGCAAGGCCTATAGAATCTTCAATGCTTGCAAGAACAGTATTATCTGAATTTGGTGGCCTATAAAAAGTATCTATAAGTTGTTTTCTGTTATGAGTAGCAATTTCAATCCAAATATTTTCGATGTCCGGTATTTCAAGATCATTTCTACGACAAGAATATAGATTTTGTTTTACATAAACACAAATTCCACCATGACTGTCCCCATCCCTGTCGCGCCGATATAATTTGAATCCTTTTATGTTTAAAGTATCATCATTGGTTCTCCGATCTAACCAAGTTTCTGTTATCGTATAACGTCGAATTTACTGAGTTCTGATTCAATTAAATCGATTTTATTTGCTATACTCTGAACGTTGTAATGAACAACGGAAAAATTTCCTTTAATAACTAATTCATCAAAAGTAGGTAATGAAAATGAAGAACTAGTCGAAGTAGTGGATGAAGGACCGGGATTACGTTCGATACCTGCTATAAGCAGCAGAGCCATAATAATTAAAATATCAAATATATTTAAGTACTGAAGACCTTTTACCTTAACCTGACGACTATAATGTAATCCAATCCGCATCCTAAAGACTTGTATTTCTATCACGTTATACTATCAATCAAACAGCGAAGCAGACTAAAGGATGCGGATGGATATTGTCTGACATACGCCGTGGCCAATGGACAGATAACGTAAATATAATTTTCCCCGTGGAGCCGAGCAATAAGACAGAAAATACTAAAGTTCAAAAACAGTAACAGATCTAACATAATTAGGACATACAGGGAAATGGAATATTCAGAAAGTTATTTATTTAATTCAAAATCATTATTGCAAGTCAGTGAAAAAATAGAATAAAGTTGCTTAAACTACTTTCTCACTTTTGAACACAGTCATATCTTGAAGATGGAAGCAACATCAACAAGCTTATGTAATAGTAGATATACATACTCACAAGGGAAACAACTATATCGTTGTCCTTACTATGGGGATCATCAACTCCCCTCCAAAAGCTTTATTTCAAAAGAGCATTATTTTAAAAAAGACTTTGTTTCATATGGGAAGCAAAGAGAAAGTCACAGTTGTCTCCCCTGTAAAAACAATGAGACACGGAAATCAAAGAGGAAGTCACAAAAGCTGTCTCCCCTGCAATAACACGGAGGCACGGGAAGCAAACAAAGCCACAAGAGTTGTATCCCTTGTTAAATAAAACGACAAAAATAACATGGCGGTACGGGAAGCAAACAGAAAGTGACAAAGATTGTCTCCCTTGCAAAAACGTGGAGGCGCGGGAAGCTAATAGGAAGTCTCAGAAGTTTTCTCCCCTGCAAAAATAGAGAGAGCAAAAGCAGACGCGCGGAAAGCAAATAGGAAGTCACAAAAGTTGCCTCCCCTGTAAAAAAAACATGGAGGCACAGGGATCAAAGAGCAAGTCACAGAAGTTGTCTGCCCCGCATAAAAAAATCTATTTATAACCTACAATTAATTGGAAAACACAGGTATCTATTCTTATCATGCCTGGGGTCATGCGTCAAAAGCACGCTTGGAGTAGTATCGTGTAAAAAGATACATTACATGAAACCCCACGTGAAGGAACAATTGACACCCAGGTCAGCACTTTGACACAAACTGGTTAAGGTCCTCGTTATACAATACAATTTCTTGCCATCAAAGATGCCGAACAAACAGAACAATACGCAGGCTAAGCCAGATACACAATGCCAACGGATGTCACAAGGTGCACTCATACATGACACGGAGACATACTAGTCGATTTTACAGGTAATACAATTTAATTTATTGGTAATAAGTACACTAGACGTCATCGCATGTGCCTGTCGCGGAAGGAAACTCTCTTGTAGCCACCCATTGGACTCACACGTTGAAACAGCATTGACTCAACCCTGATTCGACGTCATAACGTTGATTCAATGTCGATTCAACGTTGTGCAGGCACTAACAAACTACGTTGAAAATAGCTTTATAGCTCATAACAAAATGAGTTTCAGGCTTTGGGATGTACACAAGGATGTTTTTACCCTGTCATCTGCATTCCTTACATTAAAACAACAAAATAAACAAGTCGAACTTAAACAACTTTAGCTGGCCCACACACACAACGCTGAAGCAATATTTATTCCATATAGCATAATCAACCACACCCACAGATGCCCCATTAGACATCAGAATAATAAAGTTCCACACTTTTTTTTTCCTTTATCCATACTAGAAGATGGCTATAATAGAAGCTAATGACGGTCAAACTTGCGTGTCAGATTGCAATCTAGGAAGTTGTCCCATGGGGCACACAACGTTGATTCGACGTCGATTCAACTTTGTATGTCTGCTGGGTATAAAAATTATGCAACTCGCATGTATTGTTCATACTACTTATTCAGATTACAAGTCAAAGAAATTGTCCCATTGGGTACACGACATTGCTTCAACGTCGATTCATCATTTTGTGCCTGCTGAAATGTATACTATATACAACTCATATGTACAGTTCATACTACAGTAAAAGAAATACTGAAATTGTCCTATTGTGCACACAACGTTGATTCAACGTCGAATCAACGCTGTGTGCCTGCCGGGATGCATACTATATACAACTCATATGTACAGCCTGGCCAACTATCGTGTCACAAAATTTGTCCAATTGCAAATCAAAACATATACAACTCATGTACAGTTCATACAACTGGGTTTTCACGTAAAATCGACATTGGATTATAACGGCCCAACTTCTGTGTCACCAGAGTTATTTCAGGCTGCGAATAAAAAAAATTGTCCCGTTCGGCGCACAACGTGGATTCGACGTTCAGATTCCGAGTTGTTTGTCTGCTGGGTATATCCTATATACATACTGGCTTTTCAAGTAACAAAAAAAACTTAAGCTCCCGACCGCCCAACTTCTGTTTCTCAAAAGTTATTTCCAGTTGCAAATCAAGGAAATTATCACCTTGGGCACACAACGTTGATTCAACGTCGATTCAACGTTGTGTGCCTGCTGGGATGAATACAGTAGCAGCTAGTATATACAGTATTCAGAGGTAATCAACATTAAATTGAGAGTACTCCACTATTTATGTACGTTATACACTAGTATATAATCAAACAATGTAACCAGTCATGCAAAGAAAATTTGCGTGGGTTTACCTTCCTAAAAATAAATAGTCATAGTACCGTAAACCTTCCGAAATTTGACGATTACAGGAACCAGAGCCCAAAATTAGCCAAATTTTGAGGGTAAATATTAACTTTCCTACACGGGGACCGCGAAATAACTTTTTTTCTGGTTAAACTACTAACAAGCCCTAGCACAACTTGCTTGGGGACTTAGAAATATACACCGAGACAGGCGCACATGAACTTACTGGGAGCTTTCTCTGAATACAATAATCATGGAGGACCATGGCAGTTTGACTAGGGGCTTTCCAATCCACATCAACAAAGACAATACCGTGGAAACTAGTAAAAAAAGAGAAGGCTCAGGTTGACCACAGGCGCGCTTACCGTAGTAGCATAGACTCTTTCCAGGATGCGCCACTCATATCAGTTCTGATTAAAAATTATATCTATCTAGGCCCATCAAACACCAGAGCCCGCAAAAAGTCGTAAGTTTGCCAAAATCACACAAACAACAACAGCTTCCATAGTAACGCATATAGCGTGAAGGAAGTTTTCAGAATGGTTTTATGCTTAGCGAGTCCCAAGGGGCACAAACCCACCGGACACACATACGTTGAATCTTCACTGATTCAACGATGATTCAACGTAATAATGCCGATCCAAGGCTGTGCGCCCGCAGTGATGTGTTCCTGCAGTTCAATACTATCAGAGACCAATGTTAAAGTCATGTTAAAGTCAAGTTAATGCACGCTCATGTCAACATTGTCATCTTTGACAATATATCCTTGTGTTTTCGCAGTAATTACATAATTTGGTTCGTTTCATCTGACGTAGTGTTGACTCTATAATTACTGCTTCAAATATTTCATCTGCTTCATGGTTGCCTTCTATTCTTTCAAACACTGATTCATCCATCTTTGCAGGTTGCAGCTCACATAGTACTGCTTTTGGTGTCATGGCAACTGAATTAGTTGGCGATTTCGTAACATTCACTATCACCTCCTTATGCTTCTTGTGTTCATACTGAATCACAGTTAATGCTATATCAATAAAAGAAGGTAATGCTGACTCAAGACTTTTCTGCAGTACGGCACTCTATTTTTCATTCCTTGACAATGCTTCCTCTCTAACTGTAATTGCTATAAAAGCTAGGTACCATGGTGCATGAACGTTTGTTGTTTGTAGATATCTCTCTCCATGAGAGCTATTACAATCCAGAATTGTTTCTTGAAGTACATTTGTTCCTAATATTACCGACGATTTGCATTATAATCTGTATCGGATGTTACAAAGAAAGTAGGTGTTGGTTCTGACCCAGGAATACCTTCGCCAGACGTAATACTGGTTTCGATAAAGCCTGGATAGGGGAAATAGTTTCCATCCGCACATTTTCTGTCCAATATTCCATTAAGAGGCTTGAAATCTATTTTTGATAAGTTATTGTCGTAAAATGTTTTAAAGATTATATTTACACAAGTCTCTGTATATCAGAGCTCTTGTCTGATTATCATGCATATGAAATGTTGCCTCATTCAAATCATCAACTAAGTTTGGAGCTTCGTAAGCTTGTATGCTATAGGTCAATTCTGTTCTTGTGGCACTTACACTCTGGGGCAATCTCTAGTAATGTGACCTTTTTTATAACACTTGAAACATGTTGGCTGCATTGTGTTTGTTGCAGTTGGTTTTGATTGTCTAACTTGGCCTGTCTCTACTGCTTCCTCTTTCCCTAATATCGCTACTTCCTCTTTGATACTGTCCTCTACCTTGTGCAATACCTCATGCTCTATAAAAGTTTCCATAATCATTGTTCTGTCTTTCTTCTTTCACTTGTTCTAGTTTCTCAATCCTCTGAGTCTACTAAAGTAATTTTTTGACTTCACTAAGTTCTGATTTCTGTTCTGTTTTACTGATTGCACTGCACTTTGTTTTGCTCGTTTTGTCTTGTTTGGTTAAGTTACAAAATTCAACTTTAAACCTATCATAACCATCCACTTGTAAAATTTGTGTGCGGACATCTGTTTAATTTGTTGCTTCAATCCTTGAAAAAATATTCTTTTCAAAAGGCTTGATTATTCAAACTATCAACTACCTTTACTTCAACCGCATGAGCAAACTGTTCTTCAGGTATAGCTGTTTAAGTTGTCACATTTCCAGCCTGGGTCTGTTGGCAAGACATCTCAAAATGTTTGCAGCCTCTCGCTTTCATGATCTTTGTCTGCCTTGCAGAACTTGCTCTTTACTATAGACTCTTTTCTTTAAAAGGCATCATACTTAATATTTCCTTGTATAGAAACTAGCTTCTCCTTTTCCTGCTTCTCCATAAAATGTTGAAAGTTCGGCTAAATGGTGACTGCCACCAGTAGCTCTTGATGGGATTGGCTCTTGCTCAACTTCCTGTTCTTGCTCTAATTGCTCCCCATGTGCTTGATGAAGCTCCGTCTTTTCTTCATTAGGTTGCACATTGAGTGAATGAAAAGCTTGTAAAAGGTAAAAGCTTTTCATCTTCCTCAGGAATTTCTCCAACCATTTTTAAGCTTTTCATCTTCCTCAGGAATTTCTCCAACCATTTTTACCTGACTCTGCACTCTTCTTTATTTTCAATTTACTTTGTACTTATGAATGGAAATTCAATATACTGCCTTCCACTTAATTCCTTTTTACCTGGACTTACACCTCTTCAAACATCTTTAAGTTTAACTTTTCAATTTTTATACTATGCAAATCTTTTACTCCACTTAACTATATTTCACTACTCTTTAATCAATATCTAGACGCCCTGTTTACTGCCTCTCCATACGCTATCACCTTTAACAATCAACTGTGTCAATCAAATGGACGGTAATCAAATTTCAACTTTAAGTATTTCTCTTAACTCCAGAGGAGTTTCATTTCATTTCGCCTCGACTGTTATTCCTGTTTAAACTTCCATAAATTCAACCTTTAGAATACTCAGTAATTTCGATTCACTTCAAATCACCTCAATTTCACACTAAATTGACATTGGCGTCACAATCAATTTATCTCAGCCTAATTTTCTTGCAGTTTACTTTTCACCTTAACTTTATTTACTTTTGTTTCACTACACCTTTATTTTAAATACAATTTACGCCTTTTCAATATGGTTCAAGTTTACTTCAAACTAATTATTTTAAGTTTCAATTCAATACATCTGTTTAACAAACTTGACACCTCATATCAGTTCTATTCAAATTTATTCCTTTAATATATTTCACCTCTCTTTTTCAAATATTCACAAGATTTTCACTTTACTTCTTACGTCATTAAAAATTCAATTCACTTTCAATAAATTCCATTGCAAATTCCTGTCACTTTGCCATTCTTTGTACTGATTTATTTAAATTTAGTTTACTTTGCACTTCATAACATCATTACAAATTGAATTTGCAGATTCATTATACTTTTATTCAAATTCACTTTATTATGCATGCTCACTTTGCAAATTCACTTTATTTTACAAGTTCACTTTGCAAATCCATTTCACTTTGCAAATTCACTATTTCATTACAAATTTTCTTTGCTTTAAAATTCACTTTGCAGTTTCACTTCATTTTACAAATTCACTAATTTATTACAAATTCCCTTTCACTTAAAAAATCACTTTGCAAAATCACTATTTCACTCGGAATACAAATATGGGTATACTTACTCAAATTTCAAACTCCAAGTGATATTTTAAAACAAAATAAGCTGCTATCTAGCCCGTTAACAAATTCAGAATGAATATTGTTAATATAATAGGCCTCTTCTTTCTTCCCCTTTTCTGTTTTTTTTTTTTTTTTATTTTTTTTTTTTTTTTAAATAAATTCTAATTTGTTCTACCTAAAATATTAACTTAAGGGACGAGTCATTTATTATCAGGTGGGGGGCCGGGTACATTTAGGGGGGGTCGGAATTTTTTTTGGTGATGTACTGGGGGGTCGGAAATAAAAAAGCCTTGGAGCAGGGGAGGTCATATATTTTATTAGGCATATTGGGGGGGGTCAGAATTCTTCCATCAGTCTTCATTTTCAAAAATGTCTCGGCTTCTGGGGGGGCTTCGCCCCCCAGACCCCCCATTACTCTTAAATTTTCAGAATCTTTTCTTTCAAACTCAAAACTTAAACTTAAAAGTCTTTATGGAAATGACACAAAAATCTTGGACGGCTTCATATCCAAAAACAGATCTTTGTATTGATTTGCTAGAACAGTATAAAAATGTCTATAAAGTAATGTCAGGTAGATGATTTTGTGCTCAATTAAAGTTAATGCCTGCATTTGTGATATCAGCTCTCCTTGTGCCTTTTCATCAGCAAAAACAGTGTGGCCCCAGACCCCCACCACCCACAGGCCTAATTAATATTATTTACAGTTATAATTACTAAGCATTCAACAACAGATTTCTGGATGGCCATTAGCAGAAGAAAAAGTGCAAGAAATGCAGACAAAGTTTAAACAGACCATGATTACATGTAATTAACCTGTTAGAATAAGAAAATGTTCTTTGTGTTTCATACAGCTAGGTTTTGATTGAGGTCAATCTGACATAATATAGGTAATATGGTATGTGTGTGTGTGTGTGTGAAGGGCACTGGGAATAGGGGGGGGGGGTCATAAAAAATTTTGTCACCTATCTGGGGGGGTCGGTAAAATAATTCTGGTGAGACTGGGGGGGTCGGAAAAATTTTGGTGAACCATATGAAAATGTACCCGGCCCCCCCACCTGATAATAAATGACTCGTCCCTAATCACTTTTATTATTACTCTTTTTGATCAAGTAATACCGTATGTTTTTTAACTGAGATCAAAGTACACATCCTATCAGTGGAAGCTATTAGTACAGTATAATAATACCACCAAACTATCTTATTTGGTGGTTAGCGTAAGGATTGGGGACGGGTGATTGGACTTGGAAAGAAGTATAATACTCAATAATAAACGTGCCTTAGTCTAAGTGTAAACCAATTTATGCGTTTAAACAACATGAACTCAAACTAAAAATCTAAGTCAGTACCAAATATAGTAAGTGTATTAATTCTGCATTCAAAGAATCAACTGCAAACCTGGATGTTTACAAAGAAAAAAATAAGTAGATATCGATATCATCAAATCAATTATACCACTATAAATTATATTTGTAAACAATCTACGTATTTAAACTGAGATTTTATCTGTATTAAACCTGAAAAAAATAATTAGTAGTTCAAAAGAAACAATGTCAAACTGTGCATCTCTATCTTAACCAGGTCTAGGAAAGCATAAAAATGTAAAGGGTGTCTTTAAATTTCAAGACATTTTACTCTGTAAATTTACAGACTTGGGCACATGCATTGTGGAAAATGGTGCCTGACACGAACCTCGCATTTCAATATCTGGTATTTTGTGTACAATGTTGAGTGGAATAACGTGAAAAGAGTGCATGCAAGAGATTTACATATCGATCCACATCTCGAACGTTTAGGCCTATCTTCACCATAGTAAAGCTGCCCATTCTGTCAATGCGGGATTGTAATTAGAATGAAGAACATAATGCAAATTATTGTACTGCTGCTAAATCCAGGTCATGTAGTACATACCGACCTCTCCAAAAATTAAAATGTATCCACGATTTATTGAGCTTCACTTACTGTTGGCCTTTGGAACGAAACGTCCAGATATTACTTCCATCTAATCGACTTTGTGGTCGAGGGGAAAAACCTAAGCCTGTCTGAGCTATTTGCTTGTAAACCAAGCAAGCGAATACAACCTTTCGCAAAATATTGATCAAAATATGACAAAAAACAGAAACGTTAGTGAGCAGTTGCGAATTTTTAACTGAAATAATTGTCAAGAGCTAATTTGTACAAGTTTTATAATTAAAGTGAATCAGATAACTGGACAAGTTAGAAGATTATTCCTACATTTTAAACCAAAATCATTTTGTAAATTGTATAAAACACTAATCAGGCCACATCTAGAAAATGAAAACATCATTTGGTATCCCAGATATAAAAAGGATATAGATTCAATCGAGAGAGTTCAGAGAAGATCGACAAAGCTAGTATATAATATCAGATATCTGCCTTACACTCAGCGTTTAAAAGCATTGAAATTACCAATTAAAATATTAAAGAGGTCCTTAAATTACCAATTAAAATATTAAAGAGTTCCTTCAAGAGTCGATCGTACAGAAGATTTAGAGGGGATATGATACATAAACTATTAAATATGAAGGAGGATGTAGATTACGGCATATTCTTTGAGTTAAATGAACAGTCAACAAGATTAAATGATCGAAAATTAAGAGTGAAACATTGTAAAAAGGATATAATGAAAACTTTCTTCTCACTGAGGGTAATATCGGAATGGAATCAGCTACCAGAATCAGTTGTAGCAGCACCTTCTATTAACTGTTTTAAAAACCGGCTAGCCACATTCATGGGTGGCAAGAAATACACAATTTATCCGGAGAATGGCTGGTTAAGGCTATCCTAAATATGAGTGACACCATTTTATATGTATTTTGTATCATGGCAGCCAATAGCCTTTGTCTATTTTGAATTCAAAACAGCTCTTATCAGGTTGTTAATGAAGAGAGCATTATTAAAATCTGAAATAGTTCCTTCGAGAGCAGAGAATACATTCAGAAGAAGGAACATGGGCCAGACTACGTAGTTTCGGCTAATAAAGCCTCGTCAGTGACCCTGACAATATCTGGTGACGAAACCAGAAAACGCATACTGTAATTTCTTTATTTTAATTGGACAGTCGATTCAAAGACTGATTAGTATCAAAAAGGATCCAAATAATACAAAAGAAGATGATCTAGAATAACAGTCTAAATCGATCTCAAATTTAAGATTTCTCAGAATATATTCTCTGACCTCAAAGGACGAAAATAAAATATAATCTGCACTATGGATGATGTACGGGGAGACGTTTTACGGCCGCCACACGGCACAACACCAGCTGCAGTGAGGTAAAATTAAAATCTGAAATAGTTCCTTCGAGAGCAGAGAATACATTCAGAAGAAGGAACATGGGCCAGACTACGTAGTTTCGGCTAATAAAGCCTCGTCAGTGACCCTGACAATATCTGGTGACGAAACCAGAAAACGCATACTGTAATTTCTTTATTTTAATTGGACAGTCGATTCAAAGACTGATTAGTATCAAAAAGGATCCAAATAATACAAAAGAAGATGATCTAGAATAACAGTCTAAATCGATCTCAAATTTAAGATTTCTCAGAATATATTCTCTGACCTCAAAGGACGAAAATAAAATATAATCTGCACTATGGATGATGTACGGGGAGACGTTTTACGGCCGCCACACGGCACAACACCAGCTGCAGTGAGGTAAAATTAAAATCTGAAATAGTTCCTTCGAGAGCAGAGAATACATTCAGAAGAAGGAACATGGGCCAGACTACGTAGTTTCGGCTAATAAAGCCTCGTCAGTGACCCTGACAATATCTGGTGACGAAACCAGAAAACGCATACTGTAATTTCTTTATTTTAATTGGACAGTCGATTCAAAGACTTCATATCTGTGTAATTATATTCACCTCAACTGCTTTTTGTTCTTGACTTGCAGGTCAAATAAATCACTTAAAACAAATAGCATCAATGGAAGTAACGAACAATTGTGTCTACATTTTTACTGAATTTATTTTATATTGATACAAGTGATGAGTTTGAAAAAAAAAAAGATTTTGTAAAGATGACAAATTGTGCACTGTGAAAGAGCATATCATCTTCTGCTCATTCAGCTGCCTAACCTGGTCTATATTGTTTGCTAAACATTTAGGGATACTGTGGTAGAGTTTGCTAACTAACTAAATAACTAAAATATCTTTAAATTTACAGACTGTACCAATCCTTGGAATGTTCCATTTAAATATAACTAGAGTTGGAATTCTTGTACCTGTAGATACACGAACAGAAATTATAAGCTTGCTCTTTTTTCTTTAACACTATGAATACGTAATTAAGCTATGTATTTCTTGTTAACATACCTTAAAAGAAAGCACACAATATATTACAGCAATACACTATTTATCCGTTGAATGAATATGGTATATAGATATCTGAAGTGGGAATCCATCAAACATATAAATCTAATAATAAATATCCGGAATCCTGTATCTTAAAATGCCTGAATCGAAAGTACATTTACATAAATGACACATATTTGTCTCGTGACGCCAGAGGTCACGGCGCAGAGGTCACCTACCAAGAAAGTTGTGCACGGACTTGTTTTTTTTTTTGTTGTTGTTGTTGTTATTATTGGTTGTTGTTTTTGTTTTCGATTTTGCAACAGATCTTTTTCTCTCTCTTCTTATTTTCCTTTTTATTGCGCGTTTATTCCATATTTTAGTTTTGACCCTGCTTGTTTGGTAAGATCAGTAGGGCGGTTACAAAAAGTCAAGGTAAAAGCCGAATTTCAGAAGTGAATTTTTCAAGTTTTTTTCGGCATTTGAAAGCGTCTAGTGTCCTCACAGTATGCATTTCAGAACTGATACTGAGAGCGTGCAAGGCCATAGTTCTGGTATATACAGAGAAATCAAAATTAATAAGATGCATGAATAAATGAGCTTGTGAGGGTCGTTCAAAAAGTCATCAGCAATTACGCGTAAATACGCTACGGTGGTCGAAAGGATATGTGTATTGTATGCAGCGTCTTTTCTTGATTTTAATTGTTGACCGTGATGACCCTCTGATGAGTTAGGGGACCTCCATACGAACCGAACTACCAACTAATTATGTGCACCGCGACGGAGGGTGAGGGTGAAGGTTTGGGCCCAGTAAAACCGGTTTAAACCCCCCAGTAGTTATTACTGACCGTCCCAAGGCGGTACTTTCGTTGCGGTTGCATTTGTTGTGTGTTCGGTGCTGTTTAATTTATTGTGTTTTCATTTTAACCCTTCTATAATAAAAATAGAAAATAGGTAAAAATAATTGTTAAATGTGTTTTGTATAATTTGTTTAGTCTGTTGTAACCCTTCTGTTGGTCTAAATTATTTAGTTCAATAAAGATAGCTGAGTTGCCATCTGTATGGGAAAGAGCTGCTGACTCGGCTTATCACTTGTAATTTATTGTTTGTTGGGATGTCTCTGTCAATCTTTCCCTTTGATGTTGGGGATAGGGTTTGGGATCTGATTCAGTCAGTTCCTGAAGTGTAGTTACTCTTTAAATTTTCTATTTCTCGAATTAAAGTAATGAGTGTAGAAAATTCTCAGGGTGTACAGAAAGTGCAACAGAGTGGTCCCCCAAAGGAAACTAAGTACACCAGTGGTAGTTTAAGAAATAAGAGAGACGAAGACTCTATTAATGTGAAATATAAGGATTTAAAGCAGATGGAAGCGTGTCTTAGGAAATGGGAGGATGACCTAAAATTTAGAAGCCCGCGTTGAAAGTTCCTCGGTGGAAATCAAGCGGCTAGAGGGCTTTGTAGAACGGAATGAAGCCCGTAATCATGAACTGGAGCAGTCAGTAAAACATTGCAGAGGAAAATAAACCTTTTAGAGACTAGTGAAAATATTCCAATGGTAGAAGGCAATGGTGCTACTATGCCTCATGTTATTCCTAGGGTTGGGCCGGTTGATGAGACTGATGAATTAATAGTAGGTATTAAGTCTCAGGTCACTAAGTTCATTTTCAATAAAGTGTCGCGTCACATCTCTAGTCTAGAGCAAGCAGAAGATATCCAGCAATTGGAATCCTAATGAAAGTGGAATACCTGCCAGTGGTGTATCCCCGGTAGATAGAACCTATAAGGCTAGGGTCAATTCTGTCAGTGTTAATCACATAAATAGGTTTAGAGAAAATGTGCATGATATCCCTGTAGGAGGGAATTCAAGTTGTATTTCTGAAGCCTATCCGGTGATGGTAAACGGTAGTTCTTATACAAGGCATGGGGTCAGCAGTGCTAACGAGTATCGCAGTCAACAGATCGAGGAGCCTTCGAGACTAATACAGCAAGTTTATCCTACAGCAGCTGTACATAATAATTTGGTGCAAGGTCTTTGTAATCCCAGTGACATTGCTTCTTTTGTGACGGGTCAGCCACTGTATGTAAAACAGGCCCTACCAGAACAGCAGGGAGGTGCAAATTCTATTTTGCGACAGCGCCAGACACGCCATAATCGAATGTGACACACAATAAACTAAACGGGGAAGCTGCTGAATCTATATGTATAGTAACTTATAACTGCAAAAATGTAAATACCTCCTTGAAGGCTATCACTGGATTGTTAACAGATACAGATATTTTACTTTTACAAGAGCATTGGGTGTATGCTTGTCAGCTACATAGAATGAATGAGCTTCACGATTTGTACAATGGAGCTGGAAAAGCTGTTGAATCCTCGCACCCTATTTCGCAAGTGGAAATGCCCAGAGGATATAGGGGAGTTGGTATAATGTAGAAAAAGAGTAGGGTTGGGTATCGCCACTGAAAACCGTATCGCAATATATCGCGATACACTGGTCCGTATCGGGATATGTACCACGATATATCGCGACTTCTTTTTTAAATTTGTAACTATGATACATGCTTTTACTGTGCTGTTTGCTTTTGCTTTTATAAAATGAGTGTAATGAAAATGAACATTCCATTCTTTTCCTGTTTATTTTAACATCAAAAATAACATGCAGCTCATTTACTTTATTAAATTGCAACTTAAAAGTCACTTCTTGAAGCAGTTTAGTCTCTGACATGACTCTAGCGACCATGCAGCTAGTGCATGACTTCTTTGTAGTTTTGCCCTGACCAAGCTCTGCCCAAAGGCGAGAATGAAAAAAAGCATGCAGATTTTCAACACAGTGAATCCAGCATGTCTTGTTTCTAATGGAGAAGATGAGACCATACAGCATTTCCTGCAATCGGACAGCCTTGCCGATATCTAAGATATACAGGCCCACTTCGAATCGAACTAAAGTAGCTACTTTCAATCAAAGTGCTATGGTAGCTACCAAAATGACGTCATGATCTTACCACAGATCTACCGAGGTCTTGACCGCCGTTACACTTGTAGCAAGATGATGGCCGTTGAAGACTCCCGAGATTTGTGGGTGTACAACAAGTATTTATTTCTTTTATATTCTGGATATTAGTTCATACAATTATTTTAGGGCATATATTCTCATTTAATTTATAAAATATCGTTTTTAAATTCTATATGCACGGAAAAAGCAATGAAACGCACAGTGTTTATTTCCGTGTCCATGACAATCTACTATTATAGCAACTTTAGGCTTTCGATTGGTAATGCGAGTGCGCATGCCCCAAAATACTACTATGGTAGGTACTCTAGTTTGATTCGAAATGGGCCATAGATTTAATTCAGGATACGAAATTGGCCGAATGGTTACGATTGCATTTCCTGCTCAACTGCCCTGCATTGCAGACATGTCGTGAACCTGCATCAGATAATACAGCTCTGTAATATAATGTTATTAATTAAGTGATTTCGTATTGGCCCAGTTACAGGTCCAAGATTAGCTGTATTGGCCCGAGGCCGAAGGCCGAGGGCCAATACAGCTGACCGAGGACCTGTAACTGGGCCAATACGAAATCACTTGATTAATGACATTTTTATTAATTAACTTTTAGCTGACAGTCAATACCGTCACAGTCATTCGACCTTGTGAGGAGGCCAGTATATGGCGCCTTAATATGAGGAAACTCTCATTAGCTCTGTCAGATAAAAATTCTTTAAAAGACATAAGATCCTTCCGACATTCTTTTCCAGTTTGTTGACATGACGTCTGCACAATTACACAGTTAACTAGCTGCCGCCATTGATGTTTACGCCGCTGTCATCCAGCCAGGAGAGCGCCCTCGCGTGACCAGAACTTTTAACCAATCGGATGCGTGGATTTCCGTATAGGACGAAGGTTTTAATCAATATGACACGAGGTCAACCGTATAGGTAGGAGGTCAAGCTGTATTAAGCGGAGGCCATACTGTATGAAAAAAAAAGAAACGTCACCAGTATGATACAGACCGATTTCCCAGTAAAAGTGCTATATATTACTTAGTTAATTAATAAATAATGGTATTGACTTTGGTCCTTCAGCTTATAATTGACAGTTCCAAATGCTGTGATAAACCCCATGAGTTACATGCTGATTTTGAAAAATTGTCAAGACTTCTTCTGTGTTACAACCTTCACTCTGAACGCTATAAGAAATTGGAACTGGTCTCTAGACGTAAAAGGAAGAAATAACTGTTTTATATTGGTTCCTCGTTGTGGAGACGACGGTACACCCGAGCCAGAATTTTAAACTGTATATAATCTTAGAATGTAGATAGGGTGACTGGATGGGCATCATTTTAAAATGCACATACATGTGATGAAAACTGTTCAATTCAAGAAGAGGTGTGCCTATTGAGGCAGAAATTATCTACAACAACAACGGTGCCCTCTATATGATTTGGTAAAAAGAAAGTCCTGTCCGGCCTGTAGCTTTGTCATTTGTGGAAAGATTTTAAATTAAATGAAAAGCAAATTTTGACCATGTCAAGACAATGTATCGCAAGCTCAAAAGGCAATGTCACAAATTAAGATACATGACAATGAGTTTATGTTGACTGTGTTAATGTAAAATTTGTTCTGTCCCCCCCCACCCCCAAAGCCTTGATACATCTGCAAAATGTGAAGGGTATCCAAGAGGCGCTTTTGCTATAGTTCTCTACAACTGACAAGTCATGCAAAACAGAAAACCACTGCTGCTTTGCCCACTTTTATTGAATGACTGCCGATTTATTTATTTATGCGAGGACGCATACGATTTGCTGTTTTTTAGCTCACCTGAGCACGAAGTACACTCTAGCGGGCACAGTTTTGATCCAATCTTTATGAAACTTTGTCAGAATGTTTATCTTCAAAAACTCTAGGCCAAGTTCGAAACTGGGTCGTGATGGGTCAAAAACTAGGTCACTAGGTCAAATCTTAGAAAAACCTTGTGTACGCTCTAGAAGGCACAGTTTTGATCCAAAATTCATGAAACTTTGTCAGAAAGTTTATCCTTATAATATCTAGGATAAGTTTGAAACTGGGTCACGTCGGGTCAAAAACTAGGTCACTAGGTCAAATCATAGAAAAAACCTTGTGTATGCTCTAGAGGACACAGTTTTGATCCAATCTTTATGAAACATTGTCAGAATGTTTATCCTCATAATATGTAGGACAAGTTCGAAACTGGGTCATGTTGGGTCAAAAACTAGGTCACTAGGTCAAATCTTAGAAAAACCTTGTGTACGCTCTAGAAGGCACAGTTTTCATCCAAACTTCATTAAACTTTGTCAGAATGTTTATCCTCATAATATCTAGGACAAGTTCGAAACTGGGTCAAGTCGGGTCGAAAACTAGGTCACTAGGTCAAATCATAGAAAAACCTTGTGTACGCTCTAGAGGACACAGTTTTGATCTAATCTTTATGAAACTTTGTCAGAATGTTTATCTTCACAAACTCTAGGCCAAGGTTGAAAGTAGGTCATGTCGGGAAAAAACTAGGTCACTAGGTCAAATCTTAGAAAAACGTTGTGTAAGCACTAGAAGGCATAGTTTTGATCCAATCTTCATGAAACTATGTCAAAATGTTTATTGTCCATAAATCTAAGCCCCCTATAAAACTGAGTCATGTCGGCTCAAGGTCAAATCTTAGAAAAACTTTGTGTACACCCTAGAGGGCACAGTTTTGACCCAATCTTCATGAAACTCTGTCAGAATGTTTATCTTCATAAACTCTCGGCCAAGTTTGAAAGTAGGTCATGTCGGGTAAAAAAACTAGGTCACTAGGTCAAATCTTAGAAAAACCTTGTGTACGCTCTAGAAGGCACAGTTTTCATCCAAACTTCATTAAACTTTGTCAGAATGTTTATCCTCATAATATCTAGGACAAGTTCGAAATTGGGTCAAGTCGGGTCGAAAACTAGGTCACTTGGTCAAATCATAGAAAAACCTTGTGTACGCTCTAGAGGACACAGTTTTGATCTAATCTTTATGAAACTTTGTCAGAATGTTTATCTTCACAAACTCTAGGCCAAGGTTGAAAGTAGGTCATGTCGGGAAAAAACTAGGTCACTAGGTCAAATCTTAGAAAAACTTTGTGTAAGCACTAGAAGGCATAGTTTTGATCCAATCTTCATGAAACTATGTCAAAATGTTTATTGTCCATAAATCTAAGCCCCCTATGAAACTGAGTCATGTCGGCTCAAGGTCAAATCTTAGAAAAACTTTGTGTACACCCTAGAGGGCACAGTTTTGACCCAATCTTCATGAAACTCTGTCAGAATGTTTATCTTCATAAACTCTCGGCCAAGTTTGAAAGTAGGTCATGTCGGGTAAAAAAACTAGGTCACTAGGTCAAATCTTAGAAAAACGTTGTGTAAGCACTAGAAGGCATAGTTTTGATCCAATCTTCATGAAACTATGTCAAATGTTTATTGTCCATATATCTAAGCCCCCCTATGAAACTGAGTCACGTCGGCTCAAGGTCAAATCTTAGAAAAACTTTGTGTACACCCTAGAGGGCACAGTTTTGATCCAATCTTCATGAAACTCTGTCAGAATGTTTATCTTAATGAAATCTAGGTAAAGTTTGAAACTGGGTCGTGTTGGGTCAAAAACTTGGTCACTAGGTCAAATATAAGAACGACCTTGTATACGCTCCAGAGGGCACAGTTTTGATCCAATCTCAATGAAACTGTGTCAGAATGTTTATTCTTACAATATCCAGGCCAAGTTTGAAACTGGGTCATGTTGGGTCAAAAACTAGGTCAAATGTTAGTATGGTAAAAACTCTTATAAATCTTCACCAGAGCCAGTGAACTGATTAATGCTCAGGTGAGCGATTCAGGGCCACTATGGCCCTCTTGTCTTATATACTGCTTACCATGACTCTACGTACTGAATACGATCTAATTTTGGCTGAATACTGCATACAATTTGGGGGCTTACACCCTCATCCTTACCTTACTCCAACTGTTGTTCGAACCATTCTCTCATGCTGTCACTCATCTGGACTGCACTAATGATTAGAATTGTCAGAAGACAACAAAGCACGCATAACGGGAGGTAGACTCTCACAGCCACAAAGCATCACAGCCCTAAATCATTTAGGTAAAGAGAGGTGTCATGAAGTCAGTGAACCAAACGGAATTTGGATCAAATTGCCAAGGGATTTTGCCCTGGAAGTGTGCCCATTCACCATTACCTCCATGCCTTGTTGACTCTTCTACCTCCACATGGAATGGGTCCATTTCCAATAATGGGGTGGATGATTCTACTTGAATTATATTGCTTTCACAGACATTCTCATATTTATTGCAATCAATGTAGGCCCTGGGCAGATATTTCATTTTATAGTGCCTGGCTAGGTCTACACTGTTTGCAAACATTGCTTCTATGGAAAGCTATGCATTGATGAGTTAAGGTACAACTGAACATAGGGCTATACTGTAATTCAGAAAAAAATATACTCAAGCATGGTGTACTTGCATTCGTTTTTATTTGTGTTTTAATGGATGGATGACTTGCGATTTGACGTCCTTTTTAACAGTATTTCAGTCATATCAAGATGATGGGAGGGGGATAATGAGAAGCTGTGCGCAATGGAACCCCATTTACGATTGAAAAGATCCCCGCCTACAGGGGGGGGGGAGGGCCCAAACCCGAGACCACTAGATCAGCTGGCCAACCCACTGAGCTACCAGGGCTACATATTTATGTTTTAAGAAGATGTACAAAACCTCTATAAATACTGTATTTACATGAATAGGTACAACTATGTGGTAGGCTGATCATAAATATTTAAGCATGATGTACTTGCATTAATTTTTATTCATGTTTTAAGAGGATGCACAAAACCTCTATAAATAGTGTAATAACATGAATAGGTACAACTCCATGTTTTTTCTACCAGTTTTGCAAAGGGAGACAGCATTTGTGACCCTGTTTGTTTCCCTGGACAATGTAGCCCTCCCAAAATAGGGTCAACTCTTGTAGGAAAGAATTGACCCTATTGAGAAGGTAAGCAAAAAATTAAAATGGTAGAGTTGCTTCCCCTGAAAAGTGTACCAATTTTACTTAAATTCACTTATATGTATGTATACGTAAGTATATATTTGCCATTATTTACAAGCATAAAGATGCTTTGTAAATACATTTATACAAATTTATTTCAATATATTACAAGCATGATATTGTCACAAACAAGTCATTGTGATTATATTTGTCAGAATTATACAAGTTACATATTACGACATTCTCATCAAGTTTTTGTTAATACACTGTTTGATATATATATTCAATTATTACACAAGCATGACCTTGTCACATATGTGTTATTATTTAAAGCATGATTATACATGCTATGGCACAAACTAATATTGAAACAAGTTTAAACAAACAACAATAAAAGTGCAACAACATGCAAAAAGGGGCATAAATCTGGGCCTGCTTGTCAGACCTGGGGTAATTGTAATCTGTAATCGTGATTACTTGTAATCGATTACAATTTCTGAGTAATCATGAAGTAATCTGTAATCATGCATATTTATGATTACAAGTAAGCGTAATGTAATCAATTACATTACAAAATGGGCTGTAATCATGATTACTTTATGATTACATTTTGATTACTTTGATTCAGTTTCAGAAATGAGAAAAGAAGAAAAAAAAAAGGAAACTTGCTCTTCTTTTTAATAGTTAAAAGAAAAGACTTGTGCAAAATAATAACAGAAAGCAGTTGATTATTCAAAGTGCCTTCAAACTGAATAAGACAGAGAAAAACTGATCTAATTTGTGTACAAAAAGCAGCAGACCAAATTAAGAAACTGACAGAATTCCCTTTATACTCTTTTGGGGAGTAAACTTTAAGCAGTATCATAGTCATAAATGTGCACTCTTTTACCCATTTATGACTGGCAGACTCTTCTATCCTCACAAATTGGATAGTTTTTTTTACATCGTTTTATACAAAGTGTTAAAATTTTTATGCCAGCAGTGAAGATCCTGATCAAAATGCTGCATCTGAGCATCTGATCTGGGTCTGCAATGTCTACCTGTCTCTTTTTATGGGATGCCAGGCATTAATGGGTTAATATTTAAGGATAAATTTGTTATTATGTAAAAACTATAATGCATGGACTTTCAGGTTAAGACTGGTAGCTGCCTTGGTTGACTTATATTTTATGACTGATTTACATGATATATCATCTTTACTTTGGACAGGCAGGTTCAAGTGTTAAAGATGTTTTTCAAACATACTGACTGTTTTATGTTTATTGGTGCAGTGCAACTCAACTTTGATTTTCACACCTTCTTTGTGGATTGAGCTAACTGTAACATCTGTCTACCTTATGACACCTGTGTATTGCATACAACAAAAAGCCAATACTTTAATTCCTTTCTTTCCCATTTATGGGCCAACTTATTAACTTTGAATTTCTTGCCAGACTGAGGGTGGGCAAGAAAAAGATGAAAATGAAAAATGAAATATATACTGTAATAGTTAAAATGTTTTGAAATTAATAAATTTACAAGAAGTGTGTGGCCCCTTGCTTTGAAGACTTTGAACTAGTCTTTCACAAGCAATTTTATGTCATTGGAAACAATGTAGAATCATATTTCTGATGTTTGAAATAAAAGGTAAAATAAGTGATAGAGAAAAAAATATTGAAGCGTGTGCTTTATATTTAGGACCTGACACATGGCATTTATTGAATTTCTCAAACTTCAGAAATAGCATACAGTCATTGCATGCACATTATATGTAACTGCAGATTGCTAAATAAATTTCGTTCAGATTAAAAAGTAAGTCGGGTGCTTCAGAAATTATTTCAGTCTTACCTATAAGCACACATGTAAGCCACCAATTATTTGCTGATTTAGGTATAAACTAAGTGTTTTTGAATATTGGGTTTTTGAACTTTCACAGTCATGATCATTCTGTACACTTGTATAATGTAATCACATGTAATCATAAAGTAATCATGATTACTTTTCAAAGTAATTGTAATCAATTACATAGAGAAAAAATGTAATTGTAATGTAATCTGTAATCATGATTTTAAAAAGTAATTGTAATTGTAATCGATTACATTGGCATGTAATCGGCCCCAGGTCTGCTGCTTGTTCTAAACACCATTAACTTTACAGAATCGTCATTCATCAAATAGTCTTCTAATACAATTAAAACAAGCATATTCGGTGAATTTATATCCCCCGCCGAAGTGGCCCTGATTCCTTTAAGTTTTATAAAATTTTGTTCACTAGTTACTTAGTTAAGGCTGAACTTGTGGATTGTACATAAAGACAAGGGCAATAACTCTTGGATAAGTAAGGCATAAGCTGAAGCTGTTTTTCTTAAACACTTGTCTCAGCATCACTGCATTATGATGATACATTTTAATTCAGTTACAAGAAATTTTGTTTGTCCGGACCTTACTAATGGCTAATTTGAGGATTTTAAATCAATTCAAGGGCATTAAATCATGCACTACTGAAGATTATGACAAAACTTAATGTGCAGTGCTGTGTAATGACAATATATAATTATTATAAGTTTCAAGAAATTCCATTCATTGGTTACTTAGTTATGACTCAATTTGTTGATTTTAAACCAATTCAAGGGCAATAACTCATTGCTTACTGAAGCAATGCCGACAAACTGTAAGATGCATCAATGTGTATTGTGATACATACATGTATTTAGTATAAATTTTATAGAATTGATATTCATTGATAACTTAGTTATGGCTGGAATTTGCAATCTCACATTGATTCAAGGGCAATAACTCATGAATAATGATGCCATTCTGATGAAACTTTATGTGCATATAGTAGTAGTAATTCAATTCTGATATTGACATATATCTGCGTTATAGTGAAACAAATTCAGTTTAAATTTCATGAAGTTTTGGTAATTGGTTACTTGGTTATGGCTCATTTCATTGATAAAAGTCAATTAAAGGGCAATAACTCATGCACTACTGAAGCCGGTCTGACCAAACTTCATGTGCATCACCACATTATAGTGATATATATATTTCAAGTTTCATGAAATTCCGTCCAGTGGTTACTTAGTTTTGGCTCATTTCATTGATTTCAAGTCAATTAAAGGGCCATAACTCATGCATTACTGAAACCAGTCTGATGAAACTTCATGTGCATCAGTGCATTAAAGTGATATAGATTTATTTTAAGTTTCAAGAAATTCTGTCCAGTGGTTACTTATTTATGGCTCATTTCATTGATTTTAAATCAATTAAAGGGCAATAACTCATGCATTACTGAAGCCAGTTTGATGAAACTGCATGTGCCACAGCGCGTTATGATGATATATATCTGTTTCAAGTTTCATGAAATTCAGTCCAGTGGTTACTTAGTTATGGCTCCGGACGGACGGAAGGACAGACGGATGGAAAGAGGGATGGACGGACAGACAGACAGACGGACGGACATGGAGTAAACTATATCCCCCCGCCGAATCCCTCCGCCTTTGGCGGGGGATAATAAGTGGGCTGATATATTTTCCTGAACAAACTGTGAGGAGAGTTTTGCACTGCAAAATCTCCTCTTATTCCTTTTTCAGCAAAAAATTGACAGCAATTTTGCATACAAAGCATCATCTTAAAGCCATCTTATACAAATATAATAAGTGAGCTGATATTTTCCTGAACAAAATGTGAGAAGTTTTTGCACTGCAAAACCTCCTCACAATTTTTCAGCAAAAAAAACAGCAATTTTGCATACAATACACCTGAAAATGTAACATCTCATTTACCAACAAGATCATTATTGGATTTTTCAGCGTTCATCCTGTGATGAAGCCAGTGGGTGGCGCTAAAATGCCATGAAGCACAAAGCGCTTCTTGAAGTTTAGCAACAACCACTGGCTTCTTCACATGATGAATGCTGAAAAATCAATTTTTTATTCTTATATTTACACTTTATTTTTAGTTCCTTTCTGTGCCGTTTTCGTAGTAATTTAGTAATTTAGTAAAGAATATGCAGAATATGGGTCGAACAAAAGTTAGTAACAACGTGGTCGGCTATGACATTAAAAAGGCCGTCGCCAGGATGTTGCGTCAAGGGAACATCACATGGACCAATCAAGACGTTTGTTTACCTCAGACATCACTTGACAACATCACATGATCAACAGTCGTTCATCGGCATATGAAGCTAGTTGCTCTAAAAGGTTTATCTATGGGGAGTCAGTGGCAAGTGTAAATATTTCTTAAAGTCTTGAACAATTGAACAAGTGACCCTGTATTTACTGTTTCGGTCTGGTGATTGGTTAAATCACAAAATTGTGTTTAAAATTGTTTTAATATTATATAGCAACCAAACCAAACAAATAACAAACATAATTTTACAATAATAAGAAAATGCGCAATGAGTTACCAGTCTTTTTGTGAGTTCTAAGACAGCTTCAATAGAAAATTCATGTGGACTTCTATGCATGAGACATTAAAAGTATCTCAACGCAAACGAGTGCTTATTACAGCATGTGCACTTCTTACAGTTAATACAACAGTGTGTTTTCCTGCCCATATGTACAGAAAGCCCCTTTTTGCATTTTATAGCTTTATTTCATTAATACTGCAGGTAAACAACATAAAAGCATTTTTAAAAAAATTAAACACACCTACAGTTTGTCACTATTTTAACAAAGGGAGCCAACTTTTTGGGCTTCCTGTTTGTTTCCATGGGCACTGAAGCCCTTCTAAAAAGGGATCTACTCATAAAGGGGAGAATTTTCTCATAGAGGAGCACATTCTCTACTTTAGGAGTTGACTCCATTCAATACTGGGGCAAAAATGAAAATGGCAAAGTTGTTTCCCTTGAAAGTATAACCATTCATCTTAAGATGTACGGAAACACCTACTAGGAGAGGAAAAGTATCTACCTCCCTTCTCAAATTCAGAGAGAGCAAATTCTCTCATTTAATAGTAGTCCCCATAGGAAATAGGAGTCACCTATGACACAAATAGATACTGTCTGATACAGTTTTCTCCCTTGTAGAAACTGGAAGAGCGGCACCATGGTCGAGTGGTAAGAGGGAATCTGTTATGGTGTATAAATCCCATGTTGGTGTGGCTAAAAAAACTCTATCAACCAAGCAGCAGATGGGTACCTTTTTCTAATCAGAGGATAAGACATAAGGCAGTGAAAGGAGAGGGATGGCCTCAGACTCTCATATGCTGTTCCCAAGATACAGTGGGCCTCTAACCCCTACTGACCCTTCAGCCACAAGGCTATGGGAAACCTTGAAAAATAGGATCAAACTATAGGTGTATTCTATATAGTATATACCATAAAGATGAGAAAATTGATTGCAATATACATGATGATACTATCTAAACTTACATAACCTGTACCAAAAGTTAAGAAAAATTAAACTACAGTTTATCAGTGCTGAAAACCTTTCCATGATTTTAGCCCTAAATTCAGGCACACTCTATATCATTTGGATGAGACAAACGTAACTGATTAACTCTCAATGATGATAATTATTGTTAAACTTTAATGATAATGACTTAACACAACTTTTAGTATAAAAGTTTTGTATTACTATGAGCAAAAGTACTCATTTCAAGTCCTTTTTTATGATACTATGTAACAACAGGAATAATACTTATGCTTTTTACTACCAATAAACATCCTGGATTTAGGTGATATCTGAACTCAAAATTGTCATTTGCGGAGATAAATTGTCAGTTTTATGGTCGCAAAATTCGTTTTATGGTGATGCTGCAACCATTTTTATTGTTGCAAGTGTTGTTTTATGGTGAAGCACCAGCAGAGCTGTAAAACACAATTTGCAACCATACAGCCAACGATTTACCTCCCCGAAACGACAATTTTAAATACAGTTATCCCGATTCTAATTCACTTTTACAGGTTTTCACTCAAAGTATACTAATTTGCACCAAAAGTAAGTGGTTTAGCAACATAAAACCAAATGTAAGCCAATGAGAATGACGTCCAAATGTAAGCCAATGAGAATGACGTCAGCTTTGGGGCAGTATACCGCAGGATATACTGTCCCCAATTTTTGATATTATCCGATCGGACGTCTCATTATATTGGTAAATGCATTAGAATGCCATATACTAACAAATAAAAGGAAATTAAAAGTATCTTTATAAAATCACTTACTTCCTTTCTATATCTAAAATCTTAAATAAAAAAGAACGAAAATTTATGGGATACATACCAAGGCAATGGGATACATAACCTCATCTGTCTATTAGGTGTATGGCTACACCACCATATTTTTTTCAGAGACAACTTACCGGTACATGATCTCCTGTTTTATTTCCTTTGCAACTAAACTCTTCTTACAAGAAGACTGGAATCTACTCTTAACGGAAAGAATTTGAGAGCTGATTGAAAGAGAGACAAAAGTAAGAATTACAGAGTTACTTCCCCTGACTGTATCCATTCACCTTGATGAAACAATTAATCTGAATTTATTTTATTCATGACTGGCTCTATAAAAGAAATGATATCTAAAATACATTTGAAAATAATAAAATTTAAAACAGATTTCATGAGTTCGTTAAAATGCTAACATGATCATAATCATATCCAGACTGGTTCAACCTGACCAGGCCCCGAGGTTATAAAACTTGAGTACATTCTCAAACTCAAAATAAAGCACACTGATTGGCTGCTTCCGAGCACATGCTCGGAAGCAGCCAATCAGTGTGTTTTATTTTGAGTTTGAAATTATACTCAAGTTTTATAACCTCAGACCAAGAGATGCAAGTATCCAGATAAGGAAACCATCTTGGCTTACTTTTGTCATTTCCATAGCAGACTGGTGGAATTGGCAACATCCTTGAGCGACTTGTGTGGTTCATGCATCAGCCATGCTTGCTGCTCATGCCTTTTATTGATTGACATATGAACACAACTCAGGTAACCTGATTTAAGCTGCATTCACAATCCTACTGTGTAGGATAGTGTGTGAAAAGTCAGCAATGGAATAACGCCGAGTAGAAAATATGGAGTGGGATTTCCGGGCCCATATTGCTGTCAAGGCATTATGGGGGACAGTTGTATCCACTGAATCATACTACCATACAATACTAATGTAAAGCAAAATCATGCTTAGATTAGTGTGTAATCATGTCAAGTGTGGTCAAGACATTTCAACTGGCCCAACAAAGTAACAACGACGCTTTTATAACGTAATGGATGAATGGATGATTGGATGCTTGAATGGATGCATGCATGGTTGACCTGCAATTTTTTGTCCTTTTCAATTGTACTTCAGACATGTAATGGATGGGAGGGTGATTATGAAGGACTCTGTGCAATAAAGCACCAGTTAGGTTTGAAAACAATCTCATAACCAGTGCACCTCCAACTCACAACCCTGTGATCAGAAGTTGGCACCAATAATTTCTCTGCCAAGTTAAAATACAAACATTGTATTACCCTGATTACACTGTGCATATGCACAAGCTCAATAGCCATGATTCTTAGCATACCTGTGAAAAGCAGCTTCATTCTTTGTGACAAAAATAGCCAAGAAATGTAATATGTCAGCTGATACAGCTGAGTATCAAACTTTATAGCCTAAGAACATATCAAGCATCACTATTAGTGTGAAACTATTACAAGTGGTATTAAAGTTGAACATATATCAAAAGAGTGGTCACAGGTAAAATGTATGGCACATATGTAAAGACATTAACAAATCTTAAAGCAATCTTAGCAGGTGGCTGTCAGGCACAGCATGAGGCAAAGATTTTACTAATAACACATTAATCACCGTTTCAATTTTCTTTCTCCTGTCTTGGTAAAAATCTATGGGCTTGAGCCTTTTTTCTTTTTTTTTTTTTTTTTTTTTTTTTTTAGTTTTGTTTTTACTCGTGTGTGTGTGGGTTAAAATAACTGATACAAAGAAAAAGTCACTTAACCAAAATGTCATTCTTCTAATACTTTGATTTGTATAATTTGCTTACTGACTTAATAAAGTCATTGCTACAAACACTAACTGGTGTATAAAAGAAATAAATATAACTGTTATAACCCATGGTTAAAATATGGTTAAAAGTTCTTCAACAATAAAGTCAATAACAAAGCACTGCATTGCACATTGATACAAGTTAAGAACAACTTGTAAAAGCTGGAACAGAAAGGATTCTAACCTACCTGACTACCAGCAAGCCTAGAAAAACTAAAAATTAACATTTACCAGTTTTCAATTGTTGCACCTAGGTATGCACTGCACAAATCTGTATAAGCCATTTTAGACTATGACCTTTGATTTTTCAATTAAGACTTCTATAGAGGTACTTGTCCCTACATTCAACTACTGTCCCTACATTCAACTACTGTCCAATTCTTACATTTTTACTTTCCTATTTAATTCCCTCATGAAATAGGCTCAGTACCTCATGCTAGCTATCATAAGCATGCTAACAGAAAAAATAGCTCACAATATAAAATTTTATCACTGGGTATTATTTTCAATATGAGCCACTCTCTGTAAAAACCGGGCTTAATGACAAAGAAGTTAAAATTTAGATAACTGCATCATTGAAATGTGATAGCTTTCCTGAACGTTTCCTGAAAACTTGAGAGGGTTATCATTATTCATTACGAAGATATGTGCTTCAGAATCATACAGGTAGAGCAGTTTCTTTATATGACGTTATTTACGTCGTGCAAGTAGTTTGACGTCATTGTCATAATGTTTCTATGTATGAGCTATGGTGCGTGCTAGACAAATTAACTCAGACTAAATGTGTGATTGCTCATGTTCAATGTGTATGTGGTACCACACACATGATAATTTGCATTATTCGATGGTTATTCACAAATTATAGGTCTTTGTTATGCTATACCATTATGTTTCAAGGCTTCGGGGTTACCATAGTTAAAGCGTTGCCATGGCAACATATGTCACATTTATAACTGATATTTGTCAGAATTCACAAGTGTTCTGCTATATTTCATCGACTAAGGTATTTTCATGGAAATAAGGACTGGTCCGAAAATTCATTAATTTTGGCGTTTTTCAACTGTTAACAACGTAATTGTTACGTAATGTCATTAAGCCCGGTTTTCAGAGAGAACCGGCCCATATATTTTTAGCTCACCTGAGCCAGCGGCTCCGGGGGAGCTTATAGGATGGTAAGGCTCCGTCGTCCGTCGTCCGTCCGTCCGTCGTCCGTCCGTCCGTCAACAATTTCAAACGACTTCTCCTCTGAAACCGCTGGGCCGATTGTAACCAAATTTCATATGTAGCCTACTGGGGTCTTAGGAACGAAAAGTTGTTCAAACGGTCCTGGTCACATGACCAACATGGCCGCCATGCCCATATATGGTAAAATCCTAAAAAAATCTTCTTCTCCAGAACCAATAGGCCGATGGCCTTGAAACTTGATATGTAGCATCGGGTATGTGAGTACTACCAAGATTGTTCAAATTATGACCTTGAGATGACCTTGACCTTTTTTACGGTAAGGTCAAATTTGCTTCATTATGCTTTTATATGGCAAAATGCTAGAATATAAGATATCTTGGAAACTGTTGAAGATTTTGGCCTAAAAATTGGTATCTACAGTCATCTTATTGAGTACATAAGATTTATGAGTACAAGAGGTCAAGGTCATTCTTTGACCTTTGACCCAGAACTCTCATATTTTAACAATTTCAAACAATCTCCTCAAAAGCTATTGGCCCAATTGAAACCAAATTTCATATAGAGCCTTCAGGGGTTGAGGGAACGAAAATTTATTCGTGCGGTCCAGGTCACATGACCAACGTGGCTGCCACGCCCATATATGGTAAAAATCTTTAAAAATCTTCTTCTCCAGAACCAATTTACAGATGACCTTGAAACTTTGTATGTAGCATTGAGTACTCGAGTACTATCAAGATTGTTCAAATTATGACCTTGGGTTGACCTTGACTTTTTTTACAGCAAGGTCAGATATAGGAAAATGCTAGAACATATGATTTCTTGGAAAGTTTTGAAGATTTTGGCCTTAAAATTGGTATATACAGTCACCTTAATGAGTACATGAAGATTTGTGAGTACAAGAGGTCAAGGTCATTCTGTGACCTTTGACCCAGAAATCTCATATTTTGACAATTTCAAACAATCACCTCAAAAACCACTGGGCCAATGGAAACCAAATTTCATATAGAGCCTTCAGGGGTTGAGGGAATGAAAACATTTTCTAACGGTCCAGGTCACATGACCAACATGGCCGCCACGCCCATATATGGTAAAAATCTTTAAAAATCTTCTCCTCCAGGACCAATTGACCGATGGCCTTGAAACTTGGTATGTAGCATTGGGTACTCCAGTACTGTAGAGATGATTCAAAATGATGACCTTGGAATGACCTTGACCATTTAACAGCAAGGTCAAATATTAGAAAATGCTTGAGTATAAGATTTCATGGGAAGCTTTGCAGATTTAGGCGTAAAAATTTGTATATACAGTCTTCTTAATGAGTACATGAAGATTTATGAGTACAATAGGTCAAGGTCATTCTTTGACTTTTGACCCAGAACACTCTCATTTTGATAATATCAAACAGTCTCCTCAAAAGCCACTGGGCCAATTGTAACCAAATTTCGTATAGAGATTTCAGGGGTTGATTGACCCAAAATTTGTTCAAATGGTCCTGGTCACATGACCAACATGGCCGCCATACCCATTTATGGTTTAAACCTTAAATATTTTTCTTCTCCAGAGCCAATATACCTGTGACCTTGAAACTTGGTAAGTAGCATGGAGTACTAATTTACTAGCAAGACTGTGAAGAATTTCAGACATAAGAAAAAGCCACTTTGCCATTTGTTCAGGTGAGCGATTCAGGGCCTCATGGCCCTCTTGTTTCATCATCTCAGTATTATTAGATCAGGAAGCATGTTGTATCTAAATTTCGGAACCTTACCAGCACTGTGTATTTCTGAGTTTTACCTTATATTATCATGTTCCTCCCTCATTTCACACTACCAATAATTTCAAGTGAATGTATTTTGCATCCTATGATGTTTACACCCTCTTAGAGGAAAAAAACCTAAAATTTACGCCTAACTGATAATCAGACAAGATGTTCTAGCCATCCCCTAATTATCAGTTCACTGCAGGTAGCAGCTACACATGCGCTGCGAACTACTTTTTCTGATAACTCTGGTCCCCTGTTCATAATACAGGTAATTCAAGATTGTTGTATTTTTATCATCAGTGTTAGTGAAACCTGATTTACATTATTAGTGCGCCACTTAAAGAACGCTCATAAAATACTTTAGAGGATTGAATATCCAATTATAAACTTTTGTCAACTTTTATTCTAAGTGCAGTCAGTGTGTTTGAAATCATATTTATGAAGTATCACATGAAAATAATTTTGCTATACTACTAGAACTATTTTTTCTCTTTTTAATAAAGGCCGTAACCAGGGAGTACAGATATTTGCTAGTTGTTTTGCTGGTTCCCATCCCAATATAAATTTCTTATATTACCAAACGCTTAAATTCTAATGTAGAAACCCGTTTAAAATGCCTAAACAACATAACTTTTAACCCTATTGCACTTAGAATGACCAGAACTCCATAGAGTTTTGGCCGTTCTGAGTGCAGTAGGGTTAATGAGGACTTGATCTTTTAGTTTATATCAAGATAAAGATGCAGAATATTTATGTTTCACTTTTAATATAAACGTATCCATACCAATTTTAGTGCGACAGACGCGCGTTTCTGTATTAAACTTCTTCAGTGTCGCTAAACCCCAAAAGTCTAAAAGAAAAGAGATGATGGGCAGGTCTCTGCAAGCAGCGAGCATCCCTGTCCGAGCCACTTTTACAGTCGCATTCCGCAACTTTAACTAAAGAAATATTGGCTAACAGTTTTATCTTCACCACTTGGATCACTGCTGCCAAAATGCATAAGTCTGTATCATTTATTGGTATATTGGAGGATATTACAACCAATTTCATTAGAAACACATGTGAAATTGATACCCCAAGCAACCCGAGTTTATATAGCAATATTTCCGGTAAGTCGGGGTTGATTCTCTAAGAGCATGTACACAGCATGACTTTACTATTATTTTCTGTTTTTGTTCCAGATAGCCACTCCACATCAGAGTTCCAGATAACCTAGGATTTTACAGATGATTGCAAGATAATTTCTCTTTGCAATCAAAACATACACTGTGACTCCTCATTAGAACCGTCTCAGCAAAACGGTTTTAATGAGAGGACACAACATATGTTCTTATGGAAAAATATGTTGAATTATCCCTAATTTATCCCTGTTATCCCTTCTTATCTGGAGCACTGTACATACTATAATAATGCTAAAAGACATAAAAATCCACACAGACTCATCACCTATGCTACAGGAAGTTGCTGTTATAGATAGATAAGAACACACACAACTAGCAACAAGTGCTCCACTTGTTCTGAGTTATCCTTTCATGAATTTTACATGAAAACAAAATCACCTAACCAAACATTTATCTTTCATTTTGCAGAAACCTGCTCAGCAGCTTTTTGTTCCCAAGTGTTAGGGTGTAGCTATACTGAAAAAGTTAAATACATAAATGTCTATCTGAAACACTTTTGGTAAATTGTAAGGATGATTAAATTGGTAGTTTGTTGTCACCCATGTCTAAATGTAATGATTTACAGTAGACTGGTTTTGTTTAATTGTTATCAACTGAGTATCTCAGGCATAAACTTTTTGCAGCAACAGATATCAAATAATCTATAGTATACCAAAATGCTCAATACTACAGCAAAGTCCTACCGTATTTCTATATTCAAATGATGGCTTACTGGTTACAAATTTATTTCAGTACTAAGTACTTAAATTCACTATCAGGATTCACTGTCCGCTTTTTTGTCATTTCCACTGTCAGTATCAACTGTTTTGTCTTCTGTGGATACACTACCATCTAAAGCATCCAAACTATCTACTAAGTCAATTTCAACACTGCTACTGTCTTCAATACTTGCCAAACAGTCAAATGGGAGTTCAACACTGTCTGATTCTCCAACAGCTTCGACATGACCATCATTTTCAGAACTAGCTGTTTTAACTAAAAGGTCTGACTTTTCCAACTCATGATCTTTTTTATTTGTATCTCGAGCTTCCCCATCTGCTTCTTTCACTTGTTCAGTACACTGCATAGCATCTATTACTGCCTCTAAATTTTTACGTTTTTCCAAATCAATCTCATCCACATCACTTTCAGATGCACTGTTTTGGGTTACAATATTTTTACATGTTGTTGTATTAGAAGCAGGATCTACCATAGGTGTTTTCAATAAAGTTTCCTCATTCCTGTTCCTTGCAACAGTATCTGCCACATTATTATCACCTTCCACACACTTAGAGTATGTCCTCTGCAAGTCTGGCCTCTGCACATAACTATCTCCATTAAATGTCTGAGGCATAGAGCTCCCTTCAGGCCCTTGCCTTTGTTCTCTTGGATGTGAGAAATTGTCTTCCACACTTTCAGGTAACAACGATGATGACGCATTTGTACTAATTGTTTCAGGGTATAGTGAGTTTATGTCATCTATATTTCCAATGTCATCTGGAGGATGAGCAGCAATTAGTATTGGATATGAATCTGAGCCAGGAGAAGCAATGTACAGTCCGTAACTAGACAGGTGATCAGAATGAGGTTCTAAACTGACTGCTGGACCTGAATTATATATTCTCTGACTGGATTCTTGTAGAGAATTCTGTGGGACAGAATTCTGCCTGACTGGTCCTGGAAAGTGATTAAAAAAACCTTCTTAAACATGTCTATCCAAAAGTAATTGTACTCAACTTTTAATAATTGAAAATCTGTTCATAATAACTGGCTGTTCATTCTGAAAAATCTAATTTAACTACTTTTACAGGCATCCAAAGTTTTCAATTAAACAACTTGACTTAAAAAAATGCTGCTATTAAAGCTATTTTTTCATCACAAAGGAATGAACTATTGCCATCAGTGTCAGTATAGATCCATTGCAATGGTTAACAAGTTACAAACTGGGATCAAAATGATAGAATCTGACTTTACAAGTCCTACTGGCAGAACTGTTAAGTCATAAAATTGTTGTCTAGTGGACTATGAGACTTTGAGTGGATGCAAACATCTTACATACATAAATACACAGTAAATCTAACATCTCTGTAAAGTTTTACAGTCTTCTTACCAACATTACATACTGAGTAAGCATTAAAGTCTTGAGCTATAACATGAAGGGAAATAACAGAGGAATGATCAGGCACATAAAATATAATGACAGCCCAACTGCTGCAAGTCAAACAGAGACTTGCTTCTTCTGAAATGTTTCTATTGCAGCAAGCTACCAAATATGCCTTGTGTAAAAGATGCCCCTACATTTGTACATGTTCAACAAACTGACTGCTTTTCAGATGTTACAGCAGCTGAACCTTTCCTTTTGAGTTAATTGGAAAACAGCCAGCATACTGGTAATTAAGGTATTCCAACTAACCATGTGCAAAAGAGGCCAAGGCAAAAAGAGGTAAGTAAATACATGTATTACAATTATCTCCTTCAGACTCTGTATTAAACCATATTTCCATTTTAGTTTAATCCTTAAGTGCCGAAAAAGCTGACAATGTATTTACATCAGCAAAATTTGGAAAAATATTTTGTCCAAGGGCAAACACTGTAGATCCAGATGAGGCGTCTCATTATGAGTGTATTTACATCGGCAAAATTTCAAAAAAATATTTTGTCCAAGGGCAAACAGTGTAGATCCAGATGAGGCATCTCATTATGAGTCACCTCATCCGGATCTATACTGTTTGCATATTTTAGCCAATTAAACTGATATATGCAGCATATACCAGTCCATAAATGGATTAAGAAACAGTACTAACCTATAACTGCTGTAGGCTCTGAAAAAGAAAACAAAATAGCATTAGCATTTAAGCAACAGGGACAATTTTCAACCTCTCACAATGAATTTATAACATCTTTTTTATTATTTTGACCAAATTTGGTTTCTATACTTTTGGATAAGTTTGGCTTTTTGCAGCTCTCTCTGTATAGGACAATTTCCTGATGTCTATTTTGTTAAATTTTCACATTTAATATAATAAGAATTCCAGGGAATGCACTGTCTTGCCTGTCAGTGCACTGTCATAAAACACTGCTAAACACAAAAACTCAACAAAAGTTTACCCCACCGCTGACACTAGAAATATACATGTCTCACTTCTTCTAGCCCCGGGAGAGACAATCATGAAAGTGCATGCATTCGATTAACTTATACTCATCTACTGGTACCTAAAACCTTAACATAAGCCATGTACTGAGACAAACTCCAAAATGCCAGTTGCAGACCCATATATGTACGTGTGCAATCTATGACCACACGCACATCATTTACAAAATTGGCAGTCTAATTCTTGCCTGAAGTTGAATGGTGCATTTATGTGTGCAGGTATCTCTGAGAGACTGCAAGTTGTTAATGCATATTATTGCATAAAAAGCAGTGCCGAGAGGTATTAACAGCCGTGCATTAACCGGCGAAAAGCTGTGTTTCAACAAGGGTTTTTAACACCCTGTTGATGCACGATGACAGAACTTACAATATGCTTGTGCCAGGCCACTAAAAAACAACGCCATGTCTCTCTGTTTTCTGTCAAATTACAAAAATTGGTGGTGTGCTACTTATGACATCATCATGCCTTTGTTATCTGACGTCATTGTTGTGACTCAGGTTTAAAGCAATGTTGTTTATATTCTTACGATGCCAAATGGAGTGTAAATAATACATGTAGTTAAAGAAAACATGCATCTCAAGCTTTCAGCAATCAAGAACTGCAGGATGGTATATGAATGGATCAGGCTTGTTCTGCATGGAAATTATTGCTCAAGGTATCTGCTTTTTGTTGATTAATTTGCCATCTATTTTGCATCAACTACAACGACCATCTTGGACACTTTTCCCAAATATTGAGGTTGAATAGGATAATGGCAGCCATTTTGAATAGAATGAATGCTCTCGGGCCCGGAAGATGAATATTAGAAAAAAAATGCACCAGGGCGTTGGCTGTCAAATGGTGACAAAATATAGTGCCAAGTTTTTTCTCAAATTTTAACGAATAATTTGTTAAATTTATGCAAAAACAGCGATCAAACATTTGTTTCCAATGCATTAACATTTGCCAGGTCCCTAGGGAGATGTTGAAAACCTCGGCCTTCTGCCTCGATTTCCAACATCTCCCTCGGGACCTAGCAAACATTAATGCATGAAAAACCCTGTTTGATCCCCATATCGACTATCAGTTTATCATGGAGTTGCATATATCTACACACCTTTCAATGGGGGGCTCTCATAAAGGAAATAAAAATATCTCCAAAGTCTTTTGTTTGAGAGTAGCTTCTTTTTTAAAAGGGCTTATTTTGGTAAGAATTACTTCTAGTAAGTTACCATTACCCTTAAAAAATGACCCTACAACATTAGATAAAGACCTTTAATTGAAACTTACTACCACTATTACTGCTAGAGCCAAAAGGTTTTATTTTCCTGTTACTACTTTTGTGGTCATCACTGTCACCTTCACTTGATCTAGAGCTTCCATCTGAATCTGACTGCTCTTCTTTCTTCTTCATGTTTTTCCTATCTGCAAACAACTCTTGGGAAATTGTTCCTTCAGCACACACTTCATCTGTGATTGTAGTATTATCATCATTTTCAGTGCCAGTCTTTTCACACTTGTGCTGTTTATTTCCTCTACTGTCAGTTCTGTCTAAACAATTTTCTTTGTCATTTTGAACTTTTAGTTGAGGGCTGTCAAGTTTTGACTCAGTCAACCTATCTAAATTGTTCACTTTGCCCTTGTTTATATGCATATGCTTATCACCATATGCATTGTTTCCACCGCTTACTTCACTTTCATTTGTGTCTGTTGTTGTATATTCAGCAAAATCATTATTATTCACTTTCATTGATAATTCTGGCACTGACTGGGTAGCTGTTTTGTTACCGATTTCCTCTCTATGAGGAGCTTGTCTATGTTTTTCAATTACCTTCTTTGAAAAGGTCTGTACTTTGACTGGCATTTTTATGTTTGGTTCTATGGCGCTGAAATCACTTGATTCATCTGTATTTAATGATGAATCCTCTGCAATAGGGCTTACTGGTGCATTATTGTCAATATTACAATTTAAGAATGTACAGTCCTTATATTTTTTGATAACTATTGAGCTCTCACTTTTTGTTTTCCGTTTGTTAGGCCATGGAGCAATTTTTGGTCTTGCACCACCTTTTGCTTGAGTTTCACCAAGGTCAATTCTAAAATCATTCAAAAGTGGTGACTGTTCCAAGAGATCATCTTCTGAACTCTTATTTGCACCCAATGCAAGATTAGCAACATTTTGTTTTTGTCTGGTTCTTCGTTCCAAAAGAGGACTGTTTTCATGTGAGGCATCAGTTTCATCTAAAATGTTCTGTTTATTTTCATCATCTCTGTCCATAGGATTATTATCTACTGGTGCCTCACCACCACCAACAGCTCCCAACTCTTCAAAAGGTATATGTTCTCTCTCATCAACTCTGTTGTATGCTTTATGAACTATTTTCTGCCTTTCTCCTGCTGTTTTGTAGCCATCTTGCAATTCAACCACCAAAGCTTTGTCACCTGGCTCAAGATCTGGTTCATTATGTCTGTTTTGGTCTAAAAACAAATAAAACCATCAATAATCATGGAAGACAAAAGAGCATTTAGGTCTGGACAGAACGAATCTGAAAAATAAATAAAAATAAACTAGAAAATTGTGTCTGTAAGACACTAATGATGCCCCCATGCAGCGCCTGTCACAGGACATGTGTACATCCCTAAAGCACCTTTCAAGCACAAATGCTTTTACAAAGAATCCACTGAAAACATTTCACAAAGTTTATACCCTACAGTGCAAAATGCAGCCCAAAATGACTAAGTTTAAAATGCCATAATTCCTTCAGAATTATTTTTTTCTTATCATAACCAATATGCACATCTTCACTGTGTCCACAACAAGTCTCCAATGTCTGAAAAACAGCCAACGAAATTTGTGGGAGGAGTTGATTACACAAAGTACTTACCCTACAATGCAAACATATGCCTAAAATGACTAAGTTCAAAAAGCTATAATTGTGTCAAAATTAATTCTAGCTCCAAAAAAAATCCACATGCACATCTTCAATATGTCCATAACATGGTAAGCAAAGTTTGGAAAAGATTGACTGAAAACTGAGGGAGGAGTTGATTACACAAACTCCTCACCCTACAAATGTAAAAATTTGCCTAAAATGACTAAGTTCAAAAGGCCATAATTCTGTCAAAATCAATTCTAGTTCTAACAAAAAACCCACATGCACATCTCCATTATGTCCACAACATGTATGCAAGGTTTGAAAAAGATCCACTGAAAACTGTGGGAGGAGTTGATTACACAAACTACATACCCTACAATGCAAGAATTTGCCTAAAATGACTAAGTTCAAAAGGCCCTAATTCTGTCAAAATTAATTCTAGCTCCAACAAAAACCCACATGCACATCTTCAATATGTTCACAACATGTATGCAAGGTTTGAAAAAGATCCATTGAAAACTGTGGGAGGAGTTGATTACACAAACTACATACCCTACAATGCAAAAATTTGCCTAAAATGACTAAGTTCAAAAGGCCGTAATTCTGTCAAAATTAATTCTAGCTCCAACAAAAACCCACATGCACATCTTCAATATGTCCACAACATGTATGCAAAGTTTGAAAAAGATCCACTGAAAACTGTGGGAGGAGTTGATTACACAAACTCTGTACCGTAAAGTGTGACGAACGGACAGACAGACAGACTGACGGATGGATGGACGGACGGACAGACAGGAGCAAATCTTAATGCCCCTTGACTATCGTCACGGGGGCATAAAAAAAAAACATCAGTATTCAGAGAAGTTATAGATGACAAAAGAGAACTCAATTCCACAGGGATACTCCTTACCAAAAATAATGACCGGCCCTTGCCTATATAACTCCAGATTTTGATGGCCCTATCAAATTTTGATGGGCCATCTTGAAAATTTGACGGACCTAATAAACCTATAAATCCATTTTAGGGCTATAATGCTAAATCAGATTTAAATAGCTAATATATGGGCCCAGCAAATAATGATGCAAGATGCAGGCTGTCCCTAACATGTTTTTAATAATATGGATTGGGCACATCCCATGAATATCTCTGATTCCTAACTGATTTCAATATTTAACAGAATGTCGTATTTTGACTAAACTTTGAATACTTTAACAGGCAAGCTAAAAAATCAAGAGCTGTCGCTTGACAGCATAGATTGCCTGAACTGGTGCTTGCCCATCTCAAAGGCACTACATAAAACTTCATGAAAGCATGTCAATGTATTGTCAACATAATTATAAACTGAAGCTTATAGATATAATTCTGTATCAATAAACTTGACTTCAGGGTCACTCAGTGGGATGGGAGTAGTATTTTGTGAAAACTCAAGCCAGTATCTAACATCAATTCAAGTATAAATTAAATCCATCCCAAGCACTATGGAACAGTATGCTATCAGAATTCTTAACAAACCCCCAAATTTCTAAGTCCATGACCTTGACAGCAAGGTCACTGAGTAGGGTAGTACTCTGTAAAACTTTGGCCCAATATCTATCTCAATGCAAATACATGTATCAATTCAGAAAAAAGGAGATAAATTGTACATGTAACCTTTTTTGGACCCCTAAGCCCCACCTCAAGGTCTGATCCTGGGATATAGTGTTATAAAATGAAAAGTTATGCTATGATATGATTATGTTCCAAATATGGAAGGGTTCTTGCCAGTGGTTGCTGAGATATGAATGTTGAACATAACTTTGTCGCAAAACTTTTGAGTGTGACCTAATTTTTGATCCTCAGCCCCATCCCAGGGTCTGAACCTGAAATATAGTGTTAGGTAATGAAACACGTGCCATGATTTGGTGTGCCATGATTTGATTATGTTCCAAATATGGAAGGGTTCTTTCCAGTGGTTGCTGAGATATAGTTTTAATAAAAAAGCATCGTAAACAACTGCGTAATACCCCGCCACTGCAAACCTTTCAAAGTTTTTTCTTCACAATTTCATACTTGTATAAAGCCTTGGGAAAGGGCAGGTAACTTCCTGTGATAAAAGTTTAACCAACACTGGAAGCTAATATTGCTTTGAGCATTTGTTACATATTTCATGAAAATCCCTTTAAGTTCTGATTTTATACAGATCCAGGGCTCTCACACCCCTTTTGGGGAATGGAGCCGGGGCCTTTAGAATTGGGAAAAATAGTGTCGTTTTGTCTAAAATTGGGAAAATTTTCATTGTTTTATGTGTGAAGTTTTCATAGTCAGACCAACACTATTTACATATGGTATTGTTATATTTTCAGAGGAATCCAGTCAATAAGCATACATAGATCTAGCAGATAGTGAATCATAATAAACTTTATCGAATAGTTGGGATATTAGATAATAACAAAACTATTTGTGTGTGTTGAGTTTTTCTTTCTTTCCTTTGAACTGGCAACTTCCCTATCTTGCCACTCTCAAATTGGAGACAAGACTGGGACCTAGAAAAATAACAACAGTATAACACTCTAGGTTTGAAGCATCTGTGAACTAAGCATAATGTGAAATTGAAAGAAAGTGGACTGTCACAATGCAGAACATGACAAAACTTTCAGTCCTGCAGGTACAAAACATCCACGGTACGTCACTATCACTACACTAACTCTTGGATGTCCCGGTAATCCTGTTTATGATTTTGGATATGGCCGAAAATGTCTGTAAAAATCAATTCAGGTACGAAACACAAAAACAGCAGAATCATCCACCCTAGGTGAAAACTCTGATCAAATGTTAGCATGGGAAGGCTTTAAATTAAATAATAAGTCAAAATATTGTTCACCACAACAATATTGGCCCTTGAAGCAAAGAAAATATTAACATATTGCAGCGAAAATCGCTAGGCTATTCGCCCTCTAATGGAAGGGAAGTAACTCTAACAGTACATTGACTAACTCTAACAGTACATGATAAAACCCGGTACCACTTTCCAGTAACAAAACATGACGATCGTGATTGAAAAATTAATGTAATCGCTTCCCGATTTTTAAAGTTATAAATTATGTTAACATTTTTAGTTTTAGGTGGTTTTTAATACATTTTGTATTGATGCAACTGCAGTATTCTTGGACCAAAAAGGCTTAGTTAGATTGGGAATTTTTCATCTTGAATTGGGAAAAAAACATACTTTTTGGCATTGGGAATGGGGCCGAATTTCGGCCCCAAATTTCGGTGATCGAGAGCCCTGAGATCTTTTCATGATTTGATACATGTATATAGCCCTGTGTTAGGGGCAGATAACCCCTCAAAACAAAATTTTGATCATAACAGGAAGTTTATATTACTTTGATAATTTGCTACAAGTTTCCAGAAAATCTTTCACTTCTGATTTTATATAGATTTTTTTCATGATTTTTTTTACATGTATACATCCCTGTGGCATGGGCAGATAACCCTGTTGGACTAAATACTCAGGTTGTTAAAGAAGCTAATATTACTAATATAATTTCTGTGATCTATAATTCTATAATCTAATAAAGATATACCAAAACTCTGATTTTATATAGATTTTTCCATGATTTTATACATGTATGTAGCCCCTGCAGTGTTCTTCGAAGGCATGTCGCTTTTAGCACAAAAATCAGATTTTGACTAATTGATCAATTTTTAAAATCCTTTATGTAGCAATTTTTTGTCAAAATTAGCTTAAATTTACATTATGAGTAATTCATTGATGATCTTGAATGCATTTAAAACACATTTACTGGCTAAGAATGAAAATAATAGCACTTTAATAAATTTTCATTGGAAATTAAGGCATGTTGCAAAGGTAATTTGAAGAGGGAGTCATGTTGCAAGCGACATGCCTTAATGGTCTGGGGAGATCCCTGCCCTGTACCAGGGGCAGATAACCCATGAGGACAAAATCTTGATCAAAACAGAAAACTCATATTGTTTCGATAAGTTGTTGCAAGTTTCAGGAAAATTGCATTCGACCTTGATTTTATTTTGATTTTTTTCATGATTTTATACATGTATATAGCCCCAGGGCAAAAGCAAATAACCCAAGTGGACAAAATTCTGCTTGGAACACAAAGGATATATTATTTCAGTAATATCAGTGAAATTTCATCAAGATATTTCAAAGTGTAAAGGAATTACAGACCAAAACCCACTTTTGACACATTGACAAGGGCAATAACTGTCAGAAGATAATGAAATATGCCCATTAACAATCCCTAGGGAGATATTCCCAAAATCAATGCACATGCCAAGTTTAAAGAAAATTGATACTCAAGTTATCGAACGGAAACAAAGTGCTCACGGACCAACAGGGTGGCCACAAAATTTTGTAAATCAAATTCCCTGATTTTTCCCTGACTTTTCCCTGATCTGGCCTGATTTTCCCTGACGAAAGTTCCTGATACTGTCACAAAAGCCTTCATTTTGAATCCATTATGACAGTATCTCCATTTTTTTTAAAAAAAACCCTCAAACTATGATATATAATGCCTTCATAATGTTAACAATTTTCAATTTACTTACATGGTAACAAAATCAATGGGTCAAATATTTATATGGCCTCCAACCTTCCCTCATAGCCATACCAGCTGAGCCATACCTTCACCTCCAAATGAATGTTACAAACATTTCTGTTTTAATGTTTTTTAATCATTTACTTTGTCTTATTCTATTTTTATCTTATTCATTTATTTATTTTGGTACAAGGTAGACTCTAAACATTTTTGCCATTTCCAAGCTAACAGCAGTGTTGTGCAAACACAGACCAAGGCTCGGCCTGAGGGTAATTGAGCCAAAAAGAAATGCTCCTTCTTCTGAGTTTCAGTTCAGAGAATTTACAAGCTAATATGTATGGAAAAGAAGGGAAGACAAAAAGTTTGGTCCAAATTTCTCAAAGATATTCACAAGCTTCTCCCTTTCTGGAGCCCTAAGCTGAGTCCTGAAGACAATTAAAAGACCATTTGAAACCTATTAAACTACTAACAAGATGATCCTAAGACTTCAGACAATACAAAATGTCTCCTTATACAACATTAAACCAGTGGTGTAAAATGTTCTATAACTTACATATTTTTAGTGTATAGATTACTTAGAACTCACTTTATAGAATTATACTTAATTTTTCATCAAATAACAGTGTCAGTAACTTAGCATTACGGATCATTTGATGTCAATATTTGGCTATTTGACTGTCTTCCATACACATTATTTTATACTTTATTTGAACCATAAAGTAAATTAACACATGCATATAAATGTAGCTGAAAACTTGCTGCTCATAGAATACTTTCATTGTTTTTTCCCTAAAACTACTTTTTGTTAGCTCAAAAATAGCTTTATAATTTCAAGAAAATAAGTAGGTAAGCATACAATGCTAATTCAGAGAAGCATGCAATACTGAATTATGTAACACACATGACTGTACACACACAAACTGGACATTCATATTTCAATTTAGATTGTTTTCAATTCTCCACTACAGAAAAATCTCTTTAATTGTATTAAGATTTTTACAAATCATTGCTTTCAGATAAATGCTCATTACAAAGTTCGAAACCTATGGAAGGAAAATGCTAATTCAATACTTCGCACTATACCCCTTAAACTAATTAAATTGTACATGTATATCATACAGTTGTCAGAAGGAGACTTACACTTATTTTATTGCAGAAAGAAACCACCAGTAACCATGATACCTGCTTGAAAAGTTTCATGTTATCAAAATAGAATTTTTAAAATTCCCTGATTTTTCCCTGATTTTCATCAAGTTTTTAAATTCCCTGATTTTTCCCTGCAGGGAATTTTTTCCATCATTTTCCAGAGCTTGTGGCCACCCTGCGGACAAACGTACGTACGATGAACCGATGGACACGAGGACAGCCAGCGTGAAAACATAATACCCTGCCACTAAAGTGTGGCGGGGTATAAAAAAACTTTGTCATAAAACTTTAAAGTGTGTGTGACCTAATTTTTGACCCCTCAGCCTCTGTTCCTGGGGTATAGTGTTATGTTATGAAAGGTTATGCTTTGATATGATAATGTTCCAAATATGGAAGGGTTCTTGGATGGGATTTTGATTAAACATTTAATTACCTGTATTTGCCAAAAGCCGACTTTGAGAACCTGCATTTTTGCGTCTCTTTCTTAGGTAAATAATGACACCTATCAAGCCCGCAAACCTACAAAAAAATGTAACAGTTTATTTCACTTGCATCATCTCAAGAATCAAAATAGCATATTGTCTGGTGGTAATCAAATATTACTGCAACTTTACAAATTCCTTGAATATAATATCACATCTGCCTTTTCCTTCCACAGCAATAGACATCACATCATGGTTAGAACAAAATGTACGCAATGCTTGATGAACACATGTACATATGTTAAGAAAAAGAGACTTGTAAGAGGTGATAACTTTTGCCTACAGCATTTTATCAATAATCTTTAAGTAAAAAGACAGACGATGTTCAGGAACTGATATAATCATAACCTGCCCTCAAAACCAAAAGGGAAAAACTTATATACATAAATTGACAACAGCTCATGAAAGACATGCACCTTAAACCAAATGAAATGCTCTTTCCCAGACAGGTGGTCATTCAGCTACACCAACTGAAAAGAACAGTGATAAATATTTTATGTTTTAAATTACAATGCAAAACAGAAAGCAAAGTGGGCAACTATACAGGAGACCATAATGCTAGAAGACCACAGGCAAGTGGACATAAGAACATGTAACATTGAAGAACCACAACAGCAGTACAGCCCTAGAACACTCAGTAATAGATTACAGAGGGATTTAAACTAGTTTAACCGGATCCAGATCCTCATCCTCTCCTTCTATTCACTTTGTAGTCAACAAAGATTTGTCAACCAAGATTTATCTTTCTTTCATCTAATGATCATGTCACTTTAACGATCTAATGATCATGTCACTCTAACTTCAGAAAGTAGTCTATAGGGGTTGTCGTGGTAACCTTGTAATAGTACTGCAGAGCACAGTAAAAACCTTGTAATTATTTTGAATTGCTTGTTATATCTTTGGCAATGTTATACATATATAACATCTGGTATGTGATTTCTTTATCGTTTCTGCTTTTCACTGAAAAAGCTATTGCCGTTGACAATTTCTATGCACGCATACGCAGTTAAACATAAGAGGTAAGAGACGTTGGCTGTACATGGTAGACAAAATGTTTTCCAGAGGCCACGTCTTTCCTGTCAACAGAGCTAAACTAGAAAACTCAACAAAAGTTTACATCTCCACAGCCGACACTACAACAGCAATATATGAGCTGCAACATGAGAAAACCAACAAAGTAGTTGTGTGCCCAGTGCAGACTCAGATCAGCCTGGGCATCCACCCAGTCTGATCAGAGTCTTTGTGTCCACATGGAGCTAGCTTAGACCCTTAGCCACCCTTAAAGCGCAAAGTGAAGACTCTGATCAGACTGGGCGGATGCCCAGGCTGATCTGAGTCTGCGCTTTGCGAACAACCAGTTTGTTGGTTGTCTCGTGTTATGGCTCATATGTCTTGGTTTCTGATAGTTGCGCTTGCAACAGCAAATTCTTTATAACGTCAGTTTGATAAGCACAGAATGGCTATATTCTTCAAAATATGTTGTCTCTATAACAGCACATTCAGTTTAACATCAAAATGTTTGGGAACAAATGTCGTAATTGAAACGAGAGTCCACTGTATTTCAAAACAGAAAATTCTCTCACTAGATTTTGAAAGTAAAGTCTACCTGAGGTCTTCATTCTAAGCAGGGTTCAAAATTAACAGTAGCAAGTACCAAATTTGTCACCTGAAAATCCCATTTGCCACCTGTTTAAAAAGTAGGTAGAAAAAGTTGCTACCCCGAAATCCGTAGCTAAATATATTTCTGGGAAGAAGAAGCAGATTTTCAATGAAAAATTACTTCCGTTTGTAGGACTTAATACAATTTCATATGGTCAAAGGCATTTTTAATGCCTTTGACCATATTGAATTTTGTTTTGTATTTAATCTGAGAACTAGCAGTATAGATGACAAACAGACTATTAGATGGCAACCACTTTTGCTACCAGATATGCTAGTTTAGCTACCAACTTTTACAAAGAGTAGCAAGTACTTGCACCTGCAAAAAAGTTAATTTCTAACACTACTTAGCCTATAGATCCTCAGCATCCATACATGCTGTTAGCCAACAGCAAAGTCTCTGATGAGACTGTCACAAAGATCTGCAGTCTAGTCTGGGCCATCACTGTTCACATATGGGTTGAACACAAATTTAAAGAGTAACTACACTTCAGGAACTGACTGAATCAGATCCCAAACCCTATCCCCAACATCAAAGGGAGAGATTGACAAAGACATCCCAACAAACAATAAATTATAAGTGATAAGTCGAGTCAGCAGCTCTTTCCCAAATAGATGGAAACTCAGCTATCTTTATTGAACTAAATAATTTAGACCAACAGACGGGTTACAACGGACTAAGCAAATTATATGAAAAACATTTAACAATTATTTTTACCTATTTTCTATTTTTATGATAGAAGGATTAAACTGAGAACACAATAAATTAAACAGCACCGAACATAAAACAAATGCAACCGCCTACACATCACAAGTCTACACATCACAACTCTTATACAGCCAAGTGTACTTCATATGCTTGCCAGACAGAGTAATATACTTACAAAAGTAGAGCTACTATTATTAATGCTAATACCAAGAAGTACATTGGAACTAAATTACTTACATAATGAGGCCGATCACCACAACAAGGGCTATTGTTATGTCATTATTTTGTACAACAGTTGGCCGGTCAGCCACATTACTTGCAGTGCTTGTAACCTTCCTTTCTTCTGAGCCTGATATCAGCTTGTCTGAAAAAAAAATCGTAAAATCTCCTTACAGATCAATAGTCATACTGCTGGATAAGACAATGGTATTTCATTAGCTTTCATTAACCCTTTTAAGACTAGAAACCCCATTTAGGGAAATATGCAAATAGTGCAGACCCAGTTCAATTGCCTTGGAGTGCAGCATCTGATCAGGGGCTATACTGTTTGCTTACAGGATTTCTATGCAAATGCATTAAAAAAACCTTTAAATGTCTTTTGACCAAAACAGATGTCCCCACACCTGGGTTTTCCAAGCAGTACCATTTTCCCTAAATGTTGACAAGTTAAGAACTCTTGTGACATTGAAATGGTCAGCAAAATTTAACTAGCTCTTTTGCTACCAGATTATTCACTTGCCTAGGTTTGGTCATAACCCATCCACTCCTTCAGGAATTAAGGTGAAGCCAACCCATTTTTCAATGTTCTTAGACCTTCTGTGACCTTGAAAATAAGATCATGGTCACTAAAATCTAATCAATTCTTTTCCACGTCCCAGTGATATATATGAGCCGCGACACGAGAAAACCAACAAAATGGTTGTGGGCCCAGCACAGACTTGGATCAGCCTGGGCATCCACCCAGTCTGATCAGAGTCTTCCCTGTCCGCATGGAGGTAGCTTAGACCCTTAGCTACCCTTAAGGTGCAAAGCAAAGACTGATCAGACTGGGTGGATGCTCAAGCTGATCTGAGTCTGCGCTGGGCGAACAACCACTTTGTTGGTTTCCTCGTGAAGCCGCTCATATGTGCAAGTTTGGTTAAAATCCACCCACTCTGAAGATATGGTGCAGACATTTTTCACTTTGTTTGAGCTCCTGTGACCTTGAAAATAGGGTCAAGGTCAACAAAATCTTCCCAGCTCTTAAACATCTTCGAATGATATATCGGTGCAAGTTTGGGCAAAATCCATCGATCCTTTCAGGAGATACAGGGCAGACAAGCCATTCTTTAACACTCTTTGGCCTCCTGTGACCTTGAAAATGGGGTCAAGGTCATTTAAAACTAATCAATTCTTTTCCATCTCAGAGTGACATATCTGAACAAGTTTGGTTCAAATCCATTTGGTTCAAATCCATCAATCCATTCAGGAGATAAGGTGCAGACAAGCCATTTTTTAACATTCTTTGAGCTCAGGTGACCTTGAAAATAGGGTCAAGGTCTCAAAAGTCTAATCAATTTTTCTCCCATCCAATAATGTATTTCTGTGAGATTAGTCAAAATCTATCTATCCTTTCAAGAGATTGGGGTGCTGACAAGAAGCTACAAAAGCACAGACCCAGACAGGATCTGCACCAGAAACAGTATGCCCTCCCACCACCCATGGTGAGGGGACATAAAATTCCACTAGAAATGCCTCAAACCAGAAATGTCTAATCCAAATGATAAGGACGTACAGGTCCACTGGTCAGAAAAAGTCTTAATATTAGTAGCCTTAATATATAATGTGAAAAATGCACGTATCACCAATGCTTTATTCTAAAAATATATACCTTCAAAATGCTGCCTAATAATGACTTTTCCTGTTTTCTTTTATGAGATTTTTTAAAGACAATTACAAAGGAAATAAAACTTAACTATCTTAACTGTTTCTATAGCCCTCATCATGTAATTCTATTAGTAAGGGGAAAACTGTATTCAAAATTGTCATTTGTGGAGGTAAATCGTGGGTTTTATGATCAGAAATTGCATTTTATGGCCACGCACCAGAGGAGCCGTAAAACGCAATTTGCAACCACAAAAATGACAATTTACCTTCCCAAATGACAACTTTCAAAAAAGCTATTCCCAATCTAATGCACTCTTCACATTTTCACCTTTCCAAGTGTTCTACTTATCACCCATTGCAAATGCTTTCAGCGATGTAAAACCAGATGTCAACCAATGAAAAGCGACGTTACGTCTTGACGTCAGATTTCCGACAGTATATCGCAGGATATACTGTCACAAATTTTTGAAGTTTTCCAATCAGAGGTCGCATTACATACAATAGTGCATTAGAATATCCATTCTTTACAGGGGGTGGTCAGGTGATATGATGGTGCTATGTGTAACTTCCAGTGCCGGGGCGTCCTACTGATTTGGAACATTGTAGGGCAAGGGTCTACAATGCTTGCAGCAGGTGGGGGTGGGGATTGTTTGGACATTTTTTCTCTCGTCTATCATTGCTCCTCTTTCTCTCTCTCTCTGGGAGACGGCTGGATATAGACTGAATTACTGTCTCAAAGGGCTGTTAAACCCAAATCAATCAATCAATCGTACCTCAGTTTCCATTCGAATGCACTTCCAAATAAAATGTGACATCAAAAAATTGCAACAGTACTATATTGGAAACCTGATGTAATTATGAAATGGCTAGTGCCAGGTTTTACTTTGCAGAAAGTGCTTGCTTTGGGATTGAAAAGGTAAAAGCATGAAAGAGTGCATCAAACTGGTGATAACTGTTTTGAAAATTGTCATTTGAGGAGTAAATTATTGGTTCTATGGTCACAAAGTGCATTTTACAGCTCTGCTCATGCGTCGACTTACAACTTAATTTGTGATCATAAACAGACAATTTACCTCCTCGAATGACAATATCCCCTAATTTGTTTTAATTGTTGTGCTTTACCCAATATTGTAACTGCAAAGGTACAGCCGACAAGACATAGGTTTGTGAAAACAAAATACAAAGAAGAAGCTTTATTTAATGTCACTTGTTAGAAACATACAACATCAGCCAGGGCTACAGAAATCCGATTTTCTGTCGGTCTGGACCGATTTTGAGTTCGAAAAACCGATTCAGTTGGCATAAGGCACATTTTTTTCGGTCCGAAAAAACACGATTTGCGATGTATGATGACATAATTACCTGGATTTTAGCCATGTGTCATATTATTAATCCAATAATCACGCACTGCTGTCAAAAGTTATCACAGATAAACAAAGTGTCGATTGTCTTGCCAAGGTGTGAACAGACTCAATTTTAGAAATCTTCGATAATTAGCACGTGTCACAATATAGGCCAGCGGCGAAGATTTTCCACAACTCGTAATACACACATACACATGCCGATGCATGGAAAAAGGCTGTGCAACGTAAGGTTACTGACTATTGTATACTTTCATAGATAGCATAAGGAAAGAATTTGACCAGCAAAAATAAAAATCAAACCGGACTTGATTATGTGCAGTCTGGTCAGGTTTTTTTTAGCCGACGTCATTTTTCGCGCAGAAATTTTTTTTTTTCTTCGTCCGAAGGTACCTTTTTGCAAGTATATGCATATTTCAAGGGAATTAACTCAAATACAGTAAACTACGTCAATCGTAATACTTCGGCCAATTCCGTAAATGAAGATCGGCGAGGATGTCCGAATGATACAGCCATGTGTACTTTCGCTTTCGGTCTGACTGTCTCTGCGCTTTAAAGCGCATTTTTCACGTTAAGTAAGAACATGTGAACCAAATGCATGGCTACTTTTTCAGCGATGACACCCGCGTTATAACGGCGCTCCAGTGTAGTCATTAGTTTTCGTGACTTTTTTGGATTGTGGAATACACTGTGTAGTCATTAGTTTTCGTGTCTATTTTTGATTCGTATGACGTCATTGGCCGTCCGGACCGATTACGATTTCAAAATTTCTGTAGCCCTGACATCAGCTCTATCTAGCTATTACAGAGCTGTAGATAAGAGGGCGTATTTGATGATAATTAGGGATAATTTTTCTTATTTCTCATTCAAGCCATATGTTGTGACCCCTCATCTGAACCGTCTCGTCGATTTCACAAAAATTATCCCTAATTATCACCAAATACTCCCTCTTATCTAGAGCTCTGCTATTACTGAGATATAGTCTTTTACTGAGAAAATAAATAAGACTTTTATTATCAAACCTGTAGTTTTAGTAGTTTCTTTTACTGTTGTTTTCTTGCCAGTTTCTACAGGAGTTGTTGGCTGTTCATTTCTTGCTCTGAAATAAATAGACTCTCTGAAATAAATAGACTGATCTATAGCAATATAAGGCCATGTTAAATCAATTGCTATGTTATCATCCAAAATTCAACATGACAAGTTGTGTGGGGTATTCCAATTTACATTCTAATGCACTTACGTATGTAACACGATGTCTGATTGGATAACGTCAAAAATTTGCGACACTATATTCTACGATATACTGTAAAACACTTATATTTGGCGGCAGCAAAATTTGGCGGTTTGTAAATATGGACCTTTTGGCGGATTTTTATTTTGGCGGTTTTGTGATTTCTCAAGAACAAAATATTTCTGCTGACGTCATATTTGGCTCTTTAGTTGAGCTCTATATTGTTATGGTGATTAAAATAATAACAATTATTATTATAATCATGTTACATTTTGGGTAGTTAATTGTTTAAAGTAAACAGGTTTTGTGTTCCTTCTGATTTAATCAACTAATTGAAACACTAATTAGTATGGTGAGAACCTTTTCATACTCCGTTTTCTCCCACTTGTTGTTTGCGAGGCATCTTCTTTTGCGCTTATATATGTAATGTGTATTAGCTTTGATATTTTGGTAGAGGAAATAGGATCATAAGCACAATAATATTTTTTCTTCTTTCAGTATCATGAGTTTATATTGGCGGCATTTTAATTTGGCGATTTTCTTCTTTTCCGCCAATATCGCCAAAATAAAGTGACCGCCAAATATAAGTGTTTTACAGTACTGTCGCAAACCCGACGTCATTATAAAACGTCGCTTCTCATTGGCTGACGTTGGTTTTATGCTGCTGAAAGCCCTTGCAATGGGTATGAAGAAGTACACTTTGAAACGTGAAAATGTAAAAAAATGCATTAAAATGCGGATAACTATATTCAAAATTGTCATTTGGTGAGGTAAATCGTCGGTTTTATGGTCGCAAATTTCGTTTTACGGCTCTGCTGGTGCGTCGCCGTAATACGAAATTTCCGACCATAAAACCGACGATTTACCTCCCCAAATGACAATTTTGAATACAGTTATCCCCTAACTACATGCACCTTGGACATAAAATTTTACAAAGTCAGCTGGGAGTAAAATATATATAACAACAGTAGATAAAGGCAACAGCCCTAGAGACCAGTCTAAGAAGAGATGTTGTGCCAGCTTTGACGACTTTTTTTGTTTCTTCGGTGTATACCTTGCTTCCAAAGGATCTTACTATTCAGAACATATTTATCTTCACTGCAGCTGGTGTTGTGCCGTGTGGTGGCCGTAAAACGTCTCCCTGTGTACATCATCATAGTGCAGATTATAATTTCTGGTCCTTTGGGATCACTGAGTTTATTTTGAGTCAATTTGAAAATAGAGTACTTCTTAAGATGGCACTAAAGGGCATGACCAGTGTTGCACATTCCATTACTGGTTATGAACTGACTTCAGCAAACCCAGTCTACTGTTTTCTGTCTGATGTATTTCTTGCTTCCAATGATCTTACTATTCAGAACTTATTTAGGCATTGTAATTAAAGTTGGCGCAATTTTGGATGTAAATTTATGAAGTCAGCAAAGCAGGTAAAGGTTAAAAATAAGTGCAACATCCCTTGAAACCATTGTATTAAAAGAAACTGCATGCCAGGTTGATGATTGCAGGTGTATAGCTTCAGAGAAATGAATTTTAACACTTGGGTATATGCAAATGTGGATGGATGGATAGACAGACAGAATGACCAATGGACAGAAAACGGAACTCCTATATCACACCTTGCTAAAGCATATGCGACAAGAATGAGCCATAGGTAAGGGGGAAAAACAGGACCACAGTCAGAGTGGTATACATGACCAAAGGAGGTTTAACTAGAAAATTGGCACTGGGAATGTCCATTTCTGCATAAGTAAGTTTCTGATAAGAAATGCAAGGTATGTAAGTATATCTACTTTAAAAAGCAATGCCACCAAGCACCCAGCAAGATGAGATTACATGTAGTTCCACAGTCTCAGTCATGGGTGCCTTCTATGCAGGGATGTTGAAGTAAATGCACCCTGGCTGTATTTTTTTTTCTCTTTTAGTGTATCCCTGGACATCACATGCTGGTGTCAGAAACAAAATATCGTATTTCTTCAAATAAACGCACCCAATTCTAAGAAACATACTCTTACTTTTTCTGTGAAAAAGTGAAAAATAAGGGTTCAAAATACCACCAATATTGGCTCCAGACCAGCACACTTTTTTTTTCTACACTGCCAAGATTTTGTCCCAAGGGTGCCATGTATAAAGCCTGTGAATTGGAAACCACCATAGTATTTATTGAAAGAAACATGGTTTTTCACACAGGAAGTGAACATAATGAATATACATCTTTTGACCACACCAAAGAAGCCTATTAACATGTTAAGTGCCAAAAACAAACATACCGTAGTTGTATTTGCAAACAATTTAGGTCCAGATGAGCCACCTCATCTGGATCTACACTGTTTGCTCTCTAGTCTTTGAATTCTTAATATGACATAGCTTGGACATAACATTTTTTTTAAATTTTGCAGATGTAACTCTTGCAATCTGCTTAATTTTTGCACTTTGAGATTTACTTTCAAATATTACCTACCTCCATTTTTCTGGAATGACTGTACAGGTACCACAACCAACATAATCTTTGTATGAATACCATGGACACTTCTCACATTCTGGAAACAATGGCAAAGTTAAGTTAACCCTTTATCATTTACAGGTGCAGTCACAGCCATCTTAAGCAAGCACAGGGGGTGTGTCATGACTGTGATATGTGATAACATTCTGTATCTTATTACGGAAATGGATGCCATTCAACTTTCCAAAAGAAATAGCCCGGAAACAAGTAGCTTTTCAAAAACTAACAAATGGGAACCATTTTTGTATGAAATGAAGTTGAAAAAGGGACATAACTCCAAAATTAATTGGCAAATTTTACCCTAAATTGAATCTAACCTGTATTTTATAATCATATAGCTGTGTATAGAATATGAATCCAACACATTCATCTTTTCAAAAGATAATGAATGGAAACCATTTTTTGTACAAATAAACTTGAAAAAGGGTACTCCCATAATAATTGACTGAATTTACCCTAAATCGAACTTGACCTGTATTTTATGATTATATACCTGTGTATAAAACAGGAATCCAATACACTAATCTTTTCAAAAGATAATGAACAGAAACCATTTTTTTCATACAAAATGAAGTAAAAAAAGAGCCATTACTCCCACAATAATAGAACGGATTTTACCCTAAATTGAACTTGACCTGTATTTCTGTGTATATAATATGAATTCAATACACCAATGTTTTCAAAAGATAATGAACAGATAATGAAAGATAACGAACGGAAACAGTTTTTCATACAAAATGAAGTCGAAAAAGGGCCATAACTCCGACAATAATAGACGGATTTTACCCATCGAACTTGACCTGTATTTTATGATTATATACCTGTGTATACAATATGAATTCAATACACCATTTTTTTAAAAAGATTTCGTACGGGACGTACATGACGTACATACAGGACAGGACATGACAGGACGTACATATGGACAGTGGTGATAGTATATGCACCCCCATTTTTAATGGCGGGGGCATAAAAATTATATTATCAGGGCCTGGTCTAAATGGACAACAAATTCATTAATGTGGGAAAGTGCCAACTGCAGCAAAGGATTTGAAATTTTAAATTCTCTTTTTTATACAAACAAGAGGGCCATGAGGCCCTGAATCGCTCACCTGAGCAATTGGCAAAGTGGCTTTTTCTTATGTCTGAAATTGTCAAACTAAGAGTCGGGGGTCAAAAGTAAAAAAATGACCATGACCTCTTGTACTCATAAAGATGACTGTATTTACCAATATTTAGGCCTAAATCTTCAAAACTTTCCATAAAATCTTATGTTCTAGCATTTTCCCATATTTGACCTTGCCGTAAAATATTCAAGGTCAACCCAAGGTCATCAGTTTGAACAATCTTGATAGTACTGGAGTACCCAATGCTACATACTAAGTTTCAAGGCCATCAGTCAATCGGTTCTGGAGAAGAAGATTTTTAAAGGTTTTTACCATATATGGGCGTGGCAGCAATGCTGATCATGTGACCTGGACCATATGAATAAATTTTCATTCCCTCAACCCCTGGAACCTCTATATGAAATTTGGCCACAATTGGCCCAGTGGATTTTGAGGAGATTGTTTGAAATTCTAAAAATATGAGAGTTCTTGGTCAAAAGTCAAACAATGACCTTGACCTCTTCTACTCACAAATCTTCATGTACAAAATAAGATGACTGAGTATACCAATTTTAAGGCCTTAATCTTCAAAACTTTCCAAGAAATCTTATGTTCTAGCATTTTCCTATATTTGACCTTGCCCTAAAAAAGGTCAAGGTCAACCCAAGGTCATAATTTGAACAATCTTGATAGTACTCGAGTACCCAGTGCTACATACCAAGTTTAAAGACCATCGGTCAACTGGTTCTGGAGAAGAAGATTTTTAAAGGTTTTTACCATATATGGGCGTGGAGGCCATTTTGGTCATAGGACCTGGACCGTATGAATAAATTTTCATTCCCTCAACCCCTGGAGGCTCTATATGAAATTTGGTTACAAATGGTTCAGTGGCTTTTGAGGAGATTGTTTGAAATTGTCAGAATATTAGAGTTCTGGGTCAAAGGTCAAAGAATGACCTTAACCTCTTGTACTCATAAATCTTCATGTACTCATTAAGATGACTGTAGATACCAATATTTAGCCCAAAATCTTCAATAGTTTCCTAGATATCTTATGTTCTAGCATTTTGCCATATAAAAGCACAAGGAAGCAAATTTGACCTTACTGTTAAAAAGGTCAAGGTCAACTCAGTCATAATTTGAACAATCTTGGTAGTACTCGTGTTACCGATGCTACATACAAAGTTTCAAGGCCATTGGCCTGTTGATTCTGGAGAAGAAGATTTTTAAAGGTTTTTACCATATATGGGCATGGCAGCCATGTTGGTCATGTGACCAAGACCATTTGAACAATTTTTCGTTCCCCCTTCCTCTGGAGGCCACATATGAAATTTGGTTAAAATTGGCCTAGCAGTTTCAGAGAAGTTGTTTGAAATTGTGGATGGACGACGGACGGACGACGACGGATGACGGAGCCTTACCATCCTATAAGCTCCCCCGGAGCCGCTGGCTCAGGTGAGCTAAAAACTATCTCAGCTTAAAAATAAACCAACATTCACGTCAAAAAGGTATGAAACATATCCTTTTAACTTCCCAGTAGACAGTCTAAGTATAAAAGACAGGTTCCACACCTTGTTCTAGAGGAATATTAATGCAATAAATAGAGAAGCATAATACTAACCTCCAGTTTCCCTGTTCATGGTAAAATTAATCGGACACGGGTTGCTGAGATTACAGGCACAGGGGTCTTTGCCGTACCAACATTCTTCATTCTTACACTCACACTTCAAGAGACACGAGATGACCTCCGAGTACTTCCGAGATGGCTTGGTGTCATCTGAAATTCAACACTGGGCATGTATCATCTGCAATCTGTTGCATGATGGCAGTGGCCACCTAGATGAAACTGTCACTGACTTGTCAACAGCAAATCTTTGCAGTGTTACTAATGGACCTTTACACAAGACCTGTCAGCAGGACAGGATAGCTCGCCTGACAGCGCCTTGCCCATCATCTAAAAAACTTTAACGTAACACTTTAACATTTTGCTAAAGCCGCTAATGCTAACACTGACACCAGGGGTAGTACAATAGCTCTATAGTATAAAAAATCAATGTAAGTAATGTGGACAATCACACCTGTTTTAATAATAATAATAGTAAAATCTTTTATGTCAAGAGGGTAACACAATTAGTACAAAACTAATCTCCCTTGCGGCCCTCAAACATTTACAACTATTTACAACTATCTACAAGTATACATGTAAAAAGAAGAACACACACACACAGTATGTACAACAATCATGGCATTAACTTGTATTCCATTTCACACAATCTAGAATGAAAAGACTCCAAAGACTGGGCCATTTTTATGTCTGTTTGGGTTCATGTCTGTGTATCTAAAATATTTCAGAACTGTCAACGGGCTCTGACTTATGATTTGGGTACTTTGACCACTTTTACCTTTAATGTCACTCTGGCTTGTAGAAGCCCAGATATCTGTGGCAACAATAATCTTCCCATCAAGAACATGTTCTTTTTAACTAAAGTTGCTGGTTTTATTAGGCTGTTACACTGTCCGTGGAGTAATTAACTTTCAAAATAAATGTATCTGTTCAGAATTTAGTTCAACAGCAATGAACAAATGTCATTTTCTGATCTCAGATATGAATGTACCATATTTATTCATGTATAAAACAGTATAACTCCAAATACCTAAATCAGTCAAATGAAATTCTGCTATAAGAATGTTTTCCCTTCTAAAACAATGCCAAAATCTAGAAGATGGATCTAGATTTGTTTATTGTTTTGGAAGGGAAAAACCCTGTCTTATAATCGAAGAAATACTGTAACAGTAGTTTTGCCCTTTTTCATAATAGATTTATCACTTTTCTTTCAACTGGTACAAGGTAATGAAAAGTTGAAAACACCATACAACACATACCTAATAGACAGTTTTCTGTGTCACTCTCTGAAGTTACATACCTAAAAGACAATTTTCTATGTTACTCTCTGAAGTTACATACCTAATGGACAGTTTTCTGTGTTAGTCTCTGAAGTTACATATCTAATAGACAGTTTTCTGTATTCCATTCTGAAGTTACATACCTAATGGACAATTTTCTGTGTTACTCTCTGAAGTTACATACCTAATGGACAGATTTCTGTGTTCCTTTCTGAAGTTACATGTACATACCTAATGGACAGTTTTCTGTGTTCCTTTCTGAAGTTACATTCCTAAAGGATGGTTTTCTGAGTTCCTTTCTGAAGTTACATTCCTAAAGGACAGATTTCTGTGTTCCTTTCTGAAGTTACATGTACATACCTAATGGACAGTTTTCTGTGTTCCTTTCTGAAGTTACATTCCTAAAGGATGGTTTTCTGAGTTCCTTTCTGAAGTTACCCACCTAATGGACAGTTTTCTGTGTTCCTTTCTGAAGTTACTCACCTAATGGACAGTTTTCTGTGTTCCTTTCTGAAGTTACTCACCTGATGGACAGTTTTCTGTGTTCCTTTCTGAAGTTACTCACCTGATGGACAGTTTTCTGTGTTCCTTTCTGAAGTAACTCACCTAATGGACAGTTTTTTGTGTTCCTTTCTGAAGTTACTCACCTGATGGACAGTTTTCTGTGTTCCTTTCTGAAGTTACCCACCTGATGGACAGTTTTCTGTGTTCCTTACTGAAGTTACCCACCTGATGGACAGTTTTCTGTGTTCCTTTCTGAGGTTACCCACCTGATGTTCCTTTCTGAAGTTACCCACCTAATGGACAGTTTTCTGTGTTCCTTTCTGAAGCTACCCACCTAATGGAAAGTTTTCTGTGTTCCTTCCTGAAGATACCAACCTAATGGACAGTTTTCTGTGTTCCTTTCTGAAGTTACTCACCTAATGGACAGTTTTCTGTGTTCCTTTCTGAAGTTACCCACCTGATGGACAGTTTTCTGTGTTCCTTTCTGAAGTTACTCACCAATTGGACAGTTTTCTGTGTTCCTTTCTGAAGTTACCCACCTAATGGAAAGTTTTCTGTGTTCCTTTCTGAAGTTACCCACCTAATGGACAGTTTTCTGTGTTCCTTTCTGAAGTTACCCACCTAATGGACAGTTTTCTGTGTACCTTTCTGAAGTTACCCACCTAACGGACAGTTTTCTGTGTTCCTTCCTGAAGATACCCACCTAATGGACAGTTTTCTGTGTTCCTATCTGTATAGCAGTCAGCCTCCTCCATCTTGAGTGATGAGACATTGTTCTTCTGCACCATTCCTGGGGGACACTGTCTGCACTGATCTGTCTCTCCATCTTTCTCACAAGCAATTATACCATAATCTAAACAAATAAACACAGAACACATGTTGTTTTTCATTGAACGGGAGTAAGAATGAGCACAGGGAGTGGGCTATTATAAGAACCTATCATGAATGTCTATGTATGATATGGAAATTTCACCTCAGGAGTCAAAATTTCAACCAGAGGCAAGGGGTTAGACTTCTATCAGAGATGAGGACTGCTGAGTTCAGGCTGAAATTCTAAACCCACAGGTGAGATTTGCCTATCCTATATGGACTTCCTTCTGTTGGCTAATTTTTCTTCGTGTTTTAGCACTAAGATTAAGAACCTCAAATCCAATTAAACTTCAAGGCAGGAAAATCTTAACTTTTTAACCAGTAATCTGTAGTAAATTTTAAGCAGCCCAAAATGCTTATCAGGCTTCAAAATGGGTGCAAACCCAGAAAATAGCAAGCAAACATGATATGTTAACTACTTATTCCTATAGGTAGGGATGGGTATCGCTACTGAAAACCGTATCGCGATATATCACGATACACTGGTCCGTATCGGGATATGTATCACGATATATCGTGACTTCTTTTTAAGTATGTATTTCCATGTTACATGTTTTTACTGTGTTGTTTGCTTCTGTCTTTTATTAAATGATTGTAATAAAAATGATCATTCCATTCTTTACCTGTTTATTTTAACACCAAAACAAATTATAACCAGCTCATGTACTTTATTAAAATGCAACTGTTACTGGTCTGCGATCTCATTTTATTTAACTAATTGACTTACTTACTGACGTGACCCTGGTGACCATGCATCTGGTGCTTGACTTCTTTATTTGTTATTCTGCCCTGACCCAGTTTTGCCCCAAGGCGAGAATGAAAAAAGCATGCAGATTTTCAACACCAGTTGTCATCAAAGATCAAAGGAATTGACACGTGTCTGAAGTCTAGGTGAATTATTTTATCGGTGACATGAAAAGGAAATACACTAAATAATCGGACAGTAATTGTTGAGCAAATGTTGTAGACCCAGATCAGACAGCGCATTGGAGCAGTGTGATCAGGATCTGCAGTCTAGTATGTCAACAAAATAATGAAAATGAAACTTCCCGTAAGTGAAAATGTGATATACACACACACAAAAAATGTTCTAAAATATGTTCGAATATTTACGTAAGTTCTGAATGGGAATATGTGTCAAAATGATCATACCGTTGGAGTGATAGGATCAATTGGATACTGACAAAAGGATTAAACTGGATACCATTATCTACAATCACGGTAATTTTTGTTTACATCTTCTTTGTGGGTGATAATTACGGAGATAAAAGACAAAAGAGGAAGCGAGCCTCTGGCAAAAGCAAACAAACAAAACCTGTTTTTAAAGACTATTGGCTTTAATTGACTTTACTACCTAGATCCATTTTATAAAAAAAAAAGAATATTTGGGGCAAAATACTCACAAAATGAAAAGGAAACTGTTAATTAAAAGCATATAAAACGTTTTCACGAGAATGTCTGGAAACACCCGAAATTTACCGAGCGTACCGGTATTGCCAAAACATATCGTGATTCGTATCGTTGGAATTCTGAATCGCGATTTACCGGTATACCGGTAATATCGCGCACCCCTACCTATAGGAGACAAATTTGGCCTTTTACATCATGAAGGTCAAGTTGCTAAAGATGCCTCATTACAGCCTTTGGCATCATTAAAATTCAAACCACATAAACGTTACCTGTAGCCTAGTGGCTTAAGGGGCAGTGCAGTGGCACATTTGTGGCATCTGATCTGAGTCTACACTGTTTGCAAATGTCCTTTTTATGGAACACAAGGTGGGCCTTTGTGGCCTAGTGGCAAAGAGTGCTGACTCTTAAACATTAGGGCCCGGTTGTTCAAAACTAACGACGCCGTTACTTAATGTTTCGTTAAAATTTCAAACGTTAATATTTAAAATATGCCAATATTTTTTGTCGACAAAATGTGAGAAGCTTTTGCATTGCAAAAGCTTCTCACATTTTTTCAACAAAAAATATCAGTGTATTTGGTAATAAAGTCATGAAACACTTAACGAGTTGACCACTTAACGAACTTGTTAGGCTAACAATGCTTTGAACAACTGGGCCTTGGTCTCTAACCACTCTTGGTTTCAGCCTTGGCTGGCACACAAGTGAGAAAGCAAAGTTCTGCTTATGGGAAGTCAGGATGATTTTCTCTGAGAGCTCCAGTTTTTGCCTACCTTTGCTGAACAATTGGCTCAACATAAGTGAAATACTCTTGAAAGGGCCGTAAAACCCATATAGAAAGAAACAAGAGGGCCATGGTCGCCCTGAATCGCTCACCTGAGCATTAATCAGTTCACTGGCTCTGGTGAAGATTTATAAGAGTTTTTACCATACATGGGCATGGCGGCCACCTTGGTCATCTGACCAAGATCATTTGAAGAACTTTCAATCCTTTGACCCATGTGCAGGCTCCATATGCAATTTGAGTTTAGTCTGCCCAGTGGTTTCAGAGATGTTTGAAAATGTTTATGGATGAGGCAGCTAACAAGATACTGTAAGGCTCAGGTGAGCTGAAAAGTTCCTGTTGAGTTCCTTTGATGGATTTTAACTAGACAGAACTAGGCAAACTGTGACAGAGGATAGAATGGTAGCATCATTATCTGACTGTGGTGAAACTAATGTATTCCAAGGAGTTTGTGGCTGGAATCATTGCAATGTTAGTTCTGATTCTTGCAGCATAACTTAATTTAGATTTGACCTAGTGACCTAGCTTTTGACCCGACATGACCCAGTTTCAAATTTGGCCTAGATTTTATGGAGATAAACATTCTGACAAAGTTTCATGAAGATTGGATCAAAACTGTGCCCTCTAGGGTGTGCACAAAGTTTTTCTAAGATTTGACCTCGTGACCTAGTTTTTGACCTGACATGACCCAGTTTCAAACTTGGCCTGGATATTGTGAGGATAAACATTCTGACAAAGGTTTATGAAGATTGGATCAAAACTGTGCCCTCTAGAGTGTACACAAGGTTTTTCTAAGATTTGACCTAGTGACCTAGTTTTTTGAACCGACACGATCTATTTTCAAACTTGGCCTAAATATTGTGATGATAAACATTATGACAAAGTTTCAAAAAGATTGGATCAAAACTGTGTCCTCTAGAGCGTACACAAGGTTATTCTAAGATCTGACCTAGCTTTTGACCCGACATGACCCAGTTTCAAACTTGGCCTAGATATTGTGAGGTTAAACATTCTGACACACAATTTCATTAGGTTTGGATCAAAACTGTGACCTCTAAGGCGTACATAAGGTTTTCTTATATTTGACCAAGTTTTTGACCCGCCATAACCCAGTTTCAAACTTGGCCTAGATTTTGTAAGAATAAACATTCTGACAAAGTTTCATTGAGATTGGATCAAAACTGTGCCCTCTGAAGCGTATACAAGGTTGTTCTTATATTTGACCTAGTTTTTGACCCGACGCAACCCACTTTCAAACTTAACCTAGATTTCTTGAAGATAAACATTCTGAGAGAGTGTCATGAAGATTGGATCAAAACTGTGCCCTGGAGGGTGTACACAAAGTTTTTCTAAGATTTGACCTAGTGACCTAGTTTTTGACACGCTATGACCCAGTTTCAAACTTGTCCTATAAATTATGAGGATAAACATTCTGACAAAGTTTCATGAACTTTGGATCAACACTGTGCCTTCTAGAGCGTACACAAGGTTTTTCTAAGATTTGACCTAGTAACCTACATGTAGCTTTTGACCCGACATGACCAGTTTCAAACTCGGCCTACATTTTATGGAGATAAACATTCTGACAAAGTTTCAGAAAGATTGGATCAAAACTGTGTCCTCTAGAGCGTACACAAGGTTTTTCTATGATTTGACCTAGTGACCTAGTTTTTGACCCGAAATGACTCTGTTTCAAGTTTGTTCTAGATATTATAAGGATAAACATTCTGACAAAGTTTCATGAACTTTGGATCAAAACTATGCCTTCTAGAGTGTACACAAGGTTTTTCTAAGATTTGACCTAGTGACGTAGTTTTTGATCCGACATGACCCAGTTTCAAACTTGTCCTACATATTACGGAGATAAACATTCTGACAAAGTTTCATGAACTTTGGATAAAAACTGTGCCTTCTGGAGCGTACACAAGGTTTTTCTAAAATTTGACCTAGTGACCTAGTTTTTGACCCGACATGACCCAGTTTCAAACTTGGCCTAGACTTAATGGAGATAAAACATTCTGACAATGTTTCATAAAGATTGGATCAAAACTGTGTCCTCTAGAGCGTACACAAGGTTTTTCTATGATTTGACCTAGTGACCTAGTTTTTGACCCGACATGACCCAGTTTCAAATTTGTTCTAGATATTATAAGGATAAACATTCTGACAAAGTTTCATGAACGTCGGATCAAAACTGTGCCTTCTAGAGTGCACACAAGGTTTTTCTAAGAATCGACCTAGTGACCTAGTTTTTGACCTGACATGACCAGTTTCAAACTTGGCATTGAATTAATGGAGATAAACATTCTGACAAAGTTTCATGAAGATTGGATCAAAACTGTGTCCTCCAGAGCGTACACAAGGTTTTTCTATGATTTGACCTAGTGACCTAGTTTTTGACCTGACATGACCCAATTTCGAACTTGTCCTAGATATTATAAGGATAAACATTCTGACAAAGTTTTATGAACTTTGGATGAAAACTGTGCCTTCAAGAGCGTACACAAGGTTTTTCTAAGATTTGACCTAGTGACCTAGTTTTTGACCCGACATGACCCAGTTTCAAATTTATTCTAGATATTATAAGGATAAACATTCTGACAAATTTTCATAAAGATTGGATCAAAACTGTGCCCTCTAGAGTGTACACAAGGTTTTTCTAAGATATGACCTAGTGACCTAGTTTTTGATCCGACATGACCCACTTTCAAACTTGACCTAGAGTTTATGGAGATAAATGTTCTGACAAAGTTTCATGAAGATTGGATCAAAACTGTGTCCTCCAGAGCGTACACAAGGTTTTTCTATTATTTGACATAGTGACCTAGTTTTTGACCTGACGTGACCCAGTTTCGAACTTGTCCTAGATATTGTAAGGATAAACATTCTGACCAAGTTTCATGAACTTTGGATGAAAACTGTGCCTTCAAGAGCGTACACAAGGTTTTTCTAAGATTTGACCTAGTGACCTAGTTTTTGACCCCACATGACCCAGTTTCGAACTTGGTCTAGATTTTATAGAGATAAACATTCTGACAAAGTTTCAGAAAAATTGGATCAAAACTGTGCCCGCTAGAGTGTACACAAGCAAAAGTTGACGGACGTCCGTCCGGACGGACGTCCGTCCGGACGTCCACACGTACGACGGACATCACGGTATCCTAAAAGCTCACCCTGAGCACTTCGTGCTCAGGCGAGCTAAAAATTGGGACGCTAGGCATTAATGTGTTAAAAACTGGTTCTGCTTTTACTTACCAACAGGACAATTAAAGATTGGGACACAGCAAACTGTTACATCTCTGACATTGTGTGGCACAAGATGGGAAAGACAAACTTCTTTTACTCCACCCACTGACACTGCAGTTGGAGTGATGTCAGGCTGGCCACTTGTTTTGTTATAAGGTTGCTGGATATGAGAAGAATTGCTTGTTTTCGGAGGTAAAATATGTGCCCTCTTACTAATACCGTCTGGGGCTCCGGACAGGAAAGGTATCACCTGTAAATGAATCAAGCATATATCAGACCCCAACTATTACTGTATTTCTTAGGATATAATATCGGATTTCTCAATTCCAAACCAATCCTAAATATCTAGATCCATCTTATAAGATGGATCTAGATTTTTGGGACTGGTTTGGAAGGGATAAAGATCTTACAACAGAATTAATATCACAGATTCAAAACTAGGGGTCATTTTCTGGAGGAAAAATGCACCTGTATCACAGCCAAATAAATTTGGCAGGAGATTATCAGATGATAACTGTCATAAATTCTGCCACATACTGAGTGACCTCTCATTAAACCTGCTGTGACAAAGCAGTTCTTATGTGGGGTTAGAACTTTTTTTTTGCAGAGAAATAAGACAAAAAAGGGGTCGCTTGTTGCTCGTCCTTAACAAAACTGTGCACAGATACCTCATATCTGATCTGAAACCCCATCTGTTGATCAAGTTAGCTTGTGCAGCAGCTGTTGTTTGCAATTTGGAAAAAAAAGTCCAGCCTCAAATGCAATTTGACATATAACCTTACAAAGACTACGTCTGAGATCACTGAGGTGGGTTTATCCTGCTGAAAGCTTACAGAGATGACTCATAAAAGTATAGATTCAGTCAGACAGTTTCTAAACATTGCTCCTAATTGATCATGGTCCACATTTTAAACTCCATAGCTCAGAGTGCAAGGCATTCATCTCATATAGCTCATAGCTCAGAGCGCAAGGCATTCATCTCATATAGCTTATCTCCTATGGCTCTAGTTTAAGTAAAGCTTAGGCCAACTGCAGTGCTCCAGATAAGAAGGGGTAACTGAGGCAATTCTGAGACAACCTTCACTATTACTCATCAAAAACATATGTTGTGACCCTTCGTGTTGTGACGGTTCTAATGATGGGTCAAAACAAATGTTTTTATAAAGAAATATTGAAAATTATCCATAAATTATTCCAGTTACCCCTTCTTATCTAAAGCGCTGCAGTGTTGTATGTGCTTGCACAGGGTCAGTTGTTTCTCAGCATTCACAACTGACTGGTTAACATTAGTGAGCCATGATAAAAAAAATATGATAAAACCACTTAAAATTGCTAAATGGACAAATCAAAATTTAAATAGAGCAAAGGTTACCATGAAAATTCAACAGATTCATCGCTGTCCAGTATTCATGCTCACAGATACAAAGTACAGTTTTTACACATACTTAAAGTACCTACAGAGCTCTAGATAAGAGGGGGTACTGAGGATTTGGTTGGTTGGTTGATTTGATGCTTAACGTCCACGGTAAACAACTAAGGTCATGTCGGGACGGTCAGTTAACCTAACCACACTATTCCTGGGCAGGCTTAGACCTCCTAAGCGGTTAACCAGTACTAAGTGCACATACTTTCGCCAGTAACTGACAACTGCCCTTCTTGAATCAGCGGAAGGAGAAACGAAAGTATGTGGCCTGACCGGGATTCGAACCCAGGACCTCTGACTTACGAGTCAGGTGCCCTACCGATTGCGCTACCCGGCCCGGCCGGGGTACTGAGGAAAATTCAGAGATGATTTTTCTTATTTCTTGATGGATGAAAGCATATGTTGTGACCTCTCATTAGAATTGTCTCATTGAGATGCTTCTGATGACGGATCACAAAAAAAAAAAATTATGGCAAAATATGGAAAATTATCCTAAAACTATCCCTGTTACCCCTCCTTATCTGGAGTACTGTCATAAAGTATCCCGGCACAACCTATTTTCGACCACTGCCTAATTTCGACCACCTAAGATTTTACCTCATTAAAATGTTAACACGCTGAATTTTGCAAGTGTGGTGATATCTCTGTTTACAGCAGGGAGGGCACATTAGGCAGCCATTTCCTTTCATATTTGGCATTTGAGTGTGTACCATGAATAGGCATTGCAAGAAGTACCCTGTTTTCTTGATGATTTTCTTATTACCAAATTATCTGTTTGTTTCCATGGCTACTATTTATCCATGTTTGAGACAAAATTCATTGTTTATACATCTTCATGATTAAAAGTGTTTTCTGTGACCATTATTTCCCAACAAAACTGAACAGCTTACCATACAAATTTATTTTGATGAAAATGTTTGGTCTACCATGCTTATTGCAGTTTTCTTTATTTTCTCTGTTTTGTAAATTTATATCTATGCATCAGAAATTGAAAAATTAAATACTTCATCATCATCTTCAACAGTTATCTTTTATACTGACGTGAGGCCTAAGCTCACTTCTATTGAAATGCACTTGCTTCATCCCTGTAGATAGTGCAAAAATTATTGTATACCATTAACATAAACCTTACCCCCAGTAAGTCAACTGTTCATTTGGAGAAATCTCCCTGATGTATTTTGACATAGTGTGTTGAGCTGCGTGCTCGAATCCAAAATTAGTTTGTATGTGTTTTGCATTTGTAAGGCTGTACTGTGACAACAGAAACATTTACAGGGCAATTTCTCTCTGTCAGAAAATATTTACCCTAGGCGGTCGGATTTAGGTTGTAAATTTTCAGAATGTCCTACCTCTGATGACTTCCAAAATTAAGGGCCTAGCCACACACAACAGAGGGAACTCAAAACTTTATTGTCCTGTGCTTGTTGTGCTTGGACTGAAGGACCATGTACGGCAATAAACAAAAGAACTGGAATTGAAGGTAAATAAATGGAGACAAAATAATGCTTAAGCGGTCGAAAACAGGTTGTGCCAGGCTACCTATAAACAAACTTACCAGAAATAGAAACCAAAATCGTATGACAGACATTCTCATCTGCATCATCGTATTTCAATTAACAAGTATTCCATAACATCATCTACATGTACATGTAGCGCAATGCAGTAGTTACTCCAACTGTGATCCACAGCCTTTTAATCTTCGGCATTATTGCAGCCAAAGTTCTTCAGTCACATCTGAAAGGAACAAATGCCAGTAAACAATACTCTAGAATTGATCTAATTTATTGGTTCTTATTGTATGAAAATATGTTCTTTGAGAATAGGGCCAGTGTTTAAAATCACAATAAATTACTTACATGTAAATACCATAAACTAGAGGACCTGTTATCAACATGAAGTCAAACCCACTGAGTAACAGACAAGCATGATGGTTTAATGTATGGATGTGGATGTTACCGTAAAACACACAAATTTTTATTTGGCCTACTAAATTGGTAGATCTACTTTCGTTTTTGAAATCTGGCTACCAAAATGCATGTATAAGACTGGAAAAAATTCTAATATATCAGAACAATCATTTGTTTAATTATAATATCAGATATTTGTCTCCCACTATCTCTATCACCAATTTTTGGGGGACACGTTTGAAGTTTCCTTCTTTTTTTTTTGCCCTTTTTTCTTCTTGGCCGAAGCATCATTTTGCGGAAAAAGTCAGTAAAAGCGTGCAAGGTACGCCTCCAGAAAACTTATACCCACCAATCAGTTATAATTCAAGTTATTGGTCAAATGAACAGGCCGATAAAGACACATAGCTCTGTGTAAGTTGTTTGGAAACTGTCAAATCGGTAAGTTGTTTTGTTTGGCAGACATTTTTGAGGTTCCCGGAACTACGTTTGATTCGGGCGAGTTACTCGAGCAGGTTACTCGAGTAACGCTATCTGTTCTGTTCTAGTCGATATCTTCCTCCTCAGTCAGGAGAACCGTCGTTGACGAGAAAGTAATTTGTTTAAAATGGTTATATCACCACACACAATCACATGCTCACATAGATCTAAAAGCTGGTTATACCAGTAGATAAAACTGGGATTGTCCATGTGTGCTGGGCTACCCCGATACAAGGTAATTATACTAAAAGTTAGTCTCACAAATTGTATGCAGTTTAGCCCCACAACAGCACTGTCCATGGAAGCAGGATAACATACAGCAAAGCAAAACAGCCAGATTGCAGCCAGATTGCAGAAGGTAATTCAAATGTGCTACCATTATGTGATCGCAATTTCTGTTTGTTCAAACATACTTAATTTTCTATGTGCCAAAATCTTGACTGTTCCCATCACACTATGGACCTCATTGGAAATAAGCCTTAGGGCTTTCATGGGCTATCTATGGGTTATACAGCACCATTTTGTAGTAACATCATATCACGTTTCATAGCTTATTTTGGTATTCATCTTAACATAATCAAAATTTGTTCAAAAAAGTTGTTTTAAAAATATGCTATATACTTCTAGAATTGTATGATTGATATGCTTTTATAATTTGCAACATATATTTAATCGTGAAAATACTGAGAAAAGAGCTGTGATCTCACATATTGAACATAATATCTGTGTGCATATGTATGATTTTATAATCTTATCTTATCTTATCTTACAAGCTTTAAAGAAGCGTGGTGGCTCTGTGGTTAGCGCACTTGACTCTGATGCCAGAGGTCGTGGGTTCGATCCCCGCCCAGGGCCAAGTCTTCCTATGTCCGAACGCGTTTTTCTAGCATCATGTGCAGGGATGATGTTAACAAGTGTGCCGTCCTTCGGATCGGGACGTTAACTGGGGCCCCCCTGTGCAGGGAGAGCCACCCCCTGTGCAGGTTAAAGAACACCGGAGTGTACAAAAGTACACCTGCTCATAATCCTCAAGAGACGGTGTGGCAGTATATATATATAGAAAGAAAGAAAGAAAGAAAGATAGCAGGGTGCTACGTCTAACATGCAGAGCATAACAAAGGCTTCTATGAAGCAAGCACAGTCGGACATCATGTCATCAGTAGTCTGAACCCCAAGTATGCCAACCATGGATGCTACCAACCAATCATTTTAGCATGTTTAGCTCATCGATCTGTTGATAAACTGTATAAACTGAATAAATCTGTATTCGGTTTCTTCTTGGAAATTCTGCCTTTACAGACACACCCACAATAAAGAGGTAAAAATCGCTTGTTTAAGGCATTTCTACATGTAAAAGTGACTTAATGGCTAAAATATGCGGATGCTATGAATTTTGCGGTGTTTCAAGAACAATATCGACTTTTGTTCTAAATAACAGAAATAAACATAAAGTATGCATATTCATTGACCTAGGCTATATATAGATATATGGGTCACTGCATATTATAGAATATAATTTTGTTGGTTTAAACAATATTTATTCAATGTAAATTACATAGTTACAAAAAAAGTACAATATAACATGGTACAGGATCTGACGGTAAGCGAAACGCTTGTATCAAAGTCATCTCCTGTGTATCAAAGTCATGACTATATTTTTGTTGTTAAATAAAAAATAATCGTTCATTTATTTAGTCAAATATTATCTTGAACTTAGCCAAATTTAGGAAATGCAGGACTCCATTTTCCTTCATCAGAAATATAGATTTTTTCACCAACATATAGTGTAATCCGTGAACTAAGGCAGTCGGGATATCAAATTTCAAAAATTTATTACACAAGCTCACTATTTCCGCTTATTTGATAGCACCCAACACTCATCTGATAGCCACTGGCAAGTATATACATAAGGGGTAGTTTCACAAGCAAAGTTACATAAGTGCATACCATGTACACCTGACTATAATTGTGTGCTGTATTAACAAGCTGGATGTTTTTTCTTCAACCATGAAAAATAGCTTTAATGACCTTTTTGGTGAAAATATAGTCCGACTACTTTAGTTAATGGATTATACTATGTATTGGTGCAAAAGAATAATTTCTGACGAAGCAAAAATGAGCTCTACGTTTCCAAACCTTGGCCAACTTCAAGGTAGTATATGACTAATTTAATAGTTGTGTATTTTTCATTCAACAACAAAAGTATAAACTGTAATATGCATATCGCATTTTTATTTCTGTAATTCAGAACAATAGTGCATATTGTTACACCTCAAAATATAAAGCACCCGTATATTTTAGCCACCAAGTCATATTGACTTGTAAAAGTACCTTAAATTTTTAGAGTCACTCGTAAATGTCACAATATAATGGTCAAACATGTGATGTAGTTTTGTTTCTTATCATGCATTAACATTTGCTAGGCCCCGAAGGAGCTTTTGAAAACCGAGGCCGAAGGCCGAGGTTTTCAACCACCCCCAAGAGACCTGACAAATATTTATGCAATGATAAGCCATGTTTCATCGTCATTATTGCATAAATTCAACCATAACGCTTGAAAAAGAAAGAAAATGTTTAGGTTGTATTTTTCGGCATCATCGCCTATACCTCGCTGATTCTACACGCAGTATGCATTTCTATTAAAAATATCCGCCTTTCAGGCCTTTGCCAGCAATTGATAATTTTTGTCCAACCTTTATCAGCGGTTCATAATTCGAAATCATTTTCACTATTTTTTTTCTTTCAATGTCGCTTGCTCTACCATTTTCAAAATATCTGAATCTGAATAACTCTTCCATAGAAGTCTTCTATCGATATTTGCTCTGTTCCGAAGGAGTATTGCCCTGCAATTTGCATATGAAAATCCGCAAAGCGGATGATAATAGGCGCGTGAATTGCATTGTCAAAACATGGTTTTGCGTTCTGTAAAACATTTACCTGGATTTACCTGGATCTCGACGCCCATTAGGAGGCTATTCAATAGCCTGTTCCGGCGCATTTCTTGAATGTGTCCTGTAACTAGCTGATTGACCCGGTGTGTAACAGGACGCTGTAAACTTTGTTGGGTGATACTGCCAGTGTTTGTTTAAGCGACTTTTAAAGGACTCGAGGGAGGGTGCCATTACCACTGACGCGGGAAGATTGTTCCAATTATCAATTACCCTTACACTGAATGAATTTGCTCGCACGTTCAACCTTGCTCGTCTCTTAAACAGCTTGAAAGGGTGACCTCTTGTAGCTTGATATGTAGCCATTTGGAACAGTTCTTCCTGATTTACAAGGTCAATATTATTCAATATCTTGTAAACTTCCACGACATCAGCTCTTTCGCGTCTGTATTCCAATGTTGGAAGCCCTAAACGCAAATATGCCTGTTAATAGCGCGTGGCACCGATATCGATATAAAAATGGCATAAACAAATCCCAGCCACATATACATCCGTTTGTACATACAAAAAGTTGAAGTTATAAACCACAGTACAGTACGCTGTCATTTAAAGGCTACCTCAGCCAAGGACTAAGAATCGCCATCAGGTGGATTGCTGCAACCTCTTTTACTTTTTACTTTTAGAGGAAAGTTCTAACATATAATAGCGTTTAGCACGTAGATTGTATATAACATAAACTTAACTATGGATGATTTTAGAACCGCCACACGTCACAAAACCAGCTGCATCGATTACAATTACAAATCATAAATGAGTACAGGGAGCTGTTTTAGAGTCGCCACACAGCACAAAACCAGCTGCATTGATTACAAATAAAAATCATAAAAGAGTTCCTTTAAGCGCAACGAAAACATAAGTGTAGTAGTGTGGACCATATATGATGTGTACATATGTAAACGGGTATACAGAGTTTGTTTGACCAGTCTACCTGGTCCAGGCCTTCGAGCCTAGTTGTTACATGTGCTCGGTTTATAATGTCGGGGTCGTGAGTTCGATTCCTCGTCGGGGCGCTCGACAAAATTTTCTTTACAGTTTTTCTCCTCCTACTACAGTTAAGAAGGAGATGGGTCAGACTATATAGTTTCGGCTCAAAAAGCCTCATCAGTGACCCTATAATGTAAGCCTTTTATGAAGAAGATTGTATATCAGACGCTCGTGTAGCTCATGTTTATTTTTGTTCTGACTTAAATAAAAATCCAGAATCTTGAATGCAAATTTAGATACGACTTTCTTGTAATGGAGGAAAAGTCTTACAAAAAAGAACAAGTACATAAACAGAATCAAAGAAAATATGTAAAAAAAAAACTTTTCGAAAATCTGACAGTAACTACAGTTAGCCAGGTTTCCCATGGTAACAAAGTATTTAATGTTTCAAGTGAGACTACGCATGCTGTTTGCAACGCTGCATGAATTGACGCACAATAGTATCATATATACATTTTCAACAAACTATTTTCTTAGATATGATAAGGCTTACTGTTCATACAACCCCTGCTACTGTTTTCAAGTAGGACTTAACAGCAGGAATTCTCTGTCTGGGGGTCATGTTCCCTGCAATAGCATATCTTACCTGTACAGGTAAGGATGTGAAAATTCTTTCGACCGATCGGTGGACCAGAATTACCAGTTATAATAATTTCATTGATGGAGGTGTTGACACTATGTGATCAAGAGACAGAATGACACTGTTCTGTTCTGTTCAAATTTCTTAACGATGCTCCCCAAGAAATGACACTGTGGAAGTTAATTTTCCTTAATTAGCCCATTTCTGTCTGTAAACAAAGTCATGCTATATTCGTGTCAGAATACTTTCTCATGATGCCAAGTCAAACAGAAACCTGTCAAGTCTGTAAAGATTATATGAGCCGCGACACGAGAAAACCAACAAAGTGGTTGTGCGCCCAGCACAGACTCAGAAGAGCCTGGGCATCTGCCCCGTTCGACCAAACTCTTCGCTGTGCGATTAAAGAGTAGCTAAGGGACTATGCTACCTCCATGCGGACAGCGAAGACTCTGATCAGACTGGGCGGATGCCCAGGCTGATCTGAGTCTACGCTGGGCGCAACAACAACTTTGTTGGTTTTGTCGTGTCGTGGCTCATATGATAAAAAAAGTACGGTAATTCAGTAGGATAAGCGCTTGTCTGCTGATGTAGCTTTAAATCCTTTATTTTCGCAAATGGGGAAGGATAAGATAATCACGCTTTTTCGACCACATTCATGATATACTATTTCATGCGTCAGTAACTGTGTCAGTAAGTGTGACTCGGAGAGGGCTGCTCGTTTCCTGCCGAGACCTGCCCATCACTTTTTTATCTCACACTTTTGGTGTTAAGCAACACTGAAGAAGTTAAATACAGAAATGCGCGTATTTGGTATAGTTATATTTATATTCAGCAGGAATATCAATGGTGATGTAAGCTGTCCGTATCTGTAAATTAATTTTTGGTCACCCCAATTCACAAAACATTCAGACAATATCGTGCATGTATGACAACGGAGGAAATGACGGAAAACCGGACACTGAAGCACGTGCTGCAATAAAGCATAGCTTTGGTTGGTTGGTTGATTTGATGCTTAACGTCCACGGTAAACAACTAATGTCATGTCGGGACGGTCAGTTAACCTAACCACACTATTCCTGGGCAGGCTTAGACCTCCTAAGCGGTTAACCAGTACTAAGTGCACATACTTTCGCCAGTAACTGACAACTGCCCTTCTTGAATCAGCGGAAGGAGAAACGAAAGTATGTGGCCAGACCGGGATTCGAACCCAGGACCTCTGACTTACGAGTCAGGTGCCCTACCGATTGCGCTACCCGGCCCGGCATTTAAAGCATAGCTTAAGTACACTAAAATACAGTGCAGTACAAGATGCATGCTATTGCTCTTATCAAAACATTCTTTTTCTCGCATTGCGACTAACGATGACGGACCTTAACCCCCACCCACCCCCACCCACCCCCTCCCCCCTCAAAAAAAAAAAACACCCCTCGTTGGACGTGATGTAGACTGCAGTCCTGTTTTACAACGCTCATACAGTAAATAGCACTATTACAAGACATTTTCCTCAGTAGTACTTACCAAAAAAAAAACGTCATACGTCAGAGCCGGCCGATATAATCAGGGCCGCTCCACATAATCGGAGCCTTCGTTCATTTATTCTTAATTTCTTTTATCATACTTTTTGCGGATGGGGAAGGATCAGACAATCAGTGTACGCTCATCGACCACCGAAATTCTCACGTAAGGGAGGAGTCATTTACTGACCTCAATTAAAATCTGTATGAAACACAAAGAACATTTTCTTGTTCTAACAGGTTAATTGACCATGGTCTGTTTAAAGTTTTGTCATTATTTCTTGCACTTTCTTTCTGCTTATGGCCATCCAGAAACCTTTTTGTCGAATGGTTAATACGGTAATGTTAATTGTGCCACTGTGGGGCGGGGGTCTGGGGGCTGTCCCCCCAGAAGCCACAGTAGTTTTGCTGATAAAAAGGCACCAGGAGAGCTGATATCATAAATGCAGGCATTAAATTTAATTGAGAACAAAATCATCTACTTGATGTTATAGACACTTCCATACTGTCTTCTAACAAATAAATGAAAATATCTGTTTTTGGATATGAAGCTGGCCAAGTTTTGTGTGTCATTTCAAAGTAAAGCCCCTATCTCACTGGGATGCGACAGTTTGCGACGGATTGCGAATTGCATTCGCGGATGAGTCTCAAAACTGTCTTCAAACGTTCGCGGGGATTCGCAATATCCTCGCGTGAGTCGCAAACTGGCGCAAACGGTTCGCATTGTCGCACAAAAAAGTTTTACATGTAAAACTTTTTTATGCGACAAAATTTCTCGCAATATAGTCGCAACATAGTCGCAAAGTCATCGCGGGTGTCGCGAGCACGTCGCGGACCCATCGCAATGTAGTTTCCGACGAGTCGCAATGACCGTGAACACGAAAAATTTGCGAAATAAATAAGACTATATTGCGAACAAATTGCGACATAAATAAGACACTTCCGCGACTTAATTGCGAGCAAATAAAACTGAGTAACTTTCGCGCGAACGTTGTGAGACATTCGTACGAATATCTTACGACTATCGTACGAGTATCTTAAATTACTCGCAATGTCGCAAAAGTGACGTGAATGGTTCGTAATTTCGTCCCACGAGACTCGGACAATTATGTTTCTCGCAAACAGTTTGCACTCATTCAGTTCCAACATGGGCATCATGTCAGCAAAGGTCAGAAAAGGGCGAGGTAGGGGTAGGGCTGCCACTGCACACGGCCATCAAACCACAACACAGGAAGCCAAAACAGTCCCAGCTCCTGTTCCCTCAGACGACGAGAGCTCGGGAGCTCCCACGGTTTCTCTGACGGGTGAAACAAGGAAGAAAAAGAAACTGGGCATTGAGAGTGAGAAACAGTACCCATAGAAGGATGCCCACCAGAATGTACTCGCTGAGTTCTGGCTGAACCATCCCATATTGTATGATAACACACAATATCCATCTTTCTGACGTCTGATGATTAAAAACTTGCTGGAATGTCAATAAGTTCTCATTTTCTCGCAAAATCATCGTACGACTGTTGCACGACCTTCGCACGACAGTCGTGCGGCGTTCGCGAGAGTATCGTGACACAGTCGCAAGAGAGAAATAATCGCAATTTTATCGTGCGAACGTCGCGCGAGTGTCTCACGAACGTCGCCCGACTGTCGCGCGACGTGTGTGCGAACTCCAGGAGAATTTGGGCAAGATTCGTGAGATAATCGTACGACATTCGTGCGACATTCGTGCGACACTCGCAAATATGTCGTAATCACCATTTCAGTGAGACCCAAATATGAAAAATGTCGCAAAGTCGCGGATTTTATCGCAAATCTTTGTCTCAAACTAGTCGCCAGTTGTCGCATCCCAGTGAGATACTAGCTTTAAATAAGTGTATAGGTTTTAGAGTTAAAAATAAAAGCATCGCAAACGACTGTGTGATGCACCGCCACTGCATCCACTTTTTCCTGATCTATTGTTTTTTTGTTGTTTTTTTTGTATTACCTGAAGGCAGTTAAAGATTTGAGGTTTCAGAAAATATCTGATTAACTTATGATTTTTCTATCAACATTTTATGCATGTACATAGCCCAAGGGCTGGGATAGATAATCCCTATGGGATCAATTTTGAGAAACACTGGAAACTTTTACTATTCTGATCATGTGCTGTAAGTGTCAGACATGCTACTTCAAACTATGATTTTATATAGATTTTTTAAAGATTTTATGTATGTGCAGGCAGGGGCAGATAGCCCCTTGAGCATCCTGGAAGGCTTTTATTATACTGATCATTTGCTGTAAATTTCAGAACTGCTTTGAACTCGGATTTTTGACTGAATTTTTCATGTTTTTATACATGTATATTGCCCCAGGACTAGGACAGGTAACCCTTGAGGACAAAATTTCTACAGTAATTAAAATTACTCAGATCACTTCTATAAATTATCATCATAATACTCCAAATAGTAAAGGATCTAGAGGCCAAACGTGTGGCGGGGTATATAAAGAGTCTTAAACTTGAGGAGTAATAGGGGGTCTAGGGGGCGAAGCCCCCCCCCCAGAAGCTGAGACATTTTTAATAATGAATACTGATGGAAGAATTCTGATCCCCCAATATGCCTAATAAAAGATATGACCCCCCCCCCCCTGCTCTGAGGCTTTTTGATTTCCGACCCCCCCCCCCCAGTACATCACCAAAAAATATTCCGATCCCCCCCCCCTAAATGTACCCGCCCCCCCCCCCCGGCCCCCCCACCCACCTGATAATAAATGACTCGTCCCTTATGTCATTTCACTATGACAGGAATATCAACGCAATTGTTAGCTGCCTATCTGTAAATTAACCTTCGGTCATCCCATGGTACAAATGATTCAGAAAATTTACCTTAGCATAGAAAAGAAGTTAAAAGACCAGAAGATTTAACTACATTCTCCTTTTTTAGAAATTCCAAGCCGTAAAAACGAATTGATACCGTAAATGCGAAACTTACCTTTTCTTTGTCCGATTTTTAACCGGTATAATCGGAGCCGCACCTGCTCCTGTAGACCGGAATAACCTTTCCTTATAAAAGCCATTGGCTCCGTTTATGGGGTTTTTAACCCGTGGGAAATATCCTTAATATATGCAGTAAATTTCTTCTCACTTGGTTTGCAGAGACTATTTCTCACACACACAAAATGAGACAAACAGCTAAATGCACACATAAAATGCTTCAACAAACAGCCTGACTGCGAAAAGTCTTGAAAAAGTCTCGAAAATAAGTTTGTTTAATCACCTTATTGCCTCGTCGCGGCCATAAGAATAAATTGTCAGAAAAAAAATCGTTGACGATTCTCAGAAAAAAAATCACCGCCTACTGGGACAAAGCAACTACCCAGTGAATTTGCCATCTGGTTTTATGTTACAGGACAGAAGTTGGGAACGACGAAAAGTTTGAAATGGAGCAGTTGTCTCAAATGATTATTCCAAACCTGACATTCTTTCAATGATTGTGCAAGCCACTGCAGCCCTTACAAAACTGGAGTCAATTTTAGCAGGTAACGGCATATCTCTAGGACGCGAACCCATATCTATGCCAATGAAACGTGGACTTTGACAAAAAAGGAAGGTCGACGATATTTTCTAATGTAAATTTAAAGAGTAACTATACTTCAGGAACTGACTGAATCAGATCCCAAACCATATCGGTGGGTGTTTTAGATAGATAAACCATATCGGTGGGTAGGTCGGTGGGTGTTTTAGATAGATAGATAGACATATCGGTGGGTAGGTCGGTGGGTGTTTTAGATAGATAGATAGATAGATAGATAGATAGATAGATAGATAGATAGATAGATAGATTAGATTAGATTAGATTAGATTAGATTAGATTAGATTAGATTAGATTAGATTAGATTAGATTAGATTAGACAGACAGACAGACAGACAGACAGACAGATAGATAGATAGATAGATAGATAGATAGATAGATAGATAGATAGATAGATAGATAGATAGATAGATGTAGGAACAGAAGTATAGGTAGTCAGAAGAAGAGGTGAGAAGACAATTTGTGTCTTGGATGGGATCTGGGGATGAATTAGTTTAAACAGTATTTTATCTTCTGAACATATACAATCAATTCATGCAGCAATCATATGAAAGGATTCGAAAACGAGCTAATTAGCTTATAAACATCGTCTCTTATTCAAGATGCAGTTGCAACAGTATCTGAGTGCATAAGATTTCCAAACAATAGGCAATTAAGAAACGTTTATAATACAAACTTAAACATGGGATTGAATTGTGTTATTTCGTGAGAATTTCCCTACTTACTTTTGTCAGCTTAACAAGGGCAGTTGACAACAGGACCAGGTGGAAAGAGATTGTTACAGAGTCATTTGAGCCGCGACACGACAAAACCAACAATGTGGTTGTGCGCCCAGCGTAGACTCAGATCAGCCTGGGCATCCGCCCAGTCTGATCAGAGTCTTCGCTGTCCGCATGGAGGTAGCTTAGATCATAAGATACCTTTTGAGCACTTAACGAAGAGTCTGGTCAAACTGGGCGGATGCCCAGGCTGATCTGAATCTATGCAGGACGCACAACCACATTGTTGGTTTTCTCGTGTCGCGGCTCATTTGCTGTGCCCGAACGACCTTTAATGTTGTGGGATACCCTAGACTTGGCGATACTTACACATTCTCACGAGAACTTTTATGAACTTAGAATATATTCGCTGCTCCCCAGCATGTCTGTTTCAGATTCAAATTTCTTTTGCATCATGTAACCATCGAACCATCCTATCTATTTCAGTTCTATCGCATAACTTGCAAGGTCGTTGAGGCACCACAGGGCGTCGCAATATTCCTTTTTATTTGTTTTCAGCTGCTTTAATTGTGCTGCCAAAGTTCATCCTAGACTCCAGTGATGCCTGACTATCTTATTCAGAGTTTTCAGATATTACTCAGTCTAAGTCAATCCCTGACCACTCTTCAATACTGTCTTCCAATCACTTCAGCTTTCCACCTCTTCTTCTTTTCCCTTTCACTGTGAACTATAGAATGTTGAGCGCAGCGGCGCGGTTATAGTAACCCCATCCCCCAATTCATGAATGAATGGTCTCAAGTTCGAGTCCCACCAGGCCTCATGCGATGTGACCTTGAGCAAGTCACGTATCCATTGCTCAGCTTGTATGTATGCGTATACTCTTAATAAAGTCGCTATAAAAGCTCCACAGAGCTTATGTTAGTTGTTATTCTAAAGAAGCGAGTATAATTATTATTTTTATTATTATTATTATCATTATTGTTACATCTTCGCTAAATTATTATTATTATTATTATTATTATTATTATTATTATTATTGAAACATCTTCGCTAAATCACAAGACCTTGAGAAGTTGAGATGTGATAAAACCACCTTAGTCTCCGTTTTGGAGTTCATATTAATCTAATATGTATTCCATATTCTCCAATGGCTACTTGGATCTTTTTGCGAACATCCTCATTGGCTGAGTGGTCTTTACGCAAGATGCTCAGTAATCTTTAGAAGCAGCTAATCCCAAAGACCTGCATTCTTTTCTTTAGTTCTGATGTCAAAATCCACGATTCACAGGCATCCAGGCATTAGGGTATGACAAGGAAGCCCATCTATTTTGCCTGTGATCCAAGAGATATGTTTTTATCTCTCCAAATTGGCTTTAGCTTTGTTAGAGCCGCAATTGCTTGTGCAATCCTTGAGAGAACCTTCGGTTTTGAGCCATCATCTGAGGCAATTGCGCCAATGTATTTAAAACGTGTTACAGTTCCCAACTTCTGGTCTTTACCAGCGTCAATGGCATCTAATGGGAGGTCACGGTGACCTCCCATTAGATGCCATTGACGCTGTTTGTCATCAGTTTTGTCTTCTCAGCACATCTCCATTTTGTTGAGACTTTCAACTAGGAGCTTCTTGTTCCTGCTCTTCCGTAGCATAAACGTAAATCCATTGGCAAATCGCAGATTGGTAACTTAGTTCTGCCACCTATGCTTACTATTCCAACATGTTCTTCCTAAAAATCGGACACAATCATTTCGAGAGAAAAATGTTGAAGAGGGTGTGCGAAAGGAGACATCCTTGCTTATCTCAAACTGTTGTTCTGAACCAATCTCAAGTGCTGTCATTCATATGGGCTGCACTTGTAGCCCAGTCGTAGAGGTTCTCAATGGCGCGAATCAGATTTGCAAAAATATTGTACATGGTGGCCAACAACATCGAACACTATAATTGGTTATCCCCTCGTACTCGATTGTACGCCGTTTCCTTGTGCTGAAATATTGTCCCACTATTTCCCGGTACTTCAACATTTGGCGCACCCTACTGCAAGATTCTCGCCAGCATCGCTAAAGTTTATCTTGAACACGTTTTCTCGCCCTATACAAGCAATTACCCGAGAGTTCAGTACAGCTTCCAAGAGTTGTCACTTAAGGGTACAGATCAACAACAAGTTGTACTCGAGTATGCGCCGTTTCGTTTCGCTAAATACGGGTCCCACCATTTCCCGGTATTTGTTCCAATATTTTTGCGCACCCAGCTGCAGGGTCCCTCCCAGCATCGCTGAGGCATGAGCTGTAAAACTTGTCCACATAATAGAAGCATCTCACCTAATACATCAGGCCCGTCGCCGTGTAATGAAAACTGGTCCGGCGGAGGATAGCAGCGAGTGCCGAAGGCACGAGAGGGGGAGAGCACGAAAGGGGCATTTTCCCCCTCTCTTGAGGGGGGTTCGGGGGATGTCCCCCGAGAAAATGTTTGATTTATGGGCGTCTCTATGTGCGTTTTAAACGCATTATTGGATGCGTTTGGGACCAAATTCCAGTCGTTTTGGTCACGAAGTTTTGCTAGTTAAATACGAAAAAGAACAATCGTAAGACTCAAGAAGATCATTTAACAACTATTTCGACCCCTCTGTGAGTGTTTTCGAAAAGATACACAAGCGTCTTTCCAGTTAGAATACACATTAATGATGTAAGCTTTGTCTAGATTTAGGCTGCGCAACTTTCCTTGCCAATAGGCTTACATACAGAGATGACAAAACGCGAGATCTTTTGCTTCATCATAATGAAGCCACGGCCTACTGTCAAACCACGACGGCTGAAAACTTCTCTGCTCCGACTTTTTTTTACACCAAATGTACGTTGTGGGAACCGAAAAGTCTCGGGCTGATTTGGGACAGGCGGCAATTGTATATCCATAATGGAATAACAACATTGACATGGGACTTTCGGTACAGTCTCAGGACTTAGAATGCTCATACATGTAAATTCAGAATGTTTTATACATACTTTGTCGCCCGACATGTTCTTTGGTTTAGAATAATTAGAAAAATACATAATGGATAAAAACTTTCTTCTGTTGCGCCGAGAAAAACATGCCGCTGTATTTTGTTTTCATACCATTGCTGGCATACAAAAATCAAAACGAAGAAGTTCTTTAATACATTCTGGATCAAAGAGTTTATCATGTCTTTGATAAATCGTCCACTGAAATAATCCTTTAACGATCATGAAATTAATCAAGCAGGTGTCATTATAATAACACCGTGTGTGTTTGCACGGTGTGTGACTGTATGTTTTCACACCTTGGCCAGGTTTATTGATGACATGAGCAACGAGCATCATTGATAATTTCATCGATAAATTGCGGCACTTTTGATGATGCGATTCAATAAAATCACAGGTAAGGACGAAAGAAAAATCGGCTGAAACGAAAAAAAGTGGTACGGCAGATAGCATACGCGGCCAAAAAAGTGGTCCGGCGCTCGCCGGACCTGCCGGACCGGCGACGACGGCCTTGTACATGCAATTACCAGATAGTACAGTCCACTTTGGAAGAGTTGTCACTAAACAGCACAGGTCACCTAACAAAAGTTAATAGCAGTGAAGCTCACCTGTTACAAGCAATCACTAGACATAAGGAAAAAGCTGTCAAACTCGCCCTTTACCTACAGCTTCAACAAAGTCCAAGAATACAATAAAACTAACTTGTATTACTGCCAATTTTCTACCGTACCACTTGCATCCTATAGATTCATTGCTTAGGGATAACCTCTCAAGCTTTTTCAAAAGCTAAACTTGTATTTCAGATAACTTACTGTACTCTTCGAAACGGAGAAGGATGATTTTGGGTGGTTATGCCGAATGCGACCAAATTGAAACTATATGACGCATTGTATTGACAGTTGCGTGAAAAAGGACCTTAAGCCATGTAAATTCTCAAAAAGCCTGCTCATATGTCAAACAAATTGGAGTCTTTTAATATTTTTACAGATTTTCCATTATTCATAGATTTAATGAAAGGACAGACTGTACTAATACAATGCGGATGTGCAGGCTGATTTGTTTTTTCATACAACCCATTTCGTAGAACCGGTGTAGCTAGCTAGGTAGCTAGCTAGATATATATAGTGAGTGAGTGGGTGGGTGAGTAAACCTTGATAGATAGATAGATAGATAGATAGACAGATAGATAGATAGATAGATAGATAGATAGATTAGATAGATTAGATAAGGAAAAATTAAAATAATTAGGTTATAATTAGGTCAGGCATAACCTGCTACTGGTACCATGTAACCAGTACTACCTGTTGCATGTGGGCAGATGGGGCTCATCAACCTGGGAAGGTGTCCTGTCTAAGAGTTACTAGTCTCTAAATAAAACTAGAAGGGGTAGGTGGAGCTCTTAGCCTTGGCAGGCAGTCCACCTGGGAGTTCATTGCTAGGTCTCTAGACAAAACCTATGAACAAAACCTGTGAACACAGCTACATTGGGCGGAAGTCTTCCTAGAAGAAGTCAACGGCCAGAGTGGAACTCTAATCTAAATCAAGTGTTAGCAGCCAGACCCGAGCGAGCCCTGCTCAGCTTGGTGAAACAGCTAGATTAAGGGGGTCACTGATAGGTAGGGACAGACCCGATCACTTTGACTCTTTGAATCTGGTTGTCTATATTATAGGCAGTGGACAAGTCTGTGACTTGATGGGAGGAAATAAGACGCTCCCACCTCCATGAGTCTCCCAGCCCTATGGGTCAACAAGGGGTGGTGTTAACACAGCATCACTGGGCGGAAGTCTTCCTAGAAGAAGTCAACGGCCAGGGCGGAAGAACTCTTTGAGTCAACGGCCATGTGTTCATGACCAAGGCGAGCCATACAATAATCGTGGATTTCGGCTGTGGTCAACATATATAGCCTGGAGAGGGATGGGCTCCGTCAGGCTGAATCCTGCCCTTGAAACACCATGGTTGACAATCTAGATAAGACCTTAATACCGGATCGGTCGCAGCCCGGGTTAACAATGACCGCGCCTACTGTTGGACACCGGGACGTAGGTGACAAGTATGCAACTGGTGTAACACAGATCAAGAAAATCAGAGGTAGGGAGAACGTCTCAATTGGCACCTGGAATGTAAGGACTCTGAGGCCAGCTGGGAAGCTTGAAGAGCTGACTCATGCAATGGACAGGTATCACTGGAACATACTGGGGCTCTGTGAGATGCGCTGGAAAAACTTTGGTGAGATGTCAACAGATGACAGACACAAGGTTTATTTTAGTGGAGAAGAGGACAAACATGAGTATGGGGTTGGGTTTCTTGTGCATAAGGACATGGTGAGTGCTGTCTTGGGATGCCGACCAGTCTCCAGCAGACTGATTTCAATTCGCCTGAGAGCAGCTCCTTTCAACATCACCATCATACAGATTTATGCACCAACATCTGGACATGACGACAATGAGGTAGAACACTTCTACCAGCAACTCCAGGAAATCATAGACCAAACACCCAAGAAGGACATTCTGGTTGTACAAGGGGATTGGAATGCTAAGGTTGGCAAGGATGCACAGGCAGACTGGGAAAACGTTTGTGGACCCTACTGCAATGACGAGACAAATGAGAGAGGTCTCAGACTTCTAGAGTTTGCAACCTGTAACAGCCTAGTACTGACAAACACCCTTGGCCCTCACAAACCATCAAGGAGATGGACATGGCACAGCCCAGATGGGAAACACCACAATCAGATTGATTACATCTTGGTGAGGGAGCGCTTCCGATCAGGAGTCAACATCCATAGGACAAGGAGTTTTCCTGAAGCAGACATAGGAAGTGACCATGACCTGGTCATGATGACCTTCCGAGTTCGTCTGAAGAAGGCTAGAAAGCCAACCCAGCCAAGACTGAAGTTTGATCTTGAGAAGCTAAGGGACCCAGAGGTGGCATGCACTTTTCAAGCAACAATAGGTGGAAAATTTGCACCACTCGTTGGTCTGAGGGATGATGACATGGACATAGATACCATGATTACCACCTACAATACAGTAGTGACTGATGCAGCCAGTGAGATACTTGGGAAGGAATGTCGCAGGAAAAAGCCATGGGTCACTAGAGATGTTCTCGACCTCTGTGATGAGAGGAGAAATTTGAAGAAGAAGAGGTATGAAGCAGGAGGAGCAGAAGAATACAGGGAAGCAAACAAGAGGATTCAGAAGGCAGTGAAGAAAGCGAAGGAGGACTGGATAGCTAGTCAGTGTGAGGAGATCGAAACTTGCCTGAACAAAAACAACAGCAAGAAAGCATACCAGCTGGTGAAGGATCTAACTTCAGAGAAACAGGGTAGATCCACAGCTATCCAGGACAAGTCTGGGAAATGCCTTACAGAAGAACAAGAGATTCTCAGCAGATGGACAGAATATTGCTCAGAATTATACAACCATGAGACTGATGGTGACAATACGGTTCTGGACTGCAGTCAGCCCCCAGATGAAGATCAACAACCGATCCTTCGTGAGGAAGTTGAGATTGCAGTAGCAGCACTGAAGAAGGGAAAATCTGCCGGAGTTGATAATATACCAGCAGAACTTGTTCAAGCTGGAGGGGAGACCATGATTGATGTTTTAACAGATATCTGTAACAGGATCTGGAGAACAGGAGAATGGCCTACCCCATGGACTCAGTCGCTGATTATTACTCTCCCTAAAAAGGGCAACCTACAGCTCTGCCAGAACTACAGAACCATCAGCCTCATCAGTCATTCAAGCAAAGTCATGCTGAAAGTTATCTTGAACAGGCTTAAGCCACAAGCTGAAGAGATAATCGCTGAGGAACAGGCTGGGTTCCGAGCAGGAAGGAGCACCACAGAACAGATCTTCAACCTTAGAGTCCTGTGTGAAAAGTATCTCCAACATCAGCAGAATCTGTACCATGTCTTCATTGATTTCAAAAAAGCCTTTGACAGGGTATGGCATGCAGCCTTATGGGCCACCATGAGGAAGTACAATATCAATGCAAACCTAGTTGGCACCATTGAGCAGCTATACGACAAGGCTACAAGTGCAGTCCTGATAAATGGCAGCGCAGGAGAATGGTTCAGAACAACAGTTGGAGTAAGACAAGGATGTCTTCTGTCACCCACCCTCTTCAACATTTTTCTCGAACGGATCATGTCCGATGCTCTGGAAGAACATGACGGAAAGGTTAGCATAGGCGGCAGAAATATTACCAACCTGCGGTTTGCCGATGACATAGACGCTCTTGCTGAAGAAGAGCAGGAACTAGAAGCTCTAGTTGAAAGTCTCGACCAGACCTGCACAAGGTATAAGATGGAGATCAGTGCTGAGAAGACCAAACTGATGACAAACAGCGCAGATGGCATCCAGAGGGAGATCAAGGTAAAGGGGCAGAAGCTGGGTACTGTAAGCAGCTTCAAATACCTTGGAGCAGTTGTCTCAGATGATGGCTCAAAACAGGAGGTTCTCTCAAGGATAGCACAAGCCACTTCAGCTCTTGCCAAGCTGAAACCAATTTGGAGAGATAACAACATATCTCTTGGATCAAAGGTGACACTTATGCGCTCCCTTGTCATTTCCATATTTCTGTATGCCTGTGAATCATGGACCTTGACAGCAGAGTTAGAGAAAAGAACGCAGGCCTTTGAGATGAGATGCTACCGAAGGTTACTGAACATTTCGTACAAGGACCATATAACCAATGAGGAGGTTCGCAGGAAGATCCAAGCAGCCATTGGAGAATATGATGAACTCCTGACGCTGGTCAAGAAACGGAAACTAAGGTGGTTTGGCCACGTCTCAAGGTCTTCTGGTTTAGCAAAGACAATTCTTCAGGGCACAGTGAAAGGAAAAAGAAGAAGAGGTAGACAGAAGAAGAGGTGGGAAGACAATATCAAGGAGTGGACTGGAATGGATTTTGCCAGCTCAACTAGGGCAGCTGAAGACAGGACAAGGTGGAAAGGGATTGTTTTGAAGTCAGCTGTGGTGCCCCAACGACCTAGTAAGGTTATGGGATAGAATAGAATAGAATAGAATAGAATAGATAGATAGATAGATAGTTAGATAGATAGATAGATAGATAGATAGATATTATTTTATATAGCCTTGTGAGCTCGATGAGGCATCAGAGATGAATCTGCAACAATCTCTTTGTACCTGGTGACCCCTGGTCTTGTTTCAGCTGCCGCTGTACTTACTAAGTCCATTTCTGCCCACTCTTTAATATTGTCTTTGCTGTTCTTCTTCTGTCTACCGGCTCTTGTTTTTCCTTTCACTTTGCCCTGTAGAATCGTCTTTCCAAATCCAGAAGACCTTTAGATGTGGCAAAACCACCCCAGCTTCTGTTTCTTGACCATGGGGTCAGGCTACAGTTGCGTCTTGGATCTTTCAGCAACCTCCTCATTAGTCACGTGGTCTTCGTACGAGCCTTCAGTAGCATCTTATCTCAAAGACCTGCAGTTCAAGTTTTTCCCTCTAACTCTGTTAAAGTCTACGTATCACAGGTATATAGAAAATATCGAGAAGGGAGCAGCACAGCAATGGTGGGGTTCCCAGCAGGCACATGACGTCGAAATGACGTCGTAATGACATCGATGCGACGTAATGACGTCGCATCGATGTCAATACGACGTCATTTGTCAGCTGGGGTTGCTTCCCCTGAACGTATACCGATTCACCTCACATTGTGGAGAAAATTGCAAAACTTGACTAATGCAGCTGAGACAGGACTATGCTAAAACAACAACAAAAAAAAGATCTATAAGGGACCGACCATTTGATATTCTGGGGGGGGGGGGGGGGTTGGTATTCTTGATGGAGACACGACATTTTATTTCACTGGCCTCTGGAAACAATTTCTTTTTTTTTCACCTTGTGGGAGCTAATTTATTTTTTTTACAAACTAACTCAAACAGGTTATTTTTTTTTTGATTTTATAGCTGAACTATCAGATCCTTGTTTACTTGACCTTAATATCCTTTTATTTTACCCACATCAGTATTTTTTACCCCTTTTTTTCTCACAAAAAGAACATGGTGCTGTCTTTAACCAGGCCAAGGGCATGGCTTAGCTTGCTTTTGCAAATGTGGCAGATCAATAATACATGTATGTGAATGTTGTATAGGATGTTTTTGTAAATGTATGCACATGCGGGCCCACTGGTGTAAACCAATTGTAGATAATATTAAAATATTACTATAAATATGGGGGTGTGGGGGCGCAGCCCCCAGAAGCCAGAGACATTATAAAAACTCAATTCCAATGGAATTATCTGCAGACTATATTTTTTTTTTTTGAAATTTTGGGTGGAGACAGGTTATTTTTTTCTCTTACTTTTGAGGCCAGATTATTTTTTTAACCCCCTTATGAGCCAGGTTATTTTTTTCTTGCATATCCAAAGACAGGGATTTTTTTTGATAAATATACCAGGCCCCCCCCCCCCCCCCCCCCCCCCCCAGAATATCAAATGGTCAGTCCCTAAGGTTTTTATTCCATAGGGAAAAAAATGTCTGGTCAGTGTTAATATGCCAGATAGCTATAATAATTTTTCACATACCTCATTCGTTCGATTAACGAAAAATACATGTACAACGGCTATCTAGCAAATGTTCACCATAGTTTTACATTAGTTTCATTTGAACACTGGCTTAGCATTTAGGGACGAGTCATTTATTATCAGGTGGGGGGGGGGGGTACATTTAGTGTGTGTGTGGGGGGGGGGGGGGTGAGGAGATTATTTTTGGTGATGTTCTGGGGGGGGAGGGGGTCGGAAACCAATAAGCCTTGGAGCAGGGGGGTCATATATATTTTAGGCATACGTGGGGGTCAGAATTCTTCCATCAGTCTTCTTATTCTAAAAATGTCTCAGCTTCTGGGGAGCTTCCCCCTCCCCCCTATTACGCCTACAATTCCAGATTAAGATTCACACTCCCCAGACCCCTAATTTTTTCAACAGTTTTATAGTGCATTCAGATTTCTGGAGAGGCAGGCAAAAAATATAAAGAGAGCATTGATCTGCATGAATAATTAAACTGTCACGTTCTTTGTGTTTCATAGGCCTACAGGTTTGCTTGAGGTCAGTCTGGGTGATATGGTGTGTGTGTGAAGTGTTGCTGGGGAGTAGAGCTTGGGGGGGGGGGGGGGGGGGGGGGGGGGGCGCATAAACTTTTGTGCAACCTATCTGGAGGGGGGGGGGGGGTCGGTCGAAAAAAGGTTAAGACTGGTGAGGGGGGGGGGGGGTCGTAAAAAATTTTGGTGGATCATATGAAAATGTACCCGGCGCCCACCTGATAGTAATTGACTCGTCGTTAGTGCCATACATGTATATTCCAAACTGAAACTGACCCTTTTAGCTTAGAAGCGGTAGGGAAGTGGTTTACAATACAGGGGTCGCAGATTCGACCCGTAGTCCTCCAGTCTATCAATTCCTTTTCCACCAAACATGTGTAAAAAAAATGAAAAAAATAAGTCTTTGACTGTTATGGGAAGTTTGAGAGTAACAAATTCCAAGAGAAACTCTTGGGAAGAAATCCCGGGGGTAGAAATATAGCAAAAGATTGTTACAAAAAAGATCATTTTCCCCATGTGCCGGTCTTCCGGAGCTTCCGTAAATGTACGGAAAATACCGACTACTAATTTGTCGCGCTAGCGGCACTTCAAAGGAAGTGTCAGTGTGTATTCAATATTGGTGTGTATTGGTGACTCACTCACTCAGTGCCGAGTGTCAAAACGTCTGTCGGAATAATGTGACATAATAAATCATTGGTTGCTTTTTCCAGGATACTGTTTACTAAGACGTTGGTAGATGTTGCAAATTTTATTTTAGCTCATAAACAGTAAGTTGTATTTTGGAATTCAAAAAATGTAAGCGATTATGGGACTTGGGTCAACTGTCATTTTCTTTTGTTATGTCTATTACAGATCAAAGGCGGTGCCGTTAAACCCTTTTCGTAAGCAATGGTATTTAGTTGTGCCAGTTGTATTTAAGAAATGGCATTAAGTTGTTAAATTGATAAATAGAGCTAGCACCTAATACACATTTAAAATGATGAGATGGGTAAAATGAACTTTGAAACCAGATCATGCTTTTATTTTTATAACAAACAGAAACATTTTGCCATGTGTGAAACTTACATTATTAAAATATGCAGTAAAATTATTTTAGTGCATTTCAGGTATCTAAAGAGCAAAATTAAGTGAGATTTGAAACTGTTATGGAAAACCAGCTTCCAGAAAAGCAAAGTGTAAGTTGTTGAAGCTGATTTCATAAAATTTTCATTTGCAAGCACAATTTAATTGCTGGAGGAATGGCGAAAAAGAGTAGTGCACGCCCCTCATCCTCTCCTCCTTTTCCCAGGGTTAGAAGTAATTAGCGGTAGACTCGCAGCTTGCCCCCTCCCCTCCCCCCCCCCAGCCCCACCACCCCCTTGGTTAGAAGACTTTCAGAGCTAGACTACCAGCTTCTCCCCCCTTCCCCTTCTTCTTCCCCATCCCCGCTTCTCGTGGAGCTTAAGACAGGTCAAGATTTTTGGATTGTTTTGGAGGGGTGAATACAGTAACAATACAGAGCTCCAGATAAGAAGGAGTCACAGGGATAATTCAGGGAAATTGCATCACCCCAAGTGCATGCATTAGAAGGAATATGGTATCTCAGATGGCTGGATGGATGTCTTGTGATTTTACATCCTTTTAAACGGTATTTCAGTCATATCAGGATGATGGGAGCGTGATAATGAAGGGCTGTGTGCAAGGGACCCGTTTATGCTGGAAAAGATTTACACCTCCAGAATGATCATATTATGTAGAGCGCAGCCATCTGTGCAAAGAGGAAATTCATTACCAATATAAGTTAATCTTAAGTGGACATACGGTTTATTGCAGTGCTTGAGGAAATGCAAATTAGGAAGTCTTAACTTAAGCTTCCTGTATTGTGCTTGGCCTTTATTTATGTCTTGTTGTGATCATGACAGTGGATCACGTCATACAAGCTGTTTTGGGGTTAGTATACTAAAATACAGTAGCAGAGCCCCAGATAAGAGGGAGTATTTGGTGATAATTAGAAATAATTTTTGTTAATTCTGGATAAAAACATATGTTGTGGCCCCCATCTGAACCATCTCGACGAGATGGTTCAGATGAGGGGTCACAATAATATATGGTTTCAATGAGAAGTAAAGAAAATTATCCCTCAATTATCATCAAATACCCCACTTATCTAGGGCTCTGATACAGTAGCCACTCACCACTACCATATATTCTGCTATAAAATCGTCTTTTCCGTCTCTAGAATTACCCTAGATATCTAGCCTTATGAAATGCTGCTTAGGGATGGGTTTCCCCCTTCTAAAATAATCCCAGATCTGTCTTCTAAGATGGTTCTTGATTTTTAATAATAATAATAATAATAATAGACTTTGTTTTGAGAGGGTAACACATTTAGTTACAAAACTAATCTTCCATGAGGCCCTCTAATAAATACACATGCAGAATGTATATACGGTAGTGTTTGAAGATGGTAAAGCATACTAGTTCCAGCAAAATGATCTGGGCACAAATGATTTTGACTTGTCCAGGCATAACAGATCTTTTCGCTCATCTGATATGCAAGTGCAAGTCATCAGCTTAACCACACAACAGACATAAAGATAAAATTTGTCAGCATGAGTACTACAAAAAGATAATGATCATCACACACACACTCTCAAGCATGCACAATCCATAATTACAATATACACGTATTATAAGATGGTACGTTTAAGAAAGTTCATCCCTAAATAATGAAAAAGGAAACTAACATACTATTTACAAACACAGATACACACAAACACTCAAAAATAAAGAAAAAAAAATTGTCAAGTTCATCCCTAAATAATGAAAAAGATAACAAATAAATTTAACTATTTATAAACACAAATACACACACACACAAAAATTGTCAAGGGTTTTTCATCCATTTGTGACTGCTTTGGAGGGCAAATTTTTATCCCCTGTCTTATAGAGGCCTCATGGAAGATTAGTGTTTTGCTAAATGTGTCACCCTCTATAAATAAAGTTGATTATTATTATTATTATTATAAATGAAGACACACAGTATTTAGCTAATGCTTGTTCAAAAGTAACTGAAGGGCTATTGTTGTGGCCCCATCATCAGCCTTTGTCTGTGTTGTTTAGGTGAGCTATTCTGTACTTGGATAGTTTTTGTTATATTATAATAACCCTAAATTTCGTCCAATAAATGCACCAGGCACTGCAGTGTACAAATCCTACAAATGCCAGCCTTGGGACAAAATCTGGGCAAGAAGTACAAACTCTGATATCCCCAAGGTTATAAAACTTTTCTCATGCTCAACTCAGCTAAGCATGAAATTGTACCTGCTAATTATGAGCAAATCTCTGATAAGTACAGTTGTTTTCTTGCTCGGTTTAGCTGAGTACGGCATTTTCTCTGCTTATGAATATGAACATATTTATTGGCAGAGAAAATTTCATGCTCAGCTGAGTTGAGCAAGAAACAAGTTTTATTATAACTTTGGGGCTAGGCCATTATATTTTCACAAAAAATGTGAGAGAAGGGGGCATTTATTGAAAAAAATACCACATGCCTTGCTTAATTATATCATAAATAGTAAAAAAAAATAATTTAGCAAGCTCATGTATATTTTGGTCATTAACAGTGATTATTAATCAATATTATCCTTCAGTCAGCAATTACTGAGTGATCAATCTGGAATGTTTAGTCTTTCCCTGTTTGTCATCATTGATCAATAGCAAATGATAGACTATCTCTATGATGTCACTGATAACAGGTGCTGCCTGCAACAGACTGACTCATGTCTTGAAATAGAATGTTACGGAAGCTGCTGCTGAATTGGCGTGGGTTTAGGAAGGCATAGCAATGCAACAAGATTCGGCTCCAGCTCCTTTCGTTCCAGTGCAGCGAAATTGTGGAACTCTCTTTCTCAACATTTCAGAGAGGCCCACAATTTCAATCACTTTAAAAGTTTAATAAATGCCTGGAATGGAGGGGGCTGTGTCTGCTCTTTTTGTTCTGCATCTTAGCCTTCTGCATGCTTTTAAACAATTTTCCTTATCCTTTTTGTGCTTGGTTTATATAATATTTCAGTGCTTTTGTATCTGTATCATTTAGTGCTTTTAGTTGCTCCTTGTTAATCTATGATTTATGTGCTTGCTAGTTTAGTTGTGCTTTGCTTTATTAACTTGTGCTTTTATGTGCTTTTCTAGTTGATATTGGTAGATCTATCTTTGCTTCTTGTCTTTCTCCACTTTCGCTTTCGGCTCAAGGGTCCTCGTCTTGTAGCTTGTATGTTCTGCGGGGACACTTGATGCATAAATAATTTCGTTTTTTCGTATTTACACTAGGATAAAAGGCATGTAGCAAAGGTAGAATATGTTTTGTTTTGCTGGGCTCGGATCTGATCTCGAACATTTGCTGGATGGTGGGGTGGAGCCTGATGTTTAGTAATTGAGCTGCCACTCGTGAAGCGCCACCATCTAGCACAATGTCACAACATACTTATTCTGTTCAGGCCCTTGCCGAGCACAGTAATAATATAACACTTATATATCATTGTAGTGTTGTTTGAGCATGTACTGTTTTAGTATCCTTTATATGTCTTATATGTTTTATATGTATACACTACTGTCTTATCTTATCTCTCTTACAGGTCTTACATGATCCATGCATGTAAAATTGAAAATATAGATATAGTAGTCTCTTATAATGTACATGTATATTTTATATGTTAGTCGGTCTAATAGCTATTCATAGCTAATGTTACTTGTTATGTAAACACATCCGACTTTAAATAAAATTTGTATCTGTATCTGTATATCTGTTGGCCTTGTTATCACTTCTAGACGTAGCAATTTACAGAGCTCCAGATAAGAGGGGGTATTGAGGATAATTCAAAGATAATTTTTCTTATTTCTCAAGGAAAACATATGTTGTGACCCCTCATTAGAACTGTCTCGACGAGACGGTTCTAATGATGGGTCACAAAATATGTTTTTGTGGAGAAATATGGCTAATTATCCCAAAATTATCTCTGTTACCCCTTCTTATCTGGACCACTGGCAAATACATTGTTTTCTTGTCCTTAAGAAGTGAAAGAAGTAGGCTATAAGACATTGGTGCGTCCCATCCTCGAATATGGAAGCTCGGTCTGGGATCCCTATACACAAGGCCTTCAGGAAGAGTTAGAAAAGGTGCAAAACCGTGCAGCTAGGTTTGTAACTAGGAATTACACCCGAGAGGCGGGTAGCATGACTGGCATCCTTGAGCAACTTAAGTGGGAAAGCCTCAAAAAGAGGAGGAAGGATAACCGACTCATATTGCTATACAAAGGTCTGAAAGGTAAAGCCAGAATACCTACAGGTGACCTTGTCCCCAAAACTAGGCGTTGCAGAAATCAACATTCCATGGCATTTCAGATACCCATTGCTAGTTTAGATGCATATAAATGTAGCTTCTTTCCCCAGACCATCAGGGACTGGAATGACCTCCCTGATTCCCTGATTTCCTCTGCTGAAATGTCAGGTGATTGTGTGTCGAAGTTCTCATCTCTCGTGAGAGCTAGGGACTAATTTTCCTCCAGTCACGCCCCCCTGGTGAAAGATTGTCAATTTTGGCGTATCACCAGTAAACAATTCAGATTCAGATTCAGATATACTGTGTGAAATATAATCTCTTCTGAAATGCAAAATGGATAGATGACTTGTGGTTTTATGTCCTTTTTAACAGTATTTCAGTCTTATTAGGATTATGGGAAGGTGGTAATGAAAGGCTGTGAGAAATGGACCTCTGCATATTTACAGCTCTGCAGGCCAGCGCTTAACAATACTCACTCAGCTACCAGGGCTCCGAATTTAAAGTAGGTAATAGTTGTACCATGGTTTGTCCGCCTATACAAGGAGATAATACACAAGCTTAAGTGAGTTGATTATCTCCCGTACTGGTGGACAAACCATGGTATAACTATTTTATACCACCCTTACCAGTGTAGACCTTGCTCATTGCGAATTAATTTTCATGCTTAAGTTGGCATTTACTGGAAAGGGTGGTATAATTAGCTTAATAGTTAAAGTACCAGAAACCAAAATACATATGAGCAGCGACACGAGAAAACCAGCAAAGTGGTTGTGCATTTAGTGCAGAGTCAGATCAGCATGGGCATCCTCCCAGTCTAATCAGACACTTTGCTCAGCGCTTAAAGGGTAGCTAGGGGTCTAAGCTACCTCCATGTGGACAGCGAAGACTCTGATCAGACTGGGTGGATACCCAGGCTGATCTGAGTCTGCACTGGGCAGACAACCACTTTGTTGGTTTTGTCGTGTTGCAGCTCATAATTGAGTCATGACACGACAAAACCAACAATGTGGTTGTGCGCCCAGCGCAGACTCAGATCAGCCTGGGCATCTGCCCAGTCTGATCAGAGTCTTCGCTGTCTGCATGAAGGTAACTTAGACCCTGAGCTACCCTTTGAGCACTTAACGAAGAGTCTGGTCAAACTGGGCGAAAGCCCATGATGATCTGAGTCTGCAGTGGGCGCACAACCACATTGTTGGTTTTGTCGTGTTGCAGCTCATAATTATGTAATTAAATTTTCGTAGATCCAGATGAAGTGGCTAATAGTGTACCTGCCTCAACAGGATCTGCTATGTTTGCCTTCTTTTCTGTAAATTATCAATGTGATATAATAGCTTTGACAAAACATTTTTCAAAAGCTCTTTTTGGATGTAAATTTTGTCATCTGCTTTTTTTAGCTCACCTTAGCACGAAGTGCTCAAGGTGAGCTATTGTGATCGATATTTGTCCGTCGTCCGTCCGTCCGTCAACAATTTCTTCAAACGACATCTTCTCCTAGACCGGTCGGCCAATTTCAAAATAATTTCACACAAATGTTTGTGTTATAGCCCTGAACCAAAATTGCTAAAATGGTTCCCCCCGCTAAACAAAATGGCCGCCAGAGCTAAAAATAGAAAAACCTTTAAACGACATCTCCTCTGAAGCCAATGGCTCGATTTAAAAAAAATTTCACATAAATGTTTGACTCATTGTCCTGAACCAAAATTGCTAAAACGGTTCCACTCCGCTTGAACAAAATGGCCACCAGAGCTAAAAATAGAAATCTAAAAATAGAAAAACCTTTAAAAGACATCTCCTCTGAAGCCAATGGCTCGATTTCTAAATAATTCCACAGAAATGTTTGACTGATGGCCCTGAACCAAAATTGCTAAAACGGTTCCACTCCGCTGAACAAAATGGCTGCCAGAGCTAAAAATAGAAATAATCTTAGAATGACACAGAGGGCACAGTTTTGATCCAATTGTCATGAAACTTTGTCAGAATATTTATCTTAATAAAATCTAGTCCAAATTTGAAACTGGGTCATGTGGGGTCAAAAACTAGGTCACTAGGTCAAATCTTAGAAAAACCTTGTAGACACTCTAGAGGGCACAGTTATGATCCAAATTTCATGAAACTTTGTCAGAATATTTATCCTTGTTCAATCTAGGTCAAGTTTGAAACTGGGTCATGTGGGGTCAAAAATTAGGTCACTAGGTCAAATCTTAGAAAAACCTTGTAGACACTCTAGAGGGCACATTTATGATCCAATCTTCATGAAACTTTGTCAGAATGTGTATCCTTATACAATCTAGGCCATTATCAAAACTGGGTCATGTGGGGTCAAAAACTAGGTCACAAGGTCAGATCTTAGAAAAACCATGTGACTGCTCTAGAGGGCATAGTTATGATCCAATCTTCATGAAACTTTGTCAGAATGCTTATCTTTATGAAATATAGACCAAATTTGAAACTAGGTCATGTCAGGTCAAAAACTAGGTCACTAGGTCAGATCTGAGAAAAACCATGTGACTGCTCTAGAGGGCACTGTGAGTTGTGTTCCAATCTTCATGAAACTTTGTCAAAATGTTTATCTCCAAAAAATCTAGACTGAGGATGTAACTGGGTCATGTTGTATCAAAAACTAGGTTACTAGGTCAAACCTTAGAAAAAACATTGTGGATACTCCAGAGGGCACAGTTTTGGTCCAATCTTCATGAAACTTTGTCAGAATGATTATCTTAATGAAATCTAGGCTAAGTTGGAAACTTGGTCTTGTCAGGTCAAAAACTAGGTCACTAGGTCAAATCATAGAAAAGCCTTGTGTACACAATTGTGGCTTTATTTTGCATTGAATCTTCATGAAATTTTGTCAGAATGTTTATCTTCATGAAATGTAGGCCAAGTTTGAAACTGAATATTGTCTGATCAAAAACTAGATCGCCAGGTCAGATCTTAGAAAAACATTGTGTACACTCTAGAGGGCAAAGTTTTGATCCAGTCTTCATGAAACTTTGTCAGAATATAGATTAGAAAGTGCAAAACTGCTCCAATTGAACCATCATCAAATAGATGATCTTCCGTGTTATTTCATCATTACTCAGGTGAGCGATTTAGGTCCATCATGGACCTCTTGTTTAGCTTTAACATTGCTAATAAAGTGTCATACTAATTGTGATCAGGATGTAAATTGGTTATGAAAAATAGTTTGAATTAATTTGAATTTTTTAAAGTTTAAACAAACAGTTTTGATGGCAAATACCATTCTCTGCATGAAGTCAGGGTTCCAGATTTAATGTTAAATGTTTTAAAGATTCATTTTCCCTGTCTACACTTGGACTGACATTAGTTTCTCGTGGTATTCACACTTTCTATATGTTTTCCATGTCAGTCTTTGTCTCACCATTGTTGTAATTGTGCTTTGTACCAACGCAGTGCTATTTGTGATGGGTTTGGGAGACATTGGTATAACTTTTCTGGTGTCATTGTCGGTGTCGTAAACTTTGCATCAAAGTTTTCTGGTTTAGCTCTGTTTTGTGATACCCTGTCCACTCAACAATATCTTGGCAAACAAGAATTCCATGGAATGCATGGGCAGTTCAATAGTATCTTGGCAAACAAGAATTCCATGGCATGCAGTGGTATGGGCAATATTCCAGGGGATGCAGTGGTATGGGCAATTGCCCATTTTACTGCATTCCATGGAATGATTCCAGTGCCGGGGCGTCTTGCTAATTTGGATAATAGTAGGGCAAGGGCCTACTGTGCTTGCAGTAGGTGCGGGTGGGGGTTGTTTGGACATTTTTCTCTTATCTATCATTTCTCTCTTCTGTCTCCCTCTCTTTGGGAGATGGCCCGATATAGACTGAAATACTGTCTCAAAGGGCCTTTGAACCCAAAACAACCAACCAACCAACCAATCCATGGAATCCTTGTTTGCCAAGATACTGTTGAGTAGACATGGTGGATTAAGGATACTAGAAAACTGTTTGAAATGTGACCTTATATGACCATCAACTTGACCTTATAATCCTGTCACAGTGATTAAAACTGAATATCATTTCATTGTGGCAGGCTGCTGGTGTTTGACAGTGGGACTGTATGGGGGTAGATTTGTGAATATGTTGACCAAATTGATTAGCAATGCTTGGTCAGCCCTGTTGTGAAAACTTGCATGCCAAGTTAAAAAGTTTTTTCATTGCTAAACAGCCAACATTTAAAAGTAATTAATCTGGGACATTTGAGGCAGAAAGTTTTCTTCTTATGCCCAAATATGTGCAGGGACGTAACTAGGGACAATTTCATAATACGCACAACCATGTTTTATTCTCTACTTCTTGAAGGGAAAGCTAGTATTTCAGCCACTTTGGTAATTGGTATTGAAATCTTGTCTAATTTATAAATTTTCAGCATGCAAATATGCAGGTGCATTTTGAAATTTTGTCAATTTTGCGTATATGCCGTATAGGTAGCTACGCCCTTGTATGTGCAATATAAAAGGTAAAGGTAAAGGTTTCCCATAGCCTAAAAGCCTTCGGGCAGTGGGTGTTAGAGACCTGTATCTTGGGCACAGCTGATAAAAGGCGGAGCCCATCTCTCCCCTTTCGCTGCCTTATCCTTCCCTGATTGGAAAAAGGTACCCATTTACTGCTGGGTTGACAGAGAGAGTTTTCCAGATGGCGACGGTGAGCCGAGAACTCACGACCTTCCGGCGATTTCTGCACAATAATCGAGCCACTCTAACCACTCGACTACGGCGCCTCGCCATATTGTATTACAGTGAAATTTCTAAATCTTGGGACTGATATGCATGATGGTGCAGACATCAGACTGCTCTTTGACAGAAGTCTGATCAGGGGCATGGTTTTATCTCAGCAACATCTTCACAGTGGAGTGGGTCTATGGGGCTTTTGATTACATGGTACTTTTGAAATTATTGATTGATTGGTTTGTTGCTTTATGTCCTCGGTAAAGAGCTATGGTCATTTCGGGATGGTCATTTAACCTAACCACACTATTCCTGGGCAGGCTTAGACTGAGCCTAAGCGGTTAACCAGTACTAAGTGCACATATTTTCGCCAGTAACTGACAACTGCCTTTCTTGAATCAAGGGAAGGAGAAACGAAAGTATGTGGCCAGACCGACTTTTGAAATTAACCTAAGGAGATTTAGGTGAGGCATTTGATGGACTTTGGTAGAAGCATATCCCCACCCTGCAGGGCATACATATCCCAGGGCTGTGCAAACTGAAAAGTCAAAGTACCTGTTGTTCCTTGGCTGCAGGAAGGTGATGGTTACAAATGACAGGGACAGATCTATATATTTTGGTGGTTACTGAAATGTTCCCCAAGTGGCTCAGCGGTACATAACCATAGTTGCACACACCTCTGCGCCAGGTGTGTGCATCTATGGTTACATACCGCTGAGCCACTTGGGGAATGTCGTAACAAGAATTGAAACAGAACAGAACAGAAAAAAAAATGTATTACTGTGGAACTACACGAGACTGAGCTATAGCTAGCTATCGTATAGCTGACTAAATTTATGATACTGAGAGGCATTTATTAGTGCTGGGGTGTTTACTGAAATTAATATGGTAAGTTGGTTCAAAAGTATGTTAAGTGAATGTCTTCCTCATTCAGTCAGTTGACTAGATCTTAAATTTGATCTACCTCATTTTCTCTCAATAAATCGAAGGTAAGGGACCGACCATTTGATATTCTGGGGGGGGGGCCTGGTATTCTTGATGGAGACACAACATTTTATTTCACTGGCCTCTGGAAACAATTTCTTTTTTTTTCACCTTGTGGAAGCTAATTTATTTTTTTTACAAACTAACTCAAACAGGTTTTTTTTTTTTTTATTTTATAGCTGAACTATCAGATCCTTGTTTACTTGATCTTAATATCCTTTTATTTTACCCACATCAGTATTTTTTACACCTTTTTTTCTCCCAAAAAGAACATGGTGCTGTCTTTAACCAGGCGAAGGGCATGGCTTAGCTTTCTTTTGCAAACCAGTGCCTGGAGCATGTTACTCTTTTCATCTAAGGTACAGATACAAACATCCCTGTATGAGTTTGGCAAAAAATTAGGCCTTAAATTAGGGATATTTTGGCCAAAATTTAGGGCTATTTTGGCAAAGTTTTAAGGCTAACATTAGGAATTTAAGTTTTTTTTCTAACCCAATATATGCCCAAACATGCTTTAGTCATCCTTTAGAAAGTTGATAAATACTTACTTATAGAGTCACATACATAAATGGCAATTAATAGAATGGCTGAAAGTTATGTGCTAAGAAGTTAACAAAGGGGGGTCTGGGGGGCAACGCCCCCCAGAAGCTAAAGCAATTTCCCAATTTCAATTGCAATTTTAAGACTGGAAACAAGAGAAAAACTAGGAATGATGGTAAAAATAAGGGTTTTTATATTGGGACTTTTGCCTTTTAGAGTGTTTATTTTGCCATAATGGTTTTGTGTCCCATAAGCTTGTGACTCTTTTGCAATTCAGTTTTAGTGGAAACATTTACTTAGTAAAGTGACAGATCAATGATACATGTATGTGAATGTTGTATAGGATGTTTTTGTAAATGTATGCACATGCGGGCCCGCTGGTGTAAACCAATTGTAGATAATATTAAAATATAACTATAAATATGGGGGTCTGGGGGCGCAGCCCCCAGAAGCCAGAGAGATTATAAAAACTCAATTCCAATGGAATTATCAGCAGACTATATTTTTTTTGAAATTTTGGGTGGAGACAGGTTATTTTTTTCTCTTACTTTTGAAGCCAGATTATTTTTTTTAACCCCCTTATGAGCCAGCTTATTTTTTTCTTGCATATCCAAAGACAGGGAATTTTTTTGATAAATATACCAGGCCCCCCCCAGAATATCAAATGGTCGGTCCCTAAAAGTGGCATTAACAGTGCATACTCAGATCAGGCTGCTCCTGGGGGCTGCCTAATCAGCATCTGCACTGTTTGCCAGCCTTTCAGTGAACATCCCTGATGCGTAGATGTAATAGTCCGAAATGAATTGGTCAGAATGTTTACAATATGCATGGTAATAATTTTTATCTTGTAAAATTTCAGATTCAAGACAAGATCAAATTGAGTTGGACCTGGATGCTAATATGTCTTGTGTGGATGGTGGATTAATTCACCTCTGTGTAAGTATAATGTGCACTTTAAAGTCATTTATAAGCAGGACTACCCCTGGGCCAGGGATAGGGTTGCTTAAGTACAATGTTGGTATCTTAGCAGCACCCCATCAGTCCTGTGGATCTGCACAGGGTATAAACCAGTCCGCCAATTTTCGCTTCCTGCAGAGACTGTCCGTCATATTTGGCTTCCACCGAGACTGTCCGCAAACTCTTGCTTCCTGCAGGGACTTCTGTCCTTGAAAAATGGCTTCCTGCCGAGACTGTCCGTGTGACTCTGCTTCTGCCGCAGCAGGAAGCAGAATCACGCAGACAGTCTCTGCAGGAAGCCATTTATCATGTACAGAAGTCTTGGCAGGAAGCAAGAGATCGCGGACAGTCTCGGCATAAGCCAAAATATGATGTACAGTCTCTGCAGGAAGCGAAAATTGGCGGACTGGTTTATACCCTGTGATCTGTGGGTTTATGATTACAGTAACATAACTCAGCGGACAGGGCAGTTTTCAATTTAACCTGCCAGGATTCGGGTGGGGCATTTGGGGCAGCTTGGTAAAAGGCATGGCCCCGCCATGCATGCAGGGCATATATCAGGCCTTATTTGCATGTTGAAAAATCAAAGTCCCTGCTGTTCCTTGGCTCCAGGGATGCCAGGAAATGCCAGGGATACACCACAGGTAGTGCGTCCGTACCTGTGATCCTATGATGTGGGGGGAAATGAAAAAAAATCATTATTTACCATACCATATAAGTATATGGTATGGTACATAATGATTTTTTATCATTTCGCCCCACATAGGGTCACAGGTACCGAACCACTACCTGTGGGATACACATGACAGGTGTATAAAAAATTTTCGGAAAAAGTGCAAAGTACGAAGTGATTAACAAAAAAAAAAAAATTTACTTGAAGGTTTTGGATTGATTAGCAAAAATTTTCTACAAACATTCTGATGGAGTTGAAAATTCCTTACCTTACAGTGAACTGTTCAAATGATGTAGACTCTGATCAGACTGCTTTAGGAGCAGTCTGATCAAGGTCTGCAAAATTTGCAGTAAAATCAAATTTCGATAAAATTACAGTATCCTATTAAGTAAATCGGTTATAAGGGGGGGGGGGGGGGGGGGGAGGGATTCTTCCAGAACAATCCACAAATTCTAGATTGCTTTTCAAGGTGAATCTTGATATTTGGGATATAACTTAAGGAAAGAAAATCCATCTTATAGCACAATTACAAAGTTTTACATACATGGCTCAAAACAAGAGGTTCTCTCAAGGATTGCACAAGCCACTTCAGCTTTTACGAAGCTGAAACCAATTTGGAGAGATAACAACATATCTCTTGTTGCTGAATGAATAAAGTGTTTGGGTAATTAATTAGTGCCATATTACATGACGCATTCATATCACCTGTTATATGCATTTTAGTTTTATTGTCACCCTAATTGATAATGCGTACATTAATTAAGCTATCGTATATTTCTAGAGGTCATATACCACACAGAAGGCTGACCTGACACATGTAACACATTCGTAATTGACATACATTAATACTTTTTAGGCAATTTTTACGACTATCAGTCATATTTGCTTTCCTCCAAATCGGTCAAAGGCTTGACACATTGGTGTCATTTGACAACATTTGTGATTTCCTAAAGGGAATAATACATGTGTAGTATTGATTCTGGTTGTGGGCATAACTTGAATTTTATCTATTTTACTCTATTACTGGTATACAGAAAGCAGAACCATGTTCTAAAGTGGGGATTTTGGCATTGTTGGTTGTTTTGGGTCTGACAGCTGTTTGAGACAAGTCAGTTTTAGTCTAGCTGCATCAATCTGTCTCCTAGAGCAAGGAGAAAAGAAATTTATGAGGTATAGTGATGTAACGGCTTAGTAACTGGTTACCCCCTGACTTAACTTTTACCATAGTGATTTAAAAACTGTTTGCAAACAGTGCATGCATACCCTGTTCCAGCAGTCTGATGTGCTTCTACACAATGTACAGTTAGTTCAAGAATATCACTCAAATATTTAGGTAAATATGGTTGCCCTCAAAGATTAAAACTTTATTCTGAGTTTATTTACCAATTTCTTTCTTCTGGGTTTATTTACCAATTTAAAGCCTGTCTATAGTTCTTTTTCTTGGGACACTTTGAACATTACCTTACTTTTTTGTAATGGACCTTTTTCTGTCTCTTGGTCTACTAGTCCTATCAGCTAATGTTATCATTGGCTGAATAGCAAACAGTGCAGACCCTGATCAGACTGCTCCCGTAGGAGCAGGCTGATCAGAGTCTACATAGTTTGCTCAGGGGATTCTGCCCCAATATATACAAGTTTTTATTGTAAGTCTATAAAACTTGAGTTTAAGAATCATAGTTCTCATTGAAATTCACTTTCTAAACAAGCAATAAGTGGCCAGTCGAATAGTTTAAACAAACATTTATATTGTATGCTTGGAAATATTAGCTGTAGCATATTGAAAGATAACAGCTGACATGATTTTAACCAATCTGGACTAAGCACAATATGAGTAACAATTTTGCAATTTTCCAGTCATTTTTGATGAGTTTTTCCCTGGAATTATACATGGACTGTAATAATCGTTCATGCTTGTATCATTGCAGTAAACTTTGCTCTGTCCTGAAAAAAAGTTTGAAGATTGGAACCCCGAGAATGTTAACACATCAAAAAAAAGCATATGGCCCACATAACGTAATAGTCTGTAAAATGGATATCGGATAAATGGGTACGCCTTGCCATTTTTGTTTCCTTTCTCAAGCGTAGGCCTTCTTTTGGAATAGTTTGGTCATCCATGGAAGCTAACAGGAAGTCCAAAAGTTGATTTGTTCTGAAAAGATAGCAGAACAACTTGGAGATATACCAAACCCTAAGGCTGCAGTATTTAAGAAATAGATTCTTACTTACAGTGATATGTTGCTCAATATATCATTGGCTGGAGGTCAGTCATTAAGTGGATATATCACGAGCGAAGCTCGAGTGATATTTTCCTGACGACTGACCGACAGCCAGTGATATATTGGGCAAAAATCACTTGTAAGCAAGAATCTATTTCGATTCTAACACACAAGAAAGGACAAAAACGCAAGTGTTTCCTTCAGATTTTTCCAGTTTTCTGCCATTATTGCATGAAGAATTCCCACCAACAGCTTTGACTGCAACAGAGGCGTTTACATGTATTTCTTAAGTTTTTGATGCGAGAAAACTGCGTTACACCGTCTATCCTCATGGAAATGAGAATTGACGTGACCTAAAAGAAATCAAAATGACGTTCGAATGGCGCTAAATAATGCCACGCTAGTCTGCCCAGTGATTTGTCACGCAATATATCACTAGATTTTACTATTGGCTATGTAGGCGACCAGTGTTAGAATAACTCTTTAAGCACCAAAAAACAGACAACAAAATTTACGTCTGAAAATGCCTTGTCCAAGACATTTCATATTGAGAATTCAAAGACTAGTGGCCAAAAAGTGTGATCCACATGAGGCGGCTAATGATGAGCAGCCTCATCAGGATCTACGCTGTTTGCAAGTTATGTTTTTTTTTGTCACTGGTGCATAAAGTATTAATAAAGGGTAGATATGAATTTTGATTGTCTGTTCATGCTTTACGGAGGCATCATTGAACCTCATCATTCAAAAATGTGCCTAACATATCTGTGAACAGTAAAGACTCAAACCAGTCTGTGCATGTTGCACTCTAGGTATAGCCTTCATTTTGTGCCTGTAGTTCTATAGGGTCCTGTACAATTGCAGAGCTCCAGATTTCAGGGGGTATTGAGGATAATTCAAAGATAATTTTTCTTATTTCTCAATGAACACATGTTGTGACCCCTCATTAGAACCGTCTTGGCAAGACGGTTAACCGTCTTGGCAAGACGGTTCTAATGAGGGGTCACAAGATATGTTTTTATGGAAAAATACGGAAAATTATCCCTGTTACCCCAACTTATCTGGAGCCTTGAATTGATATGTGCAAACGTTATTATTACAGTGCCCCAGATAAGAAGGGGATACTGGGAATATGTGGGGATAATTTTTCATCTTCCTCCATGGAAACATAAGTTGTGAACTCTCATTAGCACCGTCGATCGAATCAATTACATCTCAACCAGACGGTTCTAATGGGGGGTCACAACATATGTTTTTCATGAGAAATATTATCTCAAAATTATCCTCAATACCCATCCTTATCTGGAGCTCTGCGCAGTAATGGCTCTGATCAGATTGCACAGATGGGCAGGCTGGTCTGAGCTTTTTATGGTCATATATGTTGAAGCACCATTTCTGAATGTTTCTTTTCATTTTACATGAAGTAGGCTCACTTTTTGGGTAAAAATTAGGTTTTACATGAAAGGACTTTCGTGGAAAACTGTTAAGGAAGAAAAAATGACTTTCAGTATAAAAAATTGAAAAGATTTACAAAAGAAGATAAGAATGAAAACCACACATACCATATTTTTTCATGTATAGTATCATGGACACTAGGTGCACATACCGTCTTTCTTCCAGTAAATGAATGTCCCTCTCACCTGTTCATTAAAAATTGTGTCCAAGTATCAATGAACAAAACTTGCTTCAGACCACACTACAGTTTGAATTTCTTGGCTAGAGTTGTCCAAAGGGTACTATTTATAGGACATGACTTGAAATGCAATTATTAGTCGAAATGAAGTGTGGTGCAAGAGTCTAAATTCTGAGGGTTATTATAGCTGCCTTGCAGTGATGCTGCTCACCGTAACCCTATTTCAATCTGAACTGCCAAAACCCAATGGAGTTTTGGCTGTTCTGAGAGCAATAGGGTTAAAACTGTCACACCCAAAACATTAGAACTGGAGCCAGCCTAGAACTGAAAGAGTGAGCATGTGATGTTTGGACAAGGCTGACCTAACGTCGAAGCGACATCCATGATGTTTGGACAGCGTTTGGTATGCACCATTCCTGCATGTTTACTGGGCCCTATATAACAGATTACTGTGTATTCTATTTCCTATTTTGTATCTCAGCTGTTGGGTTTGAAAAAGACACATCTTTGGCTCAGAAAGCTTCCCATACTGTGTTGTGGCATTTGTTCAGGAAAATCTGATGTCAGCATACTTATAATGTTTCCAACATCCAGTTAAGCAGAATTGTCCCCACTCTAGCTGCTGAATGAATAAATATAGCCCTTAAAATGATCCTTACATAGGTATTGCAGGATACTAGTATCTGACACAAATATACCAAACAAAAAAAGAAACGCACAGAGTAATATTTTGATATTTTCTCAGAAATTACAAAGAATTTAAGAAAATGATTCATACAGTATTGGAGGTAGACAATCGGACATTTTAACTCGAAAATTTGATTTAATTGTGTCAATTCAGTACTTTGTGAGGGGTCTCTGAACAAGGTAGGGGTCAATTTGCAATGTCGCAGTTTTCAATAAGAGGTGTGACCTCCCTTGGTTCGTATGCATTCCGTACATCTTCCGCGCATAGAACTGATGATAGTCCAAATCGAATGTTGATTCTTGACGCAAAGCAGCGACTGTTTGCTGACGTATTTTGACGTATAAAACACAAGCAAAACTCACTTACAATATCCAAATACACATTTATACTCTACAGTCCATGCAGACAGTAAGCTTGAAGAAACGCATGGAAATCTCTGTCAACGATTTCATAAATGCTTATTTTTCATGCATATGGAAGGTACAGATACTCATCTACGCAATGATGAAGTCTGAATGAGATTTGATCAGAAATACGGATTTATAGACATTTTCTAATCAGGCTTTAAAAGGTTAATTAAACAGTAAAATCTTACTTTGTGCGTTTCTTTTTTTGTTTGGTATAGTTAGAGCTGTTATTAAGGTGGTGATTTATGGTAAATGTAAAAATCTGCATAAAACCATAAAAAAGTAAGGTATCTCCCTGAAAGTTAGCAGACTTCTTATTTTTGTTGTTCTTTACAGTTTAGAATACAAAATAGACGTACATGCTGCTTAAAAAAGTGTTTTTATAAGGAAAAATCAAAGGGTAGTTTTCTGCGCAATAATCAAAAAAATTAACATCGTTATTGAAAATTTACATAGTACTGAAGGTGCGTTATTGTATAATGAAGAGCGACCTAGCAATTATTTATTCCAACTCTTTCTCAAATTGTAATGTAGACCAGATGAAAACGGTAGCTTTTTCTCAAATGTTCAACCATGTACAAGGTCATGTACACTGGATGCATTTATTAAATATAGGGTAGGCAAGCATACCTATGTAGCACCTACAGTATAAATAATACATTACTTACATGATCAGTGGTGTGTAGATGAAATTGTTCAACCTTGTTAAAATAGTCTCACCTGTTTCACATGTGTGTTTTGACAAAAAAAATTGGACACAGACCGCATCTTTTTTCATCTGCTCAGCCTGATAATGTGTGAAAGAGTTTGAAAAAATAATTGCTAGCTCGCTCTTCATTATGCAACAAGGAACTCTCAGCACTAAGTATATTTTCAATTGCAATATTATTTTTTCAGATTATTGCGCACAAAATTACCCTTTGATCTTTCCTTATAAAAACACTTTTTAACATTAACAAATGCTGCATTTTGGGAGTCTGAATTGTCAGAAACAACATAAAGAAGGCATATGCTAAAAGTTTTGGAATGATCAGTGGTATTTTGAGTGTTTTATGCAGATTTTTGTCTTTGCCCCAAATCAGTGATTATCACCACCTTAAACAAAACAGGATTTGTGGCTCATAATCACTGCCATCTACTTTAGATTGAAAAGATCTTACATAAGATTATCATTCGTTTGATCTGCTTACTACAACTTGCAAAGGATCCAATAACAGTGATATATTTTGACATAAGAAAACTAAAGAAACCTTCAATATATTTACACTTTGATAAAAAAGTTTGTTATATTAGGTAGTATTTTGTACCACGGTTACACAGCCCTTATGGTTAAATACATCTTAGAATTTCTGTTAAGCAAAAAAATTGGGATAAAAAAAAATGTTATTTTTTGCTCTTATTTCCCCACCAGTAAAATATCCCTGCCCTGCAGTTCTAGTCAGAATATTACATTTGATTTTGTGGATAAACTGATAAAAATTTAAAGGCTGAAAATCTGATCACCAAAATTTTGTCCTTATTTGGAGCATACTAAGAGCACCAGATAGGTGGTTTTTGAGGATAATTCATAGATAATTTTCTCTATAAAAACATACATTATTACCCCTCATAAAAACTGTCTCAGCGAGACGTTTCTTATGAGGAGTCACAATATCTGTTTTTATGGGAAAATAAGGAAAATTATCCCTAAATTATCCCTGTTAACCCTTCTTAACTGGAGCTCAACATACAGTCCTTGTCATAATATTTGATTATGACATTTACTACCTCACCTTGTTGTCCATGTAAGAAAGGAATTTTTATCCGAGTAGGAGTAAATGTTGACTGGAATATTAAAGTTTTTTTGTTTACAAATTGAAAAATTTCAGCTCTTATATGTTAGAGCTCATATTTTCAAGGATACTGCACAAAACGAGTGAGTTGTCATTGGATCTTTTAGTGTCATAGCAAGTTAGATTTGACAATTATAGATCATAGGTAAGTAGATTTTCTTGGCCTCATTGGACTGTCATATCTATGTTTCTGTTAGACATTTAAATGTAATTGCAAACAGACCTTGTAAATTTCACAAAAATCATTCAGATTTGCCTAATTAATACTGATTCTGACACCATATTCAAGGACAACAACCTTCAGTGGCTCGAATACTGATGTTTCGTTTACCTTGCCTGGCTAGAACTTGTTCTTGGGTCCCCACGAGTCAGTTTATGTAGAACCTAACCCTGGTTGGCTGGAACTACCTTTGACTGGGACTAATTTGCTTGATCCCAAGCCTGTTCGAGCAATTGAAGTTCTACTGTAAGTGATTTGTAACATCACAAATTGATCAGGAACACCTTTAAATTTGGACAACCATCTGTTTGGAATACCAGCAGTATCCTGATATTTAAACCTTTTCCAGAAAATGCTGCATCCATCAAATGTATTCAGGAAAAGGCATTTCATCATAAAAGTGAACTCCTGCAATGTTGTAGAATTCTCAAACACTTTGACAAAATACATCATAATATAAGGTAATTCTACAAAATGTTTGAGGGGCTGACTTTCATGCCGTAAGATTGTTGTTTTATTAATGAGTGACTTTTTGGAGACTTTGAAATGTACAATATTTACAGAAAAATTCAGAACGCTGGTCCATACTAAATGGTGTAATTTTGAGAAAACAATGCTGATAATGTAAGGTTGTTAGGGTTGATGTTGTACTTAGATTTGACCTTGAAGTGTGAGATTATGGCTGCCTGGATTTTAGGACAGGCTATACTGCGTGTAGACACACGGTCAGCAAGATTTAAATAAATAAAGTTTATCATTCAAAGCTTGGTGGGCAAACAGTGTAGATTCAGATGGATCAGTGCTGTTGCAAATTCACTTACCTTCATTTTTTGAAAGCAACCAGTAAGATTATTACCAAGTGCTAGCTCCAATATTTTGATGTATGTAAGGTATGAGAATTTGAGGATTTTTGTAAACTGGTTGAAACCTAAGGTCCTTGAAATCAATGAAAATATGTAATTGAAATAAATGTTAATGCATTTCATATTGATCATATTTATCATGATTAAATCACTACAGAAGAATGTTTGATAAAAAAATTTGATGACGGATTTGGGTAATTGTATTAATCGTAATATTTGAATGCCAAGCCATTTCTTTATGGTCAAGTCCAGTTACTGCTGCGCTAATGAAAAGCGAGGAATAATTTTGAATGCCAAGCCATTTCTTTATGGTCAAGTCCAGTTACTGCTGTGCTGATGAAAAGCGAGGAATAATTTTGAAAGCCAAGCCATTTCTTTATGGTAAAGTTTAGTTACTCCTGCACTGATCAAAAGAGAGGAATAATTTTGAATGCCAAGTCATTTCTTTATGGTAAAGTTCAGTTACCCCTGCACTCATAAAAAGTGAATGCCAAGTCATTTTTTTATGGTAAAGTTCAGTTACTTCTGGACTTATGAAAAGCAAGGAATTCTTTATGCCAAAGTCCAATTACTCCTGCATTGGTGAAAAGTGAGGAATTATACGTCGCTTTGCACCAGTGTTGGAGTAACTGGACTTTACCATGTAAAGAAATGGCTTGGCATTCAAATATTGTATACAATTTACCATGCCCACTATACATGGCTGAGGAAAACAAATTTCCAGTTGAACATTAGTATTCTGTTAGTGGTGACCTCATTCTTCAAGTTGATGGTATAATTGTAGACCTGTCATATTAGTGCCATTAATGTAATTTGTCTTTTCTGAATATTGTAATAATTATAAATGAGCCATGACACGACGGAACCAACAACGTGCCATTATGTGGCCCAGCAAATACTCAAATCGGCCTGTTCATCCGCCCAGTCTGACAAGAGCCTTTGTTTTTGACATGGAGCTAGCTTGGATGCTTTAAGCTACCTTTTAAGTGCACGATGAAGACTCTGATCAGACTGGGCAGCCACCCTGACTGAACTGAGTCTTTGTGTGGTGCATATGCCACTTTGTTGGTGTTGTCGTGTTGTGGCTCATATATGTATTTAGCCACTTTTAGGTAAATAGATACTCTTACAGGGGAAGCAACTCCATCAGTTACATTCTTGCATCCTTCTTCAGTGGGGGTTAACTTTTAAAGGAAAAAAACTTGCTCCTCTTGGAGCAAAGTTTAAGAAAAACTCTATTTTGGGAGAGCTTTGTTGTCCATGGATTCAAAGAATTCAGATTGTGATAGAAGCAGTTTCCCATTGTTGAAAAAGACAGGAAAAAAAAGAAAAAAAGGTTTAAAAGAGAGGGTTTTGGTAATTTCTTTCAGTATCCATTAAATGTTTCCTTCTTGTATGTGTGTGTATGTTAGGAGGGTATGCACCCACTGTATCCACTCTGTAGTAAACCTGGATACCCAATCACTGCACCAAGCACAGGGTCACCCATACTAGCCAAGCTTAATGTTGCTTGACAAGCAACAATGGTCCACCACTCTAACCACGTGGCCATAAAAGCATGCTTCTACAGTGAGGCGCTAGTAGCGGTATTTATACACATTCACTGCAACTCTTCCCCATTTCCACTCCCCTTTCCCGGGCTCTACCCAGCAAATACTCCCACATTTATCATTTAAAACCTTGTGAGATCTATCACCCTATAAGGTTCAAATTCTTGTGATCTTTATTTTTTTAAATCAATTCTGTAGCTAGGTCTTTATAAATTTGATTTTCACCCCAGTGAACTTAGAAAAATATATGTAAACTCAAAATCCCTATGCCTTCATAATATAGACCTATGTGTATTTGTAAATATGTCAAGAATGCTAAAATTATCATTTTGCCTTTAATATACACCTCAGTATGTCCCTGTTTTCAGTTATATTAGGTTTGTTGTCTCAAGATTTGTAGTCTTATCAGGTAGAAGTCGGGGTTATCTCCCTTGGTGAAATCAGCTCAAAGTGATACTGTTTCATATTATCATATGGATCCGCTGTAACAAGCCTGCATGGATGGATGGATGACTTGCAATTAACATCCTTTTCAACAATATTTCAGTTATATCAGGACAATGGGAAGGTGATAATGAAAGGCTGTGTGCAATGGAACCCCTTTTACAATTGAAAAGATTTCCGCCTTCAGCGGCTCTCGAATCTGGGACCGCTAGACCAGTAGGCCAGTGCTTAACCCATTAATGCCTAGCGTCCCAAAATGGGGGATATAGGCAAACAGTGCAGACCCAGATCAGATGCCACAAACGCGGCGTCTGATCAGGGTCTACAATTTTTGCATACGACAAATGGGTATTTTTCCTCAAAATAAAACAAGAAATCGAAAAATAAACTAAACCTGACACCCCTTAAATGACAAAAGGACTCGTCCAATATATACAGATAGAAGAGTCCACTAGGCATTAATGGGTTAACCTGAGCTACCAGAGCTCCAGTAAGCCTGCATGGCTGGAACTTCTTATTTACATGTGATTCAGAGCTCTAGATAAAAGGGGTATTTGATGATAATTGAGGGATAATTTTCTTTATTTCTCATTGAAACCATATGTTGTGACCCCTCATCTGAGCAGTCTCATCGAGACGGTTCAGATGAGTGGTCACAACATATGTTTTTATCCGGAATTAACAAAAATTATCCCTAATTATCATCAAATACTCCCTCTTATGTAGGGCTCTGTGATTGTGATTGAAAATGGAATCAGAATACTCCTAGCTCGTACTGGAAATAGGCATCAGTGGGTTATTCCAAAGGAGAAGGTCATTGAGTATAAATGCATTATATGTGGTGGTACCGCTTTGCCTTGAGGTGCAGGGTTTGACACATGCTCGAGGCGGAAATCTTTCTGCAAACAGAGTTCCATTGCACACAGCCTTTCATTGTCACCCTCCCGTCGTCCCGATATGACAGAAGTACTGTTGAACAGGACGTAAAATCACAAGTCGTCCATTGCAAGCCTTGAGGTGCAGCCATGTATCGGTACTGCTTAGAGCCTCTTGGAATGCAACCACATTAATAATTGCGAAATTTTCTGATAATTTAAAGTTCAATGGTAAAAAAGGTGTTCAGATGCACTTTTGTTTGTGCTTTAGACATTTAAATGCCAGTTACCAATGAATATTTAAGGCTGAATTTGAAACTTTTAGGGTTCCTGTTGTTCTTAAGTGCAGTCTGAACCTAAAACAGTATTTAAGATTAAAATGTTATCCAAGAGAGAATCTTGTCAAGTACCGGATTCATTTAAAAGGCTTTTGTCAAGTTTAAAATGACCTGTTAAACCTCTAGATAATGTTTTGTTAAAGCTGTCATCAAGTATAAGGTATGAGTAATGATTCGTTAGAAACAATACCTTCTAGTGTATGCAAAGGAGCAGCAGTAGTATTACAGTGGATAACGCGCTGGACTATCAATCCAGGGATCACATGTTCAATCCCACACTTTTCTCTGCAGTCTTTTGGATGAGACTTTAAACCGAGGTCCCATCTCCGTATGACCTATGTGTTGGTGGGGTATTTCCGTTCACTCACACTCTAGCCTATGCAAACGTTGAAGTTGATTTGATAAACTTTCAAGAGAACCATCGATCTCTGTCATTTACATTTTTGCCTACCTGCTCAACGGGATGCAGCTTTTAAAGTACAAAAATCACTCCTCAAGAAGCTGGGGCCATATTCATAAAATGACTAAAGTGGTTGCTATGCTGTTGCTAAGGCTAAATTTCTTTGAAGGAGATTCCCTATAACAATGAAATTTGCTCTGTAGGAACTGTCTTACAAATTAAAATCTTAAAAAGTTCCTTCAAGAGCAGAGAATATATACAGAAGTAGGAACATGGGCCAGACTGTTCCTCCAGACCAAATTTCATAGTTGTAGGGAATCTCCTTTATAGATATTTAGCCTTAGCAACCGCATAGCAACAACTTAAGTGGGTTTATGAATACGGCCCCAGATTCCTTCCTTTAAGAGTAGACCCCATTTAGAAGGGATTTGTCATCAAGGGAAGCAGCAGGAAGTCACCAAAGTTGTTTTCCATTTACAAAATGGCAGAAAAATGTTCCAGTATACTCATCCACCTTAAGACTCCAGTTTTACTGTGAAAAAGCGCAGTCTGATCCAGATCTTGGTTGTTTATTGTATAGACTCCTCCAAGTCTATAGTTTGGTGATAAAAAAAGGTTAGCTGCTTATCAGAGTGTAGCTAAGGAGGCTGGTCTATATATTCCTTATATGTGCAAGAATTGTCTGAAAAAAGCTATCTTTAGGACTTGTCAATTGCAATGCGACTTGGGCATTTATTCGAAGAAGTACAGTAGTCTGAAATTGCGATAACTCCAGGAATCTGTCTAAAAATCGCCAGTGGAATGACAAAGCAGTTCACCTTTCTGAATCCATGCCTACTTCAAACAAATGAATCACTTTCTTACTTAATTTGTAAGGTAAATCATGGACTTATTGTGGGATATTCAACATGTGCAATTTTGTTTGTGGGACTATGCCACATACTAAGTTGTCATTGCATTGGTCAGGTCAGTTATACACTGTCAGATGACTTTTGACTGACATTCTGAGTGTGGCTCTGAAGGGTCTATTCAAACTCTTTTCTGCCAGTTTGCCAACTTCTTCCTGTTAACACTTTAAGCATCGGTGACGAAAATAGCAAAATTTGCAAACAGGGTAGATACTGATGAGGCGGCTCATTATGAGCCGCCTCATCTAGATCTACACTGTTTGCCCTCTAGTCTTTGAATTCTCAAGATGAAATGTCTTGGACAAGGCATTTTTTCAATTTTTGCAGTTGTAAATTTTGTCGTCTGCTTTTTGGTACTTGAAGAGTTAATAAGTTTGTGGTCATAACAGAATTAGCTTCCTCACTATTGTAGGAACAGTGTATATGTGAAACCTAAATTTTCCTGCTGTAAAAAAACAACAACAAAAAAACAATGAAATAATTTAGCTGGTCACTTCCTGCACACAGAAAATGAAAGGCCCTCAGGTTTAATAATTTTTTATTAGCTCACCAGAGCCGAAGGCTCCGGGGGAGCTTATAGGATAGGCAGTGTCCGTCGTCGTCGTCGTCGTCCGTCGTCGTATGTCGTCGTCCGTCAACACTTTTAAACAACATCTCCGCTGAAGCCAGTGGGCCGATAGGGCCCAAATTTCATATGTAGCATCCTTGGGCTGGGGGATTGAAAGTTTGTGTTTTTAGCTCACCTGAGCCAGCGGCTCCGGGGGAGCTTATAGGATGGTAAGGCTCCGTTGTCCGTCGTCCGTCGTCCGTCGTCCGTCCGTCGTCCGTCCACACTTTCAAACAACTTCTCCTCTGAAACCGCTGGGCCGATTGTAACCAAATTTCATATAGAGCCTCCTGGGACCTTAGGAACGAAAAGTTGTTCAAACGGTCCTGGTCACATGACCAACATGGCCGCCATGCCCATATATGGTAAAAAACTGAAAAAATCTTCTGCTCCAGAACCAATAGGGCGATGGCCTTGAAACTTGGTATGTAGCATCGGGTACACGAGTTCTACCAAGATTGTTCAAATTATGACCTTGGGTTGACCTTGACCTTTTTTACGGTAAGGTCAAATTTGCTTCCTTATGCTTTTATATGGCAAAATGCTGCAACATAAGATATCTTGGAAACTGTTGAATATTTTGGCCTAAAAATTGGTACATACAGTCATCTTAATGACTACATGAAGATTTATGAGTTCAAGAGGTCAAGGTCATTCTTTGACCTTTGACCCAGAACTCTCATATTTTGACAATATCAAACAATCTCCTAAAAAAAACTAGGCCAATTGTAATTAAATTGCATATAGATCCTCCAGGGGTTGAGGGAATGAAAATTTGTTCATACGGTCCAGGTCACATGACCAACATGGCCACCACGCCCATATATGGTAAAAACCTTTAAAAATCTTCTTCTCCAGAACCAGTAGACCGATGGCCTTGAAACTGGGTATGTAGCATTGGGTACTCAAGTACTATCAAGATTGTTCAAATTATGACCCTGGGTTGACCTTGCCCTTTTTTACGGCAAGGTCAAATATCGGAAAATGCTAGCACATGAGATTTCATGGTAAGTTTTGAAGATTTTGGCCTAAAAATTGGTATATACAATCATCTTAATGAGTACATGAAGATATGTGAGTACAAGAGGTCAAGGTCATTCTTTGACCTTTGACCCAGAAATCTCAAATTTTGACAATTTCAAAGAATCTGCTCTAAAACCACTGGGCCAATTGAAACCAAATTTCATATAGAGCCTCGAGGGGTTGAGGGAATGAAAAAATTTTCTAACGCTCCTGGACACATGACCAACATGGCCGCCATGCCCATATATGGTAAATACCTTTATAAATCTTCTTCTCCAGAACTAATTGACCGACGGCCTTGAGACTTTGTATGTAGCATTGGGTACTTGAGTACTATCAAGATTGTTCAAATTATGACCTTGTGTTGACCTTGACCTTTTACAGCAAGGTCAAATATGGGAAAATGGTAGAACATAAGATTTCATGGAAAGTTTTGAAGATTTTGGCCTAAAAATTGGTATATACAGTTGTCTTAATGAGTTCATGAAGAATTATGAGTACAAGAGGTCAAGGTCATTTTTTTACCTTTGATCCAGATTGCTCATATTTTGACATTTTCAACCATTTTCTCAAAAGCCAAAGGGCCAATTGTAAACACATTTCATATAGAGCCTCCAGGGGTTGATTGAATGAAAAATTTGTTCAAACGGTCCAGGTCACATGACCAACTTGGCCGCCATTACCACTTATGGTATACATCTTTAATATTTTTCTTCTCCAGAACCAATACACCTATGGCCTTGAAACTTGGTAAATAGCATGGAGTACTAGAATACCACCAAGACTGTTCAAATGATGACCTTGGGTTTACCTTGACCATTTTTGCGGCATGGTCAAATATGGGAAAATGCTAGAACATAAGATTTCATGGAAAGTTTTGAGGATTTTGGCCTAAAAATGGTATATATGGTTGTCTTAATGAGTACATGAAGATTTATGAGTACAAGTGGTCATGGTCATTCTTTGACTTTTGACCCAAAACTCATATTTTGACAATTTCAGACATGATTATAAGTAAAAGCCACCTTGCCAATTGTTCAGGTGAGCGATTCAGGGCCTCATGGCCCTCTTGTTTATGAAAATCTGCCTTTCAGTTTGGTTGCTATGGCAACTTAGAGTTCCCATAGACTTATAATGGAGAAATTGAAAAATTACATTTTCTGCCAGGCCATTGCAGATATGTTGACTAAACTTTTATAGAAATGTTCCTTGAGAAGTCTTCTATTAGCTATATGTTTTTTGGCACAGTGCCCCTTTTATTGGTTGCCATGGAAACCAAAATGAAAAAAAATAGAAAAAAAAAATACTTAAAAATCATCTCCTCTGTAACCACTGGGCCAATAAAGCCCAGATTTCATCTGTAGTATCCTTAGGCTGGGGGATTGAAAGTTTGTGTTTTTTATGAAAATCTGCCCTTTAGTTTGGTTGCTGTGGCAACTTTGAGTTCCCATAAACTTATAATGGGGAAAATTGAATAATGGCATATACAGCCTAGCCATTGCAGATATTTTGACAGAACTTTTATAGAAATGTTCCTTAAGAAGTCTTCTATTAGCTTTATTGTTTTCGGACCCACTGCTCCTTTTACTGGTTGTCATGGAAACCAAAATGCAAAAATAATGGGGGAAAAAAAAAACTTACAAAATTATCTCCTCAGAAGCCACTTGGCCATTAAGGCCCAGATTAAATCTTTAGTCTCCTTAGGCTGGGGGGTTGAAATTTTGTGTTTTTGAAGAAAATCGGCTCTTTCGTTTGGTTGCCATGGCAACTTTAGAGTTGCATTGACTTGTAATGGGGAAAATTGAAAAATAGCATTTACTCCAATCAAAATATGGAAAATAGTTATATATTTTGTTATCAACCCAACAGACTGTCAGACTGAGACTTTGTAGTTGTATATTTTGTATTAGCCTGTACAAATGTGACAGTAATTTTGATAGCAATTTTGAGCTAGAGATCTGGTGAGCTTTGTGGCCCATGGGCCTCTTGTTCACTTTATCATTGACTGTTTGTGGTTTGTATGTTGCTGACAGTAACAGTCATTCACTACTAGCAGCATGAAGTCCTATTTTGTCACGATAAAAGGGAAGTCTGAAAAATAATGTATAATTTCAAACTCGTTCAAATAATAGATCTGTTAGATTTAGACAAGTCTGTTCATGGAATGTGTTAAAACACAGTTTCCAGACATTACAGACCCTGATCAGACTGCTAGTTTGATCTGCCATTTCTTACCAGAAATTTAGTGGGAATAGGGTATAACTGAAAGGTACTGAATATTTCATACAAGGACCATATATATCAAGCAGTGAGGAGATTCCCAGAAAGATCCAAGCAACCATTGGAGAATATGCACAGGGTATAAACCAGTCAGCCAATTTTCACTTCCTGCAGAGACTGTCCGTCATATTTGGCTTTCGCCGAGACTCTACGTGATCTCTTGCTTCCTTCTGAGACTTCTGTACATGATTAATGGCTTCCTGCAGAGACTGTCTGCTTGATTTTGCTCCCTGCCGAGGCTCTTGGCAGGAAGCAGAGTCACGCAGACAGTCTCGGCAGGAAGCCATTTTTTGAGGACAGTAGTCTCTGCAGGAAACAAGAGATCCCGGACAGTCTCAGCAGAAGCCAAATATGACGGACAGTGTCTACAGGAAGTGAAAATTGGTGGACTGGTTTATACCCTGTGATATGATGAACTTAGACCTGACTCTGATAAAAAAAATAGAAACATAGGTGGTTTGGCCACATCTCAAGGTCTTCTGGTTTAGCAAAGACGATTCTACAGGGCACTGTGAAAGGAAAAAGAAGAGGTAGGCAGAAGAAGAGGTGGAAAGACAATATTAAAGAGTGCACAAGAAGGACTTTGCCAGCTCAACTAGGGCAGCTGGAAACAGGACAAGGTGGAAAGGGATTGTTTCGAAGTCATCTGTGGTGCCCCAACGACCTTGTAAGGTTATGGGATAGAATAGAATAATAGAGGATAATGGGAACAAGGTATATTTTCATGGGTGCATCTCTTGTAAAAAAGAGCCATTTAAATTCTAAAATTATTGTATGGGATGTATTGTACATTGCACAAACTCTAAAATGGGCTAAATAGAAGACTAGACAAAGAGCGCATCTTGAATTTCAAACTATGACACGTCATTTGAAGGTTAATACTGTGCATTATTGGGACAGTAAAATGATCAACGCTCCTGAACAAACATTGTAGATCCACATCAGACTGCTCCTGCAACATTTCTGATGGTAAAACCAACTTATTGAAATTCAAAATTCTTTAGGTGATTATGGCACCATTTCTCTGTTTTTCCACCATTTTTACAAAGGGAAGCAACTTCATAACTTCATGTTTGCTTGCCCAGACAACAAACCCTTTCAAAATGAGGTCAAATCTTAAAGGAAAGAATTTGCTCCTGGAGGAGCAAATTCTTTGCTTTAAGGGTTGACCTTCATTGAGATGGGAGGCATAATTGAAATGGCAGGGTTGCTTCCCCTGAAAGTTATCAGTTCCCCTTAAATATTACAGAGAGTTGTCCCAAGAGTTGAAGTAATTACCACAGTTTAAGTTACCTTTGAAGTATTTCTTTAAATATCAGCTGTAGGATGGAGGTGTTGCTTGACTTTGAATGGAATGCAGATTTACAATAGGGATGATATAAATCATGTTTTTCTTGCATTTGTGGAAATTATGAGGTAATTTTTCATTGTAGGTAAACTTTAATGAAATTGAGACAAACATCCGCAATCAGATACATGGAAATTTAAGTGACTTTGAAGGTGGAAGTCGTTGTAAGTAGACTAGGCTGCTGAAATGACTTTGAAACAGAAATTAAGCATGAAGTTTGATGGCAATCGTAATTTTGATTTGTTTGATGGCAATCATAATTTTAATTCGTTTTAGCTTGATGGTTGTGATCTTAATAATTGTGATTTGAAAAACAACCCCTGTATGATATTGGGACCTCTGTGTAACTGTAACTTAAAAAATTGAGTGCTTAAACATGAGACAGCATTGCAGATGCGGTCTGCAGCATCTTGTAATTGGTGGAAAATTTGTTCTGTTTTCCTTGGACAGAATAAGATTCATGATATACACCAATATTTACATTGTTCTGTGAAGTTTCCAATTCGAGAAAGGTTGTACTTAAAAAGGTTCTGGTTTGGTCCAAATAACGATCTTAAAGATTAGTAGGTCATACTTAATTTAAATGGTTGACCGTCACAGATGAGTTTGGTGATTTTCCAGAAGTCTACAGACTGATTATTAGAGCATGAAGGACTCGTTAGCATAATTGCTCTTGGTCACTGTAATTAGTGACTGCAGTTATCCTAAAATTTAAAGAAGTAAAGTTAATTTACCACACGTCAAATGCAGGTATAGCTGGAAGAATGATGAAAAACTGCAGACCACGATCAGACAGCTCTTTGATCACTGGTTGTGCAGTCATTTCTTTCCAAACACAAAATACAATTATGATATGCATACCATATTTCTTTGATTATAAGATGACAAAACAATCCAAAAATTTAGATCCATCTTATAAGATGGATCTAGATTTAGATCCATCTTATAAGATGGATCTAGATTTTAGGGATTGTTTTTGAAGGGATAAACCCATCTTATAGCAGAATTTCACAAGACTGAGTGAGATATTTTGGGTCATTATAGAAAGGGGCAGAACCCCATTTTATACCCAAAATATACGCTATCTTATTGCCTGATTGGTTTTGGATGCAGTTACTGAGCACGAAATATGCATAGATTATACAGCCCAGTGTGCAATGTTTTTTTCTAGGAAAAAAACTGAGGTGAGGTACAAACATAGATAATTAGTCAACAGTCTTTTTTCTTCCGGGTATATCTTATCAGACGCCCGTTTTGAAAAAGTTTGGATTATGTAGTTTGCAGTGCTCCAGATAAGAAGGGGTAACAAAGATAATTTAGGGATAATTATCAATATTTCTCAATAAAAACGTATTTTGTGACCCATCATTAGAACCGTCTCGTCGAGACGGTTCTAATGAGGGGTCACAACATATGTTTTCATTGAGAAATAAGGAAAATTATCTTCGAATTATCATCAGTACTCCTTCTTATCTGGAGCACTGGTTTTGTCTGCTCAAAGATGCAGTAAGGGATGCACTTACCCATGGCATCAGCACTGACTTCAACAAACAAAAGTTGCCTGATAAGGATGTGTTAGATCATGTAAGCTATTTTGTTCACGAACAGTTCTTGTACTATGATGTGAAGTTTGAGTTGATTATGTTTGTTTAACACCTGCATACTGTAAATTAAGGGGTAAACTGTTTTGACATTAGTACATGTACCATTTCGATTCTTCTTCCTGATTCATGTTGGCTACACATACTGAGCGTGAAATATTGCGTAGATTGTACAGCCCACCCAAAGGGACATAGGGTTTTAGGAAAAGTGAGGTTTGCTAGTTTGTTGAGGTACAGGTGTAATCATCTTGCCAATGCGAGATTCTTTTCATGTTTTGTTGCCAGCAACATTATGGCATAAACTTCCGTTGAGCTAAGGGTTGAGCATTTATAAATAATTTAATCATTTATTCATTCCGTTGAGCTATCTGGTTTAGTTTGGTTTTGTGACAATGCACAGACAGCAGAGACAATGCCTCACTTGGAATTCTTGTGTGGTATATGTGTTATTACTTCAAACTTGCTGAAACAAAAAGATTTTATCTACATTCACCTAAAGATGTTTCTATGCTTAATGTAGAAGCATTCAAAGTAATTAGAGCTGCAACTTAATCTTTGCTTAATTCAGAAGGATTCAAAATAATCATAGCTGCTAGTTACCTAAGTATTTAAGGATAATTCTGGATTAATTTTTCTTATAGCTCCATTAAATGTTGTTTTGGGCCATAACATGCCTGCAGCTCTCCACCCCCAAGCCCCACCCACACACTCACTTCCAACATGACCTTGGATGTATAAATCTGTCATCCATGCTTCTGCGGTCAAGTGGGTTTTTGCCTTTCAAAACTATTCCAAAACTCTAGATCTATCTTTTAAGATGGGTCTAGAGTTATGGAATTGTTTTGGAAAAGAAGAAAACCCATCTTAAAAAAACAAAAAAACAGATGCACTATGTTGTGGCCTTCATTGGAGAAAGGATTCACCTATCAGTGATGCAAATTCTATTCTTTTAAATCATTTTCCTTGTAAAAATGGCAGCCAGGCCATTGATTTGTATTCATATGCCTTGAGTTCTGTGACTATCACCATTCAATTCTTTTGTATTTTACAGATGTTAAGATGGCGGAGGATGACTGGTGGATATTGAAAAGCTGTTGGTATGAATCTTTAGAGTCATAGTGACAAGGTTACAAGAGAGGGAAAAACTCAATGGATTATGAGTATGGTGATTACCAAACACAAGAACTATGGGATAGACATTTGATACAGAAAGTAAAATAACCATTTAGAGATTGAAAACAGAAGAATTCAAAGACACTGTAAGTGACGTTAGGATCAGCTCTGATAAAAAAAAAAAGCTGTGGTACCGTAATTTGGAAAGTAACTCAGTATTTCTGAACCTGGCAGATATAAAAAATGGCTTCTAATTTTGGTGTTCAGTTAAAAAAGTCTGATGGGGGCCAAAGTGGCACACAGCTAGGCAACACAAAGAGGCCATATGGAATAAGGAAGGAATTTCAGAGTAAGCCCATGTCAGACATAAAGGCAATGTTTGAAAAAGGAGGTGAGGGGGGCTCTGCAAAACCTGCTGAACCAGGAACCAGCTATGCAAAGAAAATTAATACTACGCAAAAACAAACTTCAACTACAGCAATAGGCACAAAATCAAGTGCAATAAAAAGCATATCAACTGATACATCATCCATTCAAAAGAGAGAAGCATTTCAGAAAGGTGATCAGTTAAGCTTGAGTGACTTGGCAGCTTTTGATATGTTAAAACATGAAATTGAAATAAAAGGTGTTGACCATTTAGATGATGAAAGTGACGGATTGCAACCAGCTGTGGCTGTTGCTAAAGTTTACGATGGAGGCCAGGCATATAAAGCCACAGTAGAAAAGAAAAGTGTCACAAAAACTAACAGTGTGGGTGGCAGCACTGAAGTCTCAAAATCAAATGCTGCATCAATGTTATCATTTGGTTTAACAAAATTACGGACAAGACCAGGCTGTTTCACATCTGAAGAAAAAAATTCACAAACTTCACTTTCAGAAAAGACAGAATCTAGTGAAATTCAAGATGGTAATGCAGAAATAGATGCAAATAAAGAGAAGGCTGCAGGTTTAGGTATGACTAAAAGTAAATCAGGTGATAAAAAATATGTGTCAGGTGCTCCCAGAGGTTGGAAAAGTACTGCTGATGAAAAAGACAAGAGGTCTTCTCCACTCTTGGAGGAAAAGATCAAAAGTGATATTATAGACTTGAAGAATGAACACAGTTCAGTGGTGAGACCTGTTAGTCCAGTGACTCGAACTAGTTCAAGTGATAGCTCAGTAGGGAACTTAAGCCCAAGGGGCTATAAATCCACTTTCACAAAGGATCAAAATTGCTCAAATAGTCCAAGAAGTGCTTTAAAAGCTGATGTAAATAAAACTGTTAAATCAGATACCAGTGGTAAGTTTATATCTGCTAGAGTTAATCAGATAGGTAAAGTGAATGAATCTAAAGTTGATGGAAATGAAGATTTACAAAATTTAAGGAGTAAACTAAAACCAACTGGTGCCTTGAATAAAGATGATAAAACCAGCAACAAAACTAATAGTAATAATACAGCAAACTTAAGGAGCAGAGATACAAGACTGAATGAAAAAAATAAAGCTAATCTGGAAGGAAAACTAATCCAGCATGAAAGAGTCAGTAGTACCTCCAGCACTGAATCCAGTTCTTCTCTGTCTAAAAGTGACAGTTTAGGACTTAAACCTAAGATAGACAGATTTGGTTCACCAGATCTACAGAAAAAGACTACTGTTACAAATTCAAAATCAGCTGATACAAATTCAAAACAGAAACCTGAGTATGTGAACATTGGAAAGGTAGAACTTAGAAAAAAGGACTTCACATCCTCACGCAGAATGAGTGCAGAGAAATTTCAAGACTTGAAGAAAGGATTTGAAAAGCCGAAGGAAAACCAAGAACAAACTATAGAACTGCAGAAAAAAGTTGGTATTATTCCAGCTAAAAAGATAATAGAGAAAAGAGAATCATTTGAAAATCCAGAGTGTTTTAATAAAAAGGAGATAAAAAAGGAAATTGCTTCTCCAATAAGTAGGAAAAAGTTGTTAGAGAGAAAGGATTCTTTCGAACATCCTGAAAGACACAGAAAGAGATCAGAACCGTCAGAAATCGTTACACCTTCAGAGAAAGGCAGAGTTCTCCAAACAATTAAATCATTAAATGAACTTGATGAGGCAGCTAAAGCAAGACCAGGACTCAAACGAAGGAGTCGATCATTGACCTCATCTGGCATGGAAGATGATGTGGATTCTAGTGGCTATTATGAGGATGTAGAGCATGAACATGGACCATACTATCATGATATTCATGGTGTGAGATATCCAGATGATGCTTCTAATGAAGGTGACATTAGCAGTGAGGCTGATGTTTTATATGAGGAAATTCCGGCTTTAAAAGGAAAAGGTAAGCACTAATATGGAAACATTCATAACAACAACAGTTTGGTTTTACAATGCAATAATGCATCCAAAACATGCAAATGGAATACAAACACTGCTCCTTAATACTTAGAATTTTTATTATACAGTCAACTCCGAACATCTCAAACTGAAGTTCATCTCAAACTACTGATATCTCAAAGTAAATTTTCTGGTCTCAGAAAATTTACTTTGAGATACCAGTATTTTACGGCAACAGGAGTAGAAATATATACATGTACCGTATAATGGGAAATTTTTGCGTCGCCTAATTTTCACGGAATTGCACGGTCGGTAGCGATCGGCGAAAATTAAACTCCGCAAAATATTTTCCAAGTTAATGTAAAATAGTAATAGCAAATTTGAATCGTCCTAACATATGGTTTGCGGTAGTCAAAGCTCCCCACAAAACCTTAAAATTAGGTAGCTATAGAGCTATTATTTTCGGCGCAAATATGTTAGATGGGTATTAGCAGGGTAATTACAGTTTGAACAGGCTGTCTTTCTTCGGCTTGATTAACGGTCACTTGTACCTGTAGGTACAATTGGAGTACTTTTATTTGACTGTTAGTTCTGTTAACTTTTATCCTGACCAATAGCCATTATATCAATTGCTCGCATATTTCAGTTGACTGTTTCTATGTACTAAGCATCGATTTGTACAAATGTCTATCTTACGGGGTTTTTTTGGGTTGTTTTTTTTTGTGAAAAAAAAAATGGGTATCCTCCCAAACCCCAAAAGAGCCGATTCTGTCTAAACAAATGTAATCATAACAAAGTAATTAGTTTCCTTACGTTTCTCTCTCCTTGTACGTCTTGATTTTTCAGTCAAGCCAATATTTTACAGGAAAACACAATTTTTATTTTTATGGATATTAACATTATCCGCGAAAATTAAAAACCGCGAAAGTTAATCCTCATGTTTTTGGGGCAAATCCGCAAAATTTTGGCGACGCGAAAATTTTCCATTCTACGGTATAGAAAAATATCAAATGTATCCAAATTATATTCTTTGATATGAGTGTACTTTGAGATAAAAGTGTTGGAGGCACTTCTGTTCCAGTGTTGGGGCCAGTGTCAGAGGTAATGGAAAAAGTGAAAATAAGATGGATGGATGAAAACTTGAGGGTTTACGACCCAGTCAACAGTGTTTCAGTCATTGTCAGGACAATGATGAAATAATCCAGAGACCAGGGCAATATCCTGTCCTTGACAGTAATCAAACATTCGACCTCTAGATTACGAGTGCCAATTGTTACCCCTCAACCAACATGATCAGATGTAAAAGAGCAAGATAGTGATGTTAATTTTGGTAATGGCTAGCAGGTCTTTGATCAAGAAGATTTGTCATTGCACTTATTCATCCTAATTGTCATATCGGATCGTCATATATGATGAGAAACAATGATCTTGATGTCAGTAAATGCATTTATAAAAGTACAGTATTTCATATTGTGTTACAAGTTGGTGGTAATTGAGCACTTTTCATGCTCACCTTTGAAAAAAGGAAACATGTTACTCATGAAGATTTTCATTCTTTGTTGTCTGAAGTTTAGGTCATCGATAAGGTGTGGTTTTGAGCATATGTCAGGAATGTCGGCGAACATAGGCAAAGAGTGTTTGTAGAAAAAATCTGGGTTGCTACAAGCAAGAAGAGGTTGACTGTAATTTGTATGATTTTAGATGCTACCAATGATTTTGTCTGTCTTTTTTTCAATTTCAGACACCAAGTTTAACAATAGAAGAGCTACCGCCTTTAAAAAAAAGTAAGTAAAAATGGCCGCCACTTCTGAAATTGACACCACTGCACAGTTTACATATGTTTTGAACAGTGAGGACTTAGCATAACCTTTGCAGCTTTCTAGCTTAAAGGAAAAAAACGAGTTTGCAGACTTGAGTTGTCTGTTAACTTGAGCTATAAAGTAATTACTTCATGGCAAGATTCACTTACACCTGCAGACTTGAGTTGTCTGTTAACTTGAGCTATAAAGTAATTACTTCATGGCAAGATTCACTTACACCACAGTGCTGATGGAGTCCATACAGCAACTTAGCCGTATACCTGAATATTGTCATCATGTTACCATATTTTTAGCTCACCTGAGCCGAAGGCTCAGAGGTGAGCTTATAGGATGGGAGTCGAGCCGTCGTCCGTCCGTGCGTGCGTGGGTGCGTGCGTGCGTCAACACTTTCAAACATAAATATCTCAGAGACCAGTGGGCCGATCGCAATCAAATTTTATCTGAAGCATCATTTGGGTGGGGGAAAGGCTGCATTAGGTTTTGGTGTCGATCAGCTCAGAACTCTGGTTTCCATGGCAACAGATAGCCCCCATAGGGTTATAATGGGGAAAACGGCGTCATCACGTTTTCTCGACAGTTTTTGATTAGATCCTTATCATACTTGCAGGTAATGATGACATACACAAGAGCTTGGATGAGTTCGAAATTTGGTCGGATTCGAGCACAGACTACGGAGTTAGCTGCCCTTGAGCGTTTGAAAAAAATCCCATAGGGTTATAATGGGGAAAATGGCGTCATCACGTTTTCTCAACTGTTTTTGCTTAGATCCTTATCATACTTGCAGGTAATGATGACATACATAAAATGCTTGGATGTGTTCGAAATTTGGCCGGATTTGAGCACAGACTACGGAGTAAGCTGCCCTTGAGCCTTTGAAAAAAATCCCATAGTGTTATAATGGAGAAAACAATATCATCACATATTTTTAGAAAAACTTTGTCATCGCTCTATTACCTACATTTCTCAACGGATTTTAAAATAACTTCACACAAATGTAGGGCATGACAATATCTCGAGCAAGTTTGACTTTCAGGATGCTGCGCCCAAGGTCAAGGTCACTGTGGCTATTTTTAGAAAAAGTTTGTCAGCGCTCTAGCACCTACATTTCTCAATGGATTTTAAAATAACTTCACACAAATGTAGGGCATGACAATATCTCAAGCAAGTTTGACTTTCAGGGTGTTGCGCCCAAGGTCAAGGTCACTGTGGCTATTTTTAGAAAATCTTTGTCATCGCTCTAGCACCTACATTTCTCCATGGATTTTAAAATAACATCACACAAATGTAGGGCATGACAATATCTCGAGCAAGTTAGACTTTCAGGGTGCTCCACCCAAGGTCAAGGTCACTGTGGCTATTTTTAGAAAAACTTTGTCATCACTCTAGTGCCTACATTTCTCAACCGATTTTAAATCAAATTCACACAAATGTAGGGCATGACAATATCTCGAACAAAATTGACCTACAGGGTGCTGCGCCCAAGGTCAAGGTCACTGTGGCTATTTTTAGAAAAACTTTGTCAGCACTCTAGCACCTACATTTCTCAATGGATTTTGAAATAACTTCACACAAATGTAGGGCATGACAATATCTCCAGCAAGTTCGACTTTCAGGCTGCTGCACCCAAGGTCAAGGTCACTGTGGCTAATTTTAGAAAAACTTTGTCATGGCTCTAGCACCTACATTTCTCCATGGATTTTGAAATGACTTCACACAAATGTAGGGCATGACAATATCTCGAGCAAGTTTGACTTTCAGGGTGTTGCGCCCAAGGTCAAGGTCACTGTGGCTATTTTTAGAAAATCTTTGTCAGCGCTCTAGCACCTACATTTCTCCATGGATTTAAAATAACTTCACACAAATGTAGGGCATGACAATATCTTGAGCAAGTTCGACTTTCAGGGTGCTGCACCCAAGGTCAAGGTCACTGTGGCTATTTTTAGAAAAACTTTGTCATCACTCTAGCGCCTACATTTCTCAACCGATTTTAAATCAAATTCACACAAATGTAGGGCATGACAATATCTCGAACAAAATTGACTTTCAGGGTGCTGCACCCAAGGTCAAGGTCACTGTGGCTATTTTTAGAAAAACTTTGTCAGCACTCTAGCACCTACATTTCTCAACGGATTTTAAAATAACTTCACACAAATGTAGGGCATGACAATATCTCGAGCAAGTTCGACTTTCAGGGTGCTGCACCCAAGGTCAAGGTCACTGTGGCTAATTTTAGAAAAACTTTGTCATGGCTCTAGCACCTACATTTCTCCATGGATTTTGAAATGACTTCACACAAATGTAGGGCATGACAATATCTCGAGCAAGTTCAACTTTCAGGGTGCTGGGCCCAAGGTCAAGGTCGCTGTGATCTTAAATATCCCTATAGGTTTACAATGTCTCTCAGGTGAGCAATTGTTGCCCTTTGGGCTACTTGTTCTAATAAATGCCCAGGGGTGTTGCAATAATTCACAAGTCCTATAAATGGCATTCTTTGCCTATGATAGGTTTATATATACTATGGCTACGTATCGCTGAGCCACTTGGGGAACATTGTAACGAGAATTGAAAAAACAACAACGTGATAGCTTTATATCCAAAAAAAGCATTATAATGACGGCATTGAAATGGGCCTCAGCTGTATCTTGTACTTCTGTGAGGTAGATTGTCACTTTGGAACATGTTCTAGTCAGGTACTTAAAGGTGTATGGTGTACCTGCATGATTTTCTACCATTTGAGCAAAGGGGAACAACTTTTGTTTGCTTCTCTGCATGATGAGGACTTTCCAAAATGGGGTTTACTCTTAAAGGAAAGAATTTGCTCCAAGAAGAGTAAATTCTTTTATTTAAGAGTTGACCCAGGTTGAGAAGGGAGGCAAAAATAAAAATGGCAGAGTTGCTTCTCCTGAAAGTATGATGATTCATTCACCTTAAATCTAAATATGACATTGTAAGAAAAGAAACTTCCTCAGTCAGTGGTTTTAAAGTGCCAAAAACCTGACGGCAAAATTTACTTTTAAAAGATGTGAAAAACAGAAAGTTTCATGTAAGCTGTATCACATGGAGAGGACAAACAGTGAAGATCCGAATGAGGCAGCTCTTAATGAGCTGCCTCATCTGGATCTACACTGTTTGCAAATTCAACTTTCATTTGTGTCTTTAAATTTTATTAAATGCAGTGATTTGGCATGACATAATGAATTCCTTTGGTATAAATGAATGTTAATGTTACTAAATGTAATCCTAATGTAAATTATGGAGAAGTTTTTATAAATTCTGAATTGGTAACAACATTTAACATATGACCAAAGGGATATGGGGATATACCGGATTTGATGGTTTGTAAGTGGTGATATTTTATTGTCTCCTGCAGAAATACACAATCCGGGCTGCAGGTAAATGCTATTTTTGATAATAACTTGGTGATTTTTCTTTTGTTGGAGCTTATGCAGGCTCCTTAGTCTGTCATACATCCAAAGTTTAACAACTGTCCTCTGAAACTGCTGGGCTGGCTTTAAGAGTTTAACCCTACTGAGAAGGGAAGCTACAAACAGCAGATTTGCTTCTTCAGAAAGTATACCCATTCACCTTAGTTTTGCAGTGGCTGATTTACTAAACTTTAGGCTCATGCAGTGGCTGATTTACTAAACTTTAGGCTCAAAATAAACACCCCCTTTTGTAAGATGCAATGCCCATAGGGCATTAAATAGGATCAATATGGTAAACAACAACATCGTACACATGCACAGATCATAATTGAGCCGCAACATGAGAAAACCAACAATGTGGTTGTGCGCCCAGCACAGACTCAGATCAGCCTGGGCATCCGCCCAGTCTGATCTGAGTCTTCGCTGTCCGCATGGAGGTAGCTTAGACCCTTAGTTAGCCTTTAAGAGCTTACGAAGGAGTCTGATCACATGGGGTGGATGCTCAGGCTGATCTGGTACTGCTCTGGGCGGACAAACACTTTGTTGGTTTTCTCGTGTCGCGGCTCATATTATGTGGGCGCTAGTGGAGCATAGGTGACTCTTAGTACAACTTCCCCTCCCACTAGTTCTCACAGGGTATGAACCAGTCCGCCGATTTTCGCTTCCTGCAGAGACTGTCCGTCATATTTGGCTTCCGCCAAGATTGTCCGCGATCTCTTGCTTCCTGCAGGGACTACCATCTTCGAAAAATGGCTTCCTGCCGAGACTGTCCGCGTGACTCTGCTTCCTGCCGAGAGCCTCTGCAGGAAGCAGAATCACGCGGACAGTCTCTGCAGGAAGCCATTTATCATGTACAGAAGTCTCAGCAGGAAGCAAGAGATTGCGGACAGTCTCAGCGGAGGCCAACTATGACGGACAGTCTCTGCAGGAAGCGAAAATTGGCGGACTGGTTTATACCCTGTGGTTCTTCAGCGATTGATATTTTGGAAGGTAAAAACTCAATTCTTAAAAATGCCACAAGTGAATCATGATTGCTTACACCTGACCGCATACCTATATTTCTGCATATTTCTACAAAAATAAACCATAAAATAATTAAGATGTGTAAAAGTCTGACATAAATATGCACAAAAATTTGCTTGAAGGTAAAATACAACCTACAGTGAATATATATTTTATGCGTGAATGTGCTTAAATAAGGAAGTTTAGTAAAGAAGGCGAGGTGTAAGAAATGTTGTGATAGGTAAATTGCGAAGCGTCAGATAGGTGCAACTTGCGAAGAAGACTGTTTTAATTTTTTCTGGCTTTAAAACATATTACTGTATTCTCATATTTGCTACTCTCTCTGTCCCAGGAAAAAATAGCCCTGGTCATTCGATGGGTTAAGTGCTGGCCTGCTGATCTAGTGTCCCAGGTTGGATTCCTGTTGGAGGCGGAAATTGTTTCAAATGTACATGGAACTTCGTTGCATAACAGCCGTCCATTATTACCCTCCCATCATACCGATATGACTGAAATGCTGTTGAAAAGGGCCTCAAATCATAAGCAATCCATCCATCTCAGGAAAAAATTGGCTGAAATGGCAAAAGTGCAAACCCACCCATTCTTGCTGAAGCATGTGTGACCCAGTTCTCAAGATATTTATTTTCTTGTCTCCACCGGCAGAATGCAAAACATACTGGTGTTATGTCCCCCCACCATGTGAAGGGGAGGGGGGGGGAGACACATTGTTTTTGGTGTGGATCCAGACGGCGTCAGCATCAGCATAGCTTCTTGTCTGCACTCTATCTCCTGAAGGGATGCATGGATTTTTACCGAACTTGCACAGATACGTCACTGGGTGGGGGGGGAAAACTGATTAGAGTTTGGTGACCTTGACCTTTTTTCAAGGTCACAGGAGGTCAAAGAATGATGAAAAATAGCTTGTCTGCACCATACCTCCTGAAGGAATTGATGGATTTTTACCAAATTGGCACAGCTATATCACTGGGAGAAGTGTCAAGGTCACAGGAGGTCAAAGAGTGTTGGAAAATGCCTTGTCTGCACCATATCTCTTGAATGGATGGATTAATTTGAACCAAACATGCATAGATACGGCGTACGGCTTTCAAGATATAGGCTTTCAAGGTATGGAGCAAACAAATAATGTTACCTTTTGAACTTTGACCTCTAAGTGTGACCTTGACCTTTGTCAGACATTGTTGAAATATGAGTTCTGCATGTTGCCTTGATAAGGTGAACATTTGACTCAAGTTTCAAAGAGTTAAGGAGATATGGAGTGGACACAAATTCAGTTCAAAATTACATTAGCAATAATACAAAGGGGCATAATTTTTTTAAAAGTGAAAGTAGGGTTATGGTTATTTTTCTCTGCATATTGTCTGATGGTGGTTTATATTTATACAAACTTTCATGAAGAAATCCTGAATGGTTTTCGAGATATGGAGCTGACACAAAGCTTACATGAAATTACTATATGTAAAAAACAAAGGGACATAATTCTATCAAAACTGAGAATAGGGCTATAGTTCTTTTTCTCTACACATCGACTGATGGTGCTTAATATTTACACAAACTTTCATGAAGAAATCTTAAACAGTTTTCGAGATATGGAGGGGACACGAAGCTTATATGAAATTACTATATGAAAAATACAAAGGGACTTAATTCCAGCAAAACTGAAAGTAGGGTTATGGTTCTTTTTCTCTGCACATCGTCTAATGGTGCTTTATATTTATGCAAACTTTCATGAAGAAATCTTGAATGGTTTTCGAGATATGGAGCAGACATGAGGCTTATATGAAATTACTATACAAAAAATACAAAGGGACATAATTCCGTCAAAACTGAAAGTAGGGTTACGGTTCTTTTTCTCTGCACATTGTTTCATGGTGCTTTATATTTGTACAAACTTTCATGAAGAAATCTTTAATGGTTTTTGAGATATGGAGCGGACACGAAATGTTACCATTTGACCTTTGACCTTTAAGTGTGACATTGACCTTTGTCGGACATCCTTGAAATATGAGTTCTGCACATCGCCTCGATGAGGTGAACATTTGACCCAAGTTTCAAAAAAATCTTTCTAGGGGTTAAGGAGATATGGAGCGGACATGAAAAGTTAACAGATGGACAGACAGACAGATGGAAGGACAGATGGACGGACGGAGGCTACAACATAATACAACCCGTCTTCGCCGGGGGTATAATAAAAATGGCTTGTCTGCACCATTTCTCCTGATCAGATGAATGGATTTGAACCAAACTGTCTCAGAAACATCACTGGGAGATGAAAAAGAAGTGATTTAATTTTGGTGACCATGACCCTATTTCAAGGTCACTGGAGCTCTTAACTTGGCAGCATTTAGGGACAATGATACTGCTGGGAAAGCGCAGGTTGTGGGGACATCTGTTTTTGTCAAAAAACATTCCTAGTTACTTTCTGTTGTTGACTACATAAACTTTGCATCAGAATTTGATTAAGCTGTTGTATTAATGGTATGAAATGCCCTGGGGCCCGGGGTGTTACATTTTACCAAAGGGTTCATTGTTAGGAGCCTGACAATCGATGCCAAAATTCCTGTCAAACAGTATTAAGGTGAATGGGTATACTTTCAGAGGAAGTAACTGCTATATTTGCCACCCTTCTGTGTAAGGGGCAACTTTTAAAACAGAATTTGCTCCTTTTAGCAGCAAATTCTTTCTCTTAAAAGTAGACTCCATTTCAAAGCACTACCTCATCCAGAGAATTTATTGAAGTTAATATTATTTTTGGGAAAGAGTACACTTATCAGTCAGCCCGTACATTTTCTCTGAAGTTGGTTGGTTGGTTGGTTGATTTGATGCTTAAGGTGGTGATAATCACTGATTTGGGACAAAGACAAAAATCTGCATAAAATACTCAAAATAACACTGATCTTTCCAAAACTTAGCAGATGCCGTCTTTATGTTGTTTCTCATAATTTAGAATCCCAAAATGCAGCATTTGTTAATGTTAAAAAGTGTTTTTATAAGAGAAGATCAAAGGATAATTTTCTGCGAATAAATCTGAAAAAATAATATCGTTATTAAAAATATACTTAGTGCTTAGAGTGCCTTGTTGCATAATGGAGAGCGTCCTAGCAATTATTTTTTCAAACTCTTTCACACATTATCAGGCTGAGCAGTTGAAAAAAGATGCAGTCTGTGTCCAAATTTTTTTGTCAAAACACACAGGTGAGACAGGTGATACTATTTTAACAAGGTTGAACAATTTCATCTACACACCACTGATCATGTCAGTAATGTATTATTTATATTGTAGGTGTTAACATAGGTATGCTTGCCTACCCTATATTTAATAAATGCGTCCAGTGTACATTGACTTTGTACATGGCTGAACATTGAGAAAAAGCTACCGTTTTCATATGGTCTACATTACAATTGGAGAAAGAGTTGGAATAAATAATTGCTAGGACGCTCTTCATTATGCAATAATGCACCTTCAGCACTACGTAAATTTTCAATAACGATATTATTTTTTCAGATTTATTCGCAGAAAATTACCCTTTGATCTTTCCTTATAAAAACACTTTTTTAAGCAGCATGTACGTCTATTTTGTATTCTAAACTGTAAAGAATAACGAAAATAAGAAGTCTGCTAACTTTCAGGGAGATACGTTCCTTTTTTATGGTTTTATGCAGATTTTTACATTTACCATAAATCACCACCTTAACGTCGTCAGTAAACAACTAAGGTCATGTCAGGACAGTCAGTTAACCTAACCACACTATTCCAGGGCAGGCTTAGACCTCCTAAGCGGTTAACCAGTATTAAGTGCACATACTTTCGCCTGTAACTGACAACTGCCCTTCTTGAATAAGCGGAAGGAGAAACGAAAGTATGTGGCCAGACTGGGATTCGAACCCAGGACCTCTGACTTATGAGTCAGGTGCCCCACCGATTGTGCTACGCGGCCCTGCTTCTCTGAAGTTCCAATCACTACTACGAAAGAATGGAGTTGTCAGAACTCTGCACAGCAGAGTAGGGAAAGAGGTAGGGGGCATTTATTAGAGTAGGGGCTTTTATTAGGATTTATACAGTATATGGTTAGCTTTGAATCAGCTGTGTTTGTGATAATGAGCAAACAGGTGAGATGGTGTCTTCCAAGGAATTCCTGTGGTATTACACATAATTATGTCAACATAGATTTAAAAGACTATCATTATCAATTCTTGTGGGATTAAAGGTATCTAAACGGAATGTCAACAAATCCTGTTACCATTATGACAGGAGATATTGGGACAGTCTTACCTGAGCAGAGTTGATACAAATCTATGCAACCTTTTGGAATCGCCCTATAAGTCAACTTGTTGAAATTTTAGAATAATTTATTTCTTAAGGTGATTGGATGCATTTTCAGGGGAAGTAACTGTAATTTTCAGTTTTGCCCCCTTTCTCAATGGAGGTCAACTCTAAATGGAAAGAATTTGCTCCCTTTGGAGCAAATTCTTTCTTTCAGAGTAGACCTTCTTTCAGAAGTGCTTTGTTCTTTACAAAGCAAACTGAAATTCATGAAAATCATCCCACTGTAAAAATTGAGAAAAACATGGATCCCTTAAGATGCCCAAATTCTTACAGGACTGTCATATTATTCATGGTTGCCGACCTTTATGAAATACAATTACACAGGTAAATTCTCACCTTATCTATAAATATACACATTGACATCTAATATGGCCGACATGCTGTCAAAGTAATGGTAAATACTGATACTTATAGGAGGAAAACTGTGTAGACTGTAGGCGTTTCTGACTAACTATAGGGTAAGTTTAACATTTGACCTTTTGCAGTTTTCGGTAAGGTCACCTGACTTAATTGGATTGATCTCATTGATTTGATTGCACCTAGGACATACTTAAAATGTTTAATGACCCAATTTAACTTTATGTTTAGGAAGTGAATGTTTAATAGAAGGTTAATTTTGGCTTAAGGTTGTTTATCGAGTTTAGGTTCGAGCCAAGGTGTAAATTGATTTTATACATTTATGTCTCAGAATAGACTAATTGCTGATTTTGTTCATGTCATATTGAAATTGAGTTTGACATAAAGTATACATAAAAGGAGTCAATTTTTGTGACTCAATTACCCTTCCTGTTTGACAGGTTCCAAACTTGAATTGGATAGGCCGGGCCGTGTAGCGCAGTCGGTAGGGCACCTGACTTATAAGACAGAAGTCTTGGGTTTGATACCCAGTCTGGCCACATACATTCGTTTCTCCTTTCGCTGATTCAAGAAGGGCAGTAGTCATTTACTGGCGAAAATATGTGCACTGTGTACTGGTTAACCGTTTAGGTGGTCTAAGCCTGCCCAGGGATAGTGTGGTTACTCTAGGTTAATTGACCATCCCAACATGACCATAGCTGTTCACCTTGGACGTAAAGCAACAAATCAATCAGTCAATGAATGGGATAGTTTAAAACATGGAATGGAGTGACATGGACAGGCAGCGATAATCTTAAAAGAATTTGCTCCCTCTGAGGAAGCAGATTCTTTCCTGTAATAGGACCATCCCAGGCTCTGGGAGCTAAAGGTAGCCTTTAATTGGGAAGATTTACTGCATCTATTCTTTTAGCACAACTCACCTACATTTATGATAAGTTGCTAAAACAAAAAATAAAGAGAACTAAAACGAATAAGGAGATTTTGAAAAGAAACCTTCCAAGACGTAGATGATCATAAAGCCAGAAATGAGTGAGTCTGACTCGGGAGTAGAGAGACTTATGGTGTACTGGTACACCCTCATGTTTTACTTGCCCATTTTTTTTAAAGGGAAACCATTTTTCGAGAGACTTTTGGTGTACAGGTCCACCTCCATGTTAAGGGAAACCATTTTTCGTTGCTTTTTGTTGTTTCCCAGGAAACTCTCCCCTCCCCGCTTAAAAGAAAACAGTTTGTGGCATGAATCTGTAATAGCATTTCATAGGGCCAAACATGGGCAACTTTATAGTACCAAAAGGGAAGGACAGAGAGATCTATCATACATACATGCATATATACATACATACGTACGTAGGTGCGTACGTACCTACATAATACATACGTACGTACATACATACATACATACATACATACATACATACATACATACATACATACATAACATAAACGTAACGTAACGTAAGGTGGCTGGGCATAGCGTAACATAACTTAACATAACATACAGTTCAGTCGCTCTCCCAAAAACAAGAGCAGGATATACAAGTCACTACCCAAGTTGAGCGGTCTGGGCTTCTTGCCTGCTATGACATTCTTCACAGCAGATAAGTGTGCCCAGGACAGCTTCACTTGGGTGGTCAGCGAATATTTCGTTGTGTTTATAAACTGTTCAACCGCCATGTTTATGATTATTTGTATAGTTAGACTCTCTTGTTGTTTACATGTTCTGTAAACCTGAGATTATTGAATAAAATCTGAAATCTGAGGGCAAGATTGATGATCAGTAATTACCCTAAATCTGTATCATGTTTAATTGCAATTGCAGATTAAATTTCATTGAGCAATCTCTGGAGTAATGCTCAGCTATTAACTCTGCTCAAGTTATCAGTGTCTTCCATATTCACAGGGTATAATCCATTCCGCTAATTTTCGCTTCCTGCAGAGACAGTACATCATATTCGGCTTCCGCTGAGGCTGTCTGCGATATCTTGCTTCCTCCCGTGCCGAGGCTTCCGGCAGGAAGCAGAGTCAGGCGGACAGTCTCGACAGGAAGCCATGTTTCGAGGACAGTAGTCCCTGCAGGAAGCAAGAGTTCGCGGACAGTTTTGGCCGAAGCCAAATATGACAGACAGTCTCTGCAGGAAGCGAAAACTGGCGGACTGGTTTATACCCTGTGATATTTGTTTTGCTATAAGACAGGGAGTTCTCCCTCTAGAATGACTAAGAATATCTACAATATTAATCCTATTAAACACTCTAGGGGCATTACATTTTACAAAAGGGGGAAAGGGGCGTTATTTTGAGCCTAAATTGTAGTAAATCAGCCACTGCCCAAGTACCTCTAATAAACAGTACCAAGGGGAATGGGTATACTTTCAGAGGAAGAAATTATTATTTTTACCTCCTTCTCAGTAGGGATGGCCTGATGGGGGTCAACTCTTAAAGAAAGAATTTGCTCCTGTAGTAAGAGTTGACCCCCATTTAAAAGCGCTCCCTCATCCAGAGATGCAAATGGAAATTTATGCAAGTTGATATAGCATTATATCAGAAAAGAAGCAGGGGGTGTTTATTAGAGCAGGCACGTTTATTAGAATTAATATAGTCATACAGTCAAATGTCATTCTCTTGTAATACATACTTTTTCTCATCCAAAAAGCAAAGCGGAAAAATCTAGATGGACTCGTAAGGATGTAGTTTTTCAGGCTGTTTCTTCCAAAACAATTCTAAAAATAAAGATTATCTTATAAGATGGATCCATTTTTTTTTTTGTTTTGTTTTGTGGGGGTGGGGGTGGGGGGGCCGTTTGTGTGTGTGGGGGGGCTCTTTGGGAGGAGAAAAGCTTAGGTTTTATAACTGAATAAATGTGGTACATGTCATTTCAGAGAAGATTAGTATTGTAAGGGGAAAGTGCAGTTTGAACCAGGTGTACACTCATTGCTAGAACCCCTGTCCAAATATTTAGGGGCAACATGGTAGATGTCGCATTGTTTTTCATGGATATTGTCGGGATAATGCTGGACACATTGGCTTGACTCATTGTCTATTTGTCATCTCTGATAATAGCAGAATATTGATTTCAAATCTCCTGTAGATTAAGAAAAATCTGCTTTTATTGGTTGTCTCCCTTTGTCCACTTAATCAACAGTATATATGAGCTGCAACATCACAGGGTTACTGGCGAAAGTATGTGCACTTAGTACTGGTTAACCGCTTAGGAGGTCTAAGCCTGCCCAGGAATAGTGTGGTTAGGTTAACTGACCGTCCCGACATGACCTTAGTTGTTTACCGTGGACGTTAAGCATCAAATCAACCAACCAACATCACAGGGGATAATCGATTCTACCACTTTTCGCTTCCTGCAGAGACTGTCCACGAACTCTTGCTTCCTGCCGCGACTGTCCGCGTGACTCTGCTTCCTTCTGAGAGCCTCGACAGGATGCAGAATACCGCTGACAGTCTCTGCAGGAAGCCATTTATTATGTACAGAAGTCTCGGCAGGAAGCAAGAGATCGTGGACAGTCTCGGCAGAAGCCAAATATGATGGACAGTCTCTGCAGGAAGCAAAAATTGGCGGAATCGATTATACCCTGTGAACATGACAAAGCCAACAAAGTGGCATAATATTATGTGCCCAGCAAAGACTCAGATCAGACTGGGCAGCCACCCATTCTGATCAGAGTATTTGCTGTGCCCTTATGGGGTAGCTGAGAATCTAAGCTAGCTCTATGCAGACAGCTAAGACTCTGATCAGACTGGGCAGATGTCCAGGCTGATCTGAGTCTTTGCTGGGCACACATGCCAATTTGTTGGCTTTGTTGTGTTGCGGCTCATATGTATTGCCAGATGAAGTTAGTACCCACAGTCTGGTCTTGGTCATCTCTTATTACTGTACCCTTGATATTACTGTTGTCCATTTTACTCAGTTTGATTGTATGATGCAGACAAAAAAGTCATTGACCTTTAAATTAATGTTAACATTTGATCTAGCCACTCTAAAATTAGGGGGATAATTGGAAGGGGTTATTTTACAAAACATTGCAGTTTTTCCCAGTCCATTATATGCATTACACAGAAGCTTTCTGACAAGCTTTCATGATAGTTGGTGACATTTGATTAACTTCTGTCTTTAAATGAAGTTGACTCCCCTCAGTTGCCTATTGAGGATGGACAACATACATTTGTATGATGTTATGGGGAAGCCATACTGTGACTTAGATGAAATGGGGTTTGTAAATAATTCTGAGATATTTTTTAGTTTTCTCAATGAAATCATATGTTTTGACCCCTCATTAAAACTGTCTCATTGAGTCGGTTCTAATGAGGGGTCTCAATATATGATTTTTATTGGAAAATATGGAAATTTATCCTTTTACTCCTTCATATCTGTAGCACTGGCAAATATTGCCTAGAAATGTCATGGAAAGCCACTTTTGTCTGAAGCTCTAGCTGTGTAAAACATAATTACTTCTGCGTTTTGGATTAATAATTATACACTTGTATGATTAAATAGAAACTGCATAAACAATAACAACAGGAAAAAATAGTTGTCATCCTCTATATTTATCTTTTATGGATTTTTGTTTTATTTCAGAAAAAAGAATATATCGGAAGAACTAATACTACCTAATGATATACAGGTTAGTATTACATAAATTTCTTTATTTCTTTGTATGGATGCTCAGTGGTGGACGAAGAGCTGGCTTAAAATTTGGCTGGCTGGATGGATGGATGCGTGGGTGGCTGAGTGGATTGATGGATTTGGGGGGTTATGATACTTTCAACAGTATTTCAGTTCCTTCAAGCTAAGTTGGGAGTTGTTGATACTACCTTAGTTAGCTGTTTTAAACCAGAATTGCTGTTCATACTGTAGGCAGAAAAAGCAATATTTTATGCAAAACATAAACAGCTGACATTTTATGTATGGCATTTTATGAACCATTCCATATTGAAACCTGTCTTAAGAGCACAAGTTATCCATCAGGGTGCCCACTGGTCAGGGAAAAAACAGGGAAATTTGAATTTTCCTCAGGGTCAGGGAAAAGGCAGGGAATTTTGAAAAATTGTCAGGGAAATCCAAAAATGCTAAAAAAGTCAGAGAATTTTATACCTTTTGGACAATAAAAAAAGAATTTTTGATGGTAAAAGTGTCTGTTGAAAGTTCTCTATTGTGCTTTTCCATAACTGCTTTTCTGGAACAAGGGGTTTAGCCCAGTATGTATTGTTGCAAAACTTTTCAAAGCTTTGAAATATATCAGCTGCTTTCCTGATTTTTCTGTGTCCCAAAACAGGTACTTCACCCGCTGAAGTGGAAGGTCGTGACGGTTAAATAATGACATTTTGGTCAGGGGAAAATGGAATTTTGTTTCCAACAAAGAGTGGGCGCCCTAAATGGATTTTAGGAAAACACTTAAATACAGAGCTGCAGATAATGATAAGGCTGGAATATTTATTCGGCTATAAACAGTGCTTTTTCATCTACTTATCTAAAGCAGGGCCGCATAGCGCAATCGGTAGGGCACCTGACTCATAAGGCAGAGGTCCTGGGTTCTATACCCAGTCTGGCCACATACTTTCATTTCTCCTTCCGCTGATTCAAGAAGGGCAGTAACTGTTGTCAGTTACTGGCAAAAGTATGTGCACTTAGTACTGGTTAACCGCTTAGGAGGTCTAAGCCTGCCCAGGAATGGTGTGGATAGGTTAACTGACTGTCCCAACATGACCTTGGCTGTTTACCGAGGACGTAAAGCAAAAAGTCAATGAATCAATCAATTTACTTATCTAAATCAGTCTTATGAAATTTTGCTATGAGAAGGGTTTCCAATTCTAAAACAATCCTAAAACTCTAGGTCCATCACATAGGATGGATCTAAATTTTTTATATTTTTTCAAAAACAATCCCAAAAATCTAGATCTGTCTCATAAGACAACAATCCCAAAAACAATCCCAAAAATCTAGATCTGTTCATAAGACAACAATCCCAAAAACAATCCCAAAAATCTAGATCTGTCTCGTAAGACAACAATCCCAAAAACAATCCCAAAAATCTAGATCTGTCTCGTAAGACAACAATCCCAAAAACAATCCCAAAAATCTAGATCTGTCTCGTATGACAACAATCCCAAAAACAATCCCAAAAATCTAGATCTGTCTCATATGACAACAATCCCAAAAACAATCCCAAAAATCTAGATCTGTCTTGTAAGACAGATCTAGATTTTTGGGATTGTGCAGTTTGATCAGAGTCTTAACTGTTTGCACTCATCAAGTATAGGCTCAAAGGACTCTACAGTCACAAAATGAAGGTTCCAGCCTGACTGCAGGATTTGACACAGATTGCTTTGAGTCTTCACTGTTCCCAATTATGTGATGCTTTTGTGTGACAGTCTGCTTAAACACCTCGATACGAGGTCTGGCCACTTACTTTCATTTCTCCTTCAAAAAGGGCAGTTGTCAGTTACTGGTGGAAGTATGTGCAGTTAGTACTGGTTAACCGCCTAGGAGGTCTAAGCCTGCCCAAGAATAGTGTAGTTAGGTTAACTGACCATCCTGACATGACCATAGCTGTTTACCCCGGATGCAAAGCAACAAAACAAGAACACAAAAACAACTGCTCTAACATGCTTCAAAACCCTAACTTGTCTCCAACTCTATATATTTCAGGCGGGTGCTGATGCTGATGTAGACAGTGACTCATACAGTAGTGACAATTCTGGTATATACGAAGATGTCAGTGGCCATGATGGTCGATTGTTCCAAATAGGGGAGTCTGACAGCCCCGACAACAACGGTCCCCCGGCGGTACCCCCTGGACGAACACCTCAGAAGAAGAAAAAGAAAAAGGAGGGTAGAACTTCTAAAGCTATCTATGCAAGATTTAAGCAAGCAATTAAGGGTAAAGAAAATAAGGGGACAGATAATACTGAAGGGGCTTTGAAAGCTGTTGTGGGCTCAGGACTTGTTGGGGCCCCACAATCAGCTGGTGTGTTAGATAAATTCAAGCGAAACCTTAAGAAGGCTAAATCATCAGACAGTTCATTGGTTAGTTCGGAAAATACAGGTTTAAATCAGGAGGAAATTCCAGTGTGTAATAGTGACGGGTCGGACAGTGACATTTGTATGGAAATGGAACAACCGTCTTCCAAGTCGCAGAGTCTGGAAAGGTACGTACTTGACAATTTATAGATATAATTGCAAATATAGGCCAGTTTTGCCAGCTTCATCTAGACACCAGCGAGAGATGGTAGGTACAGAATAACCATTAAATGGAGAATGAAAGATACTACCTTTGAAATATTACAAGGTAGTTAGCTTAATCAGTTACTGTGGGTCACTTTGCACGATAGCAGCAGTTACTGCTCTTATCTAGCAGTGAGAAGTATAGTGTGGAACCAGATCAGAGACTGCTCTGTCATACATGTTGCAAACAATTTTTAAATCATGTTGCCTGTGAGTAAAATCAGCTTGTTCAAGTCTTTTAGATACAATGTACCTTAATGTGATCAACTGTTGGAACATCTAAAAGCCATTAATTTTATTAATTAATGGAAAAATTAATGGTTTTTAGGTGTCCCAATACTTAAGCACAGTCACGAGGGTAGTTGCAGTCAATTTTTAATGTATCCCTATATTTATTTGGGTATAATTTCTATATCTTTGCTCAGGTCAGATGAGGGGTCAACAGCCACCCCACCCCCAATCCCACCACCTCCTGGGGCACCACCTTTGCCACCAAGAACTAGTGCTTTGCACCGAGCTTCCAGTGCTGGAGACCAGCTAGGTTTAGATCATACAGACAAAGCCGGGCAGCGGAGATTAAGCAGTACAGCTGACTTCAGAAATGGGGGGACGTCTCCAAGGGATACAAAAACTGAGCCACCTCTACCACCACGGAATAGAGTATCACAAAACCTTGACCTTAACCTTGTGGTGCCAGTGGCTCCAGGGGGAGGTGATATGAGGTCTGTATGAGGCAAAAAAATTTGTTGAATTTTCTCTTATAGTTATATACTGAGGGAAATAAGTTTAGCAATTTTTTACAAATCAGCGTATAATTCAGACTTATCTAATTAAGTGGGAAATTGTATTGTTTCTGCTGTTTAAGGCATCATTTTGGGTACCAGAAACCCTACAGTTAAGGTCGAAAGTTTATTTATAGAGCAAAATCGCGTCGCATTTGTCCCCAGGGGTTTAACCAAAAAAATGCCATAAATCTTTTATGCGACTCATCTTTTTTCAGGTGCTGTTTCATCTTCAAATCTTACACCTGAGCCAATTTGCGGCAGTGTAGACATTTGTGAACACGGACACAGTGTTGTGTGTTAGAAAAGATTGTTACCATGATAGACGTAAATGTGCTTATGGCGCCGTCAAAATTGGCATTCACAAAGCAATTGAGACTGAGCAAAAGTCACCGTTAACGAATTGTTCCAAAATCTTGAACCAAACTGCAAATGCAAGGCCTCTAAATGATCAGAACTCTTTCAAGCAATTTTTTCCTGTAAACTGGCGCTATTCCCGCAGATTTAACCACACCAGGTTCGACAGTTACGTCATTTTGACTTCAGTTTTTAAAACCATCAAAGATCCTCTTGACATCAGCAATACTGAACTTAATGTTTCTCTTTTTTAAGTGCGCATAAAGGTCATTGCATATCCACAGATTTTGTCGATTTCCGTCATAACGTAAATTTGACGCCTCCATTCAAATCTTGAAAGGTTCTGCTCGTTGCATTAAAACAAATGGATTACCAGGGGTAATCGTTTTGCATGATATTGTTCCCACAGTTGACAGTAATAAAGCGCAGAAAGATTTGAGTCAAAACGTCAACTGATAATGTTTAAAATGGCGGTTGAATTTTTCAGCAAGTTAACGTCAAACTAACGTGCCCCATTGCCGGCGTCTTATGCGTTTATTTGCAAACCCATTTATGTTTTTCTTGTTCAAGGACCCAGTTAAAATCTTTCAAAAGCATTTTGACAATTTTCTTTGTTTAATTCTTTTTCAGCCCACGTAAATTGTAAATTCATTTAAAATGACGTCAAACGTGCGTTAAGTCACCTTTTTCCCAAGTTTGATGTAATCGCAGTTTCCTAACTTAAACTAACTACATGTATATGCGATCAACAACCTGGGAATACTTTCCCCAAAGAAAAGTTCACAACCCTTCGGAAAAATTGCTAAACTTATTTCTCTCAGTATATATAGCTTCTGAGTTTGAATATTCAAGGTGCATAGGAAACTGATCCTTTTTCAAGTATTTTTTTCTCAGTCCAAGATAATGAAAAGTGTATAAAATGCAACAACACTGAGAAAAATTACAAGTAGAAGCATGAATAAATCCTTCTGTAAAACACTTTTATCTTTAGAAACAGATCAGCTCTGAGTAACAAATTACGCTATCAGGGGAAACAACTTATGTCTTAAGCGCACATGACAGAATTAATCATTTGACGGCCATTTTGAAGATACTCTGACAGATTTTCCGTTTGTAACATATAAGAGACAGGATTTTAACACAAGATCAAACGGTGAGTCGTTGCTTACATGTACATATGGTTCAGATATATAGGGCATGATTCTTCAAAGGGTGAGAAATTATAAAATACCTCTACAATTTTTGATGTGGACAGCTGAGATACCATGCATTAAGGCAGAGTTGATACAGATCACTATAGTGAAGTGTCTTCAGATTAAGCATTTAAGCATTTAAGTATTTTATGGTGAATTCTAGTAATATTCAGACCAAAACATCTATAGGTACCGGATCGACTTGATATTTTGTTGTACCAGTGTTTGCCAAGCCTTCATTATGCAAGATATTTACCTTATTAAGGCGGCTGATAAAACGATTATGACGTCAGCCTTGACTTTGCTCCAAAGACTGTCTCTTAAAGGTCAAGTTTGCATAGTTTGATTTGATAAACATAAAAAATATTGTAAACCATGTAATTTGGAACAGGGAAGATTTTTGAGTATTGACAGTGATTGTATTACAGGAGGAGTGGGTGGCCCCCAGCTAAGGACAGCTATCTCCATGGCCAGAAAATCACTTCACCTACAGACTTACCCTATATGGATGATTCACCAATTAGAGGCCCAGAACTCTCCCCACCCCCACTGCCTGATGGTGATAAGAGATCTTCTCATAGTTCCTCACGCAGTTCAAGGAGTTCAATACCAGATGATGATGATAAACCCCCACCCCTTCCAAATAGACCAGCCCCAAAACAGCCATTGACAGGAAGTGAGTAAATAGTTGTTAACTTGTAAAGCCAGACTAGATGCACCAAACATGTTCACAAAAGGTCCATAAAAGGTCTATATTTCGTTATAAGTGTGACCTTTGGAAATGCCATGGCTATCATAAACACTTTGACCAAATATAAGGTGAAACATGTTTGGTCAAATTATTTGAAAAACTCAGTAAATTTTGGAAGCTAACTCCTCTGGATTGTGTGAACAGATTTGATGCCAGTCTTCACAAAACTCTGTCTGGCCGCCTGACATGTCTGGTAAAGATTCATTCGGGCTGGTAAAAATATTCAGAAATTTCAAGTACATTTTAATGATTTTACCAGATTCGGTCCTGTAAACTTTCACAGACTTACTTAAACTCTGTGATGCACCTAGCGGTTGTTGGAGATTTTGTAAAGTACAAGAGCTATAATAACTATACAAATATAACATAAAAAATATGCCACTTGCTTGTGATGTAGGCTGTCAGGGTTCTTTGAATATAGGGATCAAACCTGGTTTTTCATTCATTAACTTGCAAGGCCCCCAGGGAGATGTTGAAAACAGCGGCCAGAGGCCGAGGTTTTCAACATCTCTCGAGGGACCTTGCAAATGTTAATGCATTGGAAAAAATGTTTGATCGCTATTATTGCATAATTTCAATAACAATGCTTAAAAATAACGAAAATGTTGGCGCACTGTATTTTGGCCTCATCACTATTACCTTACTGATTCCTACACGCACTATGCATGTCTATAAAAATCTTCATTTCAGGCCATGGTCAGCTACCGTGAATTTTTGTTAAACTTTAGCAGTATTTCACAAGTCATAATCATGTTCATCTAAGTTACTCGATGTCGTCTGCGCTCTCTCATTTTTACAATATCCGAATTTGTATAACTCTTCCGTTAGTCTTTAATGGATAGCTTCAACCGCAGTCTTGCCGCTCGTTTCTGTACTGACGGAGTATTGCCCTGCAACTTGCATTTGAAAAGTTGCTAAGGTGGTCATTATCAGCACATGAAAACCCATGTTAGTGCATGGTTTTGTGTTCATTAAAACATGCCTGTTAATAGCGTGTGACACCGATATTTATGCAATAATGTACATTTAGTGTCATCATTAAGTTTGTTAATACAGTCAAACCTGTCATCAGGGTTTAGCCAAGGAAAATGGAATTGATAGAGGGTCCTTTGCACTGTTTTGTGGCTCAAGGGACCTGTGGCTGCCTAAGACAGGTGGTCCATTAACAGAGGTGACCACTTAAGCAGGCTTGACTGTACAATTGATAATACAAATAATGAGAGACAATAACAAGTAAATAAATAGAGAAAACCATGTTTGTGTCTTTTGATATCAAGTTTATCAGGCGAGATCAGAAACAGCGTAGGAATGGCGAGGCTTGCCGAGCCAGTCCGACGTGTTTCTGGTCTCGCCTGATAAACTTGATATCAAAAGAAGCTTACATGGTTTTCTGTTTATCATGCATCTTTAGAAGATTATAAGGCGTAAAGAGACTCAAACAAATAAAAAGCAAATGCAGTTTTGTTGGAGCTTGCTGACGTCGCGTATGTGTTATGACGTAAGTCGGTGACGTCATTCAACCAATCGTACGTTGTTATCACGGCCAACGTCAGTATGTAGCCAATCGCCTTCTGAGATCGCTTCTAAAGTCATCGCCTGATAACATTCGGGCAAGCGCAGTTCTACAGTGACATGATATCACATTATGTTATCATACCCCTGTTATCAGGCGGAAGTTTGTAGCGGATGCATGATAAACTGATGTACATTGATAGGACTCGATTTAGTGTCGGAGGTGAGACTTTTTAAAGGATATATGTTTACAAAAGGACTCGGCCTGTCAGTTTGGTATCATTGCATCATACTATAATTCATTTGTGGGCTTTTGCTATTACAGAGGATAGCTATGTTTGTGTTGATCCACCTGACGAACCTGGGCCAGACTTAGATTATTCTTTAGCAGATGAGATACGGTAAGTTTAGGCTAGAGTTTCTTTGAACTGTGATGTTTGGTGGTAAATTTAATATTTTTGACAAAATCGTAGATATTTACCCTAAATATTTGGACAAAAATAACTGAAAAGAGAGTGTGATGTGATCAGACACTCCAAGGAGCAGTCTGATCATTGTGAACTGTATATCAGCAGTTTTATGAAATGTCTCCAAAAGTGAAAGTGGTCAATATACAGAAATCTTAAGTCCTTACTCAAGAATCATAGAATTGTTGTCAAATTCGAAATCCTCTGATACACAGACATAAATGGACAGCTATACATATGTGTGAACCCAACAAATACCCTAATGTGCTTAAATATTAAAACCCCTTAAACCATTAATTTTCCATTTGTGACAAATGGAAAATTATGGTTTCATGTTTCCCAATACTTAAGCACTTAAGGGGTAAATCTGGTCTTAAAGCCAGATAATGCTAAGGCCATGTGAAAATTTTAAAATAGAAACTGTTCTAGTGTCCAAATATTTATGGTAAATATGGTTTTATGATTGTTTTGTTGAATTAAGGTGAATGGATACACTTTCAGGTTAAACAACTCTGCTTCTATTTTGGTTTATCCCTGTCTCAACAGGGATCAGCTTTTAAAAGAAATATTTTTTGTTTTTTTTTTAACCTATTAAAGCTATAAAAGAAGAACCCATTTTGGAAGGGCTTTGTCATCCAGGGAAGCAAACCGGAAGTTGAAAAAATGTTTGAAAATGGTGGAAAAACATGGCAGTGTAATTAAACACTTAAACGTTTTATGTTGGGTTTGTATCAAATTTAAGTTTTGATCTGCCGTTTGTCAGAAAACTTGCAAACATAATTGTTGCCTGTCAAATTGTTTGACGATTTTCATTGTAACTATAAATTTACCAAACTTACCAGACTTTTCTGCATTAACAGCCCGTAAGCTCGAACAGTGACCTGAAGCCGATTTTTGAGACAATTAAAAAAACTAACTGCAGGATTTTTTATTGAAATTGAGAACTTGGCAGCCTCTAACTAGACATATTGAAGTATCTAATTTGACAGAAATTTAGCATCATGACACATTATTTCATCTTCACAAAGTCTAACATTACAAGATGATGCTTCAGAAAATCTAACCTTAATAACCTCTGTGGAGAAGATTTTAGTTTACCATATCGACACAATGTGCTTAGTGACTGTTGGATAGAATTTGAAAGTTGTGCTGGATGAACAAAGTTAAAATTTATGTCAAGTCTGTTTTAGAGCCCTGGGAAAAGAGGGAATTTGGGCGTATTCAACAGGGAATTTGGGCGTATTCAACTGGGCGTATTGTGCTTCATGTTTTTAATGTGAAGCACTTTTTCTATACTTTTTTTCTTTAGAAAAAATGCTTCATGCTAAGAATTGTTAAGCACAAAACACCCAGGCCCAATTGTTCAAAACTAACGACATTGTTAGTTAACAAGACATTAAAATTTCAAACGTGAATATCTCAAATATGCCTATATTTTTTGTTGAAAAAATGTGAGAAGCTTTTGCAATGCAAAAGCTTCTCACATATTTTCAGCAAAAAATATCTGTGTATTTGGCTATAAAGTCACAAAACACTTAACGAGTTGACCTCTTATTGAGCTCGTTAGGCTAACGATGCTTTGAACAACTGGGTCTCAGTGTGTCAAGATTCTTAGGGTGAAGCATAGAAAAAGTGCTTCCGGCCGAAAATCATGAAGCATGAAAGGCCCAGTCAAACATGCCCTTTGACACTAGCACTGAGTAGCTTGTCTTAAGTAGGTGTAAGGATAATCTCATAGAATGGTATTTGTAATTTAGGGAAATATTGAAAACTACCTTGGGTAGCATGGTGCTTGTATTATAGGAACAGAACAGAACAGAACAAAAATTCATTAAGACTTTCGTGCTTCACGAAATATAGGGAGATGTCAGAAATTACTTATGAGTTACCATTAAGTACTCTCTTTTTCTGGAGCCTCATATTTCATGTCTTTTACAGCCTTGGAACTTTAATGTTGTAGCTTAAACATTTTTCGGTGCTTGGGATGTAAAATACCTTCAGTTATGTATGGTTTAAGGATTTATATAATTTTTTTACATTTATGTAGTGGTTCACTGTCATACGTTTTGCTTTCACTGGCAAAGATTTTTCTTTATTTTGCTGAAACTAAACTTTAAACTTTTACCTGATTAATATTACAGAATCTGGTTTTCAGTTGAAACCAAATGCTGAATTCTGAAGTGAATGTTTATTTCTTTTTGTGTATGCTTCATCGTTGTTTTATGTTAAATGTTGTTTTATTTCAGTGTCAATATGGGAAGGTATATGTTGCTTAGGAAACTAATCTTGTGCCTGTTTCATTTACATGTAACAGCAAGCCAGATTGGTTCTCTCTTTCATATAGCCATAAAATCTACCAATCAAATTGCTGTTTATAATTTTGATTCACTGAAATATTCACCAATCAAACTGCTGTTTATAATTCTAATCCATGAGTAAAATAATTTTACTCATGGATCAGAATTATATTAGCAACAATTTGATTGGTTGAAATAATATTGATGAATTAAGAAAGAGCCAATCAGACAAGCTGTGTTGATGATCCAGATTTTGGTGTGCTATCTAACTGGAGCCTGTGTCTATGTTTTCTTTCATTTAGTGCTGCATTCAGTTTCATTCCAAAATGGCATTACAACATAGAATTACAGTTTGGTTACAGCTGCTCAGAAATAAACTATATTGTTTGGTTATACGAATATTTGATATTGGAAATTACAGTAAAAGGGTATGGTTTCTCAGTATTTAGGTAAAATATAACTTGACAATGTAGCAGTACCTCTGCTGGGTACTGGGAGGTGCATATTATGGACTCATTCCCGAGCATCTTTATGAGTATTGCATGCAACAAAAAAAAAAGAGAGAGCATTCATTCTTTGTTTAGGTACATTAACTCATAATTGATGGTCAGTCTTAAAAGCAGCATTTAATGAATGAGCTATAGTTTGTTACAACTTCTAGCATACATCATTATTTAAAATCTGATTCATGATTTGACAGCCTCAATAAATCTGTCTTTCTTGCTCATGCACACTCTGTTGCCTATAAATGTCTTTGATATTATCTCTTGATCATGTATCATTTTATTTTTGAGTTTTATTTGCTATTCCTCAAATTTCACTTATTTTGTAAACAATTACTTTTGTTGCTCTCTTGATTTATCATGCCCTAGAGAAGACTGATGGGAGCCATACTACATGTATATAAAAAAGATGGGAAAAAATGACTAAGATGTGATATATCACATTTTTAAAAAAAAGAGTCCTATTCAAAATATCTGAAGAGTATGCCAGCATTCATTGTCACAGGTGCCTTATATAGAACACTTAGATCAGCTTGTGCAGCCTTAAGGTATATAAATTGTTTATGTAAAGACTTCTTGGACGGACACATGGCGCCAAGTGTGTGCAACTATGGTTACGTACAGTTGAGCCACTTGGGTAACGTCGATAAGAGAATTGAACTGAACTGAACTGACTCTTGACTGTTGACAGTTTCCCTCATGGCAACTAGGGCTAAACTATGTCTTTGTCATATATCTTTCCAGCTATTTTGTTCACTGCTATATATGCTTTTGTTTTATCCTCGCTATGCTAGCAAGCAAGTTTGAAAATAAAGTTGAAATATGTTGTTAGGAGCAGCTGTAGTGTAGTGGATAACACTCCAGACTACCAATCCAGGGGTCGCAAGATTGACCCCCCGCTTCTCCGGTCTTTCGGATGAGACTTTAAACCGAGGTCCCGTCTCCATATGACCTCGTTGTTGGTGGGACGTTAAACCCGAGTTCACTCACTCACTCACTGAAATATGTTGTTCATATATTGAAATGTGAATGCAGTGTTGGAAATTTTGGTGGATTTTTAATCTATTCAGATTTCAGACTAAATTTCTTGAAAATTTTATAATGAGGTTTAGCAACCTCAGATGCTGTTGCACATAACTTGAATGTTTACAAAACTTATTTACCCTAATTTCTAAGAAACAGATAAGTGAACAGTGTACTAGTGTAGTATATCCAATCATTTTGCAGTGTTGTTGGGGCTCCATAGATGACTTTACAACAATTCCTTTCCACCTAGACCTGGCCCCGAGGTTATAAAACTTTTTTCGTGCTCAACTCAGCTGAGCATGAAATTTTCTCTGCTGATAAATATGAAAATGCCAACTAATGTTGGCATTTTCATATTCATAAGCAGAGAAAATTTCATACTCAGCCAAACTGAGCAAGAAAACAACCGTACTTATCAGTAATTTGCTATTTATTAGCAGGTAAAATTTCATGCTCAACTCAGCTGAGCATGAAAAAAGTTTTATAACCTCGGGCCCTGTTTTCAGCTGCCTGTCTAAGGCGCTGTGAACAACCATATAGCAAGCACTGTTTTTAAACTCTTTGTTATTTGTTGTGTGTAGAATCAAGCTACATTGTTTTAATATTATAACAAATTAATTTAAATTGTACACAAGAGTAGTCCTGACAGTGTGGTGTGGTGTGGTGAACTAAACTATAGCAGCTTATTGTCAGTATATAATATGTGTGTCATATATAAATGGCAGTATACTACACATGTATGTAGATTAGATACTTGCACTAACAAGTTGCTTAAGACATAAGAGCTGAAAACCAGTGGTAAAATAAAATGTTATAAATATGAAAAAGGGGTTGGTCACAAAGAAATAAAATCAAGCAGAATGGAAACAGCTGAAGCCTTAAAACAGCTGCTATGCTTGGCTTGGTGATAATTTTGAGACAGTATCTATCATTCTCTATAAGGTCCCTGTGATGCTTTGTATTCACACCGGATAGGCAGCATTCAAAAACCCTCAGTCGACAAATGCGGATAAAAAGCCATTAGAAGCAGAGTTTTTGATTGCAAATTGTCGCCAATTTGCAATCGAAAACGCTGTTTCTTACGATTTTTGATCTGTGTTAATCAATTGTTAAGAGGGTTTTCAATTGCTGCCTATCTGGTGTGTGTATTAAAGGGTCAAGACATGTGCTTTCGTGGGAAATACAAAAAAAGAGGAAAATTTATCAAAACCCTATTGTATTAAAAGCTGTGGTCAGAACATATCACAGATACTTTGACAGGTTGTGGCTATCACATGCAATATTATGTCTTTGCTTTGCTTCTCTTCCGTCTGGTATATTAGACTCATGGTGGTGAATTGAAAAAGAAATGTTTTTTCATGAAAAACTTACGTTTATACATAAATATTTACATTCTTGGTGTATTTACTGAAAAGCCCTATAGTAAACCATTGGAACGTAATGTAGTTTACATTCCAATAATTACATTAAGACACGCAACGTCAATGATGTAAAAATAAACAATGGCTCTCTACAACCTGATTGGACGTCAGCAACGTCATGACGTCATGCATGCCGTTCTGCTGTTAGCAGAAGAAACTGCGTGTACATGTTTTAATGCTTCAATTTTAGCGCTTATACAAGATTTTTCATGAAAGACTTGATTGAAACGAATGTAAATATAAGCAATGAACTTAATTTTTCTGATGTTTATCGAAGTGTAAACTACATTGGGTCACTAGCAAAGTTTACATGAACCCCTTCGGGGTTCATTCACTTTGCACGTGACCCAATGTAGTTTACACTTCGATAAACCTCAGAAAAATGAAATTCATTCCTTAATAAATGTTTATGCATGGAAAAAAGTTTATACTTGAAATGAAATTTATACCATTGCCATTAGCTGTTTGGAAAGCAAGACCCTCTGGACTTATTGGTTGTTTTGCAAACACAACTGTGTGAAAATCGGGTATTGACAAAGAATCACAAAATGCAATATTGTTACAGATGACAGCTCATGCCATGTGCACATTATGCAAGCAGAATGGACCCTGATGAGACCATGCAACTGTACTACCATATTTCATTAAAAAAATGAAAAATGTTCCCTTTTACTACTGTATTAATCCTATTAAATGCCCCGGGGCCATTGCATTTTGTGAAAGCGGGGCATTATTTAGAGCCTATTAAAAGTGTAGTAAATCAGCCACTGCCAAAATACTTATAAGAAATCTAAAGGTGATAGGTATACCTTCTCAGCAGGGGTAAATTCTTTCCTTTAAGAATTTACCCATTTAAAGAGCTCCTTAGCCAGAAAAGCAAACAGGAATTCATGCAAGTTAATATAACATTATTTATAACATTATTTTCGGAAAAGTGGCAGCCGGGGGAGGAGGGCTTTTAGCAGGAGTTTAAATTGTAAACAAGACATTCAAAGATATTGATAATTAATTGTAAACTTTATGTTCATGGTCTGGTGTTTTTCAGGAGAGAACTTGAGAGGCGACCTGTATCATCTGGCTATATCCAAGCTCATGACTTAGCTACGGTTCCAGAGCCAAAGTCTATAATCCCTCCTTTTGAAGATGTTCTCAAGTTTAAGAGCCAGTATGAAGAAGATGGACTGTATATTGACTTGGTAAGGAACTTTTATGGATTTTTGGAATACCATAGTTTTCAGTAAATTAATGGTAATTCTGAAATAATTTTATTGTTTGTGACCAACATAAGTGAGACATAGGTATTGCTTTTCTTCCTTGGTTCTGAGCATAAACTTTTGTTGATGTGTAAATTTAAATGATGTGTAAATTTTGTAAATGTTTAGCACTTACACACAAACATTTACCATTTATCCATGTAAACGTAGAAGCCCTAGCCGAAACCTTATATTTTATGGACCGAAACCGTATATTTTATGGAGAATAAATAGTCTGAATTGCCATAAAAATAAAGCAAAAGAGCATTATATGCTTTTTTACTCTATATTCCCTGGTTGTGTTATTCACAAAATAGGGTTATAATAAGAAACATGACAAAGATTGCTGTAGCTTATATAACTAATATGAAGAAATTGTCAGAGGACAGAGACTTCCTTTTATAAGAGGAAATTTACAGAAGAAAGTCTTTTCAAGGTCTCAATTTTCCCTGAATATATATACTGAGAGGCAAAAGAAAGTATACACTTTCTGAGTGCATATATTTTACTTATTTCTCATCGCTCAGGTCTGAAATTTTGCTCAAGTTATTTGTACTTAAAGACAGGACTTCTCTGCTGGGGGGTCGGGTTTCCAACACATAGGATTGTTACCTGTACAGATAAAGGTGTGAAAATTTAGTCAACCAATCAGTGGACCAGAATTAACAGTTCTGATGATTTTATTGGCTGACTGGAGTAGTTGACACTATGTGATCAAGAGACAGAATGACACTGTTCAGTTCAGTTCAATTCTCCTAACGACATTCCCCAAACCATAGTTGCACGCACTTGGCGCCGTGTTCGTCCAAAAATGACACTGTTGAAGTTAATCCTTTATAAAGTACCATTCCTGTCTACATTTAATAATGTGGTAAAGTAAAATCAATATTGAAATGCTTAATAGGCTGAAAGTACATGCCACTTTTTGAAGGTTTCCCGTGTGCAGCAAAATGAACAACAAGAGTTTGCTGTAAATCTGTATTTGAAATTTTGGTTGTTGTTCTTAAGAAGCCACAATGTTTGCATTTCATTTGCATGATGACAAGGCTCTCTGTGGCAGACAGAAATCATACACACAGAGGAAAAAGTAGTCAGAGGCAAAAAGAAAGTATACACTTCATTGCCAATCAGCCATGAGTCTAGTATATTTTATTAAGCCAGTCACAAATTGCTTTGAGGGGCAAGCTTATAACCACTTCTGTCTGCACTTAAAGTATTGTCGCCATGTGGTCATTGTGGTTTGTTCAGACAAACAACAGAAAATTCAAATACCGATTTGACAATAAAATCGTATTGTTTACTATGATGCATATGCAAAATGGGCAAAACCAACAGTAGTCTTGAATTGATAGTATTGCTAGTCAAGCAAGTTATTTAGTAATCTTACTATACCACATTATTATACTTTAGGGAAAGATACATCTTTCAGAATTTTAAACCTCAGCTGTGAATAATAAGAAAAATACTGGCCTTTTAAAGACACTCTTTTGCCTCTGCATGTATGATTTCTGCTTGCCACAGAGACCTTTTCATTGTGCAAATAAAACGCAAACCTTGTGGCTTTTTTAGAGCAACAACCAAAATTTCAAGTTCAGATTTACAGCAAAATCATATTGTCCATTTTGCTGCACATGGAAAATGTGCAAAATTTGCGTGTACATACAGACCCACTAGTCAAGCATTTCAATCAGTAATTTTACTGTACCACGTTGATTCATCTATGGTAAAAGTAAATCATGCAAAATTTCAGAACTGAGCAATGAAGAAAATGTGGTCATTCAAAAAGTGTATTCTTTCTTATTCCTCTTAGTATATTTCATTCAGATAGGGGGAATATATGAAAATTTGAAGGAGCCATTCTAAGGTCTCAATTTTTTTTGATGAATTTACAAGTTATTCAGAGGTGAGGAATATTTGACAATAATTCTGGGATAATTTCATTGAATATTCAGTGCTCCAAATAAGAAGGGGTAACAGGGATAATTCTGAGATGAGTTTTCTTATTTCTCATCGAAAACATACATTGTGATCCCTCATTAGAACCGTCTCGGTGAGACGGTTCTAATGAGGGGTCCCAAGATATGTTTTATGGAGAAATATGAAAAATTATCCCTAAATTATCCCTGTTACCCCTTCTTATCTAGAGCACTGAATACTGTTTATGGAAAAAATGTGGTGACCCCTCATTTTAAACATCTTGGTGAGATGGTCACTACATGAGTTTCATTGACTCTTCTTGAGTTTTAGTATGTTCTGAAAGATAATCTCCTAAAAAAGAGTTTTCAGAGTTCATATTTTATTCACATTTCTGAGCTACAGATAAGTTGGAGTTTTGAGGATAATTCTGAGAATTTTTTTTCTTTTTTTCTCAACATAAACATGTTGTGACTCTTCATTAGAACTGTCTCATCAAGAGTTCTAATAGGGGATTATAACATACATTTTAATGAAGAAATATGGAATTATTCCTAATTTATCCTTGTTCCTTCTTATCTGGAGCACCGTATCATTGTATATACATGTATACTTATTTTTAGCGGATGTTACTATTTTTTCTTGTAAGGCTGGCTTTCAACATTTATTTACTAATAAATACATTTATGCAGATACTCTAAAAGACACTCTCCTTTCTCCCGCCGGGCTGCGTAGCACAATTGGTAGGGCATCTGGCTCATAAGGCAGAGGTCCTGGGTTCGAAACCCGGTCTGGCCACATACTTTTGTTCTCCTTCCGCTGATTCAAGAAGGGCAGTTGTCAGTTACTGGCGAAAGTATGTGCACTTAGTACTGGTTAACCGCTTAGAAGGTCTAAGCCTGCCCAGGAATAATGTGGTTAGGTTAACTGACCGTCCCGACATGACCATAGTTGTTTACCGTGGACGTTAAGCATCAAATCAATCAATCAGTAAAATCCTTTCTCCCATTTTAAATTCAGTTATGTTTGTAAATTGACACAATGAACTTTTCTGTTGTTAAATTTAAGCTGAAATAGCTGATAGCTGAAACGAACCAATACGAATACCTTCAAATTGGTGTTTCTTCCCAGTTCCCATTTAAGAAAATTTGATGAAATTCTGACATAAATTAAGAACTACTCTTTTGTGGACCATCCAAATTGAATTTGACTAAAATGGACCAGTTGTCAGTTTTTTCATTTGACATGTCCATAATACAGCATATACCCCATTACAACAATGTTGATTTGTCAGGAAATTTAAAAATTTTCATGAAGAAAATGTCTACGCTGACAGAACATCATTGATGACCATTTTGATGCAACACTACAAGATCTTAAATGCTTCTGAGCTTGTAAAAAGTACTGATGACTGTAATAATTGGTTAATATGCCAACATATTGACTGACATGTGATCTCACATCATCCAATGAAATTGCTGTGTTTCATAAAGACCATATTATAAAGTCAGTAGTACTTTATTAGGTATCAGGGACACAGGTAACATACGTGTTGACTTAAGTGTCTTTTATGTTTTAAATCAAACTATTTCTCTGCCGGCCATGTCTATTTCTGATCCATTCTAAGGCTTTTCTAAACAACTGCAATTTCAAGATTTAAGAATATAATCACATAGACATTAGGCTTATTACTTTGACACTTTTACCACACTGGGTAGGCGGAAATAAAAAATGCTCGTGCAATCAACAAACGCGGATAAAAACTTTAGAAACAGCGTTTTCAATTTCAAATCCTCATTAATCAATTGTTTAGAGCCTTTTCGATTGCTGCCTACCCAGTGTGCAACTGCAATTTTCAAATTTAAGAAGATTAACCACATAGGCATTAGGCTTATTACTCTGACTCTTTTACATGTGAATTTCCGTAACAGTTTTCAGGAGACTTAGTCCGTCAGTCGGAACTTCGTCAGAGTAAACTGAAAGCTGGCGATTACCTCCAGAGTTATAATTTCATTGAAGTGAGAACAAATGCACGATAATGGAGTTTTCATGGAGCTAAATTAATTTTGTGTAAAAATGCTTTGCTTGTAGGGAAAACAGATTATTTCACTCTTTAACCATATTGCACTCTGAACGGCCTAAACTCCACAGAGTTTTGGCTGTTCTGAGTGCAATAGGGTTAAAAGCTCAGGGAAATGACAAGTATGTAGATCTCTTGAAATCACATACATTGGCATGGACTTTGATATCAATGATGGCAGTGGATGCGGCATCCACATATTGGTATTACATTAAGTTTTTATAAGGCTCATATTTTCGTAGACTTTTGGGGAATTTAATGAGAACTTGTCCTGGTCATAGAAAAAAAGGTCAAAGATGGTAAAACACGTGAGATATTGTTAGTAAGCTAATGTAGTCCAATCTGCAAACTATAAAGAGTGAATTATTTACTAAATTAGGATAAAAAAAACTGATTGCAGCATTTTACCATAAAAGATGACTTGCTTAGCTTTATAAACTACAAGTTTGCCAAAATTCAGTACGAGCTTGCTTAGTTACTATTTGAGAATCATTCATGCAGCTATGAACGTTTGCTAAATTGATTTGGCTCCACTATTAAAACCACATTGTAAATAATCGGTTTGGAATTGTAGTGTAATGATGTTCGTATTCTAACAAAATGCTATTATATCTGCATAAACCCTAAATATATCTAACTACAGGCTTGTGGTAACTTACTTTTGCCTTCAGCTAAGAGATAATAGAGTGTGATTATGAAAATAGCCAGTTTGCTTGTAGTTATTAAATGTAATTATTAACTGATGTTGTGTATGGGTTGGATCTGAAGCACTGTGAAGAAATAGAGGATCTTACACTAGTGATAATTCGTATGAAATTTATGAAATGAGCCCTAAGATCAAGACACAATCGGGAGTCAAAGGTCAAATCTTGTCTCTGTAATTACTGAAAAACTACTGAGGTGAATTTTATCAAACATCACAGAAAAGCAAAGCATAATGAGAAGAAGTGTCACTCATAGTATTTATGTTTCCACACCCAAGGTCAAGGTCACAGTATGGGGTCAGATGTCCAATCATGTCTGCAGTTACTCAGAAAAGTATTGAAATTAAATTTACAGAAATATAAAGCATTCCATGTGCAAGATTTAGATTACCACTCCCAAAGTGGGAAAGTTAGGACATTCAGATTAAAGAAAAAACAGAAAGGGCAAAGTGCTGGCATATGGGAAGGTTTTGCTTTCAAATGCACAAAGCTAAAAAATTTGCATAGCTTGAAACTTGTATAACCAAGGTTAATAGAGCTTTTTGGGTGCATGTTCAAAAGAAGTTGTAATACAACCACAAAGTTTATATTGCACCCTCAAGTTAGATTACATGTATGGATAAGTATACAGCTTTGGAAACTGGGTGTAATTTAGCTAGGAAAAGTGGGTAAAATGACAGGCAAAATGGGTAGAAACTGGCAAAATGGGTAGAAACTGTAGATTGATACATGTATTAATAGTTTAAGCTTGTTTTTGACATGTATACAGTGTACATATCAGTATGACCATGCCCATATATTAGCATTAAGGAACCCATGAACCCTCTACAATAAATCTATTCATGTATCTGTCCACCCCGAGCATGTTTCAGCATATCAGTATTACTGCTGATGAGAAAAACTTCATAAAATGATATGTAATTTGGACATACTCAAACCATCCTTTCAACATGTGACATCTGGTCAGAGTATGCACAGTTCATCTTGCACACTCACCATTCCTTGACCAGACTGCAGGCTGGCCTGCAGGAAATCTACAATTTGTGCATCATACAATATATGCTCCGAATGTAGTTTTATTTCATGAAACATAGCCTTTAAATTAAACTACAGTGAACTTGTTTGAACTTTTCCATTCTCATAAAAAATATTAATTTGGTTAGCTGTAACTCTAAGAGTAAATCTTATTGGTGTAATGGTCAGCTACATGGGATAATTCCACCTCAGGATCAGAATATTTGGTCAGAAATGAGGCTTGTCATATATCTGACAGTAAAATTCTGATCCTGAGGGTGGAATTTTCTTGTTCCTCACCAATACATATGATCCCCGACACAACAAAGCCAACAAAGTGGCATGTGCGCCACGCAAAGACTCAGACTAGCCTGGGCATTTGCCGGTCTGATCAGAGTCATTGCTGTGCTCTTGAAGGGTAGCTCAGGGTCTAAGCTACCTCTATGCAGACAGCAAAGACTCTGATCAGATTGGGCGGATGCGCAGGCTAATCTGAGTCTTCGTGGGCACACATGCCACTTTGATGGTTTTGTCGTGTCACAGCTTAAATGTGGGATACTTTGATACTTTGAAATGTCCACAACTTTGAATATTTTAACAGAATTTTGGCATTAGCTCTTGCACTCTAAAAATGCTCCGCTTATCCAGTCAGTTTTACTGACTTTTTTGTGCTGCTTGGCAAGTTTAACTGGTGTTAAAATGGGTGTAAAAAAGTTTTCACATGGAAATGAGCTTAAGAGGCATTCAGCTGACAGTTTCTTAATCTTAGAGGAAGAAAGTGATACTTACTTGAGAACTTACTGGCTTTGTCCGGCAGTCCATGATGTCACAGAGTGACTGTTTTGTGACTTGAACAGTCATAGAGATATTGGACAAAATTAGCTGATGCTAATAAACAGTCCTCATGGGGGTAATACCAATTTCCCTACCTGTGCTTTTGACCAAGTCAATCAATTACAATACATGCAAAAGTGGCTGTCGACCGAGACAATCGAGAGCAGTAACAGCTTGGTTTACAGCCATTGATAATAGTACCATTTACAGTTATTGGTAATGCTTATGATCATATTCTCGGGTGAAAGCCACTTTGTATAGTACAGACTCAGTAGAAAGCACAGGTAGCCAAATTGGTATTACCCCCGTGGTCCTGTTGCAGTCAACTATCTGTAAATCCGTGTAAATTAAAGATACTAAGAACTTTACTGAATCAAACAGGTCATGAGGTGTGAGATATCAGGCCCTTTCCCAACTTTAGGGTCATTACAATGTATACCAGAGTCCATGAAAGATTGAACGTTTTGCAATCTGTTTGAGAACTAATACTGAAAATGCATTTTTCTCCCCAGAGTGATGACCAAGTATACGGGACAATGGGTAACCGGTACCAGTCGAAGCTGGAGTCAGAGTCTCTATATCAGTTCTACAACAAAGACAAGATCTCAAGGGCCAGTAAGAGGAGAGCCATTTATGCTGGCTTTGATGACTCGGGTAAGCACAATATACTCATAACATGCTGGGCACCATTGCTACTGCCCACTTCCCCCAGTTAATTCCTTATCAAGTCACATAAGAGCCATGTACATATTTCCTACATAATCAACATATAATTAAAACACAAATTTTGCTGGGAAACAATTAGTTCTATTGCTATCAGAACAGCCAAAACTCCATAGAGTTTTGGCTGTTCTGAGTGCAATATGGTAAATGTGAATGAGTGCTTTTCAGGGGAAACAACTCAGCTGCCATTTTCATTTTTGTCGTCCCTGTCAATAGGGGTGAACTCTTAAAGGAAGGAATTTGCTCCTATTGGAGCAAATTCTTTCCTTTCAGAATTGACCCTATTTTTGGAAAGGGCTATGAGGTCCAAAGAAGCAAACAGGAAGTCATGAAAGTTGTTCCCGTGTTTAAAAAAATGGCTAAAAATCATGGATGTAAACCCATACTAAGGTGTTCTATTTGTCTTGTCTGAGACTAGCAGAAGCAGGACATAGACATTACTTTTACGGTGTCATTGGCATTGTAGACTTTGCATTGATAATAATGCAAGACTATAACAGGAAATGCAAAGTCTTGCTTGTTTGCCATTGTCACAAAACAGAGCTAAACATGAAAACTTGTTCAAGTTTTCATGTTTAGCTCTGTTTTGTGACAATGCCATATAGGCAAGACTTCACATTCGGTGTTGTTCTTGTATTATTAAAGTAAAGATAATTACAAAATTTTACAGACGAGGAGGAATATGACAGTGGAGGTGACAAGATATATGAACATTTATCTAACCTAAGCTCCGGTAGTTCTCCGACGGAGGACGAGACACCAAAGAAGATCTCAACTCTAGAAATGTTTGGAAAGTCAGGGACTGTACTACGGGCACTGTGGGCAGAAATGCCAGAGGTAAGTACGGTATTAATCCTAATAAACACCCCCTGCTGTAATAAACACCCCTTGCCTCTTTTCCAAAAGTAATGTGATTCCATGAATTGCATTTATTGCATGAATTCCCGCTTGCTTCTCTGGATGAGATAGCTATTTGAAATGGGGTCTACTCTTAAAGGAAAGAATTTGCTCCTAGGAGCAAATTCTTCCCTTCAAGAGTTGCCCACCACTGAGATGAGAGGCAGAATAGTAAAGCTGCTTCTTCTGCAAGTATACCCACTCACCTTAATACTGTTTTTCAGAGGTATTTGGCAGTGGCTGATTTACTACACTTTAGGCTCTAACTAAACACCCTCTTTTCATAAAATGCAATGTCCCTGAGGCATTTAATAGGATTAATATGGTATGGGTTTACCTATGTGGCATTAGTCTCAGCTATTTTACTGAATGACCACCCTTAAAGAACTAAGTAAAAGGAAGTAAATATGCATGCAAATGGTAATTATCGATAAGATTTTGTCTACTTGGACTCTTCTGCTGTGTTAAAATTTTTAGATTCAGAAATTTGAGAAAAAGTTGAAATGGTATTGATGCATTTAGTTCTATTCTGTCCAGAAATCAAGCCACATGTAAATTATAATTTAGAATATTACTCTGTCTATTTGTTTGTCAGTCATTCCATTCATTCGTTGGTATGCCATTACTAAACTTTTACTTTAATTTTTGTGTTAAACCCTTTTATATTTCTCATATTTAGGTGGTGGTGCTAGACTGGGATAGACGTGATCCGTTTTGTTATGGATCTGTCTAATAAAATACTATTTGATAGTACCGGTATTAAATAACATAAGCATTTAAACTATAATTGATACATAGAGTTACAAACATTTAGAATGCAGTTTCTTGAAAATTTTGGATTTTAATTCTTTACTGCTGCATATTCAAGTAATCTTGTTTCCATCTTCCATGATGCTTAAATTATCTCCCCCTACGTTACTGTACATTTCCAGGTAAAAACAAGTGGTGTACTAGACACAATATCAGCCCATGAAAGAAAAATGCAAGAGGTAAGGGCTTCCGAACTGTTGCTATGATTCTTTTTCCCTTTATAAGGTAATTCCTTATGTCTCAGTAATGTTTTTAACTGATAAAATAAACTAGTTGATCTTGGTCTTACAGCCATTTTACTGAAATTTTGAGTTGCACAACTCAAGACAAGACACCACATTTCAGGGAATTTGTTCACTTACTACAGTAACTTTAAAACACTTATTTTTGGTAGTTAGTGAGTTTTGGTGATATTGGCAGTTACAGGAAAGAGTGCTAAATTACATTTCTACCCAAATTACATATATTTAATACATATATATATATGCATATAATAGAGGTTCAGATAAAAAGGAGTGTGATAAGTATTTGAGATATTTTCTACACTGTTACATTAAACTATGCATTCTGGCACCCCATTAGAATGCCCTCAATGAGGCGATTCTAATTGATACCATAATATTTAGCTAAAAAGTAAAGTAAGAAAAATTAACCCAAATTTACATTAACTGTAGCCATGGTATGTCACCCCCACCAAAATTAATTTGCGCCAATATGTCATTTTCATTAAACTGCAAAATTTTTGATACCCCAAATATAAAGTGTTTTACAGTAGGCTCAGTTTGTTTATTTTTCAGTCCATGTTTGAAATCATCACATCAGAGGCCACATATCTCAAAAGTTTGAATGTTCTTATCAACGTATTCCTACTCTCGAAGGAGTTTGGCTCGGACCATGCGGGAAGTGGAGTTCTCACAAAACAGGAGAGACATGTTGTCTTTTCTAATATTGGCACAATTAGAGATGCCAGTGAACAGTAAGTCTATCCAGTATTATACTCTTATCCTGAACTGTAGCAAAATGAGCTCTGAGGGTAGAGAAGTAAACATTTTTCATTGGCAGGAATAAATTCAGAGTAGCTTTTTGTGCATATAAAGTTACTTCCCTTACCATCTGATAAGTTACAGAAAATAAACCAGTGATGACTTCCATTGTGCTAAAGTCTGTTGCCTGTGGAGACATGCCCAGTTTTGCTTCAAACTAAAAAAAGTAAAATACAGAAATGTTTGCTGCACTAAACTTGGTAAAGTTACTTTTATATTAAAAGGAGCAAGTAATGGGTTAACTTTCAGTAAAATGCAGATTTTTTAAAGGTCCACTAAGACTACAAATTGTTAGTACATCTGTTAATATACACTGCTAAAAACATTTAAAGGAACGCCAAATATTTTTCCATAGACGACAGTGCAACGCCGCCCCACTTTGAGGGCCATTTACTTGCGCTCGACAAAGACACGGAATTTCGAATTTTTGCCACTATTTAAAAGAGGGTCGAGGTAACTGACAGCACACGTTTTGATCCAATAATTGCCCTGCCCATGTCCATGGACTGTGTTTTTGTACAAATGAAATTTTGGTAAAAAATTGCATTTTTTCAGAACAGGTGAACAGCATGAAAATTACAACCAAAATCAACACAATCAGTTTGCCTATGAAGCTGAATGTCGTACAAGGTGACCCGTTTGAAAGAATCACTTTGAACTCAAGCTTATGAGATTTTATACACTTCCAGAAAAATGCCTCATTTTCAGAAAAATCGAAAAATGCAAATCGAATTTATGGGCTGTGGAACTGGGTATATGTTGTAGTAATGTCTATGGGAAAATATCAGCTGCTCCTTTAAATATTTTGAGCAGTGTATGAGCTGTTGGTCATGACAAAATCAACACAGTGGCATATGCCCCATACCTAGACCCAGATCAGTCTGGGCATTAGCCCAGTCTGATCAGAGTCTTTGCTGTCTGCATGGAGCTACCTTAGACCCTTAGTGAGTCTTTAAGTGCACAGTTTAGACTCTGATCAGCCTGGGCAGATGCCCAGGCTGATCTGTATCTTTGCATGGCACACATGCTGCTTTGTTGATTATGTTGTGTCACGATTCATATACTGAGGTATTTGAAATGCAAATCTGGATCTGAAATGAATACATGTACTTGAATTTCTTTGCAGATTTTTATCTGACTTGGAGTCCCGGTGGCAGGAGTCAGTGGTGATATCAGACGTCTGTGATATTATTAAACAACATGCGGCCAAGAACTTTGAGTGCTATGTCCATTATTGCAGCAACCAAACATTCCAGGATAGAGCTGTCACAGCACTGAAGTAAGTACTCGTCTCAGAGCTCTTGATAAAAGTGGGTGTTCAGAGCTCTAGATAAGAGGGGTATTTGATGATAATTAAGAGATAATTTTCTTTATTTCTCATTGAAACCATATGTTGTGACCCCTCATCTGAACCGTCTCGTCGAGACGGTTCAGATGAGGGATCACAACATATGTTTTTTATCCAGAATTAACAAAAATTATCCCTAATTATCACCAAATACTCCCTCTTATCTAGAGCTCTGTCTCTAAATATCTAGAATTTAGACACAGATAATCTTCATTTTGCAGCCATATATTTATATTGTAGTAGCAAGGCAACTTCTTTAGAGTAGAACAATCTGTAAATGAGCCCTCAGGAAGTATAAATTCTGTCATAACCAAATTTTAAAATTACTTTTATCTTCATTTGACAGAGAGTCCACTTCATTTGAGCCTTTGTGTTCACAGAGCTCTTGTAAGTATAACGGTTGTACATCAGTCCACAAGTTAACACATAACCAAACTTAGAATTCTTGTTTTATATGCTATTACTGTTCTTTCATAACCTTTTCTGTAACAGAAAAAAGCAAGATTTTTCTGAAGCGCTGCGACGGCTAGAAAGTGACCCAGAATGCCAAGGTCTTCCAATGATATCCTTCCTCCTCTTACCAATGCAACGAATCACACGTTTGCCTCTTCTAGTGGACGCTATATGTCACAGGATGGACCCTATCAACGACAAACATAGACACACCTCAGCCATCAAGGCATTAGATGCTCTTAATAGGGTAAGCTAGCTCACAGTTTCTCTTTTCAACAAAGTTTGATTTGTTTCTCATCTTAATTCTTAACCCATTCCATTTGGGATACCCCTTGAGGGGAATCTGGGCAAACAGTTTGGATCCAGATCAGGCCACACAAACGTGTGGCCTGATCTGAGATCCAAACTGTTTACTGCCTAGACATCATTTCTACAAGAGTTAGACCAATATTGTAAAAATATTCATGATTTTTTATGCAGACGACAATTTCAGCAGACGACAAAAAAATACCCAGAATGCATTGGGTTAAGAGATAAGTAGACTTGACTAGAGTCTTGTTTATGTTCAGATAGTGTTCTTTGCCAATTTTGTTTGCCATACATGAATATTTGTTTGCCATAAATTGAGTATTAGTTTGTAGAGCATAGCATAGTCACTCTTCCATAGGACAAGCTGTGATTTTACACCATAGTCAGTTGTCCAAACGTCAGGACCCTCTTTCTTGCAAACTTTTGTCATCAGAGGCTCCAAACTAATTATTTGGGAGTGAAAGTCATGCCCATCTTGCAATATCCATAGATCTTTTCTTCTATAACTGTTATAAGGGACATGTATGAAAAGCTCACATATAAAAAGAAAGTCTATAATGGTCATTGATTAAGTCCAATTCTAATGCACTTACGTATGTAACGTGACGTCTGATTGGATAATGTCAAAAATTTGCGACAGTAAATCCTGCGATATACTGTCGCAAATCCGACGTCATTATAAAATGTTGCTTCTGATTGGCTGATGTCTTGTTTAACGTTGCTGAAAGCACTTGCGATGGGTACAAAGTAGTACACTTTGAAAGGCGGAAATGTGAAAAAGTACATTAGAATGGGGATAACTGTACTGAAAATTGTCATCTGGGGAGGTAAATCGTTGGTTTTATGGTCGAAAATGCGGAGCCCTAAAACGAAATTTCCGATCATAAAACGGACGATTTACCTCCCCAAATGACAATTTTCAGTACAGTTATCCCCTAATTCTGCTCCTTTGTAGGTGGTAAAGAGGTGCAACGATGGTGCTAAAAAGATGCAACAGACTGAACAAATGTGCCTTATTGCCAAACAATTAGATTTCCGAAATAAGGTGAGCTTTAGATATTTTCTTAACTGTCTTGATGATCAGTGCTTCTCTTAAACTGTGGCATGTTTTGATTGAAGTGTGCTTACATCAACATCATGCATGGATGAGAAAATTTGTTGGGTACAGTAAGTACCAATTTTCATTTCTCCTGTTTTATTGTACAACCGGGCCCAGTTGTTCAAAACTAGCGACTAGTTAACGTGACGTTAAAATTTCAAACATTATTATCACAAATATGCCAATATTTTTTGTTGTAAAAATGTGAGAAGCTTTTGCAGTGCAAAAGCTTCTCACATATTTTCAACATAAAATATCAGTGTATTTGGCTGTAAAGTCACAAAAGTTGACCTCTTAACGAGCTTGTTAGGCTAACAATGCTTTGAACAACTAGGCCCTGGTATTTAGTTGATTTATCTATCACTCAGAACACTGAATTCCAGACATACCAAGATGATCCAGTCTGCACTGCAGAATCTGTCTACAGCATAATTGAGCCCTGAAACAACAAAACCAACAAAATGGCATGTGCGCCCAGCGAAGACTCGGATCAGCCTGGGCATCAGCACAGTGTGATCAGAGTGTTTGCTGTGCTTTATAGGGTAGCTAAGGGTCTAAGCTACCTCCATGCCGACAGCGAAGACTCTGATGTCCAGGCTGATCTGAGTCTTTGTTGAATGCACATGCCACTATGTGGGGTTTGTCATGCCGCGGCTCATATAATGACAAGACCCATTACCCATTGAATTGATTCAGTCTGTGTTTGATGCATTTAGTTGAGGTGGTCTGTTCAAAGAAGACAATGAATTTACACTTACTCTTTAAACAGATCTTGGTAGACAATCTGTGCACAAAATATTTTACTAACTTGGTTACTGGTAAAAAGGTTTTCTGTAACAATTGGAATTATATCAAACAGGGTTATTTGCTCCTGCCCCAGGTTATATGAAAAAGAAATGTGAAAAAAGAATCTATATGAAATAAGAGTTGAATGAAATTATTCATAAGCTTACAAAAAAAGATCCAAGTAATTAAAATCATCCTCTGGTAATTAATTTGTGTCTCAAAGTAGCAGTGAGAAAACTAACTTTAAGAAAGAAAAAAAAAATAAATAAGTAAAAAAGTGGAATAGATCTACATGTAAATAATAAAAAATAGAAGTAGAAGAAAAGAAAAAGTAATATGATTAAGTATTCTTAGTTATATATGTCAGTTGTCTGCAAAACATATGTTTGCAGCCTATATTTCTCTACTTCAATACTTCCAGGTCAGTTACTGCATACTAATCCATTTGAATTTTTGCCGACATATCAGGAACAAGTCAATATGAGATGCAAAATTTTGTTCTCTACCTTGCCATTGCTACTTTCAGATATTATTTTTGTGCATTTCTTCATTAGAAGAGGGAAATAAAAACATCTTTTGGGGTTTAGTCAGATTTTTTCTCATCCTATCATCTTTTTAAAACATTTTTTTTGTTTCATTCACATTTCTTCCAGGCCTTCTTTAGCACTTGTAGTAATGTTCTTCAGTTCTCTAAGTTCAGCCTGATAAATATCATTTGTGTCATTTTAGTCAAAGAAAAATATTTTATTGCCTCGGGACTTTGATGCTGACCAAGCTCTTGTTAGGGTAAAGTATTATGTAGTTGTAAAAGCTTAGAATTTGTTGAGAAGTTCAGTCTTCAAGTAATTTCTGCATGCCATAGTTTTTGGAGATGGGGAATTTTTCACATTCGAAATAAGAGCTCTTGATAAGATGCACTTTTGAGAAGGTGAAAATTTGATTTTTATTCTCAGTGAAAATCATTGTCTGCTCTCATTAGAATTGCCTTACTGAGGTGCTTCTAAAATGTTCAACAACATATGATTGCTGTCACGTGAAAAGAGATCATAAGCTATGTATGTCTGGTAAATACTTTCTTTCTTCTGACACTGCACAAGGTTAGCTTCTGCCCATAGAGCAGGTGTACAATGTACACTTCAGTTTTGCAAGGATGAACCTTTCGTATCCATATAAGGAAGGGATCATTATCCTGCTAGGGAATGTCTGTACCTGCACAGGGGTCTTCTAGTAATAGTCCATAAAGGTAGGGCGGCTTACTTTTTTAGTGTCATTCCTGCAAATATTATTATTGAAATGTATTTGAGACCTTAAATCTAACAGGATCAAATCCATAACTTTGCATTAATTAGAGGCACTGAGCCACCTTAAGATCAGTCTGGACATGTGCATAAACTTGATGGAATCTTTTGATCCTTTTTAGACTCCCCACAATTCATAGATTTCACCAGCTGATCTGAGTCTCCTAGGTTTTTGTAGGCCATAAGGCATTTTCACGTGATGCCACTCATATGTTCTGTATAGAAATGTTAGCTTATCTCTAGCTCTTAGACTGCTATGAAGTTCTTGCACTATATTTCAAAATCACTTTGTTTTGGAGAACAGATCAATTATCGAATTATTACTAGATCTGCATGAGTATTTGGTGACAACTTGAAAAACAATATTTCAGTGAGAGATTAACAGACTTAACAATTAAGTTTTAAATGAAGAATGTTAAGATTAAGATATTGGTACTAAATTGGAAATTTTGCTTACCATTAATATCCAGGTCTGCAATGTTGCACTCTGTTGGTTAACACATGGCTGGAATCAATAAATTTTAAGTTTTGTATACAGTTTTGGTGTATATTTTATAAAACAAACCATGGGCTTTCTCAGTGTTTAGGAAAAAGAAATTTTTGCGAAGACAGCTTAGTCTATATTTTTTCTTCAGAGGCTACTAATAAATGTTGCCTACTAGGATTGTATAGTGCATACATGTATTTTCCTGGACTTGTCTGTGTTTTTGTGGGGGATTTTCAAGTGGTAATACAGACTAAATATAAAGCTGAGGAAAAAACGGGGTTTTGATGATAAATTTGAGACACTTCCTATTAGTTCTGCATATTTTTGCAGCAGCAGTTATTAGAACCACCTAGCAAAGGAAGTTCTGTTGAGGAACCACAATGTGTTTTCTCATGGAGATATATATGCAGCTATTATCATCAAAATTCCACCTTTTTTGAAGCTTGAAAAGTATCTTAAAATATGTATAAACCTTATTTCAGCTTCAAAAATGTTTTGAAACTTACTGAGAATCCTATCTTTTTTTTTTTTTTTTTTTTTTACTTTCTTGTTGCTAATACTAATAACACCACCACAGCTGTATAGGACCAAAAAAAGGTTGTAGTTACAAGGCTACAGATATATATTTACACAGCTTTGCCTGCAAAATGCTGCAGCCATGAATACTGTCAACTAAAAAATCTAAAAGACATGTAATACTAAGTTGCATTGAAAAACTAAAGGACGAATGACAGGAAGAGGATGAAATCAGTTTCAATATAGGAGAAAATTTCAAGTCACTTCAAATGTTATTAAATCTTTTCCGTCAGTTTTGCAATTATAATGAGATGCCACACATACTTTTTTTTATCCAAATAGATGCTGCAATTTGTTTTAGTGCCTGAAAATATATTTAGTGTCATTTCATCTGAATTTCTTCTACAAGCTGATTCTAATGTCAACTGTTTCTAAGTAGAAGTTAGAAAATCTGAGGCAGGTCTTATGAGATGCCACAGTATAAATCATGTATTTTTGGTAGAATAAGAGCTCTGCTCCCCTATTCTCTACGTGGAGCACTGTCTGAGGAGAGCAAAGACTGATCAGCCTGCACATCCAAGCAGTCTTTCTTTATTTGATACATTTATACAATATAAGAACCATTGTAAGTAGATATGCAGGCTTAATATAGTATTAACTGTATGCATATGGCTTGATGTTCATATTCATGAGATGATAATCCTGTGTCTTTATGGAGAACAGAATCCTGTGTCTTTATGGAGAACAGACAGGATTGTCATCAAAATATGTGCATAAGAATATAAAAGTCATGGTCAGTCTTGGAAATATATTAAAAGTCATTGTCAGTCATGGAAATATATTAAAAGTCATTGTCAGTCACGGAAATATATTAAAAGTCATTGTCAGTCATGGAAATTTATTAAAAGTCATTGTCATAAAATAATTGTTCTGTATATTTTCAGGATATGACACAAATTCCTCTCATTTCGTCCTCTCGGTACCTTGTTAAACAAGGGGAGCTAACTAGGATAATGAGTGACTCGGGGAGTCGTCTCCCATTTGGCAAAGCCAAAGCAGGGAAACAAAATACATATGTGTTCCTGTTTAATGATATACTGCTGATTACAAAGAAGAAAGGGTGAGTAACTTAAACACTTTGAAAAAGTGCCCCCCCCCCCCCCCCCAAAAAAAAATGAAACACAGGTGAACTTGCAAACAGCATTGCTCCAGCTGAGGTGGCTCATGAAGAGCCACCTCATCAAGATCTACACTGTTTGCCCTCTAGTCTTTGAATTCTCAGGTTGATGTAGCTTGGATGAAACATGTTTAGAAATTTTGCAGTGATAAATTTTATAATCTGCTTTGTTTTGCCTATTTAGGTATAAAAACTTTAGTAATATTTGTTCAAGCGATTTTCCGACTGAATTTTGATGAAACTAATGTTAGTGCGGAAGATGAAATAATATTTACCTATCACTAAATTTCGATATAAATTATTTCAAGGTTGTACTGTTATACATGTACATGAAAATTATTCTATTCTAGCTTTTTTGGGGTAGCTTTTTTTTGTTTCACCAATGGCTAAGAGTATAATAATTTATTATGAGTGTCGATGTAGGCTAGAGAAATATCACCCGAGGGTCAGAATTTCAACCAAGGACAAGGCTTGCCAAGTCCCTGGCTGAAATTCCAATCATGAAAAAGAAATTTTCCCATATGAAGATGAGATTTTCCTATCTATTTCGTCAACAGCAAAATGCATCAGTTCTGTTCTTCTTATGTTGCATATGTCAAGTTGTTAGGGACCTTAAACAGCAGGTTTTAGTGACATCATTAGAGGGGATGCTTCATGACAGTGGGCAGACAGGAGACACACCGGATTCTGTTGAATTTTATTCTTATATGTTCACTCAGCAGAAAAAAAAATGTGATAAATTTACATCTTTTCAGCAATCAGTATGTGGTGACAGATTATTCCATGAGAAATGCTATACATGTTGAGACATTAGAGAGCCCAGAAAAGGTGAACAAGTACCTGCCCCTAGGGGTACCTGGGGGCTGTAAAAATCTGTTCCTACTTGTAATGTTGGAGAACTATGACAAAAAGATGGTGGAGTGTGTTTTTGCTTGTAATTCACCGTAAGTACTGCACTGTTAGCCCTCATAGTAACTGATGGTACTCAAAACTTATTTTGTTTATAGGTTTACACACTGCTCTTATTCTGTTTTGGTTAAAATGAATGGATGGCTGTATAGATGGATAATCTGTGAGCCGTCTCATCTGGATTTTCACTGTTTGCCCAGTTAACTTTGTTTTAATTCCAAACAACTGACATATAACCAAAACAATGACACTGTCCGAATTTACCCATTGTCCGAATTTACCCAACTTTACTGTTTTATGTTGTCAGGAGTGACAAATCAAGATGGATGGAAGCTGTAACTCCAGTAAAGGTCTCAGAAGATCATGAAAGAATATATGAAGAATGGGGTGAGGAATTTATCTTACTTGAGCAGTGACACGAGAAAACCAACAAAGTGGTTGTGCGCCCTGCGTACTCTGATCAGCCTGGAAATCCACCCAGTTCGTTCAGACTCTTCACTAAGCGCTTTGAGGGTAGCCAAGGGTTTAAGCTACCTCCATGCGTACAGTGAAGACTCTGATCAGACTGGGCGGATGCCTAGGCTGATCTGAGTCTGCATTGGGCACACAACCACTTTGTTGGTTTTCTGGGGTCGTGGCTCACTTTATAACTGCTGTCAAGTCTGCAGGCTCTAAGAGAAGCAAAGTCATTCTACGTTCCTGTTTACCTGATAAATATGAAGCCACTGCAGTCAGCTAGAAACTTAACTTTCAAAGCTTCTTTTTGAAATTTTCTGTCTTAATGATTCAGTAGTATTGTTGCCAAAATATTCTTGCATTAGATTTTCTTTATGAGGTGATGGAATGGGAAAATTTTGTGAGAGTATATTTTGATAGGCTTTATAGAAACTGTACTTGTCTCAAGATAATGACAGATATATACTAAGAATGAGGCACCAACATATACTACGCACAATAAGTATAGCAATTTTTTAGCGCGCCTTTGCGAAGCAAATGAGAGCTTATGCTATACCCCTGGCGTCGTAGTCCGAGTATGCGTTAGCGTTAGCTTCAGCTTTAGCGTTAGCGTCCTCGTCGGCGTCCGTGATCAGGTTAACCAATGTTAACAATTGCGTTTAGCTCCATGTTCAACTCTGTATCTTAGAAACTACAGCAGCTACAATCATCATACTTGGTACATATATACATCCATATGACTGCAGCAGCTGCATGACACAATTGTATGTCCTTGACCTATATGTTACGGTTGACTGACTTTGCCGTTTGGCACTGTTTTTAAGGCAAAATTTTTAGTTTTTATTAACCTTTGACAGAAGAGACTTGATACTTGGTCAAATAGCATATCCCTATAATTGCAGCAGCAGTGAAGCTACCATGCAGACTCCTGTGCCCTTGACCTTTGTTCATGGTCCAGTGATTTTGTCATATTTCAAGCACTGTTTGATAGATTAACATCACATCTGGCATAGTGGATCGGTCTGACATCCCGAATGACCTCATATTATTTATAGATCACTGTGACCTATATTTTATGGTTCAGTGATTTTGCCTTGTGTCTCCAAAGCTGTTTATAGATTAACATCATATTTGGGAATTTGAGGTCACTCTAACATAAATTTTATCATTCAGTGATTTGCTTCATATTTTAGGTGTATTTAGTATGTATTCATCTTATACCTGGGATAATGGCTCAGTCTGACACTGCAGATGACCTGATATATTTGTAGGTCTTGGTGACTGTGAGAATCAGGCACCCATAAGGCGCGCTTTGTTGTCTTCTGACAACTCTTGTTGTATGTGTCAGATCCACCATATTAGGATTTTATTTGTCACTTTACTGCATAAAGATATAAAGGCCGATCATTCGAGATGGACTGGCAGGTAAAAGAATCAAGATTGCTTAATTGTAGCGTTTGAACTATCGTGACGTCAGTGTTTATGACCATTGTATCTGAACGACATTTATGATCATGTACAAAGGCCACAACCATAATGAGGCGGCTGGTCTGCTTTTAAAGTAAAGGAAAACGCTCTAAAACATTTGAATATGCTGAGGTTTACAAAGTTCGAAAATTTGACGTTTTCCCTTGTTTTTACATTATTGTCTTAAAAACTTGTTTCTAATCGGTATTTCGTGAATCCCTTTTGAGTGTATGTTTGTATGATGTAAACAATATGATAATGTAAACAATTTAGAAAGAAAATTCTTCCCGGTTACTGAGCATAAGTCAAAAGTCTCAGACTAACGTCATCATTTTCTCACAGTTACATCATTTTCTCACAGTTACGTTATACTTCAATGAAGAAAACTTACCAGTAAGATTAATCATGGTGTGACCTTTAATTTTAGCCTATTGTTTTTCTCGGGATTTGATTCTGCATTGAACTGAAGCACCCGTGAATCATTGCACATTGGACCAAATTAACATGTTTTAACGGCAATGGTGCATGCTAAGATTCGTCAGTTGTTAAGCTTAACCATATCTATTACACAATCAACAGCTTTGACAAGAAAACTGAGCATGAAAATGTTGAGAAATACCGTACAAAATATAACATGCTCACCATTTTTATGTTGCTTTTCAATGGGTGCAAATTTCGGTTAATGACCCCTTCCGCGCTTATCGCTTTTCCCCAATATCGTTTTTAAAGATGGCTTCTGTAACCCCATGGTATCTTAAGCCCCAAATACGGTTCCTTTCAATTCAATTTAATTTCGCTCATTGTTGCACTTCAGTGATGAGAAAAAATGCAAAATATAAAAAATTGCTAAATATATTTTGCATAGTATATGATTATAGCTTGTTAAGGTGCCACATTAAGTAAAGTAATTGTTTTCAAACATATACTTGTCAGTCCCTGTGGTTGTACGTTTCTACTGTTTGCTTTCACATGTAATGCAAGACAGTCTTTGACTACCAAAGAATAAAGATTATAATTGGTTATACTTGTTTCTTTTTTCTTACCATTTAGATTGTCCACAAGTACAATGTGTAAAGAAGTACATTCCCACAGAGCCAGATGAGTTAGCACTGGAAGAATCAGATGTTGTCAATGTCTTCAAGAAGCTTGAAGATGGTAAGCCTTCCATGATCCAGTCTAATTCTGCCCTTCAGGGCCCAGTTGTTCAAAGCATCGTTAGGCTTAGAGATCAGCTGGTTAAGTGTTTTACAGCTTTATAGCCAAATACGCTGATATTTTTTGTGGAAAAAATGTGAGAAGCTTTTGCAGTGCAAAACCTCAGATTTATTCAACAAGAAATAATGGCATATTTGAGATATTTACTTTTGAAATTATAGCGTCTCATTAACTAACGATGTCCTTAGGTTTGAACAACTGGGCCCTGAAACCAGTTCTCATTGAACTTTAAGTTTCTTTAATTTTTCTTCACTTCCGGTGTGACATTTGAAGAATTTAAATAGTTAACAAGACAATCGTTATGTAAAAATCATCTCCGCTTCCAGTTTGACATTTGAAGAAATTAAATAGTTAACAAGACAATGTTATGTAAATGGTTTTAACAAGGTTATACGAGTTTTGAAGAAATTTTTGCTTTAGTTTCACTTAGTCTTGTAGAATCCAGATTTAAAAATAATTGTAGCCAAAGGTGGCTGTGGTTACACTAAAAGTAAAATCAAAATAGCTGTTAGTGAGCCCATTTCTATTATAAAAGTAAAAAGTATGCAAAGACCAGGAACTGAAACAATCAAAATCCAAATCCAGCCCTCAAACCATAGTTGGAAACAACTAAGATTACAAATAATCAAGATACAGAGAACATATGGCCAACCGAGTGAGCAGCTTGTTCCCAAAAGGTGGCCACTCAGCAACCCAAACCGAACCAAAAATAATAATAACATACCGTATTTCTTCGGCTATAGGGCGAGTCGTTTATAAGACGGGGGGTGTTTTTTGGACTGTCTGGGCAAGTATTTAGCTTAGCCTTGCCTATAAGACGGGCCTTTTTTTGCCAATTCCCCAACATGGACGGATGATCGGGGCCCCGTTACTTCATTCTGCTGAGGTGCTGGGAGTACTACTAAATTCACCAAAGGTCATCACCGGTCACCGATGTCTACGGTCGGCTATGCAGTTACCGTAATGTGCATAAATATCTTGGATTAATTACCTCATTATTTTATCCAGTATGAGCAAAGGTCGTATTTCCGTAAGTTAAATTTAGCTTTGCATGTACACAAGTGGAGAAAACATATTCCTGTATCCCAGTTTGAAGATGCAAGAATCCATATTAAACAGATTTTGTTTTTATTCACTGGCCGAATATTTAGCATAAATACAGTCAATATCCAAATCCAACACCAGTAGTTCAACAAACATAATTGTGTCACCTAAAGGTCATTGACCCGCTCACTTGTTGCGGCTTCTTTGATCTTTCAATACTGCTCTCAAAATAATTGCATAACCGACTCAGTTTTGACAGGTCACTCGGGTCAAGTCAGGATATTAATACCGACAGATAAAGAGTAAAAGTGCCTTACGTTTTACCTGTAGGTTGCAGAAAAATACCCATATGAATGTTTAGGAAAAAAAAAATAAAGATGATAATGTTACACATTGTTTGTGGATTTGGAATTCAAAAGGAGTTTAATGAGGACACACAGTAGAGAAATTCAGTTTTGCTAGATGCAGTCAGTGTATGCATACGGCATCATTTCATGTGATCGGTACTAGAGGTATTGTTTATGTCGCAACACCTATTGGGTTTTGCGATGCACCTGGACATATTAACTTGGGAGCGCCTTGTATATTTACGAACATGGACAGTGACCAGCTGCTCACGGACTTTGGGGAAAATAGCTAGGGTGTCCAAAGCCTCGGTTATAAGACGGGGGCAAATTTTGGGGGTCATTTCGGCGGGAAAAATCCCCGTCTTATAGCCGAAGAAATACGGTACATAAGGTAAAACATCACAGAAACTCTGACACCAAAAACAGACAACAAAGAACCACAACAGAACTACCGCCTTGGAACGGTCAGTAATGAATTACTGGGGGGCTTAAATCGATTTTACAGGCCCAACCTCACCCTCAGTTTCTGAAGTGGTACAAAACATTTAGTTGGTTGTTCGGTTCGCATGATAACCCTCTAACTCGTCAATGAATCATCACGGTAAACACATAAATCAAATTTCAACACCATGAAGAAGCAAAGACGGGGACTCAACAGATACAACGGGCCGTCTGACAGGTGGAGATCCCTGTCCTGCCAAACAACCCCACTGGAAATCTGAAGCAAAAGAAGGTCACCAGTTGAGCCCCGGTGGACCAAGCAACAGACAAAAAACTTTCCTGACCTCAGGTCAAAACTATTCAGGGCATACCCTATATTGACCTATGTTTTAGGCCCATGGTCAATAGAAAGGCATATTCTTGTCACCCGACGTAGGCGGAGGGGGACTATAGAAATGACCCTCGTCCGTCCGTGTGTCAGTCCGTCTTTCCGTCCTTCCGTCCGTCCTTCCGTCCGTCCGTCCGTCCGAAATCTTGTCCCCGCAACTCCTCCTACGTCTTTCATCGGATTGATTTGAAATTTTACAGATTGTATTCTTATGATATGAAGATGTGCATGTGTTTTTTTCTTTTTGTTTCGGCCATTTTTGATGGAGTTACGGCCCTTGCTGACTCAGACCTTGTCCCCGCAACTCCTGTCACATCTTTTATCAGATTGACTTGAAATTGTGCAGAATGTTTCATCATGATCTGAAGATGTGCATGTGATATTGGAATTTCAATTGTCCTATATTTTACAAAGTTATGGCCCTTTGTCGTTTTTGGTATTTTTCCAACTTTTGAACCGTTTGACCGAGAGAGCTGAAATTTGGTATGCTATTAGCATTTGGTAAATTGAGTATTCTGATTATTGTTAGGATATGCTAAATTTATTAGTGACAGAGTTATTCCCCTTCCGTAGATAATAGACATTCACTTAAAGGTAAAGGGATAACTCAAGAACTATTCATATTAATGGGCTGAATTTTCATAAATGCATTGTTCTTTTTCATCAGATTCATATTAGGAGGATTATGGCCCTTGTTATTTTGTTATTGGGTATACAGTCTTATGTTTTGGGCATTCTGTAAGGGCCTAAAGTTTCAGTAGCCTGATTTTACACATATACGCCCATTTCTGAACTCAAGTATTTTATAACCTCATAGAGGCCCAGTAATTGGGGTATATGTCTCTGCTTATGCTTCAATCATTATTTGCTTACCAGGTTCTGTTATACACATATTTTCTGGTTTTGCACATAAATGCCCCTTTCTAAACTTAAGTATTTTATAACTTCATAGAGGCCCAGTAATTGTGCTTCACAGTGGGAACGCGTATCCATGGCGGAGTGATATTTTTATACAGATAGCAACGAAAAAACGTTCGAAATTCCTCAGATTCAGATTCAATCGACGAACGGGTCGCAATTTCAGTGCCGCTTTGTCGGCGAATCAAACTACACACAGCCGAAAATAATACACGGTTTTATTCCTTACATCTTAGTTTAATTTCCTAGTTCTCTGAGATCCGAACTGAACACCGAGATACTCGGCATTCGAGCAGTTGACCTGATCGTCGAAAGACGACTTTTTCAGTCAACTTCAAAAGCAATTTTCAAAACAATTTGACTTTCTCCCGCCGGCGGACATATGCCATGAGAAACCATGGTATTCGCCCTTTCCCTGTGACAAAAATCAAGTAATTCGGTGTTTGGGACAATTTTCTTTGCAAAATAATCTTCGGGTACTCTACGCAATTTGTTGTTGTTGTTTTCAACAAAATGGCGGACAACAGTGTTTACATCACTGGCCCGGCTATGCATTTCAACGTTTGCGACAAAATCGAGAGAATCATTATTCCATGTATTGTTAGAATACCAAGCGCGATTAAATTAGATATGTTTATTAAAAATACAATGCATGACAGAAGTCTATCTTTATATTTTATTCACAAATAACCACAATTCCATACCCACCCGCAGAGTTTGTAAACAAGGAAGCTAGCTCAGTAGTGCTGGGTACGTCATGAAATTATGACGTAAACAGTAAATTGATTGTATTGCTGATATTAACTTGTGAGTCGGCTGACAGCCAGTGTGTCAGTATTTCAAATGCTCTATCGCGACCCTGTTTGAAAAATTAAAGCAAGACAAATATCGCTACACCACTAAACAACTATTCAATTAAGACAGCACGTGAAATTTCACTTTGGGAGAGAAAACTTAATGGGTCCTACATCTCCTACATCTAAAGGATCAAATGGAATGGTTGTGCAGGCCCGTACACATACTTTTGCCAAGGGGTAGGGGCGGAGGGTAAGAAGGTGTGGCTGGAACGAATTTCAGTGTGAGTGGGGAGGTGGCGGGAGGGGAGGGGTGCCCTAGGGTGGTTTGGGGGTTGGGGTGGGTTGAAGGGGGTAAGAAAGTTAAGAAAATCCAGATTTTAAGGACGCTTTTAGAGCTTTAGTTTAGGGGTGTAAACTCGCTTTCTGGCAGAAAACTGCATGTTTTTTTATGTAATCTGCTCGGTTATGGGAGGTGCACCCTCCGCTCTCCGTCGTACAGGCCCGGTGTGCTGGTTGGTGAGAGGGCCAGGAGGAGCGGGGAGGCGGAGGGGGGGGGGGGGGGGTAGGGGGAATCGACTCTGTCGCCTGGCAGCTTTGACAAGTCTGCACCTTTTCTCAGGTCAAATATAAAACAAATATCGAAAAGTATGTGTATGTGTGTTTTTGGTGTGATGTCATCAGCGACAACACGCGGAACAGACACGATTACAAAGGTCTACAAATTTGTAATTTCCTCATTCTAGAAATCGTATGAAAACTCAACCCAGGGGAACATATCTATGTCACCCACTAATCAACTTTTCAGACATCTTTACAAATCAAGGGTACTAAGACCACTATGCCATCCAAGGGTACTAAAACCACTTTGTTCCTTACATACATAAGTAACAAAGTGGCCTTAGTACCCTTGACTTGCAAAGATGCTATTTGGCTTGTCCCAACGATATATCTATGGAAGTTTGGTAAAATTTGACCCACTTATTCAAAAATATGGCAGATAGTTACTGCCTTGTGCACAGAAACTGACTTCCCTTGGGTAAACCTGTTAGAGCAAAATTTTAGCTTTATGCATCAATGAACGACAATTGATCATGTGACGCTTTCATCAAGGTACATCTAAGATAAACAAACTCCTTGATGGTTCCATGATGCCGCTTCACGACCACGGCTTTTTAACAATATGTCCCAACACGTCGTTAAGTAACTAACTTGACGTCCTATGTCCCCATCTCAAACACTTTTTGCGGTATCTTGCTGACCCATGTTTTGCAAATCCTACTGTGCTTAAATATAAATAAAAAAAAGGGCAAAGGTTTTCCATAATAGCCGTAGGGGCAGTGGGGTTAGAGGCCTACTGTATCTTGGGCACAGCAGATGAAAGAACGAGCCCATCACTCTTTTTTCGCTGCCTTATCTTTCCCTTGTTTGAAAAAAGTACCCATTTACTGTTGGGTTGAAAGACTTTTCCAGTCGTCGGATGGCAAAACCCGGGTGTGATCTCATGGCCTTCGGGCGACTTTCTGCACCATAACTGAGTCACTCTAACCACTCGACTACGGCGCCTCTCTTGTAACTACTCGACTATGGCACCTTTAATATCCTAAATATTGGGACACCTAAAAACATTAATTTTCCTTTCTGGACTAACTGAAAGTTAATGGTTTTAAGTGTCCCAATACTTAAGCACATTATAGTAGTCTATGCTAAATTAGCACGAAAATGGCACAGACAGGGTTTAAAATAAAGTGTCAATTATACAATAACTAAAATTTGTGTAAAAAAACCCAAAACAGAAGACGTCACTAGAATTCTAGAAGGCGTAGAAGCACTTTGGGCTTTATAAAAGTTTAGGTACGACCACTGGTTCGTCATGCACGGAATGCTGAAAAATCAAATTTCAATTCTTAAAATTAAGCATCATCAGATAATTTGCAGAAAAAAATAATCACAATTCATCTACATTCTTTGGAATTTTTAGTGTGGAACTCGTGTAATTTTTTAAATGTTAATACCGTTGTAGACAAGTTATCAAACTTTACTACAATTATTAAGCATCATCAGATGATGTGCTGAGAACAAGAACCATAAAAAATCACCAACGATTTTGGGACAAAAATCCTTAATGTTTAAACTGGAAATTGTGTGTGTGTGTGTGTGTGGGGGGGGGGGGGGGGGGGGATAGACAGGAAGGGGCTACCTCTCATTCAACTGAACCCCTTTACAGTCATGACTCATCATTTAATGTCTGTCACCAAGCTCTTCTCTCTAGTACCTTAATAACTGATTAGTAATTACAAGTTTCTTTGCTTTGGTCAGAAGCTGCAAACATTTAAGTTGGATTAAATTAATCAGGAAATATAAAAATGTTTTTTATTTTTCAGTTTATGGTATCATTTCTATTGATATAACTTCAATATGAGCCTTTTAATTTTCTTTATGAGATTTAAGCTAAAACATAACTTTTTTGCATTTAATTCTATAGAATATATATTTCTTCATGCCCCTTCCATCTCAGCCACAGGCCAAGCATAAAAAGTATTTTGTTTGCCTATTAACTAGGATTTTTTGGAGAGCAGGTAGGTAGGCTTTCTTTTTAATCCCTGCAAACTATGAAAACAAATAATAGTTCCACATAAAATGTCAAACACAGTTACAGTAATTTATTACCCATAATACTAAGATAACAGCATCCTACATTTTGAACATATTTATGTCACCCACAAATGGTGTACACAAAATGTGCAGGTATTAAGGAAAAATTGTTGACCCAGATCAGACTGCTCCTGGGTCTACACTGCTTGCTCAGACCTGTTTGTCTTACTATGCAGGTTGATCACGGTAAATGTGCCGTTTAATAAATAAAAAAAATAGATCTAGGGTGTCCCAAGTGGCCATCTTTTTTTTTTTTTTTTTTTTTTGGGGGGGGGGGGGGGGGGGGGGGTTAAGGTGAATTTTCTTCCCACCAAAAGTGCAGGGCCCAGACTCTTTTTTTGGAAATTTTGGGTGGAGCCAGGTTATTTTTTTTTCACTGATTTTTGAGGCCAGATTATTTTTTGAAATCCCCTTATGAGCTGATTTATTTTTTACTTGCATATTTTTTCTTCCAAAGACAGGGATTTTTTTTCGAAAAATATACCAGCCCCCCCCAAATCCCCCACTCTCTTCCCCCCCCCCCGCCCCCCCCCCCCCTCGCCCCCCCCTCGCCCCCCCCCCCCCCCTCAAGAATATCAAATGGTCGGTCCCTTAGCGCCTAGCGGGACAGGGTTTTGGCAGATTTATGAGGAAGGACAAGCTGTCTCTTGTACTTTTTGTTGGATGACTTCTGAAATGGTACGTGTGTGTTGAGGGGGTGGGGGGGGGGGGGGGGGGGGGGTTGGCGTCGTTCGGGACAGAATTCTTTAGAAGAGCGAGTGGTCTCAGAATGTGGGGCGCGTTATCTTGGGGGAAGTTGTCTGGGTAGTTTTCTTAGAATCTGGGGCGAGTTGTCACCTGAAGATGGGGCGACATGTCTTGTGGCTTTTTCGTTTGTCAAACTTTATGGTTGACCAGTGCGTTTGTTTTGCTTTCTCTCGTTCTCGGCGTGTAGCCTAAATTCAGAAGCCCAAAAAATCGCAGGCAGACAGACTAACGCAAAATCTTAATAAATTTACAGTATGCTAAATGATTACAAGCTTTACTATACCATAAATGAAGAAACAGTTGGTCTCCTCAAGTCGATCCAGCTGAAAAAATGTCTGTGTGTTGACGAACGCACGTGCCATGTATACGTAAAAATGACCAACTTCATTATCGATTTTCAAACTAAATAGACTTTCTCCCGAAGATATAACACGCTAAAAGACGGTCGAATGTATGAACTACGGTTCAGTTATAATGGCATCTAATTTGGTTTTTGGGACAATTTTCTTTGCAAAATAACTTTGGGGTACTGTCGTAGGGTTTTACTTTTCTGAAAAACGGTTGTCAAACTGTGATCGTTGTTTTGGGTGTGCAAACTGCATTGAGGTACCGATATGCGTCTGATTTCAATAACAAAACATCAAATTTCATTCTGATCTGGTCCGTTGGAAAATTATGACTGCATATCTTATCAAACGAGCATTATTTTGGGACTGTTTCTGTTCAAAATTTCCCGCCATTTTTTCCGGCGAAAAAAGGGATTATTTCTTTGTGCGTAGACGACCGCTCAGAAAATGAATTACTCAAATGTGATGAGTCTGCGTTCCCACTGTCAGTTATTATTTGCTGACCAGGTTCTGTAATACACATATTTTCTGTTTTTGGCCATATAGTTACTCTGAAACTGAATAAAGGGCTGCAGTTTGTGACACATTTCAAACGTCGGGTGACACTTGGCCGATGGCCTTTTATTATATGAAGAACATTATATCGAACCTTCAAACAAAGGAATGTGGCTTCAAACAAAGGAATGTGGCTTCAAACAAAGGAATGTGGCTTCAAAAGAATATGACGGCTAATGAGTGTTAACCTCATTTGCCTAGTGTTTGGTTGTAATTTAATCTTGCTGGGATAGATGAATGACTTTTGTCCTTTCCAACAGTATTTCTGTTACAATAGGACAATGTTAGGGCGATAATGAAAGGCTTTGTGCAATGGAACCTTATTGACAGTTGGAAAGATTTCCAAGCAGGGCTTGAACCCAAGACCGCTAGATCAGTAGGCCAGCACTTAACCCTATTGCACTCAGTACGGCCAAAACTCTAAGGAGTTTTGGCTGTTCCGAGTGCAATAGGGTTAACCTAGCAGGGCGCCTTATCTTTCTGGAAGCCATGACATTCTACCCAAAACAAGTCTTATAATGAGTAGTATTAAAATGACATTCTACTGCATATATTTTTTTTATCTATTACAGGTTGGTATGAAGGTGAAAGAATGCGAGACAGTGAACGGGGCTGGTTCCCTAAAGAACATGTCGTTGAAATTGTAAATTCTCATGTACGTGCCAGAAATCTACGCATGAAATATAGACTGATGCAAGTCAGTGAACAGAACGAAAGATAGCAGTTGTAGATATGTCGACATTAAGCATAATTTATTGCCAAAAATAATTACTGTTACCGTAAAAGTTCTAAAAGTTGGGACACCTAAAGTTATTACTGTAACTGTCCTAAAAATGGAACAATTTGGTTTTTCAGAGCAGTAATGCTTCTAAAAGATGTAGAAGGAATTACAAACAGTGTAGACCCTGATCAGACTGCTCCTTAAGGAGCAGTCTGATCTGGGTCTGCAATGTTTGCTTAGACCTATCAGTCCTAGTATTTAGAATTTTTTGGCTGGTCCTAATATTTAGAATTTTTATGTAAATTAACATGTATGTGACAATGTCTAAAGCTAATGCCTAAGAGAAGGATGAAGCTTGCTTAAGACAGGTGCTTGTGTAATACTGACATGCTGTGCTACAGTATCTGATCTGTAGTAGTGAAACGTGAGTTTGCCTTCTGGAGGTGGCCTTTTGAAACAGGTTTGGTTAATTAAAGGCGACTGATATTTCAAGACATCATTTGCAATAGAGAGGATTTAGGGAAGTACTACGCAGGACATGACTAGAAGATTCTACAATTATTGTATTTTAATAAGTGTGAAGCAAGCATGAGAGGAGTAAATGAAAAATGTATATGTAGCTCTATAGAAATATGTTGTGTCCCCTCAGTAGAACAGCCTGTTGTTTGCAGCACTAATTAGGGGGCAACAACATAGCGTTCTTTTCATTTCTAATGCCATAAGGAGTACTGGCGGCCTTAAGTACATTCCAAAATCATTAGTAGCATGCCTGGTAAATGTGCAGTTCCATTACCTCTTGGAAATACAACATTGAAGTTTCTGCTGACAAATTGCCAAAATAGAACATTGGTATTCAATTCATGGGTATGTAAGCCATAGTTGTAAAAACTTTCAGCTTTGTAAAAGATATATTGATAGAGTTATCAACAAACACCTGAAAGTGGTTAAACCATGGTTAAACTGAAATTTCGGTTTGACCACTTTCACGTGTTTGGTGATAATTCCTCTAGTTCTTTTACTTCAAAGCCAATATTTTGCACAAATATGCTTTACATATATGCGGGTTAGTGGAATAGAATTGCATGTTTACCAGGCATGAACACATACATTCTATTTCTTCGGTTATAGAACCGGGTTTGTCCTTCCAAAATACTCACAGCAATCTAGATTCAAATTGTTTTTGAAGAGAAAAAAAGAACATTTTATAGCTAAATTACACGACTGATTTGCATATTTGCAGTAATTATGGAAGGATGAACTGCCATCTTATAACAAATTAAATAGAGGATCTTACATGAGTGCTCATGTATTATTGAATTTATTAAACGAGTTGGGGAAAAAGATAAGATGCGAGGCTTTGCCGAGCATCTTATCGGTTTTCCCCAACGAGTTTAATAAGTTCAATAATACAGGAGCACGAATGCAAGATTCTATTTATCATATGACACTAAAATCGCATTTTATCAGCAGAATTTGCACTAAAACGTCGCGATTTCGCCATTAGAAAACGCGACGTTTTTATGGATGTCAACATATAATGTTACGACGTAATTTGCATATTTAATCCACTAGTGGATTATCGCATTTAATGCATGCCTTTATTACACTCTCAGATGCGACGTCATATGATAATATGGAATATGGTATATTGTGAATGCGGACAAAGTTCAAAACCTTGACAAGCTAATGTGATGAACTGCTTAACATTCCAGGCAAAGCAAAATTGTGATCATGTGCATTCCATCACTATAGAAATTTTGTTTTACATTATGGCCTACACAAATAGTAAAAAATCTGTCAATTTTGAATATGATTTTGCATCAGTATGTTGATGTGGTATACAACGACAATGAACTGCTAAAAGTATTGGTAGTTTGGGTGTGACATATCAGTGGAAATTTAGATTTTGAGAAGAAACTGAAATTTTTTGTTTGCAGGTACTTGATAATGGGTGATACGATTATGTCCCCCACCAAAGGTGAGGGGGGACATACTGTTTTCAGTGCGGATCCCGTCAGCGTCGCAGTCGGCGTGACAGATTCTTGTATGCCCGATATCTCTTGAACCAATGGATGGAATTTCACCAAACTTGCATGGATATATCATTGGGACAAGCTTATGAGCTGATTAGATTTTGGTGACCTTGACCTCATTTTCAAGGTCACAGGAGGACTTAGATGACAATTTCTTGTAGCGCGATATCTCTTGAACCAATGGATGGAATTTCACCAAACTTGCATGGATACATCATTGGGACAAATGTAAGAGCTGATTAGATTTTGGTGACCTTGACCTCATTTTCAAGGTCACTGGATGACTTAGATGACAATTTCTTGTACCCAATTTTTTGTATGCGCGATATCTCTTGAACCAATGGATGGAATTTCACCAAACTTGCATGGATATATCATTGGGACAAATGTAAGAGCTGATTAGATTTTGGTGACCTTGACTTCATTTTCAGGGTCACTGGAGGACTTAGATGACAATTTCTTGTACCCACTACATCTCCTGAACCAATGGATGGAATTTCACAAAACTTGCACTAATACATTATTGGGACAAGTTTTTGAACTGATTAGATTTTGGTGACCTTGACCTCATTTTCAAGGTCAGTGGAGGACTTGGATGACAATTTCTTGTACCCACTACATCTCCTGAACCAATGGATGGAATTTCACCAAACTTTCCTGGATACATGATTGGGACAAGTTTATGAGCTGTTTAGATTTTGGTGACCTTGACCTTATTTTAAAGGTCACTGGAGGACTAACATGGCAAGTTCTTGTCAATATCTCCTGAACCAATGGATTGAATTTCGCCAAACTTTCGTGGATACATGATTGGACAAGTTTAAGACCTGAACAAAATTTTGGTGACGTTGACCTCATTTTTCAAGGTCACAGGAGGATTTAGATATGTGAAAATTTCACTAAAATTGATGTATCTCTTTAGCCTTTGGCTTGATTTCCACTTTACTTTCATAGATATACCTATGGGACAGTGTCAAGATTGTACTGTGTTTTGATGACCTTGATCCCATTTTCAAGGTCAAAAGCTATCTTACAAATGCGTATTTTTCTCTCTTAAAAATGAGATATCTTGAACCAGTGGATGGATATTTATCAGACTTGCATGAATGTATCGTTGTGACAGGTTTAAGACATGTTTAGTAGTTGGTGACCTTGACCCATTTTTGAAGGACCTAGTCTTCTATGTAGGATATCTTTAGAACAAGCGGATGGATTTTGTCCAAACTTGCATAGATATTTTATTTGTACAGGCTTTTTATTCATTAGAGGGGATGGGAAATGGGCTGGTGGGGGACATCAGTTTTTCTCTGAAAAACATTTCTGGTTTTAGTTATATCTTCATATCAAAATCAAGAATTTATATCACATACTGGAAAAGGTCACTATATTTGCAGTACTTTAAGCATATCTATAGTTAATAAATTAAGAATACACAAGATAGGTGCTAGTTTGTATAGTTCACACTCCAATTTACATTTGACATACACATCTTTCTGTATTATTATTCATATTGCATATGCAGCAATAGCCTTTTTTGCAGTGGGCATATTTACTCTATACTACAGAGGCAAGTAGGCCCTAGAATGAAAGAATGACAAGTTCCAAGCTCAGTGCTTTATTAAAATCATCATGTATATAAATCTCATTTGTACAGACATTAGTCACAGGTTCACCAAGCTGGAAGCATATCTGAATAAACTGTGTGAATGGCAAAAATATCATATCTGTACAGTGTGCGTTTAACCTAACTGTATATTTAACCCTTTTGCACTCAGAAGGGCCAAAACTCTATGGAGTTTTGGCCCTTCTGAGTGCAATAGGGTTAAACATTTTTATTCTTCAAAATAGCACAAGAAATGGTCAGTGATTTTATTAGAGAGACTTTGCTCATTACGTTGAATGTAGTATTCTCAAACACCGTATATAATGATACTCAGCAAATGTCAACAGCGGTATTTGAATCAAATGTGTACATTTTCAGAGTGGTATTTTGGATTGCCAAGAGGTTTTACCCTAATGTACCTAAGTATTGGGACACCTAAAATAATAAATTTTCCATTTGTCCCAAATGGAAAATTCATTATTTTTAGGTGTCCCAATATATATATGCATTACGGTAGCTTTCAGCTTAGATTAAGCGCAGAAGTCTTATGTCAGAGCTCTAGATAAGAGGGAGTATCTGATGATAATTGTTGTTTCTCATTGAAAACTTCTGATGTGCCACTAACTTAAATCGCCTTGGTGAGATAGTTCAGATGTCATTTGTTTTCATACAGATTTAATAGAAATTATCCTTAAATACATACATGTAAGCAATATTGTCAAAATATGGGCTAGACTTTTATCATAACCTTAAATTTTCATCAATAATATGGCCTGACATGTTGTACAATGTATGACTCAGTTGGATGTAGTGTAGCTAAAGGCAAGACAGAGATAAAGTTTGGAAGTTATTTCAGCATCAAGAAAGCCTCAAAGGAACATAATACTATTGTATCAGTGGCATAAACTTTTATTGAGTTTTCTGGTTTGGCATGGTTTCTATGACAATGTACAGGCAGTTGAAACACACGTCGTCTCCAGAGAATTCTTTTGTAAGTTTTATTCTGTTGCTATATATACAGTCAGACATAAGTTAAGCATCACCTGAATAAGTTGCTTCATAGAAGGAGGAATGTTCCAAGTAATGTTATCACAGGAATACTTTTTGCATCAATATTCTGTATTCTTCACTATCCAAAGAACTGAAATATTTTAAATTTTATTCAATTCATATCAAATATGCCAATTTGTCGAATATGAAATTTAACTGTCAGCTAATTGAGGTGATGCTTAACTTATGTCTGACTGTATATATTGTAAGTAAATATAATGTGTTCATTCTCATTGGCAAAAGCTATAGTACTGAATCATTATTCCTTTTTGGCACAGTTTGTACATGTAGTCTACATGAAGTCTGTGTTATGTGGAGGCTTTTAATGTGTGGCAGAGCTACTGATAATTTTGCAAGAAACTACTTCGTCATGCATAAAAGCTTATTTTATGACAGCTTGGGAGCATCACTTTAAGATTTGGAGAATTTCTGTCAAGAAATAAGAAAAATTATGTTACAAATATCACAGATATTGGGCTTCCTTTATCCAAAGCTCAGGGGCCATATTCATAAAACAAACTAAGTGGTTGCTATGCTGTTGCTAAGGCTAAATTTCTTTGAAGGAGATTCCCTACAACTATGAAATTTGCTCTGGAGGAACAGTCTTACAAAGACTGTTCCTTCAGACTAAATTTCATAGTTGTTGTTCTTCGGGTTAGTCGTATCGGATGTTGGTCCCCAGGGCCAACAGCCACTAGAGCATCATATCCACCCTGGGGCATCCGGAGTCCGTCCAGGTCTTGCGTCTGTTGTTGAAGTGGTGCTGGTCATGTTTCTGTCTTTGCGTGTTCTTGTTCTGTGAGGCTCTGATGTCGATGCAGTATTGTTGCTTTCCTTTAGGGCCGCGTGTCAATGTTGGCGAAGAAGTAGGTCAGTAGGTCGGAAGCGACCCTGGCTGTAGTTGATGGTGCTTTCTCCCAGGGCCGCGTTGATTGCCGCGATGTGGCAGCAAAGAAGTTACGAGTGATCTAGGACTTGTCTGGGTCCATCGGGCTGGTGTAGGTCAGCTTCTTGTCTCTGATGATCTTCACTGCCTCCCTGATGGCTGTGAGCTGGCATTCTGGCTTTGGTGCAGTCTTGAACTTGTCCTTCCAAAAAGCCCAGTGGGCGGCATGATGAAGTTTGCTGTCCGGCCCCTTTGTAACTTTGATCTTCTCCCAGCTCCTGCCAGTCACACCAATGCAATGCTTTTGCTTCCCCTTCCTTCGGAGCTGGACGATTGTAACGTCAGCAGATTCCAGGAATGTTGCCGCTTCCACTCTGTACTTGGACAGCGGTTTCTCCTCGGAAAAGGATTCATTATGATACATGTCGCGGTTTGACTCCGACAGTTGAGCGTTATCTTCGATCGCCGGTTGTGGCTGTGACCTTCGCCTCGGTGCTGGTGCTGGTGATGTCATCTCCACGTCCTTTGGTAGCGTCGTTGGTGGCGCTGGTGGTGTGGAGGCCGTCTTCACAGGAGCTGGCTTGACTGGCGTTGATGGCGCCGGAGCTGCTGGTTTCGGCACTGACTTGATCTGTGTTGATTTCTTCTGTGCTGCTCTTGATGGTCTTAGCAGCAGGCTTAGGAGCAGGTTGTTCCTTTGCCCTCGGAGGAGTAGGCTTAACCGGCCTATCCTTCTTCTGTCCAGGCTGGCAAGAGCGCTTGCCAGCTGAGGGTGCAGGCTTAGAGGGGTCAGACTTGCAACGATCCCCTCTCCTGCTTTCGGCCCTCTTGCTAACTAGACTAGCCTCTGGGTTGACTTCCCATGTCAGAGTTAGCTGGACGATGTTTGATCCATGATGAAGATCAAACTCAGGGATGCCACTAAGGCGGGCTTCCTTCAAAAATCGGACGGCGAGTGCTGGAATCTTGTTGTTTTCCATCTCTGAAGAAGCGATGTTGTCTTGTCGACGTTCAACACAGGAATGTGAATGTGGTCCTGATGAAATTTCATAGTTGTAGGGAATTTCCTTTATAGACATTTAGCCTTAGCAACAGCATAGCAATGACTCAAGTGGCTTTATGAATACGGCCCCTGGGCCTGGTTCAGAGCATTGCTAGCACAACAAAGACTTTAGGTAAGGATTTGTTAAGTCTTATAGTACACATCAAGTTAAGTGTGCTAGTATTTTTGGTGAAAAAATTAAAAGATGCTTTTGCACTGCAAAAACTCAAAGATTTTTCAGCAAAAAATGGAATTATCTTTGCTTACATCAGAAAATGTAATGTATTGTTAACTTAAGTCATACATTTAGAGCAACCTGGCCCTGATCTTTACTAATAGTCTGCTTCTATCATAGCTCCAGGTAAACAGTTTTAGGGATGAATTTAGAAATAGGTTCTACTTTTCCTGTGATCACTTGAGCAAACATCATTTTTTGTTTTACTACAGCAACTTGCAACTGTATAGTTTTTGAAGGAATGTTACTTTACTCTGTGTAGGTTTTGTAATTTTTATGTCAGTGAACAGAGCTCTAGATAAGAGGAGTATTTGATGATAATTGAGGGATAATTTTTCTTATTTCTCACTGAAACGATATGTTGTGACCACTCATCTGAACCGTCTCGTTGAGACGGTTCAGATGAGGGGTCACAACATATATTTTTATGCAGAAATAACAAAAATTATCCTTAATTATCACCAAATACTCCCTCTTATCTACAGCTCTGAGTGAAGTTTCTAGTCTTCTAAAATACAAGATATTTTACTGATTAAAGAGTTAAGTTTGTCTTTAATATATTCAGTTACTGTCTTTTTGTTTATTTTGGATTTTTAGTTTGTCTTTGTTTCCAAAATGTGCATTCCAAATGAGCCGCGACACGAGAAAACCAACAAAGTGGTTGTGCATTCTGCGCAGACTCAGTTCAGCCTGGGCATTGGCCCAGTCTGAAAAGACTCTTCGTTCAGCACTTAAAGGGTAGCTAAGAGTCTAAGCTACACCCACATGGACAGTGAAGACTCTTATCAGACTGGGCGGATGCCCAGGCTGATCTGAGTTTGCGCTGCGCGCACAACCACTTGGTTTGTTTATGTGTACTTAAAGTTATATGCCAAAGCAGAAACATGATGTGTGCTTATAGGGGCATGTGTAATAATTAGGTCGAATACAGTAAATATGGTATGTTGTACCAGTTCCATTTTGTACTGTAAAAATTCTAAAAATTAGAACACCTAAAGTTACACACGTATTACCTTAATTGTCCTAAAAATTGAACAGTTTGGTTCTTCAATAGCTATTGCATCTAAAAGATGCAGATGGAATAGTTAACAGTGTAGACCAGGTCAGACTGCTTACTTAAGAGCAGTCTGAGTTTGGTCTGCACTATTTTCTCAGACCTATCTGTCCCAATACAAAGATTTTTATTACAGAAAGTGATTACTTGTTTAATTACCATATTAATCCTAATAAACATCCCTGCTCTAATAGAGGCCCCCTGCTTTTTTCTTTTGGAAAATGTTATAATTACATACTTGAATTTCTGTTTGCTTCTTTGCTTCTGTGGATGAGGTGGTATACTCTTGAAAGAATTTGCTCCTGTAGGAGCAAATTCTTTTCTTTTAGAGTTGACAAGGGGGCAAAATAGCAGTTACATTCTCTGTAAGTATACACATTCACCTCAATACTGTTGATTAGAGGTATTTTGGCAGTGACTGATTTTTCTACGGCTTAGACTAATGATGCCCCCCCCCCCAACATCCACCCTCACCCACCAAAAAACCCTTTTATAAAATGCAATGCCCTGTGGGATTTATTAGGATTAATATATATGGTAATTATTTAAACTTTTTAGATGCAGAACAGAGAAAAAAACATTTGTGGGTTAACAGTTCTTGTGTGTTACTATTTATTCCTTTAAAAGGCCTTTAACTTGCAAAATGATAGTGTTAAATTGTGATATGCAAAATGTATGTATCTACACCACAGTGATATGCCATGCACATTAATTCACACTATAGTGATGTGCCATAGGAAATGAGCATTCCGTTTGTCAAATAATTGTACATGTATACTTTGTTCTGAGAAAATTTGGTATATCAGATTTTACTCATTACGATTTTGTCTTCAGTTGGCAAGATTTTCTGTAAAATACTTTTTCAAAGCCAGCTGGGACAGAGCACCTAAGCATACTCAGAATGAGGCAATTATAAAACAGTCCTTAAAGTCTAGATAGAGATTTTTTTAGTTTGTTTTTTAAGACAGTTCTAGATTTTTGAGATTGTTTTGGAAGAGTAGAGGATGGAAGTGCTGAACACCTTTAGCCTAATAGATATGACAGATTCTAAACAAATGTTTCAGTAGGACCACACATTGTGGTGCTTCTAAAGGGATCTTTGTTTGGGTAATTCTGTCCCAGCAAACAGAATCATTAATGTAGCTCATATTTTTTCAGTTATATTCATGTGCTTTATCTGTTGTTTTGTTATTGTATGACTGGTATATTTACAGACAAATTTATATTTCTGCATTTTATACTCTTTACATGAAAAATGAAAAGAAAAATGAAATACCTGACCAACTGTTTTTGCTTGTAATTCATAAACCCTTCTGAGATCTGAACTCATATAGAGTACTTTGTTTGTCCTGATAAAAGATGTGATTAAACCATTTAAATGTTGGGTAATTTCTGGGATAAAATGATTTAAAAAGAGAATTGAATCTTTTTAGCTGAATGGGCTGAAAGCTAGTTGCTGTCATAGCGAAGTATGTGGCATAGTTATTCATCCTTCGTCAAACAGCAAATTATTTCAATGACCTCCCAAAACTACTTGCACTGCACCTATGGTTCAAGTAGGTCAAGGTCAGCAAGGTACACCAGTGCTGTGGAGATGCAGTGATGGATGCAGTTTTGCCATAAAATTGTTATGAAGTCTTTAACTTATTCCATTCGGGATACTCCTTTAGGGGTATCTGGGCAAACAGTTTGGATCTCAGATCAGGCCCCACATGGGGGTTTGTGGGGCCTGATCTGAGATCCAAACTGTTTGCCGCCTAGACATCATTAGACCAATATTGTCAAAATATTTTTGATTTTTGATGCAGACGACGATTTCAGCAGACGACAAAAAATACCCAGAATGCAATGACTTAATAAATGGAGCTGAATGCAGTGGATAGATGTTATTGTGGCAAATTTCAAGTGTGTGAAAATAGGTAACGGTCAGCAAGTGTCCCTGGTGTTATGAAGACAATGCTATGACATCAGCTTGTAATCCCACGCCAAAGGTAGAGGGATACTGTTTTGCCCATGTCTGTCCTTCCATCTGGAGCCATAAATAAGTATACATTAAACAGAATTTCATGGAACTAAATATATATATCACCATGACGCTGTGGTGCACATCAAGTTTTGTCAGAATGGAATCAACAAGACATGAGTTATTGCCCCTGAAGTGATTTAAAATCAGCAATGAGTCATAACTAACCAATCAACAGAACTTAGAATGACTATATATCACAATATAGCCATGCAATTTACTTTTGTTGGAATGGCATCAGAAATACCTGAGTTATTGCCCTTGAATCTATTTAAATTTGACAAATTGCACTGTAACTAAGAAATCAATGAATGGAAGTTTTCTAAATATCTACAAAGTATGCATCACCACAATGCAGTGCAGGTCTTGTTTTAGAATGGCTTCAGAAATGCAAAGTGACGTAATTGATATTGGTGCCCTGTGTGCTAAACTTTTTTAGAATGGCAGCAAATACCTGTATCAAACTTTCTTTAAGCTCACATATTGAAAAATGTTTTTTATTAAACAAATGTAAAAGCTAAGCATCAATGAAAACTGCTCATAATCATAGGAAAGAGCTTTGCAAGTGAAAATTGAAAGATTTTATAGCATTTTGAGCTTGTGTAAACAAGCAAACAAACTGGTAAAACAGTAAAAATATGTGCTTTTTGTCATGTGCCTCAGACATTACCTTGATGTGCACTTGTAGGGGCATATGCATGTCAAATACAGTAATCACTGGAATTGCATGAAACTTAAAATAATTATATGACACCATAACAGGGCAGTGCACATCAAGTTTTCTTGAAATGACATCAGTACTACACTGAATTGATTTAGAATCCACAAATTAGCCATAACTTAGGTCCCACTGAGCAAAACTTCATGAAACTTGAAATATGTATTTCTAGAACACAGTGATGCCGTGCCAAGTTTGTCAGAATGACCTAAATAATGTATGAGTTATTGCCCTTGAATTGATTTAAAACCCACAATTTAAGTAATAACCAATTAACTGGTGAATGACAATTTATGAAACTTAAAATGAAATATAAACAAGTCAGACCTATATGTACATCGTTCTTGGGGGATATAAATTCAACAAATTTGCTTTTTTTAAAATTTCATTACAAATGTTTTTTGGCTCTTGAGAGCCAAACCAAGTTGGTGAATATTGTTGATGATCTCTACGAATAAAGCTGGCCCAGAGGTTATAACACTTGAGTACATTCTCAAACTCAAAATAGAGCACACTGATTGGCTGCTTCTGAGCACATGCTCAGAAGCAGCCAATCAGTGTGCTTCATTTTGAGTTTGAGATTATTTTCAAGTTTTATACCTTGAACCCTGAATAGTGCCACTTCCTCCTTGCTAAAGCAGCCATGATTCAGTCTTTAAAGGTCCACCAACACAATGGTCAAGTGGACCTTGGTTTGTTCTGATCCAAAAGACAGGAGTTGGGGATTGAACCTGTGCCGTGTGACCCCTGGATTGGTAACCTCCTGATCAACACCATCTTTATATGGAAAACAAACATGGTACATTCAGATGCTTTAGCTCCAACATGAATTTGTACCTTCATTCTGTTCTGTTCTGTTTTAATTATCGTAACAACGTTCCTTGAGTGGCTCAGTGGTATTGTAACCATAGTTGCACACACCAGGCGCCGAGTGTCCATCCATTTTTAGCTCGTCTGTACAAATGTACAGGAAGAGCTATTGCACTACCCCCGGCATCGCCGTTAGCAGAATGTTAAAGTTTTACGTTAAAGTTTTTTAGGTGATGGGCAAGGCGCTGTCATGCGAGCTATCCTATCCCACTGACAGGTCTTGTACCTTTACAAGTCAGATGTGTTCTTTCATATGCATGTACGTCATTAACATATCTGAGCCCCCACACAAAATAAAGTGGCATGTGCCCCCAGCACAGACTAACATCAGCCTTGGCATTTGCAGTCTGATCAGTCTTCGCTGTCTGCATAGAGCTAGCTTAGACCCTTGGCTATCCTTTAAGCGCATCGCTAAGACTCTGATCAGACTGGGCGCACATGCCACTTTGTTGGTTTTCTTGTGTCCCAGCCCATTTAAACTATCAAGTATGTTATGCATAATGAGCAGTTGAATAAGGTCTTTCACACTAATGTGAGACAAGAAAAGCAATTCACCACTCCGAGCCACACCCAGACTGGCACTCAAAAGTCACCTGATAGTGTATAACTGGCCAATGCAAGGACAAATTAGCATCAGACATAGTCCTACAAACAACAAGAGGCCCAAATGGGCCTGATATCGCTCACCTGGCTATTTTGCCACGGACCATTCTGACACAAAATTGGTCCAATTACTTTGAGATTTGCAAGAATCATTTTGCCATAAATTTCATCAAAATCTATTCAGTGGTCACTGAGATATTGCCATTTCATGTTTTGCGCTATTTTTAGAAATGGCAGATGGAGGCCATCTTGGAATGCCAAAATGCAAAAAATCAAAAGCCTTCATGCAAGGACCATTCTGACATAAACTGGTCCAGTTCCATTGTAATTTTTCAATTTTCACATTTTTCTATTTTAAGTTTGGCCAATTTGGCGGGTCTATATTTATTAATTTTTGAAACATCTCAATGCCAGAATCATTTTGCCACAAATTTTGTCAAAATCCATTCAGGGGTTACTGAAATATAGTCATTTTCATGTTTTGTGCTATTTCTAGTAACGGCAGATGGCAGCCATCTAAGATTGCCAAAATGCAAGAAATCGCAAAGGCTTCATGAACAGACCATTCTGACACAAAATTAGTCCAATTCCATTGAGATTTTCTGATTTTCACATTTTGCTATTCTTAGTAATAGAGGCCAATATGACTGGTCTATATTAAGTTATGCTTGAAACATCTCAATGCAAGAATCATTTTGCCACAAATTTCGTCATAATCCATTCAGTGGTTACTGAGATATTGTCATTTTAATGCTTTGTGCTATTTTTAGTAACAGCAGATGGCAGCCATCTTGGAATGCCAAAATGCAAGAAATCGCAAAGGCTTCATGAAAGGACCATTCTGACACAAAATTAGTCCAATTCTATTGACATTTTCGAATTTTCACATTTTGCTATTTTTAGAAACATAGGCCAACATGACTGGTCTATATGTAGTTACGTTTGAAACACCTCAATGCAAGGATCATTTTGCCACAAATTTTGTCAAAATCCATTCAGTGGTTACTGAGATATTGTCATTTTCATGTTTTGTGCTATTTTTAGTAACGGCAGATGGCGGCCATCTTTGATTGCCAAATCGCAATTAATCAAAACATCTTCATGCAAGGAACATTCTGAAACAAAATAAGTCAAATTCCATTCAAGGGTTCTTGAGAAATTGTCATTTTTTATGTTTGTGTTATTTTTAGTAACGGCCCCCCTGGTGGCCATCTTGGATAGTCAGTTGGCACAAATTTGAAATAATTCAATTCAAGGACCATTTCTGACCAAACCATATCAGAATCCATTTGTGTTTTCTTGAGATATTGACATTTGAGCGAATTTGGTCTTGTAAACGCTAAGTAGGTCACTGTGACCTAATTCCGCTACAGATTTTTTTGATTTTTATAAAATTTAATTGCAAGGTCCCACTTATGTTCCATGCAAACTTTCAACCAAATATACCCAATGATTCTAGTGGAGATGTTGATTTTGTTGTTTTTGCTATTTTTAGAAATGGCGGCCATCTTGGATTCTCAACCTGACCCACTTTTACAAATTTGAAACCCTGCAGTCTAGTATTGCTCCATGTGAAATTTGAGACCCATGGGTTCAGTGGTTTTAGAGAAGAAGTTGTTTGAAGTTGTTTAAATAAGTAGTTTTTCGACATTGGCATTTGAACAAAATTACCCTCGTAAACAGAAAGTAGGTCACTGCGACAAAACTACGCTACAGATTTTTTTCATTTTTACAATTCTGAATACCAATGTTCCACTGATTTTTCATGCAAAAATTCAGACAAATATACCCAGTGGTTCTGGAGAAGAAGATGATTTTGTTTTCAACCTGACCCAATTTTACAATTCTGAGACCCTGGGGTCAGGTCATGCTCCATGTGAAATTTGAGAACCATGGGTACAGTAGTTTTACAGAAGAAGATGTTTGAATATTTGTTTTCAAGTGTTGACGGACGACGCACAGACGCACGCCGCATGCCGGACGCTTTGGTATGACAATAGCTCACTATGGCCCTTCAGGCCAGGTGAGCTAAAAATTGCATGTGTTGACGTCCCACAATAAGTCTGTGATTTTACCTTACAGTTAATGGAGGGATGAAAACCTGTTTAAAGTAGGCATGTTGTTTTAAACGTTGAATTTTTTAGCTGGATCCAGTGAAAAACAACAGTTACAAGGAAAGCAATAAATTTATTTCTGCATAATAACGAATAATAAGTACATCTAAACTCTTAATTACAACTTTACAAAAATAAACTCCCATAGAGCTGAAACAGAAAGCCCATACTGGATATAACATCCACAATGTCTTACAATGAATGGGTACACTTCCTGGGGAAGCAACTGTCATGTTTAGCCTCCCTTCTCAATGGGGGTCAACTCTTAAAGGGACGAATTTGCTCCTCTATGAGCAAATTCTCTCCTTTAATAGCTGACCTTATTTGGATAGGCTTTGTCATCAGTAGATGCAAACAGGAAGTCACAGAAGTTGTTTCTCTTTGTAAAACTGACGGAAAACCAGGAAGAGTACCCAAAAACCTTTAAACAAGAGGTCCATGATGGACCTAAATCGCTCACCTGAGTTATGATGAAATAACATGGAAGATCACCTATTTGATGATGGTTCAATTGCAGCAGTTTTGCACTTTCTAATCTAAACTCTTGACAAACTTTCATGAAGATTGGATCAAAACTGTGCCCTCTAGAATGTACACAATGTTTTTCTAAGATCTGACCTGGCGATCTAGTTTTTGATCAGACATTATTCAGTTTCAAACTTGGCCTACATTTCATGAAGATAATCATTCTGTCAAAGTTTCATGAAGATTCAATGCAAAATAAAGCCACAATTGTGTACACAAGGTTTTTCTATGATTTGACCTAGTGACCTAGTTTTTGACCTGACAAGACCCAGTTTCAAACTTGGCCTAGATTTGATTAAGATAATCATTCTGACAAAGTTCATGATGATTGAACCAAAACTGTGCCCTCTAGAGCATCTACAATGTTTTTCTAAGGTTTGACCCAGTAACCTAGTTTTTGATCCAACATGACCCAGTTGCATCCTTGGTCTAGATTTGTTGGAGATAAACTTTTTGACAAAGTTTCATGAAGATTGGTTCAAAACTGTGCCCTCTAGTCATTCACATGGTTTTTCTGAGATCTGACCTAGTGACCTAGTTTTTGACCTGACATGGCCCAGTTTCAAATTTGGTCTAGATTTCATAAAGATAAGCATTCTGGCAATGTTTCATGAAGATTGGATCATAACTGTGCCCTCTAGAGTGTACACAAGGTTTTTCTAAGATTTGACCTAGTGAACTAGTTTTTGACCCCACATGACTCAGTTTCAATCTTGGCCTAGATTGTATATAGATAAACATTCTGACAAAGTTTCATGAAGATTAGATTATAACTGTGCCCTCTAGACTGTACACAAAGTTTTTCTAAGATTTGACCTAGTGACCTAGTTTTTGACCCCACATAACTCAGTTTCAATCATGACCTAGATTATATAATGATAAACATTCTGACAAAAGTTCATGAAGATTGGATCATAACTGTGCCCTCTAGAGTGTACACAAGGTTTTACTAAGATTTGACCTAGTGACCTAGTTTTTGACCCCACATGACCCAGTTTCAAACCTGGTCTAGATTTCATTAAGATAAACATTCTGACAAAGTTTCATGATGATTGGATCAAAACTGTGCCCTCTGTGTCATTTTAAGATTTATTTATTTTTTTTAGCTCGGGGGGCCATTTTGTTCAGCCGAGTGGAACCGTTTAGCAATTTTGGTTCAAGGCAATTAGTCAAACATTTCTGTGAAATAATTTTGAAATCGAGCCATTGGCTTCTTAAAGGTTTTTCTATTTTTAGATTTCTATTTTTAGCTCTGGCGGCCATTTTGTTCAGCGGAATGGAACGGTTTTAGCAATTCTGATTCAGGGCCGTTAGTCAAAGATTTCGGTGAAATTTTTTCGAAATCGACCCATTGGCTTCAGAGGAGATGTCGTTTAAAGGTTTTTCTATTTTTAGCTCTGACGGCCATTTTGTTAAGCGGAGCGGAACCATTTTAGCAATTTTGGTTCAGGGCTATAACAGAAACATTTGTGTGAAATTATTTTGAAATTGGCTTACTGGTCTAGGAGGAGATGTTGTTTGAAGAAATTGTTGACGACGGACGGACGGACGGACAGACAGACGGACGGACGACAGACAGACAAATATCGATCACAATAGCTCACCTTGAGCACTTTGTGCTCAGGTGAGCAAAAAACTGTCTTGTGTAAGCATAAGCAGTCCATGCCTATATCAGCCTCTACATAATGTGCAAAAGAACTGCACATGCCTGAGGCATGCAAAGTTAATTTCTGCAGCAGCACATGCAGGTTGGGTGAGAACCAAGATACTGAGAGCTTGCATGCTCTGACCAGACTGGGCTGCTTCTTATATGCATGAAATTCCACAATGAACAATGCCACTTTTTTGATCATGTAAATAATATTGTACCAAGTACACGCCTGGTAAACTATCACAGGTACCTCCGCGGAGGTATCGATAAAAAGTTGTGACAGGCATCCGGAGCTACCTGTGACGGACCAAAAATAAACAAAAAACGGTAGGTATTCGTCTTTTTAGATAAAATACATTATAACCAGGGAGTTTATTGAAAATCAAAGAATGCTATTCGACCCTTATATACATTAAGTTTTGTCACACAGTATATCCCCGGGAACTTTACATATATATAGAAGATATGACTTTTGAAGTGGCTTTAAGGTCAGTCAAAAGTACTCAAAACAAGAGCAAATTGGTTGTTTTAGGTCCTAAATGCACTTTTCTTGCATAAGAATCTGTTTATCTGGATACACTGACGTAAAGTAAACCTCCTTGCCCAAATATAAATGCCGACAAACTCCAAATAAGGCTGGATCGGTGAAAAAACAACTGGAGGTGCCTGTGACGGAATGGAGGTGCCTGTGATGTAAGAAAATATAGCGAAAATCTGAAGATTTATAGCGGTTGCAAATATTGATATTCTTCATCTCTAGACCACTGCCTTGAAAGAATCGTTCATTCAACGTCGCAATTTAATCTATCATGATGCGAATATCAAGCATATTTTTGTTAAAACGACAATGATCATGAACTTATACAATCAGATTCTACATCCTGCTCTCAAAACCAAGATGGAAGTAAGTATACATTGACAATAGTTCATAAAAGACACACGTGGTAAACCGAATAAAGAGCTCTTTCCCAGACAGGTGGAAATTCACCTACCCCAAATGAAAACAACGCTAACTTCTGTTTTACCTATTTTATATTTTGAATTACAAAACAAACCAGAAAGCAAAGTGGGAGCTGTACGGGTGACCTTATTGCCAGAAGACTACAGACAAGCGGACATAAGAACACGTAACATTGATATTTCACTACAGAAATCCAAAATCCAAAGCAGATCATCTCAAAGAGTTATTGTCTATTTTGTTTCCATATCTGTTAGTCAAACATTGACAAGTCGTACGTAGCTGTTGAAAATTTACTGCCTAATTCAGTGTTAGAATAGTTATGAAATGCGCTTAAATAAGAGGCAGCGTTTTTGTGAATGGTGATGACTGCCTGTTAGTCATTCCAAATCGTTAAAAATTGTCAAGGTCACACGCCATGCTAGCTACTCGAAACGTTTGCAAAAACAACGTTTCGAAAGATGACTTTTATGTAGTAAAAGTACTCTTGTTACCAAATTTGATGCAGTGGCTAGTCGAAGACTTTGAATTACACGTTATTTACAGTAAGATTCCGATCACTTCGATATACTAAAAGGTGTAATATTGAGAATATGTCACCTGCCGATGATGTAATCTGTAGTCCTTACGGATGTATTTGGATTCTAGCGCCAACAATTCGAAACTAGCCAGACTGAATCACTTGTAGCACCTATCACTCCAGTTCCACAAAGTTAACACATACAGTGAGCGTCATACGACACGTGCGAGCGACACATATGAGGTATCAAAAGGATCAACACCATAGATATACCTGTACGTGTATGCCTGTTGACGGGTATCGGCAATTCTGACAATTTGACACACCATTCGTGTAGCTGGCATGACGTGCGACCTCGACAATTTCTGACAAGTTGGAATGACTCACAGCCAGCACCTCCCGATCACATTCATCACCAGTCACAAAAATGTTGACTCTTATTTAAGCATACATTTCATAACGATTCTAACACTGAATTAGGCAGTTAATTTCAGCAACTATGTGAAATTCGTCAATGTTAATTTCAGCAACTATGTGAAATTCGTCAATGTTTGACTAACGGAAGCGGAAACAAATTAGGCAATAACTCTTTGAGATGGTGTTTTAGAAATTTTAACATGGAATTTCATGATATACGCATTATGATAGCTTAATGGGACGTTGAAGGAATGATTCTTTCCAGGCAGTGTTTAAGAGACGATGTCAATATTTCCAGCTGCAATAACTACTCAGATTTTCACTATATTTGCTTACATCACAGGCACCTCCACACCATTGCAGGCACCTCCAGCTGTTGTTTTGAAAAATCAAGCCTTATTTCTAGTCAATCGACATTTATATCTTAGCAAGGAGGTTACCTTAACACCAGTGTGCCGAGAAAAACAGAATCGTATGCAAGATCACTGCATTTAAGACCAAAAACGGCCGAATTCTTTATGTTTTGAGTACTGTGGGCTGGCATCAAAGCCGCTTCAAAAGTCGTATCTTTGGTTAATATGGAAAGTTCAGGAGGATATAATGTGTGACAAAACTTTATGTCTATAAGGGTCGAATAGCACTTTTTGATTTTTAATTAACTCCCTGGTTATTTTATATTTCATCAAAAAAGAGGAATACCTACCGTTTGTTGTCATTTTTTGGACAGTCACAGGCAGCTCCAGGTGGCTGTCACAACTTTTTATCGGTACCTCCGCCGGAGGTACCTGTGATAGTTTACCAGGCGTGAAGTATGTGCCTTTTATTCAGTTCTTTCTGAACCATCGAGTCTAACTCTACACTGTTTTGCTTGTGTGTTTATAACAGAGAGCTTAATATGAGCCATTTCAACTGATTATAAACTGTTCATGATCTCATTAATTTTCTTGTCAAAACCCTTTTTCTAATAATGAACCTGTACAAATTCAAAGATGGACCAGTCCACTAAAACCCTTAAGGTGTCATGACAGTCTACATTTACTATCAGTACTTCAGATAGGCTAATGCAAAAGGGATAATTTAGGTATACACTGAATTTTCAATATTTCTCCATAAAAACGTAATACTATGTTGTTACCACCAATTAGAACCATCTTACCGAGATAGTTCTGAAGAAGCGTCACAACATACATTTTCTTTGAGAAATAAGAATAACTACTGCAGAATTATTCAGTGACTCAACTTATCTGGAGCTCTTTTCAAATTCATTAATACAGTCAACTCTCGATATCTCGAAGTGGAACTTCAGCCCGAACTACCGATATCTCTAAGTAAATTTTCTGGTATCAGAAAATTTACTTTGAGATATCAGTAGTTTGAGATAACAGTAGTTGAAATGTAAATAAAAATAGGAAATACATTCTTTGATATAAGAAGATTCTTTGAGATATACAGGATCTTATACAAGTGGTCATTTCATATGAAATTTATAAAACGAGCCTTCGGCGAGTTTCATAAATTTCATATGAAATGACCACGAGTTTAAGATTCTGTTTATCATATGACCCTTTAAAATGGGATTTTAATGCCTTTAAACTTAACATGATTTTAACAATGACGTTCTGTTAACACGCCAAAGTGTTAATACACGATTTTTATGACATGACGTTATCCACTGAATATCAGCGACGTCCTATGATAAATCAGTGTTCGAGATATTGGGAGTTGACTGTAACTGTATGATAGTTAGTGCTTGACTAGATGCTTACCACTTTTGCCCATAAATGGTTAGTTGGTTGATTTGATGCTTAACGTCCACGGTAAACAACTATGGTCATGTCGGGACAGTCAGTTAACCTAACTACACTATTCCTGGGCAGGCTTAGACCTCCTAAGCGGTTAACCAGTACTAAGTGCACATACTTTCGCCAGTAACTGACAACTGCCCTTCTTGAATCAGCGGAAGGAGAAACGAAAGTATGTGGCCAGACCGGGATTCGAACCCAGGACCTCTGACTTATGAGTCAGATGCCCTACCGATTGCGCTACCCGGCCCGGCTGCCCATAAACAGTCAAGACATTTTAAAATGCCCCAGAGGTATAGGTTAATGGACTTGTCCAAAGGTGCCAGCAATTGAAATATCTCAATAATGAATACTGAGTTAATACCGAAAACCTTATGCAAATTTACTGTATGTAAATGCCAGCAACTGAAATATCTCAATAATGAATACTGAGTTAATACCGAAAACCTTATGCAAATTTACTGTATGTAAATGCCAGCAACTGAAATATCTCAATATCTAATATTGAGTTAATACCGAAAACCTTATGCAAATTTACTGAATGTGCAATCATTTTTCGCAGTGTTTCATTTCACTAAGAAACCACAATCATATTAAAATCAGGAAATAATTACCTATTTCTTACAAAATATCTTCTGTAGACAGTGTCCATATATTCTGTTAATGTTTGCTTTGGTAAATTCTGGTACTTTAAACTTCAGCCAGTTCTTTCATTAACCTGTGGCCCTGCTGCAGGTACATGAAATGGCTCGAGTGAAAAAGAAGCAATTTTACTTTTCATGCATGTTGCTTACTGCAAAAATAAAAATCATGAAAACTAGTGTTTATGTTTTGTCCCTAAACCTTGAACATTCGAACTTGCGAAAATTACCACATATATGGTATTTAGTGCATTTGAAAAATGGTATACTCTCTTAGTAACCAGAGGGCCAATGGCCCTATATCGCTCACCTGAGCACTGAGGCACTGAGGTTACAGCAACAAAACACCATGCACAACAGCAATAAATCAAAGGGCTCTGAAGCCCTGAAATGACAGATTCTATCAGAAAGATGAAATGCTAAATCTAGAAAAGTAACTCATCGGCTAGCATGAACGACTGTCTTATCAGAGTCTCCCTTATTCATATTTGCGTACTTTGCATCTTGAAGACAATACCTCACCAGTTTCTGGTCCATACCTGTATCATCATTCTGCATCTAGAAACCTTGATTTGATTTGAATGGTGATGTCTCTCTTATCGGTTAAGAAAGGAAGCAGACAGCATTGTGGGACGATATATATGGTATTGCTATTAAGCACTGTTAAACTCTATCAAAAGCTATCGATTAAGTAACTTATTCGGTCAAAGGTCAAAGAATGGTGCCATTCTGATTCAGAAGTTCAGTTACCGTAATGACCCGAATGCTGGAACAGTCGGTGTAGACCCAGATCTGAGCAGGGTGTTTTAGCCTACTGTGCACAAGTTCAGTTACCATGATGACCTAAAATGCTGGAACAGCCGGCGAAGACCCAGATTAAAGCAGGGTGTTTTTAACCTACTGCGCACAAGTTCAGTTACCGTAACGACAAAGAATGATGGAACAGCCGGTGTAGACCCAGAGCAGAGCAGAGTATGCATTTGTACATTGCTTTGGCAATATATCAGTGTATACCTTGAAGGATCAGTCTGAAAGACAGTGGAGATCCAGATCAGGTTTCATGAAATGTAAATTCTAGAAGGCATTACAGTTTATCCTTTGTTGAATATTGTCTTTGGCGTATATTGAACACAGGGTCGTATATACGGCATTCAGTGTTATCAATAACTGGCGTAGTGATATACACAAATTCATGCCGTACTATATTTCATTTCGGATGTACATGTATACTTGGCGGTGAAAGCCAGTTCCAAAATTTGGCCTACGACAGCTAGAAATGACAGATAGAATCTGTCATTAAAAACACCATTTATGTAGAGGATAATATCACAAACATTTATGCAAAAAAATAAGCTTTATCCCCCATTAATGGCTTCTCAGAAGATCTTTGGCAAAAAAAAATGTGAAAATTTGGCCTTTCAGCTGCAATGGCAACCAATCAAAATCAGGTGTTTGGGAAATATTCATATGGCTGGTAGAGGACTACTCAAGGAACATTTCTGTGAAGTTTTGTCAAGATATCAGCAGTAACACAGAAATAAATAGCAAATGTCCACTTTCCTCATTATAAGTCTATGGAAACTTTAAGTTGCCATAGCAACAAATTCACATGGGCAATGATAATATAAAACATACTTTAGGTAGAGGTTAAAATTATCAATATGTATGCTAAGTATCAGCTTCATCCCACTCATGGCTTCACTTTTCCCATTATGAGTCAATGGAAACTATAAGTCGCCATAGCAACCAAAGTTCTTATGGGATTGGAAGAAAAAGAATAAAATTTATGTAGAAACTACTGTCATCAACACGTTTGCACAATATCAGCTTCATCCCCTATATGGCTTCTGAGCAGAAGATTTTTTTTTTTTTCGCAATTTACACTATATTTTGCCATGGCAACCAATCAAATTCAGCGATTTGGAGAAAATTCATATGAATCTTAGAGGACTACTCAAGAAATATTTCTGTAGAAAAAAATTTAAATAACTGCAGTTAGTTAGACAGCAAAAATTGCCAATTTCCATTTTCCTCATTATAAGTCAATGGAAACTCTTAGTTGCCATAGCAACCAAACTGCTGGAGCAACTGCCATGAAAAACAGTAATTCTATAGAGGCTAGTACTAAGGTTCTTTCTGTAAAGTTTGAGCTTTATTGGCCACACACTTTCTGCGAAGATGATTTTTTAATATTTTTCTATTTTTAACCATTCGGTTGCAATGGCAACCAGCCAAATTGCGCAATTTGTATAAATTTAACATGGCTGGTTAAAGACTATTCAAAGTACATTTCTATGAAAGTTTTGTCAAAATATCCGCAGTGGCATAGCAATAAATGCAAATTTTCCATTTTGCCATTATAAGTCAATGGCAACTTTCAGTTCCCATAGCAACCAAACTGCTAGAGCAATTGCCAAGAAAAACAGTACTTTTATAGAAGCTAGTACTAAGATCCTTTCCGTGAAGTTTGAGCTTTATTGGTTGCATAGTTTCTGAGGAGATGATTTTTGAATATTTTTTCTATTTTTAAACATTCGAGTGCCATGGCAACCAGCCAAATTGTGCAATTAACATAAAGTTCATGTGGTTGATAGAGGACTACTCAAGGAACATTTCTGTAAAAGTTTTGTCAAAATATCTGCAGTAACATAGCAATAAATGCAAATTTTCCATTTTGCCATTATAAGTCAATGGCAACTTTCAGTTCCCATAGCAACCAAACTGTTAGAGCAATTGCCAAGAAAAACAGTACTTTTATAGAAGCTAGTACTAAGATTCTTTCCGTGAAGTTTGAGCTTTATTGGTTGCATAGTTTCTGAGTAGATGATTTTTTATTATTTTTTCTATTTTTAACCATTCAGTTGCCATGGCAACCAGCCAAATTGTGCAATTTACATAAAGTTCTTGTGGTTGATAGAGGAATACTCAAGGAACATTTCTGTAAAAGTTTTGTCAAAATATCTGCAGTGACATAGCAATAAATGTAAATTTTCAATTTTTCCCATACAAGTCAATGGAAACTTTAAGTTGCCATAGCAACCAAAGTTCTGAAGCGATTTGGATAAAAAACAGTATTATTGGTTCCCCCTGCCTATAGATGCTATATATAAAATTTGGTAACAATGGGCCCTGTAGTTTCAGAGGAGATGTCGTTTGAAAATATTGACGGACGGACGACTGACGGACGACGGACGGACGACGGACGACGGATGCCTGCCTATACTATAAGCTCACCTGTGAGCCTTCGGCTCAGGTGAGCTAAAAATGGGAAAGACAATCTGCACAGACACACCTCCATAATCATTTTTACAAGGGAGGCAATTCAGCTGAACAGTATTTGCTTCCCTTTTAGGGGATCCATTCTCCATACGAGGCAAACTGTTAGAGAAAAGAATTTTTTCAGACAGACAAAGCTCTCCTTGAAGAGCTACCCCAGTATTAGAAATGAGGCAAATACTTATCACGTGCCAGGGCTCCCCCTTGGAGGAGAATTCTATCACTAAATTAGCTGTGACATGCATGAAACATCCCTAGTGCATTAGTGAAGACGAAGACATGCCTGAGCAGTTATGCAGCTGAGATAAAGCAGCGGTCCAGCTAGGGGTGTTTTTGTTGTTTTTTTCTGATACACACAATCGTGTTTTATACTCTGGGTCAGGTAGTAATGCCTCCACCTTACTTCCTCAGATATTTAACATAAGCATGTCTCTATGCAGTTAGTACTAATATCTTGTCTAATTAACAAAATTCCAATATGCAAATACATAGGTGCATTTTGCAATTTTGTCAAATTGACCACATTTCAATATGCCCCTGCGCATTTGCACACAGTCTCCTTTGCCCTTGTAAAGCATTCAGGCCAAAAGAAAAATGTCTTGTTTCTGGTTACGTCTCCAAAATTTTTAGGGTTGGTAGGTAGGCAAACTTTTTTTATATGAGCTTTTCTGTATGCAAAATGTATAAAAATTCTTTTAAATAGCCTAAAAATAGACTTTAAAATCCTATAAGGCCATAAAAAAGTTTGAGTAGGCCCCATAAACATAGGGTCCGTAGGGTAACCGGAAACAGGAGATTTTTTTTTTGCTTCTGCATACCTCAGCAGGAATAAGCATAGGCAGTCTGATCCAAACCTCTGCTGTCTCCACATGCTCAATGAACTTTTATACATACCAGAGCTTTAATAACATTTTAGTCCATATACAAAGACTTAGGGAATAACTGTATTGAAAATTGTCATATGGGGAGGTAAATCGTCGTGTTTTTTTTTGTCGGAAAGTTTATTTCAAAACACAATTTGCGACCATAAAATCGAGGATTTACCTCCCCAAATGACAATTTTCAATACAGTTATCCCCATTCTAATGCACCTTTCACATTTTCACCTTTGAGAGTGTGGTACTTTGACCCATAGCAAACTCTTTCAGCGACGTAAAACCAGACGTCAACCAATAAGAAGCGATGTTACATAATGATGTTGGGTTTCCAACAGAATATCGCAGGATATACTGTCACAAATTTTTGACGTTATCCAATCAGACGTTGCGTTCCATACATAAGTGCATTAAAATATACATTTACTTCCACTAGTTTTCTTTGCACATGAAGGTAAATTGGTCTGCTATGGAATGTATGTGTATAAGGCTTAAACACAATAATACGTACATATATTTACATTTCAATATACAAGTGCTTTGTAAAAATCATTATCAAAATTAAAATTGTATCTATGCACCAAACTTATTCAGCTATGGCAAAACTAAATTTGCAAATACCTGAGCCACATCACAAGAAACCCAATCTTCAGGTATGGTATGCACAGCTTGAGTTAAGAGGATTACCTCACAGGGTATAATCGATTCCGCTAATTTTTGCTTCCTGCAGAGACTGTACATCATGGCTTCTGCTGAGACTGTCCGCGAACTCTTGCTTCCTGCCAAGACTTCTGTACATGATAAATGTCTTCCTGCAGAGACTGTCCGCGTGATTCTACTTCCTGCCGAGAGCCTCGGCAGGAAGCAGAGTCACGTGGACAGTCTCTGCAGGAAGCCATTTTATGAGGACAGTAGTCTCTGCAGGAAGCAAGAGTTCGTAGACAGTCTCGGCGGAAGCCAAATATGAAGGACAGTCTCTGCAGGAAGCGAAAATTGGCGGAATCGATTATACCCTGTGTACCTGGGGACAATCTGGAATTCTCCATCAAAACAAATTCTGTTAGTTCTCCATTAAAACATATGTTGTGACCCCTCATTAGAACCGTCTTAACAAGACGGTTCTAATGAGGAGTCACAATATAATTATGTTCTTATTAGAAAATAAGAAAAATTCTCCAGGAATAATCATAATTATCATCAGATAAACCCCTTTACTCCAGCTCTGGGAGGAGCCCTGGTAGCTCAGTGGGTTAAGTGCTGGCCTACCCATCTAGCGGACCTGGGTAAGAGCCCCGCTTGAAGCAAGAATCTTTCCTACCTTAAAAAGGCTTCCATTGCACACAGTCTTTCATTATCACCATCCCACTGGACTGATATGACTGAAGTTCCGTTAAAAAGAACGTAAATTCACAAGTCATCTATCCATCCATCCAGTACTGAGTGTGAAATCATGCCCTGCCCAGAGTGTGGGCAATGCAAATTGGCATAGAGGAGGCACATCTGCTGCTAACTCTGATCAGACAGCACATGTGCAGGCTAGTCTGGATATAATCTGTTTAAATAACATGCCTTCAGGAAAGGGGCACACTTTCAAAGGGCACAAATTGCACCCATAGGAGCAAATTCTTTTGTGAGTAAACCCGATTTTGGAAGAGCTTGTCCCCAGAGCAGCATACTAGAAGTCACAAAAGTTGTTTCCTTGGTAAAAATGATGGCAACAATTCAGGTGTACCCAGTTTTCTTACAGTATGGCTCACAAGTAGAAATCCAGGAATCTGCATATTTCTTTTCAGGATGTCATTTTCCATTTACATGTATTACATGTAGATGTACCTCCATTTGGGCTAGTCTCTAACAGGGGCCTAGCTAGGGGCAATTACACAGTACACACAATCATGTTTTATACTCACTGAGGGCAATATAAGGGGGTTAAGCCGCTAAGATATTTCAAATTTTCGTGTCTGTTTGCAGTTAGCATAAAAATTAATTGGCCAATTAACAACATTTCAGCATGAAAATATGCAGGTATGTGTTGAAATTTTGTCAATTTGACAAAATTTCAATACGCACCTGCGTATTTGTGTATAGGTAGCTACGCCCTTGTCTAAGACAGCATCGAACTGCTAAACACAACAAAGTTAAACTCATTTCAAAACTACAACACACAGCATACATGTCAGAAAACTTATAAATTCTTGTTAACAAATACATACTGTCGATAATACATGTCTTGTAACATACAAATGAGCCGCGACGCGAGAAAACCAACAAAGTGGTTGTGCCCCCAGCGCAGACTCAGATCAGCCTGGGCATTCGCCCAGTCTGATCAGAGTCTTTGCTGTCCGCATGGAGGTAGCTTAGACCCTTAGCTTCCCTTTAAGCGCTTAGCGAATAGTCTGATCAGACTAGGTGGATGCCCAGGCTGATCTGAGTCTGCCCTGGGCGCACAACAACATTGTTAGTTTTGTCATGTCGCGGCTCAAATTGTTCTGTCTAACTGCCTCAATTACAACATAATTTTATCAAAGCAGTGCTAACGAGTGGGTCACAACATACTTATTTTTATGGAATAAACAAAAATTGTCTTTGAATTACTATCACCAAACTATTAAAATCTTCACTGAAACCACTTTAAGTCTATAAGTCTTTACATAACTTATCAAAGCCAAAAATAAACACTGTTTCAGACATTTGAGTACAACCCCATGTTTCTTTCCACCATTTTCACAAAAGGGAAACAATTTTTGTGACTTTCTGTTTGCTTCCCTTGGACCAAGAATCCCTTCCAAATGGAGTGTACTCTTAAAAGAAATAATTTGTGCTAAAGGTGCCAATTTTTTTTCCCTTAAGGGTAGAGATCCATTTAAAAGGGAAGCAAACATGAAAATGGCAGAGTTGCTTCCCCTGAAAGTGTGTCCAGTCACCTTAATAATATTCTATTGAGATCCTGTACCATGTTTTTTGTGAAGAAATAAGGAACTACCAGAGCCCTAGATAACAGGGGGTATTTGGTGATAATTAGGGATATTTTTTGTAAATTTTTGATAAAAACATATGTTGCGACCCCTCATCTGAACTGTCTCGATGAGACGGTTCAGATGAGGGGTCACAATATATGGTTTCAATGAGAAATAAAGAAAATTATCCCTCAATTATCATCAAATACCCCTCATATCTGGAGCTCTGAACTACTTAACTTCTTTGGTTATAGGAGGAGAGTTTATCCTTCCAAAAATACCAGAAATATGCAAATCAATCATGTGTAATTTAGCTTTAAAAAGTTCTTTTCTCTTCCAAAACAATCACGAAGATCTAGATCCATCTCACAAGAACCCTGTCTAATATTAACCAAAGAAAAACAGAATTAACACTTAGTTCCTAAAAAATTTGGACCTATCTGCAGCTCCAAAACGAGTCGCAACACGATAAAACCTACAAAGAGGAATGTGTGCCATGCTGGGCATTTGCCCAATCTGATCAGAGTTTTTGCTGTGGGCTTAAAGTTAAAGGTGGCTTAGATACTTAGCTACCCTTAAAAAGCATACAGAAGACTATCAGACTGGGCAAACGCCAAAGCTGATCTGAATCTTTGCACAACACATGCCACTTTGTAGGCTTTGTCCTGTCGACGCTCTAATGTTAACAGCTTAGCCAGATATACCATAAAAAATTCCGGCTATTGGGACAGACACAGTGCTCCAGATAACTGGGGTAACATAAATAAGTTAGGGATAATTAACCCCTATTTCTGCATAAGAACATACATTGTGACCCCTCTCATGAGCAATCACAAAGTATGTTTTCACTGAAATGTTAGAAAATCCCCGAAACCCAGCCTTATAGGTCTGAGCAAACAGTGTAGACCCAGATCAGACTGCTCCTAAAGGAGCAGTCTGATCAGAGTCTACACTGTTTGCCATTCCATCTGCATCTTTTGGACATATTATTGCATTTTAAAACCAAACTCTTCCATTTTGGGACAATAGCGGTAAAATATTTTAGTTGTCCCAATTTTTAGAATGTTTAAGGTAACTGAATACATAATTAGAGCTCTAGATAAGAGGGGTATTTAATGATAATTGAGGGATTTTAATTTCCCATTGAAACCATGTGTTGTGACCCTTCATCTGAACCGTCTCATCGAGACGGTTCAGATAAGGGGTCACAACATATGGTTTTATGTAGAAATAAAAATTATCCTTAATTATCACCAAATATTCCTTCTTATCTAGGGCTCTGCATAAATATATACTGTATTTTATATGGAAATTCAAAGTTCACAAACATGAATACTGTTTAAACTGTACTGTATTTTCTATGGAAGACTGAATACTGTTTAAACAGGTGACTCAGATGTATATAGTATGATTATGATATGACGAACATTAATTCAATACCTGTAAAGTTCAACAGTATCCTTTAGCCATGCAAAAAAACACTTTCTGCTTTTGTCTTAAAGTTCAAATACATGAACTGATAAAAATAATTTTTTATAGTTTATTAACAGTATGCATACAGTATTAATCCTAATAAATGCCCCTGCTCAAATAAAAGCCCCCGATTCTTTTCCGAAAATAATCTTGTATTAACTTGTATGAATTCCTGTTTGCTTTTCTGAGTGAGGTAGCTCTTTGAAATGGGGTCTACTCTTAAAGGAAAGATCTGCCTTAGGAAAAAATTCTTTCCTTTTAAAAGAGGTGACCCCCTGTCCCCCTCCCTACTCCCAATACTGAGAAGGGAGGTAAAAAGAAATAGAGTTGCATCCCCTTTCACCTTAATTCTGTTTGGCATTGGCTGATATGCTATAATTTGGGCTCTAAATAATGCATCCTCATAAAATGCAACACCCCCAGGGTGTTTAATAGGATTAATACTGAAGATATTATGCTGCTTAAGGAATAGGTACCATTTCTGACACTTCCACAAAGAGAATCTTTTCTTGTGAGTTCCTGTTTCCTTCCCCTTACAATGATCGAAACCCTTCAAAAACTAGAAACATGGTAACTAATAGGGCCCCGCTTTTATGAAACTGTTGACAACATTTAAGTCATATGTGCCCAACCATAAATAACAATACCAGCTTTCTGTTATCATGTTGTTCCTTCATATTCAATGTTGTTTGAAATTAAGCCTCTGGTAGTGTCATCAAGATATTGGCAAAATACCAAATCATGATTGATTAAAACATGCGCAACAACTCTATGAAGTACTTAAAATAACAAAGGGTTATAACTCTGTTAAAAATGAAGTTGTAGTTATGGTTCTTTTTCTCTACACATTGTCCGATGATGTTTATATTTGTACAAAGTTTCAACAATTTTAAAATTAGAGGTTGAACATGTTTTCCAGACTGTCAACTAGAAAGGGGAATAATTCCGTAAAAAATGTAGATGAAGTTTCAGTTCTTATTCTCTGCTCATTGTCTGATGATGTTTTATATTATGTACAAGTTCTATGAAAATATCTTTAATGCTTTAAAAGCTATACAGCGGACACGATTTCTATATTCAAAATAATTACAAAGGGGCATAATTCAGTAACAAGTGTAGGCAGAGTTAGGATTCTTGTTCTCTGCACATCGTCTGATGATGATTTTCAATTGTACCAAGTCATGTGAAAATATCTCAAACGGTTTCAGAGTTAAAAAGCGGACACGATTTCTGCCCTCAAAATTTCAAAGGGACATAATTCAGTAAAAAACATAGGCAGAGTTATGGTTCTTGTTCTCTGCATATTGTCTGATGATGCTTTACATTTGTACTAAGTCTCGTGAAAATATCTTTAACGGGTTCAGAGTTATGAAGCAGACACAATTTCTGTACTAAAAATTACAAAGGGGCATAATTCAGTAAATATTGTAGACAGAGTTATGGTTCTTGTTCTCTGCACCTACTCTGGTGATGCTTTACATTTGTAACAAGTCTCGTGAAAATATCTCTAACGGTTTCAGAGTTATGAAGCGGACATGATTTCTGTACTCAAAATTACAAAGGGGCATAATTCAGTAAAAAAATGTAGGCAGAGTTATGGTTCTTCTTCTCTGCACATCGTCTGATGATGCTTTATATTTGTACCAAGTCTTGTGAAAATATCTTTAAAGGTTTCAGAGTTATTGAGCGGACACAAAATGATGACGGACGGACAGACGAACAGACAGACGGACAAGGTGATTACTATAGGGCCTCTGCAGACTTCGTCTGGCGGGAACCTAATGAGGTCTACTCTTACAGGAAAGAATTTGCTCCCAGTGGAGCAAATTCTTTCCTTTAAAAGTTGACCCTTATTAAGAAGGGAGACAAAGAAGAAAATGGTAGAGTTGCTTCCCCTCATCTAATAAGAATTATTATAGCAAAGAATTTCCAACTGTGAAACAAAATAAAGTATTTGAGGCACCAAACAGAACAGAGGTCTGGCCCCGAGGTTATAAAACTTTTTTCGTGCTCAACTCAGCTGAGCATGAAATTTTCTCTGCTGATGAATATGAAAATGCCAACTAATGTTGGCATTTTCATATTCATAAGCAGAGAAAATTACATACTCAGCAAAACTGAGCAAGAAAACAATTGTACTTATCAGTAATTTGCTAATCATTAGCTGCTATAGCAGGTAAAATTTCATGCTCAGCTGAGTTGAGCATGAAAAAAGTTTTATAACCTCGGGGCCTGATCAACTACGTGAGTGCTAGAAGGCTCTTGATACTGGTACCAGGTTGTACATAAAAATTTGTACACAAAAATTTGAACAACTTGGAACCAGAACAGTATGGGCTAACACTTAGGGCTGCTGAACACACCTCAGATGCTTAAATCTAGCACACATTAGAACCAAAACCACTCAATCATATCTGTTGCCAAACAACACACTTCTTGAAAACTAACAGCTAGTTGACTATGCTTGAAAGACAATGTTTGCCATTTTATACATGTATTTGCTAACATTTTTATTTGAGCAGCGACGTGACGAAACCAACAAAGTGGCATGTGCTCCCAGTGAAGGCTCAGATCAACCTGGGCATCCAACAAGTCAAATCAGAACCTTCACTGTGCATTTATAAGGCATCTAAAGGCCTAAGATACCTCCATGCAGACAGTGAAGACTCTGATCAGTCTGGGTCTTCATCAAGGCTGATCTAAGTCTTCGCTGATCACACATGCCACTTTGTTGGTTTTGTCACGTCACAGCTCATTTGGTTATCAGTTTTATCCCACCTTCAAAGCATCCTAAAACAAGAGGGCCAAGTGGCCCTGAATCGCTCACCTGAACAAAAAGGTTAAAGGTCAAACTAGGGTCATAATTTGAACAAACCTGATAGTTTGCAACCATTTCCAAATGGTTCTGAAGAAGAAGATTTTTGAATGTTTTTCTATATACTGCTATGGTTCAAACCCTGGAGCCCCTGGGGCAGGGCCATTTTGGACCCTGGGGCCATCATTTGAATAATCTTGGTAAAGGACCACTAGGCAATGCTAAAAGCTAAATTTCAAGCCTCTGAGCCAAGTGGTTCTGAAGCAGAAGATTTCTGAATATTTTTCTTTGTATTTCTATGGTTCAAACCCAGGACCCCCTGGGGCGGGGCCATTTTTTACCCTGGCACCATCATTTGAACAAATTTGGTAAGGGACCACTAGGCAATGCATCATACAAAATTTCAAGCATCTGCACTAAGGGGTTCTGGAGATGAAGGTTTTTAAGTACATTTTAATTTCGAACCCAAGACTGCCTGCCCCAGGGCCATTTTGGATCCCAGGGCCACCATTTACACAAACTTTGTAGGAGTCCACAAGGCAATGCATCATACCCAATTTCAAGCATCTGAGCCAAGGGGTTCTGAAGAAGAAGATTTTTTAATAGTTTCCTATGTATTTCAATAGCTCAAACTCAGGACTCCCTGCCGCAGGGCCATTTTGGACCATGGGGCCATCATTTGAACAAACTTGATAAAGGACAACAAGGCAATGCATCATACCAATCTTCAAGCATCTGAGCCAAGTGGTTCTAAAGAAGAAGATGTTTGAATATTTTTCTATGTAGTTCTATGGTTCAAACCCAGGACCCCCTGGGGCGGGGCCATTTTAGACCCAGGGGTCATCATTTGAACAAACTTGGTAAAAGACTATTAGGCAAAGCTACATACCAAATTTCAAGCATCTGAGCCAAGTGGTTCTGAAGAAGAAGATTTTTTAAATATTTTTCTATATATTTCTATGGTTCAAACCTAGGACTCCCAGTCGCAGGGCCATTTTGGACCCTGGGGCCACCATTTAAACAAACTTTGTAAGGGACTACTAGGCAATGCTACATACCAAATTTCAAGCATATGAACCTTGCTGTTCTGAAGCAGAAGATTTTTTTTTATTTTTCTATGTATTTCTATGGTTCAAACCTGGGACTCCCTGCCCTGGGGCCATTTTGGACCCTGGGGCGCCCATTTGAACAAACTTCGTAGAGGACCACTAGGCAATGTTACTTACCAAATTTCAAGCATCTGAGGCCAGCAGTTCTGGTGAAGAAGATATTTAAGTATTTTTTAGTCTCGAACCCAAGAACCCCTGCCCCAGGGCCATTTTGGACCCTGGGGCCACCAGTTGAATAAACGTGGTAGAGGACCACTAGGCAATTCTACAAACCAAATTTCAAGCATCTGAGGCAAGCAGTTCTGGTGAAGAAGATATTTAAGTATTTTTTAGTTTCGAACCCAAGACCCCCTGCCCCAGGGCCATTTTGGACCCTGGGGCCACCATTTGAACAAACTTGGTAGAGGACCACTAGACAATGCTACATACCAAATTTCAAGCATCTGAGCAAAGCAGTTCTGGAGAAGAAGATTTTTAAGTAATTTTTAGTTTCCAACCCAAGACCCCCTGCCCCAGGGCCATTTTGGACCCTGGGGCCACCATTTGAACAAACTTGGTAGAGGACCACTAGGCAATGCTACATACCAAATTTCAAGCATCTGAGCCAAGCAGTTCTGGAGAAGAAGATTTTTAAGTATTTTTTAGTTTCGAACCCAAGACCCCCTGCCCCAGGGCCATTTTGGACCCTGGGGCCACCATTTGAACAAACTTGGAAGAGGACCACTAGACAATGTTTCATACCAAATATCAAAGCCCTAGGCCTAGCGGTTTCAGAGAAGATGTCATTTAAAGCAAATTGTTGACGACGCACGACGCACGACGGACGACGCACGACGCACGACGGACGACGGACACTGGGTGATCACAATAGCTCACCCTGAGCCTATGGCTCAGGTGAGCTAAAAACTAGATCAGTCTTATGACAGACATGGCTTATCTAGTTTGTTATAAATGGAAATGAAAACCACACAGTTATACCAATTACACAAGGTAAAGTTATGGGCACAACATATGGTATTTCTACACAGTATGCACATAATATATGTGTACATGTAATTATATATTACTTAGAAATTTATTCTCACATAATTATCCCCAAAGTCCACCAATATCTAGCCCTCTTTATTGATAAAGCATACTCATATCACATATAAAACTGTTACGGCTCTTCAGGTCACGAGTATTTCTTTACATCTAAAGGTGGATGGGTACACCTCCAAATTTTTATTTTGAAAATTTGAAGGGACACAACCTTTGCAACTCCCTTTTTGTGTCTCTTGAACACAAAACCCTTTCATAAAGGGGTCTACTCTTAAAAGAAAGAATTTGCTCCATAGGAGCAAATTCTTTCCTTTAAGAGTTAACCCCCATTAAGAAGAGAAAATGAAAATGGCAGAATTGCTTCCCCTGAAAGTGTACCTATTCACCTTAAAAAACTAAGCTTATCTCTTACACAAAAGTATGTGATTTTACAACACGCACTTGCTCTTTAGTATCCACATCTGTAGTCACTGACATCATTGATATGGTTCCTGGTCCCATATCGCTTGTACCACAGAACTCTTTAATGGACTGGTAACCATATTTGACTTGTTCCATGCCTGATTCCACACTTTTTATCACAGCAGTAGCAGCTTGAGAACCAGTCTCTTTTATAGACTGGATTTTCATACTTCCTGTTTCTTTGATATTTTTAAACTTATTGCTTCCCGATTCTTGAATGGACCTGCCGAGTGATTTAACTTTCATCATCTTCCTCTCGGCACCGTACCTCAGACGAGACCGTACTTCATCCAGTTGATCCAATATTCTTGCTGATATCCAACCTTCAGGTTCAATGGCCTCTTCATCCTCTGGAGTATGGCATTTTTTTGGCGTCAAACTTGGAGTTTGATATGCGGGGGAATTGAAAGGCGTTTTGGGTGGAGAGTCTTCATAGAAGTCATCATCGTCAGTAGAACCACCTTTTGATTTGTAATATAGTTCCCCATTAATGACTTCAATTTCCTCGCTCTCAATCTTATAAAGATCTCGTGTGCTGACAAACTCATCATCCTTACTACAGCAGCAGCAGTTGCAGTCATCCTCGTGGAAACATTTGCTGACACACCATCGTATCGACCCTATCATCACTGCCACAGAGAATGCTGCCACCACACATATTGCACTGATGTACAAGCTTACATGATATATTGATTTAAAGTTTGTGTATATCCCTATTTCTGTTGAAACTTCTTCCGTACTTATCAAGTTCACGGCTACACATGTAAAATTGCCATGAAAGTAGCCACGAAATGTATCAATATGGAGTGAGCCATTCTCAGACACATACACTCGTGACTTCAGGGGTAAGTTTACTCCTTGATAATGGCTGTCATATTTTACATTCGTAATATGCTGCGGCAAAAGTTTGTGCATGCTTGGATGGGTAAAGTTATCTCCCCATGAAGTGACCCAATAAATCGCGAGAGGTGCAGTTCCAGCAGCTGAACAATTTAACATCACAGATACCAGCTGTTGAGCATCAAATGGATCCGTTATGGAGTCAACCCTTGCACCCTCACATGGTAATGTTTCAATCTTAACATCTTTAAATGACTGACCAATCATATTATTAGGACCGGCACATGTGACTTCCTCTGAATTCATGAAAGACATATTTTGCTGAGCAGCGTCAATAAGAGCTTCTATTGCGCACGAGCACTGAAACTGGTTCCCTGTAATCATGACCTTTTCTACTGTAAGAAGGCTTTTCACGGTATCATTTAACAAGTATGTAATACTGTTATGACCGATATCTAGATATCTCAGGGATGGCAAATTATTTGCAAAATCTCCCATGTATTTTAAATCATTGTGACTGAGATCGAGGGTTTCAAGTTTTGAAAGACCATTAAATAGGTTAATATCTATTGTCTTTAAATTGTTTCCACTCAAATCTAAGCCAGTCAAAGAACTCAAGTCATGAAAAACATTCACAGGAAGAGTAGAAAAGTCATTCTCCTTCAAACTTAGAATGCGTAGGTTTGATAATCCCGCAAATGCACTAGGCTGTATCGACGTAATATTAGCATTGGTCAGTCTAAGAATTTGCAGATGAGGCATGTTCATAAATACAAAATCTCTCAGTTGTGCTATAGCAATATTGCTTATTTCTAAATTCACCAAATGTGGAAGTCCTACAATAGCATTTTCTGTATGAGTCACTGCCATCATGCTGTCTTCATATATTACACTTTTCAGCGAAGGAAACACCACCTCTGTCTTTTTACTTTCATCTCTGTAAAGTTCTAAACTCTTTACCCGCCATGGAGCCAGAGACTCTAGTGAAAATTCTGAATATGGTAACAGACAGGACGTTGTCTTTTCCTTCTCTAGGCAGCGACATTTCTCTGGGCACAATAATTTGGTTTCTATGGGAACCGTTGCTATGTCAGGAACAAATGCAGGCTTAGCAACCCTTAGAACAAGAAGAAACACTAGCAGCCCGCAGAGGAGTTTCCTGTCCATCACTGCAGAAGTATGGTTAGAATCTGAACCTAAAATTTAAACATGACAAAATGAGGTACAAATTACATTTGACTCTGTATTATGGTATCTCAAAGTCAAAGTTCATCCCAATATTACTGATATCTAAAATTAAAATTTTCTGGGACCACAAAAAAAATTTACTTTGAGATATCAGCAGTTTGAGATAACAGGAGTGTTCAAACGAAATAAATATAAGATATTATTTCAAACTATATTCTTTGGCATAAGTGCGTACTTTGAGATATCAGTGTTCAAGATATCGAGAGTTGGCTGTATATTAAAGTGTGTGGGTACATCTCCATTGTTTGGCCTAAATTTTAAAAGGGAGATAATTTCGACCAAACTAAATAACTTCCTTTCCTGATAGCTGACTCTCTTCTTCAGTAGGGGCTACTCTTACAGGGAAGAATCTGGGGCCGTATTCATAAAGCCACTTAAGTGGTTGCTATGCGGTTGCTAAGGCTAAATATCTATAAAGGAGATTCCCTACAACTATGAAATTTGGTCTGGAGGAACAGTCTTGGTAAGACTGTTCCTCCAGACCAAATTCCATAGTTATAGGGAATCTCCTTCAAAGAAATTTAGCCTTAGCAACAGCATAGCAACCACTTAAGTGGTTTTATGAATACGGCCCCTGCTCTCTTTGAGAGCAAATTCTGTCCTGAGGAGAAGCCGCCTATGAGATGGGAAACAACTGCCTAAAGGTTTGAGTGATCTCCCTTACTTAGAGGTTATCAATATAAGTGCAAATTCTGTCCTGAGGAGAAGCCGCCTATGAGATGGGAAACAACTGCCTAAAGGTTTGAGTGATCTCCCTTACTTAGAGGTTATCAATATAGGTGCAAATTCTGTCCTGAGGAGAAGCCGCCTATGAGATGGGAAACAACTGCCTAAAGGTTTGAGTGATCTCCCTTACTTAGAGGTTATCAATATAAGTGCAAATTCTGTCCTGAGGAGAAGCCGCCTATGAGATGGGAAACAACTGCCTAAAGGTTTGAGTGATCTCCCTTACTTAGAGGTTATCAATATAAGTGCAAATTCTGTCCTGAGGAGAAGCCGCCTATGAGACGGGAAACAACTGCCTAAAGGTTTGAGTGATCTCCCTTGCTTAGCTCTAGGTTATCAATATAAGTGCAAATTCTGTTATAGGAGACGATGTTTATAAGGGACCGACCATTTGATATTCTGGGGGGGGGGGGCCTGGTATTCTTTATGGAGACTCGACATTTTATTTCACTGACCTCCGGAAACAATTTCTTTTTTTTTTCACCTTGTGGGAGCTAATTTATTTTTTTCAAAAACTAACTCAAACAGGTTATTTTTTTTTTTTTAATTTCATAGCTGAACTATCAGATCCTTGTTTACTTGACCTTAATATCCTTTTATTTTAGCCACATCAGTATTTTTTACACCTTTTTTTCTTACAAAAAGAACATGGTGCTGTCTTTAACCAGGCGAAGGGCATGGCTTAGCTTGCTTTTGCAAACCAGTGCCTGGAGCATGTTACTCTTTTTATCTAAGGTACAGATACAAACATCCCTGTATGAGTTTGGCAAAAAATTAGGCCTTAAATTAGGGATATTTGGACAATATTTAGGGCTATTTTGGCAAAGTTTTAGGGCTAACATTAGGAATTTAATTTTTTTTTTCTATCCCAATATATGCCCAAACATGCTTTATTTGTACTTTAGAAAGTTTGATAAATACTTACATGATAGAGTCACATTAATTACATGATAGAGTCACATTATACATGAATGGCAATTAATAAAATGGCTGGAAGTTATGTGCTAAGAAATTAACAAAGGGGGGTCTGGGGGGCGTTGCCCCCCAGAAGCTAAAGCAATTTCCCAATTTCAATGGCAATTTCAAGACTGGAAACAATAGAGAAAAACTAGGAATAATGATAAAAATAAGGGTTTTTATATTAGGGCTTTTGCCTTTTAGAGTGTTTATTTTGCCATAATGGTTTTGTCTCCCATAAGCTACTGACTCTTTTGCAATTCAGTTTTAGTGGAAACATTTACTTAGTAATGTGGCAGATCAATAATACATGTATGTGAATGTTGTATAGGATGTTTTTGTAAATGTATGCACATGCGGGCCCACTGGTGTAAACCTATTGTAGATAATATTAAAATATTACTATAAATATGGGGGTCTGGGGGGCTGCGCCCCCCAGAAGCCAGAGACATTATAACAAGAGCATGTGAGCAGGGGCTCACGTATACCCCCGGCCAGTGCCACCACCTAATAAAAACACACTTAATAAAAAAAACTTTAAAGCAAATGTTAAATAACAGACAGATGAATGGACAATCTATTACAAATCCAGTGGAAGGCCTATAGACAAATACACAATGGTTTCATTAAAACATGCAAATTATGTAGTCGAAAGTAAATACAAATTTAAAACAAAATTTCCACACAAGTTTACGTAAACTTCTATGTCAGTGACCTTGACCTAAAATCAGCAGCAGCATCCAATGATGTCAACTAGTCAATTTTAAGGTATACCTAAACCTAGTCACAAATCAATCTGAGAAATCTTTGACATAAATTTTCCCATTTATTCCATTGGAGATAATGTTGAAATAAAGGAAAAAATGCAAAAGAAGACCAAAAGAAATCTTAGCATTTAGATTTTCTTTCCCACAACAAACATTCTCAAGATGTAAACAAAATTTGAAGACTGTGGCTCTCTTAGCAACAGAGAAAACTGTGACAAAAAATAAATTGGAGAGAAAGAAAATTGGACAAACAAAGGGAATGATAAGCAGGAGGCTGATACTCTCTTACACCATACAACTAGTCATACCCAATATTGTCACCAAATTTCAAAATCCTAGCTGTAGTGGCTTCTGAGAAATATTGAAAAAGTTTCCTTTTAAAGGAAAGAAAGAAGAATTGGACAAACAAAGGGAATGATAAGTAGGAGGAGGCTGATGCTTTCTTACACGATACTAGTCATACCCAATGCTTGTGACAAATTTCAAAAACCTAGGTGTAGTTGTTCCTGAGAAATCTGTGATAGAAATTTAATTGGAGAGAAAGAAAAAATGGACAAACAAAGGGAATGATAAGCAGGAGAAAGTTAATTGTCCCTTATATCGTACATCTAGTCATATCCAGCATTTGTACCAAATTTCAAAATCCTAATGTAGTGGTTCCTGAGAAATCTGTGACAGAAATTTAATTGGAGAGAAAGAAAAAATGGACGAACAAATGGAATGATAAGCAGAAGGAGGCTGATTGTCTCTTACACAGTACAACTAGTCATACCAAACATTGGTACCAAACTTCAAAATCATAGCTGCTGTGGTTCCTGAGAAATCTATGACAGAAATTTAATTGGAGAGGAAGAAAAAATGGACAAACAAAGGGAATGATAAGCAGGAGAAGGCTGACTATCTCTTACATGGTACAACTAGTCATACCCAACGTTTGTATCAAATTTCAAAATCCTAGCTGTTGTGGTTCCTGAGAAATCTGGGACAGAAATTTAATTGGAGAGAAAGAAAAAATGGACAAACAAAGGAAATGATAAGCAGGAGAAGGCTGATTGTCTCTTACACAGTACAACTAGTCATACCCAATGTTTGTACAAAATTTCAAAATCCTAGCTGTTGTGGTTCCTGAGAAAACTGTGACAGAAATTTAATTGGAGAGAAAGAAAAAATGGACAAACAAAGGGAATGATAAGCAGGAGAAGGCTGATTGTCTCTTACACGGTACAACTAGTCATACCCAATGTTTGTACAAAATTTCAAAGTCCTAGCTATTGTGGTTCCTGAGGAATCTTTGACAGAAATTTAATTGGAGAGAAAGAAAAAATGGACAAACAAAGGGAATGATAAGCAGGAGAAGGCTGATTGTCTCTTACAGGGTACAACTAGTCATACCCAACGTTTGTACCAAATTTCAAAATCCTAGCTATTGTGGTTCAAAATCCTAGCTATTGTGGTTCCTGAGAAATCTGTGACAGAAAAAATGTTAACATACACACACACACAAACATATTAACGGAAAAACCAAAAACTATATACCCCCTATATACTTCGTATACCGGGGGTATAAAAACTCAATTCCAATGGAATTATCTGCAGACTATATATTTTTTTTTTTGAAATTTTGGGTGGAGACAGGTTATTTTTTTCTCTTACTTTTGAGGCCAGATTATTTTTTTGAACCCCCTTATGAGCCAGGTTATTTTTTTCTTGCATATCCAAAGACAGGGAATTTTTTGGATAAATATACCAGGCCCCCCAGAATATCAAATGGTCGGTCCCTAAGCTAGTTAGCTTGTTATCGAATCCTTTATATTATCCATGTATGAATTGATTGTGTCTGTTTATATGTTGAATAAAATACTGTTTAAACTAAATTCTGTCCTGAGGAGAAGCCGCCTGTGAGATGGGAAACAACTGCCTAAATGTTTGAGTGATCTCCCTTACTTGGAGGTCATCAATACAAGTTAAAGACATATTTTGGATTGTGTTCCACCATACTGACTGTTAGTGAAACATGCAGTTTATTAATTTTGAAAGTGCTTAGTCAGCCACTGAAGCAAACAGGAAGCCATGTTAGATGCTACCCTTCATAATGGCAGATGTATTTTAAGTCATTCATTAACCTGACAGCATCACATACATAACAGTGCTTTTCTCAGCTTTATTAACACTTTCACTGCAACAGGGATTTTAATCGAATTTAGCGGTCGCTGCCACGCGCCACTAAAGTCGAAGTTCTGAACCCTTTACACTACTGTGGATTTTCTATACTGACATACCCATAGAATATGAACAACTCCTCCGGGCTTATTCTAACTTGATTGTTGAGATCGTACGCTACATTTTGATATATGACATGTGGAGCTTATCATTCTTTTTCATTGCACATTGACACACTGTATAAATTATCACGCAGGGGGTTGGGTGGGTTTATATTCAATATACTTGCTATTAGTTGCTAACCAATAACTAAAATATCTAGATAGAAGATAAAATTAAAACATTTATTTAATGCTGATTGTATATAGATCTCCTTTTATCAATTCTCCAAGGTCTAATACCAGAGACATGTATAGTAAAAATTTTATGGGAACAAATAATTGTTCTTTATATTCAGGCCAAAAATTTTGTTTCTGAGACGATTATGAAAGTTTGCTCTTTTACAACTGAAATTAGGCATATGTCAATGCTTTTCCCATAGGGCTGGCAGATCTAGAAATCTGACTTGACTCCCTCCCTCACCGCGCCCTTCATCCTCCGCACCCCCACCCACACATCTCACCCCCACTCACACTAACAACTTTGCACTTTGTTCGCTACTAAAAGTATCAGCCTCCATGAGTCCCCATGAATATTTATGCTATTTTTTTCTACGACATTTTTATCAATGAGTTGTAACTCCAAGACCAAGTTTGGTATAGGACAAGTTTGTATAATGTACATGAGCAGACTTTTGTTACACCATATTGTTTTGGATAACCTCTGGGACTCAGAGAATGCAGATTTGAGTCTGTAAATAAGACAATTTGAATATCTTTTATCACAAAGCTGACAGGTTGAAAACGAAGCGCGTGGCAGTTTAGCCCCTGCTGTGACTTTAGGGCTAATGTTTACCTATAAAACTAGTATGTTTACCATAGCAACAATATATTTTTATATTGTATATTCATCTGAGAAATAGAGAAAAATATGTGTGAACCAGGGAAAATTCGAGAAAGTCTTATTTTTTCATAAACCAAGTAGATGTTGTTTTGTAGATAACTAAGCAGACAGATATAAAGTTGCATTTCAAGGTAAACGTTCACTGAAAATGTATCTTTTCTTTGATTAAAATGTAATTTATTATATACGCGAAAGGTATTTGGCTAATGCGCACTTGTAGATAATGTCTAAGATTTTCAGGATGCAATGCACATACACTACCCACAAAATGTCAAGGGAGGCAACAAGAGCTGATTCTGCAGCAAAATGGCGGATCTAAATTACCCAAGGAAGTTTGTATGTGCGGAAGGCCACAGAGTGGCAATGTTTTGACTTACGGGTATTGGGCTGGATGTATGCAGGAATTTGGATTGCCACATGTCCACAGACAATTCCATAAATCAGGCAGAGACGTGCGTCCGCTCGTCTCTGTTCCAGGGATCTCCAACCGAAAGTATTTAACATGGCTGTTACGCTTGACCTTGTGTCATAATCACAGGTGGTCCAGAGAGCAGCTCTCCTTTGTATTTTTTCAATCTGGAGTATTTTTTCTTTCGTAAGGGGGTCCCATATGGAGACAGCATACTCCAGTTGGGGCCGCACCAAAGTGTTATTTCATACATGTGATGAACTCCCGATAACCATGTGGGAGATTTGGATTTCATTTCAGGGAGATTGAGTTCTCCATCAGGGAGACTTTTTGGCGAACACTTTGATGCGTCGTTTCACATACTTTACTGATTTTTTTCATATTTTAAAACAGAACATGAACTATAGTATACTTTGTTTAGTTTACTTTTGAGTATCCCCCCCCCCCCCCCCCCCCCCCCCCCCCACAAAAAAAAAACTCCTTTTTTAATTATTATAATTATTCATTTATCATTATATTACTTTTATTTGTATCATTATTTTGGTATCTGTCTGGCACATAATCTAGCTTTTGCAAAAGGGTATACTTGAGATTTCATACAGATTTGCCTCCCTTGAAATTCTATTCTAGTTTTATCTACTTATCTTCTTTCATAAACAAATAAGTTTTGTTTAAAGGTACTCAGAGCTGTAAAAACTGATAAAAATGTATATAACAATGTTCAAATTCTGTTTTTGACACAAACTATTACCATGCACAAGACAGAAATATCAAAACTTTCATGCCTAACTTTTACACCATTAATGATCAAAGTTATCCGCCATATATAATAATCCAGATATATAATTTGCACTTCGGGGAAAAAATACCTTACGGAGTGAGCGACAAGTTAAGACACCGATCAGCCTGCACCTCTGTGCAGCCTAAACTGAGTTTTGCATCTATTGTCTATGCGTCTAAGGGAATCTAAGCAGTGAAAACAAGTCTCCAACTGTATTGCGCATGTTTATTTTGTGTAGTTGTGAAACAGGGCTATCGGCTTCTTTTCACGTGACATATCTTAACACATTCTTCGGTAAAACACAACCATGTGTTTTCACGGGTCAGTGAGTTTATTAGTGACCTGAATAATGGGATTAATGTCAACAGACATGATGTGTTTGTTTATTGCACAGTCAAAACAATATTTGATGCTGTATTTGAATACACATGTGGATATCTCCTTACTGGCAGGGAAAAAGGGCATGGCGTTGGAAAAGGGGTAAATCTATCAGAAAAAAATTATGAAGGGCAAACTCAGCATCCGGGAGATTTTGAAGGCTTTCCGGGAGCGCGGGAGCTGGGCTTCATTTCCGGGAGACTCCCGGATGATCCGGGAGACATCACATGTATGTTATAATGCAGTCTCTCTCACCTTAGTAGCTTTAGTCTTTATGTTCCTCTCAGGAATCCCAGTGTGCGATCAGCGTTTCCAATAATTCTGTCTATGTGGGAGTTCCAAGATAGCCACCTGAGATGTCCATGCCCAAGTACCTAGCGCTAGTGACCACCTCCAGGACCTGTCCATGTAAATAATACAGAGTATTAATAGGTCTCCTAGAGGTTATCACCCTCACCACCTGGCACTTCGAGGGGTTAAACTCCATGTCCCACCTGGACTCCCACACAGACTGTTCAAATCATTCTGTAGCACCTGGCCACTATTCTCACCCTCTATGGTAAGGTAAACGGCTGTGTCGTAGGCGAATAGTTGGACCTGGGATACTATTATCTGTTCAGGCAAATCATTTATATATATGAGGAACAAAATCGGACCGAGGACAGAGCCCAGAGGGACCTCCGAAGCAACTCGGACCGATTCTGATTCCAGTATCTGTATTTATACAGCGCAGGGCCTGTTACAGCATATAGTGCGCCGGTAGAGAGATAAGTGTTTTAGTCACTATGATGAAGGGCTGTTCTAAAGCCCTCTACTGTCAATGTGCGAACTGTTTCTTCCTCCAGATGGTTCCAGTCTATGATTTACGGATGTTTCGCTACCTTGTGGTTTCGCACCAGGAGACTTCGCACCTTCTCATTGGAGAGTTCGCTACTCGGTATTTTTCGCACATTTTCGACCCAAGACGTTTCGCTACCTCGTTGTTGTTCGCGGTTGTTTGTCAGTTTACCGTTTGTTAATTAATCACTCTGTTCAGTGACCTATATATATATATATATATATATATATATATGTATATATATATATATATATATATATATATATATATATATATATATATATATATATATTTATAGGTCACTGCTCTGTTTCAAGAAAGACAAGATTTTAGAATTGAATTTATGTTGAGTTTGTTTATTAGGTTTATCAGAACCCTATCTATCTAAATTTACTTTTCAAGCGTCTTATTTTTTTTAACTATTTTTAATTTTTCATTAGAATAAATGAATATTTGATTCTTTTTATCTTCATTGTAAAATTAGATAACTGCAAAAAAATTTAAATGGTAAAATTTGTTTAAACTTCATCAGTATCAGTTTTGAAACTCTTTTTTAATTGCGCATGTACAGAATAAATAAAGACTTTTAATTACCTTTTCTAACGCTTAATTTCTTCTACTATTTTATTTATATATTTTTTTTTTAATTAAGATCATTGAATCTTTTATTGATTTTTTTCTTCTTCATTATGAAATTAAATAATGTAAGAAAAGTTTAAATGACAAAATTTGTTAATATTATCATAGAGATAAATTAGATTTCACCTTGTTTTATCAAGATTATAATTTGTTAGTTTTTCTTTATTTGAGAAAGGGTGACAGCTTTAAAATGGTCAAGGCAAGCAGATGTACAATAATTTGATAGTCTTCTATCCTTTTGTAGGTTCTTTAAAGTTAATTTATTATTCACATGACTTATGCTGTTTAGCCAATATTTATCAACTGGTCAGAAAACACAATAAGATTTCTATTAATTATTTAAAGACAACATATGCATAGGTGCATCAAGGTATACATTTCTTTGTTTCACTATTGGAAACTCCAAAACAAAGAGGGCAATATGCCTCTTACCAAACAGTTCAGGTTTAGCTTTTGAAGAGTGAAGACATGTTTATATATTGAGAATAATAGTACAAAATAAAAATGTGACTTTTTAACAGTTTAAGAGAGTCAGGGGCTTTAAGGCCCCTGAGCTCAAAAGTATTATGATAAAGTGGACATGTACAAATACAAAATAATTATAATACAATATGAAAATTGACACTGAGGACTTTTGTCTCATTTTGTGTGTTTTACTACATTCTCTGTAGTTCTGGGACAATGTTAAAAAAATGCAGAGTGATAAAGGAAGAACTAACCAACAATTTTCTTTATCACAAATGGTGCTTGAATCCGTGGCAGGAGCACTTTTTAGCTGCTCTGCGATCCTGAAACCTTCTCACAAAATTGGGACATTTACATGGACAAAAGCGAGTTGCTCTACCAACAAAATAAACAGAAGAAAATCTCCGGGACTATGTGAAGTGAAATTCCCCAACAACAAGAAGTGTTTCTGTGATGAATTCCCCAGGACTTTTACCTAGAAGATGTTACTTATCTTTGGAACTACCGACTTTTACTTTGAGGATGCTACTAATCATTGGGACAACTTCTAAAGAAGTGAAATTTAAGAACGATTTTATCTGAATAAGGAACTCTGATTTACAGTGAAAAAAAAATCAACCAAAAATGGAAGTGTAGATGAACTTTTTGACAACTACAGATTTATACTGGAACTTTTTGATAACTACTGTTTACCATGTTTAAATATATATGTATATGTTTCATACTTCATCTATATCATATGTCATTGATTCAGTATATGTATTTTATATGTATTTGTACATGTCACAGTAAAATTATTAATCAGTGTTAAAAAAAAACAAAAAAAAACAAAGTTTAACATGAAGCAAAGTTATAATCATTCAAAAATGCTGCAGAATAATTAAAATCAATCAACAAATAGATTATAAATTGATTTAATTGATAAACAATATTTTTAAGATATAAAAAAAAAAAAAAAACAATGTAGAGCTATAATGATGCAAATTTAAATTTACACTTCACCCATAATGTTCTAAATAATTTTGTCTGCTGTTTCTTTAGGGTTTTAAGCTTAATTTTATATAGACATTACAAAAAGGGGTTCCTGTTGATAAATAGTGTAAGTTTGTTAAAAAAAAATAATAATACCTGCTAGCATGTATTTTTGGTGTGGACAGAAGCTTAGCATGAAATAGGTAGAACTTAAGTAGTATTCTGGAAGAAGTTTGATCACCTTCTTCTTGATACAGTTTTACTTGTTTTGTCATGCTGGCCCATTGATAATCATTGTTTTTTCTGTTTTCTACATTGAATTCACTATCTAGGAAAAAACTTATCATTTGTAAATTTATGATAACTGTTTGATTACTTTAAGCTAAATTAAAACAATGACCTGTGGGATTTAGTTGTATCATAGAATAGTGACTGTTCAAGACAAATGATAATTGTAATAAAATTAAAGGAGGAGATAAAATGAATAGGTGAATAAAGAGAAAAAAAATACAAGTTACTTAATACAGCCGGTTGTTAAGTAACTTGTCAATCAGAAATAAATACAGTATGTGATTAATGCATTTACCAAAATGATACCTTAGAGAGGCAGGTAGTGGACTAATGCAGAGAATCAGCATATGTATCTGATTGAAATAATGTCTTGTAACAATATGAAGTCACAGATATAACAAAGGCTAACAGAATTGAAGTCATTAAAACTTATTGTAATCAAGCAGAAATGAAACTGATTAATCCAAAAGTACAAAATTCAATAAAATGCTAATAGGCCAAGCAGCATAATGTATGTCTGCCTTAATACCAGCAATCCCTAGATAAAACTATATTTTTAAACATAGTAGTTAACTACACCTTTGCATTTCATTTCTTTTAAGCAAGTGGTAACTTTAAAGTTAAACATATCTAATTGCTATTTTCAAGTGTATTTAAGATAATGTTAATAATTTCTTAAGTGTTTTCGAACTAAATTATTAAATGATGAACAATGTGATGAGGCCATCACAATTTTAAAACGACGGGAATATTATCATAGAGATAAATTAGATTTCACCTTGTTTTATCAAGATTATAATTTGTTAGTTTTTCTTTATTTGAGAAAGGGTGACAGCTTTAAAATGGTCAAGGCAAGCAGATGTACAATAATTTGATAGTCTTCTATCCTTTTGTAGGTTCTTTAAAGTTAATTTATTATTCACATGACTTATGCTGTTTAGCCAATATTTATCAACTGGTCAGAAAACACAATAAGATTTCTATTAATTATTTAAAGACAACATATGCATAGGTGCATCAAGGTATACATTTCTTTGTTTCACTATTGGAAACTCCAAAACAAAGAGGGCAATATGCCTCTTACCAAACAGTTCAGGTTTAGCTTTTGAAGAGTGAAGACATGTTTATATATTGAGAATAATAGTACAAAATAAAAATGTGACTTTTTAACAGTTTAAGAGAGTCAGGGGCTTTAAGGCCCCTGAGCTCAAAAGTATTATGATAAAGTGGACATGTACAAATACAAAATAATTATAATACAATATGAAAATTGACACTGAGGACTTTTGTCTCATTTTGTGTGTTTTACTACATTCTCTGTAGTTCTGGGACAATGTTAAAAAAATGCAGAGTGATAAAGGAAGAACTAACCAACAATTTTCTTTATCACAATATTTATTCAATGTAAATTACATAATTACAAGGAAAAAGCACAAATTAACATGGTACAGGATCTGACGGTAAGCAAACGCTTATATAAAAGTCATCTCCTGGAAATAGGGATATGTTATAATAAAATTTGTTATAACTATATCTGTCTGGATTATAAACCTTTTTCTCTTTCATTCCCAAATTCCCCTATTTCGGTGGCTATAATTTGTTGGGTAGCGAATATGCAGGGTAGCGTAAGCGTATAGGTAGCGAAAACGTTGGTGGCGAAGACGTACAGGTAGCTAACATGTATAGGTAGCGAAGTGTAAGGGCGCGAAACATCCGGTAACCCAGTCTATCACTCACCTTCGAGGACCACCGACTGAATTTCTGAAAGGACATTTCTCCAGTTGAATGATCAGTGAGCTAAGTAGGGACTGATGTATCCCTTTAAGTTGAATTGAAGAAGCCAGTGTCACGGCTTGCGTCTATACTTCTGGGTGAGTTGGTGGCCATTTCAATAGCTTTAACATTCATTGATGGCGAGATGAAAAAGAGACAGTTTGCAGGTGTAAAGATCTTCTCGGATAGCCAGTCAGTGGTTGGGCTCCTTACATTGGGCTGGACTCCATCATCATACCAGGGGACTATAAACCAGGTCAAGAAACAGATGGATGCCATAAAACAGAAAGGACTAAGACTAGATATTCAATGGACACCAGGTCACGCAGATATTGCTGGCAATGAGGTGGCAGACAGACTGGCAAAAGAAGCAGCACAGGAGGCGGAAAACATGAAAGAAACTGATGAAAGACCTGTAACTGCATCAGATATCAAAACCGCTGTGAAAGTTTCTTGTAAGAAAAAATGGCAAAGAAGGTGGGATCTGACAAATTATGGCAGAGGATTATATACATATAGAAATACAGCAGGCTTGAAAAGAAATAAAACAATTATACAGAAGTATCCCAGAATAATGTCAAAGCTCAGAACAGGATATTGTTTAAATGAATACTTAAGCAAAATAGGGGTAGTTGAGAAACCATACTGTACATGTGGAGAAGTTGAGAGTCGTGATCATTATGTGTTGGACTGTACAGAACTAGAAGATTTAAGGGAAAAATTGAAAGTTAAATTGTTACAACAAACAGGACTGAATATTTGGTCAATGGAATTATTCCTATCAGTGAACCAGGAGGACGAATACTATCAGGAAAGGCTCATCATAAATGACATCTTCGAAGAATTTCTTGAGAGATCAGGACGCTTCATAAACTTAAAATCAGCATACTCGTATCCGAGTAGATCTCGTCAGCTAGTAGTTCTCGTCATTCTGCTTAAAACGAGTTTTCGCGTATTTTTTCTTCACTTCAACTGCCTTAATCCTAAGTTTATGATACATTTGGTCAAACTAGTGCAAAAACTCATCAAGATATCGAGCTGTGTATATAAAAATGCCGTTTTTTTCTCTTTTGGATTCGCAAAGTCGCGTGATTACGCCAGGGGCATTCGCGTGAGCACGTTCAAGCCACGTGCTGACCTCTCTTAATTGGGTAAGGTTTTCCAATATTGTGTCTACTTTGCAAACAAATTCCGAATGTAAGTCAACATTGCAGGAAAAACACAAAAATATTAAAATAGCAAACCTGACCCAGTCATCATTTATCGTTTTCAGCAGCCTCGTGAACAAGACAAACTCTTCGTCTCAGTTTTATGTTTGTTTTCGTCTGCTGTGACCTCATTAAAGAAATTGAGCGCATTCGGCATACGAACGGACTTTGTTACATGAGTAAGATGTCAAAAATCATTATATAGGAACAACAGCAAAATGGGTTTTATATTTATTTTAAAATCGAGCTCAAAAGCAACATGACGAGAACTGCTTCTGGACGTGACGTTGTCTGTGCGTGATAGCATATCAAATAATGATCGCTCCCTGAGGTTCGTTTCTATAAATAAAATCATGACGTGTGTGTCGAAACCAGAGTTATTAGGTACACAATACACAACTACCGCAAACTGAAAGAAAACCTGCTTGTTTGGGAGAAAACAGGAAAATTTTAGAAAAAAATGACGAGAACTACTCGGATACGAGTAAATCTAATATCCGCGCACCACCAAATACTTGCGAGAAGTTAATATAGTTAGCATACTAAGAAGAATAATACCTGAGAGTCATTGCGGCCTTAGGGCCCAGATTACAACGATTACAACGATAAGTCGAGTGTTTCGGCTGCTTTTTCACTGACCATTTCACAACACCTTAAAATCGTCTACAATAACAGACATACACCTTAAACTTGTCAATGTCTGTATTTTAATGTTAATTACCCCACCACTAATGGATAGCTGTTGAACAGGTGTGCAAAGTTAAACAGATCTCACTAGCTTTTCCACACTTCAAAGCTGTAGGCAAATATGAAAAAAAATCACACTTTATCATTTATTTCACATACCAAGAAAGATAGCCTCCTGTTTCAACCATAATTAACGAGAGTTTGAAATAAATCTTCCGTGTTTACTTCTTTGTGCACAACGGAAGTGGCGAATCTAACCTGACCTTGAACTTTGTACCTGGCGTATTCGAATCGAACTATAGTAGAGCTCTACTATATTACTAAAGTGCATAGAAGACAATTTACACTGTTTGGAAATATTGTCAGAGAGAAATGTATTGAAAAGGATCTAGCTTCTCGGCAGTTGGCAATCAAAGATGACAGCTCTCATAGCTGGTTTATTATGATTAAGAAAAACCTGTATAAAAAACCTGAAAAAAGCTTTTTATCAGTGGAAAATGAATGGTCGGTCAAATGAGCCAATGGACTTCTATTTGAGAGAGAAAAAGCTCAAAACTGTGCAGTTGCGAAAATATATTAAGATTGAATTTGCTAAAAGGAGAAATGAGGAAAAGAGATCTATTATGGATGCTCGTCAGTATGACAATGCACTTTTTCACCGATTGATTAAAAAGCAAAGAGGACATTGCCACAAGTTTATCGATGAACTTCATGTTGGCCAGCAATCTTATTCTCAAGAAAATATCTTATCTGGATGGTACGAGCACTTCAAAGCTCTAGCAACAAGAAAAGATAACCCAGATTTTGACCTAAAGTTCTTGGAACAAGTCGAAAGCGAGGTTGCAGTAATATACCTGATCTGCCTTGACTCAGATGTGACATTACAGCCATATACGGATGAGGAGATACAGAATTCAGTTGCAGTGGCGGATACAGAGGGGGTTCGGGGGGTTCAAACGAACCCCCTTCTCAGCTCAAATTATCTTATTTTCATGGAGAATTTCAGGAAAGATGGGTCAAACTAAATAAATCGAACCCCCTCAGCTAATTTGAACCCCCTATCCAAAATTCCTGGATCCGCCCCTGTGTTGCCTCCCTTAATCGAGGTAAAGCACCGGATGTTTATGGCGTCTCTGCGGAGCATGTGTATTACGGCGGTCAGGAGACTTTGGACTTTGTCAAGTTACTACTAAATAAAATTCTTATCAATAAAGAAGTTCCTTCCAGTATGAAGTTGGGAATCTTAAATCCAGTATTCAAAAACAAAGGTAGCTGTAAAGACTCTCAAAATTATAGAGGAATTACTATTACACCAGTGTTAGTAAGACTTTTGGAGGCTTCTCTTAAAGCTAGAATCAAGTCAACCTTATTAAGACATCAGCATCCGCTGCAGAGAGGATTTACGGAAAATTCATCTCCAATGAACTGTGCATTACTTATGGAAGAGTTTTATAGAAATAACAAAGACTTTAAAAAACTACTTATATATCTTTTATGGATGCTAAATCTGCGTTTGATGTCGTCGTTCATTCAAATTTAATGAGAAAATTGTATAATTCTGGAATAACTGGTCAAGACTGGCTAATTATCAATAGTTTACATCAAGATTCCTTGACATCAGTAAAATGGCAGGGACAGTTGTCCACATCATATGTGAATCAGCAGGGTGTACGACAAGGAGGTGTTCTGAGTGCGGACCTTTATAAGGTTTATAATAATGGACTTCTGTATAGAATTGAAAACTCAAAGAAAGGAGCTACTATTGGTGGAATCGGTATACAAGCTCCAACTTGTGCAGATGACATGACACTGTTATGTAATGATCCTGACAGTTTACAATCCCTAATATATATTTGTAAAGACTCCAGTGCCATGGATGGATATATCCTTCAAGAACAGAAAAGTGTAGTTTTAAAAATGGACAGTATAAAGAAATATCCTGAAAATGAATTTTGGAAAATTGGCGATGAAAATATGCCAGTAGTCGAAAGTACAACACACATGGGCATCTTGCGTTCAGCACGGAATCAGGAAATGCAGAATGTAGAACTGAACATACAGAAGGCTAAGCGTGCTGCATTTAGCCTAATGGGGTCTGGATTACATGGTGAAAACGGCCAAGATCCGGAGACAGCTTTATCTCTTCTACAAACATATGTTCTTCCTGTATTGCTCTATGGTCTAGAAGTAATTGTACCAACTGGTAAAGCATTAACCACTTTAGAGACCCAATACAAAAAGTTATTGAAACAAATTCTTTCTATACCTAACACAACTGCTGATCCAGCTGTGTATATTCTTTCTGGATTACTACCTGCTGAAGCAATAATACATAAAAAGATGTTAAGCTTATATGGAAATATCTCAAGACTTTCGGACTCTGCGGTGGAATACCGTTTGGCGAAAAGACAGTTAGAAATAAAACTATTTGATAGTCATAGTTGGTTTATAGTCGTGAAAAAGATTCTCATAATGTATGACCTACCAAGTGCAGAAGTAATTCTTGAAAATCCCATGAAAAAAAATGCCTGGAAAAAACTTTATAATAGTGCTATTGATGAGTATTGGTCTGAAAGAATTGTGTCACAGTCATCATTGTACTCTTCATTGAGCTATCTTACAAAGACTTATGTAGTCGGAAAGTGTCATCCCGCTATAAAGCCATTCTCATTAAGTGAAAGGGACCTATTTAGAATCCCAGTGAAAAGTAAAATACTGACCGGGACTTATATCCTCCAAAGTAACAGAGTGAAATTTAACCAAAATGAAGTCAATCCTGTTTGCCAGTTATGCCATGAAGATGATGAAACTCTTGAACATTTTCTAATTACCTGTAAAAGTTTAGAATCCGACAGAAAGCCTATACTTAGGGACTTTTTAGAGGTGCTTAGTGATCTACTTGTCGAATATCCGGGTTACTAGAATTACCGGAATCTACCTTATTACCGGAATATACCGGAATACACCAAAATAAACATTTATATTATCAAAATAAACTTAAATATTGCCAGAATAAATTAAATACATACCATTTCCATCTAAGTATTAGCTTTTTTTTTTATTGGTAGTGACAATAAATGGACCAACGTATGGGTATTGGATAGGTATCACTGTGCAGATTGCAAGCTGGTTTGGGTCTTTGTAAGGGTCAGTCACTTGCAGGCATTTACATGCAGCAAATGTTAAATGACATATTTAAATAAAATTATTTATATTCTGGTCAAAATTAAGTGTATTTCTGTAAACAAATATGTGTATTTTGGTATATTCCGGTAGATTCCGGTATGTTCCGGTGTATTTTGGTATATTCCGGTAATTAAGTGTATTCCGGTATTTCTAGTAACCGGAATATCCTGGTATTGGAGATGTTGGTTTACTCCAATTATTGATAGACAGTAATGTAATAGTACAAATGTACGACTTGTCTGTGTACAAAGAAATCAGAACCTCCATAGAATTGCTCCACTATCACAGTAGACGTCTAATATACGCGCTACATACAGCCAGATACTGTAAACTTGAGTTAGAATCAAAACGTATCAAGAAAAGGACTAGGGTGCAGCAGCCTAAGCAAATTGGAGCACCATGTTTATAGAATACAATCCTGAGACATTAGTTTTATATCTTGTGGTGATGGGCATCAGATGGTGTACAGTGTAAATAAACATTCTGTGGCTTTTAAATTCCAAAGTTGTGACTTTTACTCAAGAAGATTCTTACTACCAAAGTTGTAACATTTAACTATCAAAGTTGTGACTTTTACTCAAGAAGATTTCTTTTTTACTGGCTATGTGCCAGGTGTGCCTATAAAGGCAGAATTTATATACAAGACAAGACAAGACAAGATATGGACTTCCAAGCCCTTATGAGCTTCTTGAAAACCCTCCTTCTAAACATGCATGGAAGAGAGCTGTCAGTGAAAAACTTGTGGAATTCTGGAAAAAAAAAACACTTAGTAAGTGAGGTACAGAAAAAGACTTCACTTCAATTCTGGAATGCTAGTAATATTGAATACAACGTGTGTAGTCAAATCTGGGCGCGTGCTGGAAGAGACACGGTTTCGGTACATAAAGCAAATGTTCACGTAAAGTTATTAAGTGGAACTTATATTCTGCAAAAGATACACAAGGCCTCTGGACCTGACAACATACCAACTAGACTTCTGATCATGGTAGCAGAGGAAATCGCCCCAATGCTCACCACCATATTCCAAACCTCACTGAACACGGCAACAGTTCCTTCTGATTGGAGAGAGGCTCTGATAACACCACTCTACAAGAAAGGCCCACGTAACATCCCTTCAAACTACCGCCCTGTCTCCCTCACGTCTGTTGTAAGCAAAATATTAGAACACATAATATTCAGCTCCGCCATGAAACATCTCAACTCTTAAAAGATTCTCACCCCAAGCAGTGACCTATATATACAGTGACTCGCGTCTTCACCTTTCGGTCCAAAGAGGCGTGTCGCGCATGCGACTGCAGCGCCTCCTACCGGAGCGCCATGTTTAATACAAGCTGAAAAAGCTTGAACTTCTGTCAAAAGTTAAAGGCGTGCATCACCTATTTTATAGGTGTTTTCATAGTGAAATTATTATGCAACGATAAGGTAAGCTTTGAATTTTATAATGATGTATTAGAATATAAGTTTTGTGATGATTTTGCTTGGCTTTGGAGTTCATTTTTAACGATGTAAATTGAGAAATTTTGGTCACTCGAAACAAAATGGCGAAAACGCCGTATAAACCGTCACTTCTTTTACGATGTACTCCGTCGTTAATAAGGTCTGAGGTAATATTTTAGCATTAGAAAACGAAAGTGGAAGGACCAAAAAGTTGTTTAATATCATTTTCATGACAATTATTTACTATTTTGGTGGTCTTATGACAGTATAGAAATAGGCTTATTTAGGAAAGTATCGAAAACCGGCAAATCAGGATGGTCAAAACCCCACTCCCCCGTTTTTGAATAAGGCTCCCCAAATAACTATATTTGGGCCTCGCAATGATATTTTTCATAAAGTTGAATGCCTCACAAATTGTTTGAGTGCTATTTTATGCAATTTAGTGCCGATTTAATGGGTCAAGATAATCTTAAAATAAACTTGTTTTTCACAGTTTTCGCCATACAACAACGAGTTCAGAGGGTTGGTTAGTTATGCATTGAAGAATTTGTCAGCGACAAAAGTTATTTATTTCACATCAATAAAAATTAACCCCCAAACCAAGCAAAATAATCACAAAACTTATTATTCTAATACATCATCATAAAATTCAAAGCTTACCTTAACGTTGAATAATAATTTCATTACGTAAACATTAATGAAATGGGCAATTCACGTCGATAACTTCTGATAGAAATTCCAACTTCCTCAGCTTAATTAAAGTAAAAATAAAAAAAGTAAAAACCTATGTCACTGACTTACTTCAATTTTCAATGCATGCATATACTCCTTAGTAAGAGAGAGCCAAGATCAAAATCCTCATCCAAATGAAAAATGAAAAAAAGTTTCCCGTATTTATATTGAAAAGCCCTCCAGCCCGTTTTTTCGTTTTATCCCCCCCCCCCCCCCCCACACCCACGTCAAGTAAAACTACCGTATAAAAACTTGGCAAGTTTGGTATCAAAATTTCGGAAATTAAGCTAACAAGGACAAGGTGCGCTAGTGTATTGCTAGCGGCCTAAAATTTCGGGAAAAATGAAACTCGTCACAGCAAATTACCACCACCGTCCCTGAACGTAACAACATAAGGACTATCGCGTGCGCACACAAAAATTACGTCATGACGTTACGTGACGTCATTTTACAACGTCAAACACGCCATTTTTGCGGGGTTTTGCAAGAAAAAGAACAAATTCAGGTACGTTTTGCAAAGTAAAAATATGTCCGCATGGCTGTACCAACTCGATTTTTTGTACAGATCGTCGAAAGAGAGTGACCGACAAATTGTCAAAAGGTCTCTTTGGTACACGCATGCGATCATTCTTTAATTTTACTTTTTTCTGTCCGTAGCTGCTGTGAAATTGCAGGTTTATTCGTTTGTTTCTACCATTTTCATCCATATTTGGTTCAAACCATGCCAAAAAATTATAAAAACATGTATATTGAACATCAGTTTCGTTGTTTGAGCATCATCATGTCGGAGGAATTTAATGAAAACAACAACAACAGCAACAGAAATTAGCAAAGAGCAAGGTGTCTTCATCAAGTCCATATGTCGTGCCCAGTCAAGCCATCAAGCATCATTTCACATCCTTTACTTGCCTCGTAGAAACGTTACTGAGTGTATATATGAAGCAAACGCGGTATTCGTAAACACCAAAAGCTAAAAGCTTCGCACATATCATGACCAGACTGCATATATAATGAACACAATGGTAATATGTCACGTGTGCATGTACATGTACCTTTATTTTAAGTTAGTGTGTTTTGAGTGGATAGATGGGTGATTTGCGATTTTACGTTCCTTTCAACGGTATTGCAGTCATATTAGAACAGTGGTAGGGTGATAACGAAAGCTGAGTGCAGAGGAATCTCGCTTACGATAGGAAATATTTCCGCCTCCAGCAGGACTCAAACCCGGGACTGCTAGATCAGTAGGCCAGCGCTTAACCTAGCTTCCGGGTCTCCTCTGAGAGAATGAGCGAGTTGGGGGCGAGGGGGTGGGGGAGTCGGAAAAAAAGAGAGGAGCGAGAGAGATGGAGATTGGCTTTGAAGGTTAGATTGATCAATTTTTAAAGCTCTATGCACAACGCGAATCTTTGAGGCTGAAAATAACTTCGCGAATTTGATTGGCATCGCGTGAAAATGGACCTTAAAAGATAGATACACAGAAATCAGACTGCGCTTTTGTGCAAACTGGTCAGAATATCTAGTTGTCGCAAGATTCAACGACCATTTATTCAAAAAGAGAACGTACTGCCCAAATTGCGCGGATGCGCAGGCTAATCAGGTTATTTTCACTTTGTACATGCAGTGAGATTTATTTTCATACGATAAAATTTATTAGGTTTGAAATCTCGTAATCAAAAATTGCCCATATAACCATTACCTTTTGCAGCATTTGTATAATAGATGATTCGTTTAGGCAGAGATGTAATCCAGAGGTCGTCGAATTCAGACCAGTGCCGTCTAATCTCTGCGTTGTGTCATCCCCGTCATCATGCGCCCATTCAACCATCGCCTTGATATGACTTAAAACTGTTGAAGTGTTTAGGACGAAACACAATTTATCTATCCAATCATTCATCTGTTGAATTATGACCGGATTTATAGTATAAGTTCGGCGACGTTGTTCCTGTTGTTGTTTACTGTCTGAATCGCCATATGACTGGCGTCGAGTGAAAAGGTACCTGATAGTACGCACAGACAGAATAGATTCAGATCATCAGATCAACCTGTCGCAAATCTGCGAATCTCTAAGAATACTCGGGAATATAAAAGTTGATAAGTGCAAACAGATACGTAAGTACAGATGCGCACGCTAATTCACTGGTCGCAAATCGGCTACTACCCGTTTTCACTCGGCGCAAACAGAAACAAAATATATGAACACTGTGTCTACAGAAGACACTTTGTAAGAAACTTGAAATTATTCGTGATTTAAATACATGTATTCGCGGTTTCTAAGTGACCGCGAATTACGGAAAAATGGAACACCGCGAAAGTTACCTTATATACGGTATATCTTAGCTGTAGATGGAAGGGAGTGTTTAGTGATGGTTGGGGACGGTTTTGTTAGATCTTTGGGAAGCATATATTGTGGCCCCTCATCTGAGCCGCCTCGACGAGGCAGTTCGGACGAGGGGTTACAATCTATGTTTTCCATGGAAAGTGGGGAACATAGCCCCTAATTGATGTCACTTATGCAAGTAGCCCCTAATTGTTTGCAACTACATTCTCTTGTCTGGATCACACATATACTTTTTTTTTATGGAAAGTTGTTTAAATTAGTGTACGTTGTACAGCTGAAATAGTTATAATTCTATTTAGTTTAAACATATTTATTGTATCATAAACTATACACGTTTACAATATAAGCATGATACAAACAATGGGATCAGAACGAAAGCATAAATGCTTATTTAGTTCTTCTCCTGAAAATATAATTCTATTTAAGAATTCCATGGTACTGCTTATGATCATGCATCATTATTTATGTTTATTTATGTACCTTGATTACGATGGTTATACCAAATTCCCTACCTGTGCTTTCAACCAAGCCAGTCAATTACCATACATGCAAAAGTGGCTGTCGACCGAGACAATCGACAACAGTATCACCTCGGTCGACAGCCATTTACAAAAGTATCATTTACTGTTGTTGGTAATGCTTACCCCTGAATTCTCGGTCGACAGCCATTTTGTATAGTACCGTAGCGGTCGACAGTGTAGGTAGCAAAATTGTTAATACCACCATGATGATGAGACTGAAATAAACTACTAAACATAATTAATAATAATAATAATAATAATAATAATAATGATAATAACTAATCTGGAATATTGCTTTCACCATTTGCACTCGTATTGCTTTGTGACATACTTGGTCATAATAGCGAATTCAAATTGGTTTGCGTAATCATGCATTTCGCTTAGAGTCTTCGTTCATCTCTCTGCCAAGCCTGCTGAATGATTATGGGAACCGCAAAGGGTTGGTCAGACTACGTGAATGTGCAAGCTGACATGAGATCGCAATGCCTCTTACTGGAATTCCATTAGTTCATACAGATTTAGTGGCGGGGGTCATATAGTTTCTTTGGCAAACATTGTGCGATGACACGGAGCAAAAAAGTGCGACACAGAATCTTTGTAACATTAACTTTTTTAAAGTTTCTACTTTCGCTTTCAACGTGAATATGTTTTTTTAACGTTTGAAACAGGTTAAAACAACCTCCACACCATCAGTCAGTGTGTTTACCCATGAAGTATCAATACCTCTCTCTCTCTCTCTCTCTCTCTCTCTCTCTAGTATACGCAATAGTTTTTCATTTAGTGCACATTTTTGTAGATGTGGTCAGTGTCTGCACTGCTTGCCCAGTGCTTGCAGTGAACTTTGTAATTAATGTACAATACACAATATGTAACCTTGATCGTGATTCTCTGATCCGGGTCTGCTATGCTTGTCAGCTGACTGTCCAGACAGCGGCTGTGTCATGCTGTCCATCCTTGTGTTAGAAACGTCCATACACTGTAAAACATTCTCTAGATTTTACGGTAGAATAACTGGAAACCAGCTGCCAGTCCTTTTCCCGTTATTTTTACGAGCGTTTGCCTGTAAGACATTGTTGGAAATAACGAAATTGAAGTTTTCTGTTGACTGGTGCACTCGAAAATTACTTTGTATTGTTGAAGGGCTGTCTGACCAAAACGATACCTGCTCTATTCTGTCCCACTCTGATTGATGATTCCTGCAATTTTCACGGGCGCCCGTAAAAATAACGGTAAAAGGACTGACAGCTGGTTGACAGTTATTTTACCGTAAAATCTACGGATTTTTACAGTGTATGCAGTATCTTATTGTACTTTATTTGCATCAGAGCCCCAAAAGAAGTTTTTCTTGTCAAACAATCTGATCCGAGTCTGTAAAGTTTGCATATTATCTGGTTAAACACTGGAAGTCCTGATCAAGCTGCTGTCGTGATTATTCGAATTCCATATGCTTCCCTAGTGCAGGGCAAGTGTGTTATTCTTTGCTGTTACATTTAAGCCGTATCGCACATACGAGATTTCATAGCTGCGTTCGCATGGCCAGACACGCATGTGCAAGCTGTTCAAAATTCAAAATTACAAATTATGCTTAACAGTAAAGTGCATGCCCTGACTGGACGAGCATGTAAGCAGGCTGGACTAGGCAAGCGTAGTCTGCATGTCTCGTAAGATTATTTTCAGCGACGCGGCTCATTTTTATCTGAATTATTTGTTCATGAAGTGTATCCTTATTAAATATATTGCTTTGCAGACGTTTTCTATTTTGTCTTCTGCTGTGTAATGATGATACATGTAGCAGCGGCAAAGACCTTGGAACGAGCTGTCCGGTCATCACCTACCTTGTTCTTTCAACTGGAGGCAACAATACTGGTGCCTTGAGACCTGAATCACACACACTGCAACACATTCATTTGTGTATGATCAGTCCTCACCATTGAAACTGAGTCAAAAACTGGAACAGTTGATTCGGTGCCGGATTTAAAAAGAATAATATTACCGGCCGCAACGGAAAGAGCTATAAATGGCAGCTTGCGTGCATAAGGATTAAAAGCCTTATGGTGACGTGATAAAAATTATATCCTGACCAGCTGTAATTCTCTCTGAAAACAAGTTACTGTGATAAAATGCGTTATATGTAAATATATTTCGAACCAAGTAGCGTTAACACAAGAAGCCTGCACTGCTTACCCTTTGTTTTATAGCTTTTAGCAATACAAATTATCATTAAAATACTAGTCTATTCCGCGTTTCCTATGATGGCAAACTTTTCTACAGAGAAATATTGCGCAACAATGGTGTCTGTTAAGAATAAAGACAATTAGATTAATTTCTAACAGTTTAACAATATTAACAATACATCGCATGTACATGTACTAAGAACAGCAAGACACGGAATAACGTTGTGATTCGCGCGACGTCACGTTAAGCGACGGAAACGTCACCGAAAATCTTTGAACCCCTGACGTATTTAAATCGTTCTCTCTGAAAGATGGAATAAGATATTCATTCATTTTTTTCGGTTTTCATCAAGTTAGACTCTGTTTAACAGCTCATAAATTTTTTATCAAAAACTAAGGATAGGCCGGAAACCGCCCTTAGCGCACCTTGTCCTTTAACGCGAACGTTTGTAAGAACACATTATTTATACTGATAAAATAAAACAATGATAATATTAAGATATTTTAGATGCGAAATAAGCGGTCGATAGAATCATCGATTTTTTTCAACCACTCACCTGTCCAGCGGCGCGACAAGCGTCTATTGGAAAAATACTATATTTAACTGGAGATGCGAGTCTCTGTATATATAGGTCACTGCCCCAAGTCAACACGGTTTTCGCTCAAAACGTTCTTGCGAGACGCAGCTGATTGCCACAATACAGGGTATATCCAAAAATCTGAAAACAGGAAGGGATCAAGTGGATGTTATTCTCTTAGACTTTGTAAAAGCCTTTGATAAGGTACCTTTTCAAAGGCTTTTGCTGAAATTGAACTTCTACGGCATACAAGACAACACCCTCCAATGGATTTCATCTTTTTTACATGGAAGAACACAACAGGTCCTTGTAGAGGGAAGCACATCAGAGAAACTGGATGTCTTGTCAGGGGTTCCACAGGGAACAGTCCTTGGTCCCCTCCTTTTTCTAATCTACATAAATGATCTACCTACTGTCTGCAAATCTTCCCAGGCTAATCTGTTTGCCGATGACACACTCTTGTACAGGCACATTGGGAATGACTGGGACTCTACCAAGCTACAAGAAGATCTAACCGCTCTGGAGGACTGGGAATCCAAGTGGCAGATGAGCTTCCATCCGGAGAAGTGTACAGTGCTGAGAATCACAACAAGTAAGCGATACCGCAGAGAGACCAACTATTTCCTCCATGGTCAGCGCCTTCAAGTCACAGACAGCGCCAAATATCTTGGTGTGACCCTCAGTGACGACCTTCAATGGGAGAAGCACACCCAAACAACAGCTGCCAAGGCTTCACGTACCCTTGGATTTCTCAGGCGTAACTTCAGGGATTGCAGCAAACAGGTCCGTGCAACTACATACAAGTCCATGGTCCGACCAACAATGGAGTATGCTTCCACATCTTGGGATCCATACAAGACAGAAGATGTCAACTGTCTTGATAAAGTCCAGCGTCGTGCAGCACGCTATGCTTGCAACAACTACACAGAGCGGACCCCAGGATGTGTCACAGCAATGGTTAACTCACTAGGCTGGGAATCACTTCAAGACCACCGGAAGATGCAACGTCTAACCATGCTCTTCAAGATTAAGCATAATTTGGTCGAGATCCCGGAGTCAAAATCGATTGTCCGGTCAAACGACAGCAGAACACAAGGGTCACAGAGGCTTTTCGTCCCATTTACTAACGTAACAGTGTACAAGATGTCGTTTTTCCCTAGGACTATACAGGAAGGGAACAAACTACCATCTGCAATTACAGACATGCAGAAGATTGAGGCCTTCAAGACTGCTCTCCATGCCTCGATAGCAGTCCAGCCTCCGTCCACAGCGTAACAAGCCACGGGTGTATATAGTTTTAACATGTAAATACTGGAACTTTTTACTGTACATACTCTTGAGAGGTGACTGTCTTGTCCTAACCTCACCGTGGTCAAAGTTACATTCCAGTATTGGATTTCTGACCTGTATCCGGAAGACAAGACAAGAATAAAGCTAGATTTAATCAGTACGAAGTTAGCAGCTTGTGTCCGCTCTGTGGCGTCGAACCTGAAGACCTAGTGCATTTCATGCTGGCGTGTGAGAAACCAGAGGAGGTGCGTCATCCTTTCATCACTAAGCTACAGGAGCTGATCTCTTCTCAACATGGAAGTCACTGGTGGACTCAACTCGGCGACAGAGGCAGGGTTCAGCTGCTTCTCGACAACAGTAAGCTGACAGAAATCAACGAATGTGTGAGAATACAGATCTGGGACATCTCGCGGGGACTTTGCTACATACTGCATTCCAAAAGAAACGCTATTCTTGCGGATCTATGACGAAACATAGAACGACAAAACATAGAAAAGCCAGAACATAGAAAAGACAATACATAGAAAGACTAAACATAGAAAAAAAAGATCGAAAAAAGATCGAAAAAACATCGAAATAACATCGAAAAAGTTCAGAAACATCGAAAATTTACAACCATTTTACGACAACATTTTTTTTTTATTTCGTAAACATATATCCGGCAAAATAGATTGAGAAAATGGAGGTTCTCTCCAGGCCAGGCGCAAAGGGTGCAATGCATCAGTATCCGTATCAGCACTACAATACTGTCCAATATATGTCCATTCAAAGTACAGCGCAAACACAGAAGAGCAAAGTCTTCCGCTTCATGTGGCAGAAGTGGTTTGATTTCCTAGAAGACAGTATCGGGTGGTAGGAATTTGCGTACCTTCAAGCTGAAATCAAGGTCGTCAACATACTTAGCTCGAAGGCCGAGTTCAGAAATTTTGCGCCAGTTTGCCTGCCCAATGGAGCGAATGTTCAATGACGCATAGCATTGCCGAGCGGTCAAGTGATTATTGTTTTCACACTTATTGTTCTATTATTGGTAGTTCTATTATTCGTCGATCTATTAAATGTCCCGTCTATTTTCTGACTTATCTATAAAGTGTCGCTTCTCTCTTTTGTCTTTCTATGTTTCGTCGTATACCGTATTCTTGCTATGTTGAAATGACATTATACGACCATTACGAATATGTTAAGGCCTTCTAGAATGGTGAAAAGTTGTTCAGCTGGCAATGTGTGCACATGGACTTTTACACGTATCTTATGTGACTGTAAATACCTTTTACCTGGTGCTGGGACTTGTGTATAAATGTACATATACCCACTATCTTAATGAAACATTTTAATTTAATTTTAATTATACTGGTGACAAGAGTGATGCACACACAGGGGGCCTATGAGCGTTTTATAGCCTAAAATTTGGAAAACTTGCGAGAGATAGCAGCACAAGACTTTTAAAGACTTTTAAAGATTACAACTATTCACGTCTACTAGGCGGTGCTCCAGGAAGTGGAGGAATTTCCTATCAACATAGAACATAGACATAGTGCCAACCAAAGTGTGTGGTGCTCCCATCGTGAGGAGGAAAATACAGTCTAAAAGAAAAGAGTGTGTTAGCCTAAAAATTCTTTAGCTTATGAAAGTTTGTCTGAAGCTACTTCTAGTAATACTTAATGTGTTTTATGTATCCAGAAGATTTTATCACGGTTTGGTTTTCTACATGTCTGGGATAATAAGGCTACTTTTGCAGTTGATAAATTGATAAATGCTCCTAAACTCAAACTGCAACGAAATTATATGAATTGGTGGGCCAGTGAAACCAAAACCTTTTCAAAACTTGACTTTTTCAATAAGTTTAAGACCGATTTTACTTTAGGGACGAGTCATTTATTATCAGGTGGGGGGGGGGGGGATACATTTTCATATGGTTCATCAAAATTTTTTCGACCCCACCTCTAGTCTCACCAGAATTATTTTTCCGACTCCCCCCCCGCTCCCCCCCCCCCCCCCCCCACAATCAAAGCTACCCTTCACATACACACACCATATTACCTATTTTATGGCAGACTGACCTTATCAAAACCTGTATGATACACAAAGAACATTTTTATTACAAATGGTTAATTAATTACGGTCTATTTAAACTTTCTCTGCATTTCCTGCACTTTCTGCTTATGGCCATCCAGAATTTTTTTTGTTGTTCAATGCTTAATAATCATAACTGTTAATAATAGTAATTGGGCTTCTGAAGGCGGGCTGACGAAAAGGCACCTGGAGAGCTGATATCACAAACGCAGGCACTAAATTTAATTGAGAACAGAATCATCTTGACATGATTTTATAGACACCTCCATATTTCTAGCAAATCAATGAAAAGATCTGTTTATGATACGAAGCTGTCAAAGTTTTTTGTGGCATTCCCATAAATGTCTTTAAGTTTTGAGCTTGAGAGAAAACAGGCTGAAATTTAAGGAATATTGGGGGATCTGGGGGCGAAGCACCCCCCTCCCCACCCCCGAAGCTGAGACATTTTCAAAAATGAAGCCTGATGGAAGAATTCTGACCCCCAATATGCCTAATAGAATATATGACCCCCACCTGCTCCGAGGCTGATTGATTTCCGACCCCCAGTGCATCACCAAAAAAAAAATCCGCCCTCCCCCCCCCCCCCCCTAAATGTATCCCCCCACCTCTGATAATAAATGATTCGTCCCTTAGAAAAATACCTACTTACTTTGCCGTGATGTTGACAGATACACACGCTGTTCCTTTTCTCGTTTTAGAATCAGAGCTTATTCTTTACTGGTTGAAGAGGGTAGATATGGTAAATTAAAGCGGGCAGATCGCTGTTGTCCTTTTTGTAACAACACTGTTGAAAATAAATTACACTTTCTGTTGAGCTGTAGAATGTATGATTCGCTTAGACTTAAATACTTTAGCTCCTTAAGGGCCCATATCTACAAATTTACAAATACAAATATCTACAAAAATTGACGAAGAATTTATCCTTGAGATTCTACATAATTTTGATGCTGAACTTACAATTTTGCTAATGCAGTTCATTAATGATGGTTTTCTCGTTCGACGTAAGGCCTTAAAAGTGAATTAGGGCATTAAGCCAGTAACATATATATGTGGGTATTTGTGTATATACAGTCAAACCTGCTCATGTGGTCACCTCTATTAAAGGATCACCTGCCTTAGGCAGCCACCTTTTCTGGGTCCCTTGAACCAAAATACAGTGCAAATGAACTGGTATTAGGGAGTGACCTGTCTTGAGCAGCCTCGTTTTTTGTTCTCTTGGGTGACCCCTTAAGACGGGTTTGACTGTATATACTTAGGTATGTATATTGCTCCTATGTGTAATACAGTTGGCATTATACATATACTGTATTTTTGCTATTGGTTCTTTGGTAAAGGCAGTCCATTCACTATTGTGTTCTATTGAATATATTTGTTCATTACATATTTTTTGTCTTAATGGTTTGTCATGCATCTCTGTATTGGTGTGGAGACAATAAACTGATTTGAAAGTGCGATAGCTACTAAAATGACGCCATGAACTTACCAAAGATCAACCGGGGTCTGGACCGCCGTTACTCTAGTAGCAAGATGGCGGCCATTTAAGACTCTTGCGATTTGTGGGTGTACAACAAGTATTTGCTTTACTGAGTTGTTTCTTTAGGGCACATATTATCATTTAATTTATAAATTATCGGAATGCGCGGAAAAGGCAATGAAATGCATAATATTTAATTCCGTTTCCATGACAATCTACTATCTGCTATTTCCGTTTCCATGGCAATCTACTATCTGCTATGCAGTCTAGTCTTAGTTGGAGGTCTCTGGAGCAGAGGAGAGCAGACGCTCGCCTTTGCATGTTATACAAAATCATTCATTGCTGCTGTACCTCTCCCATCGTGTTTTCACACATCCTACAAGAATGACACGTCACAGCCACCCCCTCGCGCTGCTGCAAATTCACACTCAAGCAAATTTCTATAGGTATTCGTTCTTCCCCCTGGCTGTTGTGCAATGGAATCGACTACCAGCTGATGTTGTTTTGATGCATACACTGACTCAGTTCAGTGTGGCAGTCAGGTCTCTTGACCACCAGATGCCATAAATACAACATACCTGTTTTTAACCTGATTTTAATATCTCACTTCTGTTAACAGTTTTAACCCTTCTGTCTTTCTTCAACTCACTTTTGCACTTTTTAGTCTCATCTATTCATCACACTTTTTCTCTTCACGGCGCGCAATCATCCTGCACGTAATCTTCGCGAGGGGTGTTGCAGTACAATCTACTGTTATAGCAACTTTTGGTGTTCGAGCGCATTCCCCAATATTGGAGCGCAGTGGTGCAGTGGTAGTGTACCCGACTCATGATCGAAGGGTCCCGAGTTCGAATCCCACCAGGGCCCTAGCGTTGTGACCTTGAGCAAGTCACATATCCACAGCTCAGCTTGTATATATGTTTATAGTTTTATTAAGTCGCAATAAAAGCTCTACAGAGCTTATGTTAGCTGTTAATAAAAATAAGCGACTATAAATAAAGATTATTATTATTATTATTATATTATATTATTATACTACTATGGTAGGTACTCTTATTCGATTCGAAGTGGGCCCATGACTTGCGCTCATGTTGTTGTTGTTGTAGATGAAATCCAGCCAATACTGGATTAACTGGTTCCACTGAATATGGGCTTATTAGTTAAAATTGAAAGAAAGAAGAAAAAATGGCAATTTATAGTCACAGTCTGTAGCCAAGCATTTTTTAAAAGTCGACCATTTCAGCGCAAATAAATGATTAAATCACCATTATCTGAAGAGTCCCATATATTAAACACATAGAGATTAGATATTTCTTCAGTACTTCAGCGAGTGTTTTATCATTATTATTGCTATTCTTGTTGTTGTAATTGTTCTTGTAATCATGTTAGGCTATCTGACTTGCTTGATGATACTAAACTGAGTAGAGAAAAGGACAATGATGAGGAACTGATTCAGCAGAATTCAGGATCCTACCCTGAACGCGTAAGGGGCATCTACAGCTAAGGCGGCACTAGAAGAAACACCACCAGCGCAAAGCCAAGAGGACAGCTCTTCCCCAATAAATGGCCACAAAGCTATCCTAAATAAAACAATGAGCCTCGACACGAGAAAACCAACAAAGTGGTTGTGCGCCCAATGCAGTCTCAGATCAGCATAGGCATCTGCCCAGTCCGATCAGACTATCTGCTAAGTGCTTAAGGGTAGATCCACAACTGTCTAGGACAGGTCTGGGAAATGCCTTACAGAGGAACAAGAGATTCTCAGCAGATGGACAGAATATTGCTCAGAACTACACAACCATGAGACTTACGGTGACAATTCGGTTCTGGACTGCAATCAGCCCCCAGAAGAAGATCAGCAACCGAGCCTTCGTGAGGAAGTTGAGATTGCAGTAGCAGCACTAAAGCAGGGGAAGTATGCAGGAGTTGATAATATACCAGCAGAACTTGTTCAAGCTGGCGGTGAGACCATGATTGATGTTTTAACAGACATCTGTAACAGGATCTGGAGAACGGGAAAATGGCCCACCCCATGGACTCAGTCGCTGATTATTACACTCCCTAAAAAGGGCAACCTACAACACTGCCAGAACTACAGAACCATCAGCCTCATCAATCATTCAAGCAAAGTCATGCTGAAGGTCATCTTGAACAGGCTTAAACCACAAGCTGAAGAGATAATCCCTGAAGAACAGGCTTGGTTCCGAGCCGGAAGCAGCACTACAGAACAGATCATCAACCTTAGAATCCTATGTGAAAAGTATCTCCGACATCAGCAGAATCTGTACCATGTCTTCATTGATTTCAAAAAAAGACCTTGACAGGGTATGGCATGCAGCCTTATGGGCCACCATGCGGAAGTACAATATCAGTGAAAATCTAGTCCGCACCATCGAGCAGCTATACAACAAGGCTGCAAGTTCAGTCCTGATGAATGGCAGCACAGGAGACTGGTTCTGAACAACAGCTGGAGTAAGACAAGGATGTCTTCCCTCACCCACCCTCTTCAACATTTTTCTCGAACGGATCATGTCTGATGCTCTGGAAGAACATGAAGAAAAGGTTAGCATAGGCGGCAGAAACATTACCGATCTGCGGTTTGCCGATGGTATAGACGCTCTAGCGGAGGGAGAACAGGAACAAGAAGCTCTAGTTGAAAGTCTCAACCAAACATGCACAAGGTATAAGATGGAGATCAGTGCTGAGAAGACCAAACTGATGACGAACAGAGCAGATGGCATCCAGAGAGAGATCAAGATAAAAGGGAATAAGCGTGGAACAGTTACGAGCTTCAAATACATTGGAGCAGTTGTCTCAGATGATGGCTCAAAACAGGAGGTTCTCTCAAGGATTGCACAAGCCCCTTCAGCTCTTACCAAGCTGAAACCAATATGAAGAGATAACAACATATCTCTTGGATCAAATGTGAAACTTTTGCACTCCTTTGTCATTTCCATATTTCTGTATGCCTGTGAATCGTGGACCTTGACAGCAGAGTTAGAGAAAAGAACGCAGGCTTTTGAGAGGAGATACTACCGAAGGTTACTGAACATTTACTACAAGGACCATATAACCAATGAGGAGGTTCGCAGAAAGATCCAAGCACGCACCACTGGAGACTTTGATGACGCTGGTCAAGAAACGGAAACTAAGGTGGTTTGGCCACGTCTCAAGGTCTTCTGGTTTAGCAAAGACGATTCTACAGGGCACAGTGAAAGGGGAAAGAAGAAGAGGTAGACAGAAGAAGAGGTGGGAAGACAATATATACTGAAGAGTGGACAGGGATGGATTTTTCCCAGATCAACTAGCGCAGCTGAAAACAGAACAAGGAGGAAGGGGATTGTTTCAAAGTCATCTGTGGTGCCCCAACGACCTAATAAGGTTATGGGATAGAATAGAATAGAATCACTTTTTATAATGCTCAAGGATTTTTTTAGGCGGGGGCGGGGGATCACGACTGGATCTTTTCTGTCAGAATGACGGCCCTTTGAAAGTCTGGTCAAATCTTATGGCCGCAACTCCGTCAGCTAGAAGCCACCATAGCCCCTTTCAACATACTATATCCCGATTACTGACGTGGTCATACGTTGGGGACATTTTACGTGTTAGGCAGTGGCTAGCTCTGTGGGTCTGACCTTGTCGGAAACTCGTCCTGAGTAAATATTCATTAGGTAGTAAAGATCATCGCCTATGTCTTTCGTGTTAAGTCCTTCCTCTGGGATATGTCAGTATTTTGTTTGTGTCCCTTTGTTAGCCAAAACTTGAAATGAACGTCTTGTATCTTGGTATCTGTCAGCGTGATAAGAACATTTTCACTGTTCAAAATAAAACAAAACTATAAAAAAAAATACATAGAAACAAAAATACGATACAAATTTATAGTAGGATGGTTATAACATTAGCTATGTACCAAATAAACAAGATACAAGATACAAGAATTTTTATTTAGTTATAGTATGACATTAAACGTCAGCTACCAGAGTCCTTGTACGAGATGTTCAGCAACCTTTGGTAGCATCTCATCTCAAAGGCCTGCATTCTTTTCTTTAATTCTGCTGTCAAGGTCCATGACTCACAGGCATACCTAAAAATGAATATGACAAGGGAGCGCACCAGTTTCACCTTTGATCCAAGAGATATGTTGTTATCTCTCCATATTGGCTTCAGCTTTGTCAGAGCTGCAGTGGCTTGTGCAATCCTTGAGAGATTCTCCAGTTTTGAGCCTTTATATGAGACAATTGCTTCAAGATATTTGAAGCTCGTAACTGTTCCACGCTTCTGTCCTTTGATCTCCCTATACATGGTATTCGCACAAATCTTTAAGAGATTAGAGTAAATAAATAATCACCAGCATGTGTAGAAGCACACCCCTCGAAAAAAATTCTTGCTACAAAGACATAAAAACAATAATAAACAAAGGTATAAAAACATAAAGACAAAAAGTAAAGTAAAATAATCCACCCCAAATTTGGTGCTAAAATAAAATAAGTAAGATTTCGAATGCTACAAAAGAGCGCTTAAATTTCTTATTCATTGACTACTTTTGTCTTTAGAATGCCATTTCTAGAACTTTTGATTTGCATTGTCCTGTTTCGATTATTACGAAAAATACGGTTTATTAAATATGTTCCGCTTTCGGTTGTTTTGGGTATTCCTGTTAGTGTCCATGACTTGCTGAAAATCCCAAGCCGGAAGTTATAGTTACGTCATTCGAATTCATTTGCATAAATTGTGTATTATCAGCCATATTGTGGAAACACAGAGATTTCGCTTGGAGTTTACAACGAAATAATTTAGTCAGAAGAGTGTTATAGACAAGAATTACATGACGTGAGGTCATGAAAATGAACATTTTGTTTAATTTGTGTCTGATCATCGCGATCGGATTAGTAAAATCGACGTCAGGTAGGTACACAAGTGTCCGCAACAAGTCGTTTCGTTTTTGTGTTGACATTTCCCATTCACAACACCTTGTGATCATAATGATTCTTTTTGTTTTTGTCTCGGCACATTGTGGGTACAGTTATCTATTTCAATACTGCACATATCAGGAGATAAATAGGCCTAAGCTGTAGCGAAGTATACTGAGTAACTGACTGAATAAAGAGTTTGAAAATATCTTGATTCCTAATTGGCAATTAATTGGCTTAATTGATCTTGTGTAGGACACCAAACACTATGAATTATAGTTTTGAGTTTTAAATTCCTAATTGGCAATTAGTCATGTGTTGAACAACGCCTAATTACTGTGATGTATCTCTCTGATCATAAAATCAGAAAAACTGTTCTTGCAGGCTTTTGACTTGGTATGAAAACCACAACCATAAAGCTGTCTTGTCTTAATGCCATGCAAATTCAAGATTCAAGAATTTTTATTTACCACAGGGTGTGCATTGCAGGCGAAGTTGGGCGATAACTTCGCCTTGGGGCTCAAAACTTCGCCCTGGGTTTCCCAAAAAGCGAAGTTCGAGTCGCCCTGTTTTTCTGAGTCGTAAGATCAATAATTCGTCAAAATGACAGACGCCAGTACATCAAATTTCAACGCCAATTAACAAAGCCCCCTTTCATTTATCAGCGTTAATCGCATCACTGACCCTGATTGAGCTTTGACCTTGATAGGTGTTGCCGACATCAAGTCGGTAAAATTACCACCACGGCAAAGCCAACGGTAGTACAGTCAATCCACTAAGTGACCAGCGAAAGAGCTTTGATCCCGCTACATTTTGCCGACTTAATCTATCCATCTGCTTTAGCGGCAGGTGTAAAGCGCATTCTGATCATGGTCTTTATTGATTTCTCACATTATGATTTAGATTTTCTTATCTTTCAACTAGGGCGATAACGAGCAGAGTAGATATGACAAGACAGTACTCACTTAGGCAGGCATAGCTTATAATGATCGTCGCATTCTTCTAAGTTCAGAATGTTAATGCTGGTCGTGTAGACAAGTGCAGGACAGCGCATCAGGTTATGATCTACATCGTTTATCATAGAATTTTATGATTGCGAAAGTTCTGCGAACAGTGTAACCCCGACGCCGGGCTGCACTTTTCGCCAATGCATTACCCGAGACTTACTCATTCTCGTCGAATCGTAGTCTACGTTGTTGTCACATATTTATTCAGTTTCGTTTTGGGGATGAACCGGCAAATGAACAATCTTATGTCTTTAAAAAAATGGAAAAATTGGCTACCAGTGCGAGTTACGCATTTAGAACAATGCAAACGCGATTACCGAGCGTAAAACCGGTAGTGCAACCGTTAAAGACGGTAACCATTGCACGTTAATAGGTCAGACACGTGTGTCTAATCCCACTTGTTGATTTCAGTTTCAGATCAAAGGACGCCGCCTCTGACACGTGCAACTCAATGTGTCAGATTTAACCGAGAGAGACGGGAGAAGGTATCTTAACCCAGACATATGCTGATAGCAAAGACTCATATCAGCATGCGCAATGTTGTAATGCGATTGGTGTTTTCTGACCGCTTATAAGGTCTTTGTAAAATGAGCGTCACCGTTACCCTTTGAAAAGCGAATACTTCCGAAGAAGCCTATCAGTCTGCACTCTTCGCATGCTCCATAAGATACATTTTATGTGGTGCGGGTCATGAGTTTACCGGACTGCCCATGCAGCGACTGTCCGCTGTGACTTAAAATATTTTCTATGTGTCGGGTAAAATAAGACCTTACGCCATCTGAAACTGAAGTTAATCAGAGTCTTCCTTTGATAGATTGTTCATCGAGTTGGCTTTCATCAGACTTTGTGAGTGCAAATGCTAATCTGCGTCGTATGCACACGCAATTAAGTACCTTTTAAAAGTAGCATTCGGAGCGGTGAGATCGCTTCCACACGTTTGGCATTGTGGGTGTGCAAACGTCCAAACCAGCCTGCGCAGTCTTGTCCTAATGGTCAGATTTTGTTTCAATATACAACTACACTGCGCTATGTACGGTGCTGGTGTAGAATTAACTTGAGAAAACTCAGACCCGCATTGAGCCGACAACCGAAATCGCGACTTCTGATCAAAGTTTTTCCGTACAAACAAGCTACGGATCGGCGGAAGTTATATAATAGAGGAACAAGATTCGGATCAGCCTGCGCATCCGCGCTATCAGACTCTTGTCTTTTCGCATCAATATGTATGGATGCTGAGAAATATCTAGCCAAGACGTACACTCTGAACAGTCTCTGCAGATGCGCAGGCTGTCGGAGACTTCATTGGTACATTCTGTGTCGGAACACACTGATCATAAGCAAACTTCAAAGACACCGCTAGACACTGATATCGTTCGATGGCAGGTGCAGATTTGTACAGGTGAGTCAGGAAGAAAGATACTTGATGCGCATTCAAAGAAAACTGACATTGATCAGCCTGCAAGTCCACGCAGTCTTATCGGAGTCTTCTGTGCTCTTATTCAACGTACATGAATGTACACCGATCAGTCTGCGCTGATGTGGCAATTTATTACGAATTGGGCCGGGAACAAAGTTACTGACAAGGTCATAATTTGTACTTTCAGTTTTGCGTTTTAACTCTGATAGGACCAGAAAAAATTACAGACGTCCCACTTCGCCTTGTTTCTTTAGAAGTCGCTCGACTTCAGCTGGAAAGCGACTTCATGTCGCTCGTTTTCTGGGGCCCAGTGCACACCCTGTTACCATGGGATTTAGAATAACAAATAACATTAATTAGCTACATGAGCTATTTTCCGACAAACATATGTATAAAAATAACAAGTAAAAAAACAGCTGCAAAAGAAATAGAACGGTTAATAAATTGGTAATTAAAAAAAAAAAAATCACATGCATACAATTACATATATACAGTGGGTCTGTATAAAATTATCATATCTTTATCAGTATTCCAGTAGCCGGCTGGCAGGAGACTTTTAGGTCTAGTGACAGCCGGCTGGCAGGAGACCAAAAAGTCTCCTGCCAGTCGGCTAGCAGGAGACACTTCCTTAAAGGTGATACATATAATAAGAGCAGAATGCAAAGCATTGTCAGTTACAACATATTTAAACTCTAATCAGGATTCTACATGTTCTTCTTGCTGAAGCAGGTAAGATACAGTATAGCAGTGTTTTTCAAAAGCTGGCTTGTGCTCAAAAACCCATCTTTGTAACTTTACTATGTTTGTGCTTAAGCCCCATCTTTGTGACTTTGCCATAAAGTACAACTGCTTCTACGAAATTTTGGTCTAGTATAATGGGGCTTCAAGAACATATGGGACGAAACGTCCCGGAATTATGGGATGAAACGTCCTAAGAAGGAAAATGGGACGTTCTTATCTATATTATTATTGTCTGAAGTCACTGAGAAACATTAGAAGGTCTGAAGACCAACAATTACTTCAGGAAGATTTGGATAAACTGGCCCGTTGGGAAGAGGCATGGCTCATGAAGTTTAATGTTGCTAAATGTCACACCATGAGGGTGACTAAGCATCCCCCTTCCAAGCAGATCATTCATAACTATGTTCTGCACAACCAAGTTTTGGAGAACGTTCCTTCTGCCAAATACTTGGGAGTCACGATCACTGATGACCTCGAATGGGGTCAACATATTAACAACATCACTAGCAAAGCCACGAAGACTCTTGGTTTCCTTCGCCGAAACCTGGCTTTTGCTCCTAAGGATATTAAGGCTGCTGCATACAAAGCTGTAGTCCGACCCAATTAGAGTACGCGGCACCTGTTTGGACCCCCCATCATCAGACTGAGATTGGTAGAATAGAGAAAGTACAGAGGACTGCTGCACGCTGGACCTGCAGACGCTGGCGCAACCAGAGCCATGTAAGCGACATGCTAGAGGAACTTGAATGGCCAGATCTGCAGGAACGGCGGCAACAGGCTTCTCTATCTCTGTTCTACAAAATTCATAATAACCAGGCAATAGTTAATAAGGATAAGTATCTGTCTGTGTCCGGTAGAGGGAAGATGAGAACAAGATCCCACCCCTTTCAGTATCACCGTCCAGTTGCTTATTCTGACGGTTTGAAACATTCCTTCTTCCCCAGGTCAATTGCAGCTTGGAATGGGCTTACAACTGAAGCTGTCTCTGCGGAGACAGTTGAGGAGTTTAAGTCCAAAAAAGTGTAAACCTCGGGTTGGGCAGGGATAGAGCATGTAATGCCTATCCCTGAGGACTTCTTGTAAATAGTTTTAACTCTGTGTGGCCTTGTCATAGGTAAATACTATTTTTTTTTTTTTTTTTTTTTTTTTGAAACTTATGCGCCACACCCCGCGCCTGCCATCATGGTCAGTTACTGACAGAGAGCAGTACCGAGAGAAAGAAAGAAAGAGTTATTCATACAAATAGCTAAAAGAATTTATCCATCACATGCACACACATTATACATTTACCTTGTCAGACGGAAAAAAGGTTTTTCATAAATTTGCCAGTTAACAATACATGCTCTTCCCTATAGTTATAGTCTTGCTGTTCAATCAAGCAAATTTGTTTACTTACTGAGTCTATCCAATATGAAAAATAAACTGCAAATTCATAATATGAATACAGGTATAACAACTATAATCATGGAGGCAATTGTGCAAACAGAATTAGCACATTTAAAACTTCAGAGAAAATTGTCAAGTGGTATTTGAGTTAGGTATGATTTGAGTTACTTCCCTTGGAAACTCTATTTTTAGAAGATATCTCTTCTCCATGTTTTGCTTTTTTATTTCCAAATATTTTGTTGTTGTGATTCGTATGTAGCTTGATTTAAAGCATAAAGCTATTGAGAATTACTTGTTAAGTTTTTACAATGAACAATGCTTCCTGTCCTTTAAAATGCATATTAATTTATGGCCCTTAATTTATTAGCCGGTTGTCAGCAGCCTCACAGGCCGGTGACAACCGGTTGTCTCTAGCCTGTGAGACTGCTGACAACAGCTTGTCACTAGCCATTGCCTTGAAAGAAATGTTTCCATCGCGACTGAACTCACTGTAGTCAGTGTAGTGATGTATCGTCGCATTTCATAGTGCATTTAACAAGAAAATTCTCAATGTCATTTTGACTGAGATGCACAATAACACTATTTCAAATTAAAAAAAACTTAAAATCGGTCTGTTTAGGCTAAAACTGTAGAACCTGGTGCACATTCTGCTACACCTCCCTCTTTTGGAATTGGGTACTTTTGTGCATTGGAAATGGGGCCTAATTTCGGCCCCAAATTTGAGAGATCAAGAGTCCTGTAAAAATAAAAGGGAGTGATGTACATGCGATTTGTTGAAAGGTGTGAAACCAATGTCTTAAGTGCAATGCTTTTGAAAGATCCATCTCTGAACATTTTTGTTGTTACAATATATCTCTTCATTGTAAAATAGGAAACCTAAAAAGAAAAAAAAGAAGAGAAAAACAGAACAAAATAAAGTGAAAATGTACCTTTATTATCTTTTCATGTCTCCTTTAGCTCAAAATATGGAAAAGCACACATTTGAATGAGACATTTTTCCCAAATGCCCTCTAGGCTGAGCCCTGCCAGGGGGCATACCTCATTGAGAAGTAAGTCAGAAATGAAAATGGCAGAGTTGCTTCCCTTCAAAGTGTACCCATTCACTTTAATCAGTGTAGACCCTGATCAGACTTCTCATATAACTGACATTTCTTATAACACAGTATGTGGGATAGTGATACATAGGTTAATTATTAATTTGAGGCAGAGTTAATGAAGGTTTAATTGAAAAAGATTGCACCACATAACAGAAAAGGCTTGTTACTCTAAGGGTTAATTGGTATGAATTGTCAGTTAAAACAATACTTTACTTTGATAGTTTAAAATTTAGAGAAGAATGTGGGAGTGTTATTTAATAATCCTCTCAGATTGTCATGCCGGCACACTCTGAAGTTATTGCATTTTGCCATTTAGACTTAATTCTCACAGGGTATAATCGATTCCGCTAATTTTCGCTTCCTGCAGAGACTACATCATATTTGGCTTCCGCCGAGACTGTCCGCGCTCTCTTGCTTCCTGCCGATACTCTGTACATGATAAGCGGCTTCCTGCAGAGACTGTCCGCGTGATTCTGCTTCCTGTCGAACCTCTCGGCAGGAAGCAGAGTCACGCGGACAGTCTCGACAGGAAGCCATTTTTCGAGGACAGTAGTCTCTGCAGGAAGCAAGAGTTCGCGGACATTCTCGGCGGAAGCCAAATATGATGTACAGTCTCTGCAGGAAGCGAAAATTAGCGGAATCGATTATACCCTGTGATTCTACTACAAGTTCGGTATTGATTGCTTTATACAGTGCTGTTGCGATATTCATAATATACTTAAGACCAAAAGTAACTTTACACTTTTTAGTACCGAATAAATCTATACTCCTACTGATGTTAAGCAAATTAAATATTGCAATGAGTTCCCAACACTTGCCCTAACATAATTCATGAAAAACCACTTAGTGAAGTTAACTCTCTTTCGAGTTACCTGTGCTTTCATTGAAAACACAAAATCAGCGCTTTCTCACAAAGACTAAGGTAGACCAAAAATTTTTACACGCTATTTTAAAGGGCATCATTTGTCAATAAGAAATACTGCCAGACATTTTGCCACCAACGTTTGGTTACTTTTTGGCCGTATGTTAAAGTTGCTTCACTTCCAATTTGTCTCCCTTTGAATTAAAACAATAGTAAACTTAAGTCCTTTCTTAAAGCTTTGTCTGTGATTACATTCGAAATTTTTAATCAGTGATAAGTTTCGACAGCTGCCGAGAGAATGTTACAAGATCATCTGATAAAAATTTGCATTGGCTCGAAAGAAAAAATTAACAAAAATTTGTAATGGGAATTTCCATTGATTGCACTGTATAGTTCGCAAAAAGGGCTTGGTCATAAAAGCACCACTCTAATTTGTGTTACTCGTAAGATGGTCCGGGCTTATTTGAACTTAAAACAGCAATTCGATAGCATGTCTTACAGACTGGGTCTTTAAAGTTTAAAATTGTCCAGTCACAAAGCTACAGAAACACATCAAAAGTGATGCATTTTGGAAAAGTTTATTTTGACCCCTTGCATGATTCATTAGGGCCTTGTGGTTGCATTTATGACAACAAAAATCTAAAACTCAACTGTCTTATGCGTGATTGATCGGCCTTGAATAGGAATAAAACACTTTTCATATGTCAGTCAAAAATACCCGGAAAAGGTATACATATAAACAGTGTAAAGTTACTTTTGGCTTTAAGTATACATCAAGGTGGACAACGTGCCTCACGCTCTCATGCAAATAATGGTAATAAAGGATCTTACATGAGCACTCATGTATTATCGAATTTATTAAACGAGTTGGGAAAAAGATAAAATGCGAGGCTGTGCCGAGCATCTTATCGTTTTTTCCCAATAAGTTTAATAAATTCAGGAACACAGGCACACAAATGCAAGATTCTGTTTGTCATATGACACTAACATTGCATTTACATGTATTAGCAACTCTGACCATGATGTCAGTTTTTGAAAGTATCATAAAAGGGTCTTCGTAAAATGGTAGCATTTGTTATAGACAAAAGATGCCAGTGCAGGGAAACTGCACCATACAACATAAAAATTGGGCTTTTGACACCTGAGACACCCTTAGGTGCTTAAATATTGTGACACCTGAAAACCTTAAATTTTCCATTTGTTCCAAATGGAAAATTGATGGTTTTAGGTGTATAAATACTTAAGCACCTAGGGTATAGCTGATTTTCTTATTGGGTTCAAGATTATTTTCTTTTGAAAGACAAAGACCATGATATCATGATGTACTTCGTCCCCCTGGATACATCTATGAGTCTTGGAGGTTGCATGACACCTACTCTTTGCCAAGCATGGGGACCTTGATTCGAGGACTTTGGTCACGGCATCAAAACATGAAAACTGATTATTATGACTCTACTTGGTTTCTGTCCACTAATACAACTTTTCATTGTTGGTGCAGGTTCAGAAACATTCTCTTATTTCAAAATAATACGAGAACAAAAGATCAAAACTGTTTTTCAGAGATGCCAGCTCAGTTGATCCTTGTCAAAAAAAAAAAATTACCTTTAACGGTACCTGTCAGCTAGACTTTATGGTTGCATGGTCATTCAATGGTTAGCTTGAGGTACAGGGACGCTGTGTTCTTATGTCCAGATAAGGCTAGTTGTTAGTCTGCTCATGAAATCAGTGGTAACAGATACAGCTGTGCTTTTAACAAAGCAGTTTTGGAACATTTATAACTGAATCAACCATATCAGTTTTTCGGTGGAATATTTGAGCTGACAGTTGACAGTAACAGATTTTCAGTCTTTGAAAGGGTGTTAGTTGCATTTGATAAGTAATAAAAAATGAGACACTCAGAGTGTACAGGGTACACCATAATACCATTGACTAGGGTCTGCAGTGTTATTTTGCCAGCACTTCACGACTTAATTTGTCATAATAATTTGAGTTTAACTTTAACTCTTTAAGCCCCAGTGACGCAATTAGCAAAATTTGCAAACAGCGTAGATCCTGATGAGATGGCTCATAATGAGCCACCTCATCTAGATCTACACTGTTTGCCCTCTAGTCTTTGAATTCTCAATATAAAAAGTCTTGGACAAGGCATTTTTTAATTTTTGCAGACGGAAATTTTGTCGTCTGCTTTTTGTTACTGAAAGAGTTAAGGCTGGCTTTTCTACCATCAGAATGATCCCCATCTAATTGTTCAGATGTAACTATGCCATACAGGGCCTGACAAATCCATTGTCCGGCTGCCCGGGACAAGTTAAAATTTTTGCTGGGCAAGTAAAATATTTTGTTACTTGCCCAGAAAAATGTATAAGCTACATAGGGAAAACTGAAGAATTTCAGCATTTTTGGGCAGAAGCACTGTACCGGACAAGTACATCAAATTTTGATTTGTCAAGCCCTGCTATGCCCTTCTGCCAAAGGTGAGAGGGACACATACGTGTACATTTTAAGATTTTTTGTTGCGGATCTTGTTCATTTTAGTGTAAATTTGTGACAGTCTGTTCTCCCTCTGTATGTCTTTAACCTGTTTGGGAATTGTTGTCAAAGTTGCATGGACATTATGGTTGGCACAAGTTTCAGAGCTGTTTAGATTTTTGTGGCCTTGGTCTCATTTCAAGGTCACAGGAGAACTTAGATGTATTAAACCTTTACTAAGTAAAGCATGGTGTCTCTTGAACCAGTGGGTGAATATCACTATTTAAATCCATTTCTTAGTGGGTTTTAAAGAGTTAAAATGGTTCATTTTAGCTTGTTAAAAACCACCAAGAAATGGACTGGACAGTCAACTGGACCGAACTGGTCAAACTCGTATAAGGGTTAAAGACAGACTTTTTATAATCCTGGACTCTCATACTCCAGGCAAGGCTGTGTAGCGCAGTTGGTAGCGCGTCTGACTCAAAAGTGAGAGGCCCGGGTTCGATACTGGTCTGACCATTTACTTTCCTTGTCCCTTCTGCCAGTTACTGGCGAAAGTAAGTGCACTTAGTACGGGTAAATCGCTTAAGAGCTTGTCCAGGAATAGTATGGGTAGGTTAACTGACCGTCCCGACATGACCATAGCTGTTTATCTGGACGTAAAGCAATAACACAACAACAACTCTCATACCCATCTTATAGAAATGGAAATGTGATTAATTTTAGACTGTGTCAATAACCTGTCACACGATAATATAAATCCGATTGATTTTCTTACAAATCATATTAATGCGATTGATTTCTTCCATTTATGTATTCATGAGCGTTGTCTGTTCGCGGGAGATGAAAGATATAAATTACTGTAAATATTGGTTATGCTGAGCTGCAGAATTCCAGGCGGCAAGAACTTAGGTAAAGCAACATTCAGAGCTCCAGATAAGGTGAAGTTTTGAAGAGAATTTTTTTGAGATATTTTTTCTTGATTTCTCAGCAAATATATATGATGTGACTCCTCATACATCTTGGTCTCAATCAAAACAATGTATGTTGTGACCTCTTGTTAAATGTAGGACCGTCTCCGTCCATTGGATCTTGGTGAGTCAGTTATAATGAGGGGTCACAGCATATGTTTTTACTTTGCTGAGACATTACTGGGTAAGAGGGATAATTAATTTTTGATTATTTTCCATATATCATTCTCCATAAAAACATGTACTGAGACCCCCATTAGAACTGTCTCATAAGTGAGTTCTGATTAAGGGGTTTACAACAAAAATTTTCTTTGAGAATCAAGAAAAATTATCTCAGACTAATATCCTCAAGTACTCCTTTAGTCTAAGGTACTGACTCCAGTAGACACACAATGATACTTTAAAAACATACTTTTTGTGATCTTACTATAAATTTCTCTTGAGATCCATGTAACTCGTGTTTTGAGGATTTGGTTCAGAGCTTCAAATTGCTGATTTATTTTTACGAGTATAGTTAATGATATTTTTGTGACACGTTTTTCAAGGCATAATAATATACATGTATTCTACGACCCTGCAAAAAATCAATCCTGTACCAGGCAATGGGTTTGTCAGGCCATGGTATTAATTGCAGAGAAAGTAGTAATTTTGTCCCTGTAAGTTCAGATTATACTAGAGCTGTGGACTAGCTCTGATCAATACATAATGTTGTTACAAGATATTGTGTCGTTAATATCTTTTCTCATCTCCCAGGAGGGTGCTCAACTGAGAGGCTCACAAAACAACATTTTACAGTTTATTGTGGAATGTTTGTATATTTATTGATGTCTGTAATGTATCCTTTGGTATTATTTGATCACATACACAATCAGTGCCAGAAAAATAGGAAAAAAATCTGTCCACTTTTCTGGTGAAAAAGTTCTAAAGGCTGGTGCAGAAACCCTTTAGAACTTCCATTGATTATTTACCAAAAATTCCCCCTAACTGGAACATAGAAAATGGGGTGCTAGTAAAGTAATATGACTTATGCACCAGTCATTTGCAACCACGGCCCCACTGGGGCCGGGGAATAGCGGAGATATTGACTTTTCACTCTGCAAAGCCGTGGTATATGCCCTGCACTGTGGGGACATTATTTATGTCAAATCCCTGGTAAAGGTCTCTGCCCCCGGGGGATCATATAAGTTTAACAAGAGTTGTCAGAAGACAACAAAGCGCGCTTTATGGGTGCCTGACTCTCACAGTCACAAAGACCGACAAATATATCAGGTCATCTGCAGTGTCAGACTGAGCCATTATCCCAAGTATATGATGAATACATACTAAATACAACTCAAAATATGAAGCAAAAGCACTGAATGATTAAATTTATGTCTGAGTGACCTCTAATTCCCAAAGAAGATGTTAATCTGTAAATAGTTTTGGAGACACAAGGCAAAATCAATGAAACATGAAATGTAGGTCACAGTGATCTATAAATGATATAAGGTTATTCTCCATGTCAGACTGATCCACTATGCCAGATATGATGTTAATCCATCAAACAGTGCTTGAAATATAAGACAAAATCACTGGACCATGAACAAAGGTCAAGGGTACAGGAGTCTGCATGGTAGCTTTGCAGCTGCTGCAATTATAGGGATATGCTATTTGACCAAGTATCAAGTCTTTTCTGTCAAAGGTTTCATCAAAACTAAAAAAATTGCCTTAAAAACAGAGCCAAACAGCAAAGTCAGTCAACCGTAACATATAGGTCAAGGACATACAATTGTGTCATGCAGCTGCTGAAGTCATATGGATGTATATATGTACCAAGTATGATGATTGTAGCTGCTGTACTTTGTAAAATACAGTGTTGAACATCGAGTTAAACGCTATTGTTAACATTGGTTAACCTGATCATGGACGCCGACGAGGTTGCTGACGCTAACGCATACTCGGACTACGACGCCGGGGGTATAGCATAAGCTCTCCTTTGCTTGGCAAAGGCGCGCTAAAAAATCAATATTCTAAAAATTTCATTAAAAACACTCCACCATTTTTCTCGCAGTTTTGGCGGGAATCAAAAGCCCGGCGTATCCATGGCACTGCCGGGACACCTCTTAGGTAAAAACACTGTACTTAAGCCCCGCTATGCCCCTACTATCCCAGGCCCCATGGGGGCCGTGGTTGCAAATGACTGGTGCATTAAACTTAGTGAACCTTTATCCAACATGTGTTGTAATGGATGTGATGTAAGGAGACTACTACTATCTTAGTAACATATGTTTTCGCGTCCCAAATGGAACTTCGGAAGTGGAGTTACTATACTACTTGAGTAACATGTTTTTTTCACGCCCATCGTACTGATCTGTGATTTTGAAACAGTCATAATTGTGGCCAAATTACTTTTCCCATTAACCCCAGCTGATAACAGATATCAGGTGAGGGCCAAGTCTGCCTCCTGTCAGCCACCTTAAAATCAGTTCCCCTCAGAGCTTCCAATAACGAAATGTGTAGTACCGGCCCACTTTAAAAAGGTCTGTTATTATTATTTTTTCTTAAAAATAACAAGATAGGCAATGACCGATCAGGAACTTAACAATCAGGGGCCGTATTCTTAAAGCCACTTAAGTCGTAGCTATGCGGTTGCTAAGGCTAAATAGAGGATCTTACATGAGTGCTCATGTATTATTGAATTTATTAAACGAGTTGGGGAAAAGATAAGATGCGAGGCTCTGCCGAGCATCTTATCTTTTTCCCCAACGAGTTTAATAAATTCAATAATACAGGAGCACGAATGCAAGATTCTATTTATCATATGACACTAAAATTGCATTTTACTAGCAAATTTTGCACTAAAACGTCATGACTTCCCCATAAGAAAAAGTGACGTTTTTATGGACGTCAACGCATAACGCCACGACGTAATTTGCATATTTAATCCACTAGTGGATTATCGATTTTAATGCATGGCTTTATTACACTCTCAGATGCGACGTCATATGATAAATATCTATAAAGGAGATTCCCTACAACTATGAAATTTGGTCTGGAGGAACAGTCTTTGTAAGACTGTTCCTCCAGTGCAAATTTCATAGTTGTAGGGAATCTCCTTCAAAGAAATTCAGCCTTAGCAACAGCATAGCAACCACTTAAGTTGTTTTATGAATACGGCCCCTGATCCTACATCACACCCTAAAAATCAAGAGAGAAAGAAGTATATACATGTACATAAATTGACAGCAGTTCATGAAAGGCAGGCATGGTAAACAAATCATTAATTAACCCATTTCATTCTAGGTATTTTTTGTCGTCTGGTGAAATTGTCATCTGCATCAAAAATCAAGAATATTTTGACAATAGAAATGATGTCTAAGCAGCAAACAGTTTGATCTCGGATCAGGCCCCACGTTTGTGGGTCCTGATCTGAATCCAAACTGTTTGCCCAGATATACCCCTTAAAGGGGTATCCCGAATGGAATGGGTTACTGGACAGCTTTATCCTAGACAAGTGGTGACTGGTCAATCAGATACTCAGCATTACTATTCACAGAACTGGCAACTTGGACTAGAACAAGTAACAGTATAGAAAGACATTGGAATGGTCAGTTATAACTTACTGGGGTCTTATTAACTAGTTTTACAAGATCCTTACCCTTGCCCTCAGCCACTGCAGTTTGTTCCATATGAAGGTTACCTAACCTATTAAATGACTCATCATGGGAAGCAAAATAATTAGGGGATAACTGTACTCAAAATTGTCATTTGGGGAGGTAAATTGTCGGTTTTATGGTCAGAAATTTTGTTTTCCGGCAACATCACAGCACAGCCATGAGACACAATTTGTGATCATAAAACTAAAAATTTTACCTCCCCAAATGAGAATTTTTATTACACTTATCCCCATTCTAAAGCACTTTTTATATTTTCACCTTTATAAGTGTGCACTTTGCACACGTAGCAGATGCTTTCAGTGATATGAAACAAGACATCAGCCAACGGGAAGCAATATTACGTAATGACGTCGAATTTCCAGCTGTATATCAGGCAATATACTGTTACAAATTTTTGACATTATCCAATTAGACGTCACGTTAGGTACGTAGGTGCATTAGAATCGCAGATGAAACCTATGATGAATCAAAGATGAAGACCCAACAAATATTAACTTCTTGGAAGATTGTGTTCTGTGTATAAACATCTGTGAGAAAACCTGTTAATTATTTAGTTCTTGTTGGTACTAAGTGATTCTTACATTATGGTCACAAAACCCAAACCATTTGAACAAAAGTGCCTGGAAAAAGCAAAGAATGTAGACATAGGCCACACTCTGATCTGGATCTCTACAACTTGCTTCTCAGCATTAATTGTGGCCTGCACAATAAATGAAATTGTGTGAAATCGAAATTGGCAAGTACATATGCCAGTCCGACACCTGAATATAGAAGGAAGGTGTCCAAATCCATGGATTATAACAGTGACTAGTTACAAACTAGCATAATCAGGATCAATCAGTGCTCTTTAGTGTAGTAAACATGTTAGCTGTCCAGCAACTCTCCAAAAACATGGTACTTGTCCTAACAATTACCTGTATAGAACATCTGTTGGCACCCTATATGATGATATAGTTACCATGTGAGAAAACGTAACCATGGTTCATAAGAACATTGGTTTAAACAATATTTTATTCATCAGATTTTGAGTACAATGTACAGACATAAATTACAATAGACCAGGATTTGATTGAAAGCCCAAGTCCCAGAGAACATTGATACTTGGACCATTCCCGGCTTACATTCAATCTGATAAAAGTTCTGACTGAGCATCTGCAAAAGCTGTTTGAGAATGGTTTTGCACACATTGTAGCTGAAGGCATTTTTCTGATGGCCCCTCTAAGATGGATTTTGTCAAACTGCATAATTATATAGGCTTTGTCATTACCGACAAAGTTCTTGTACCTGTATGAACCAAGGTTGAACATTGAGACATCAGATATCAGCTGATACTGTCTGTTAAAGACTGAGTTTGTTTACTTAAATGTAGAAACCATTGTTTATATCTATACAAGTACCTATTATGTAAACCTATATGGACTTTTTGATTTATATTACTAAGTTAAAAAAGAGAGAGAAAAAATTTTCATCATACATTTACATTGCATGGCAGCATAATACACTAAAACAACACTCAGTCAGTGCTCCAGATAAAAAGGGGTAACACCATTACAGGGATAATTTCGGGATAATTTTCTGTATTTCTCCACAGAAACATATATTGTGACCTCTCATTAGAACCGTCTCGGTTCATTAGAACCGTCTCACCGAGACTGACCGAGACGGTTCTAATGAGGGGTCACAACATATGTTTTCATTGAGAGATTAAGAAAAATTATCTCTGAATTATCCCTGTTACCCCTTCTTATCTGTCTCTTTGGGCTTGATTTCAACAATTTTAGTGAATGAGTGAATGCATTGGTTATTCTGTGAATCTGTGTCTTTTCTCTCCTGCCCATGGTCTTAATATAAAGGGATATATCTCCATGTTTTTTCTGCCACTTTTTAAAGGGAGGGAATTTTCAGGGCCTTAATTACCATAATCGACCCATTTACCGCACATGCCCCTATAACCGCACACCAAGGTCATTTCCGGAAAAACTGCACAAGCTCACACTGCTTTTTCTTTTAAACTCACAAAACCCAATAACTAACAGGAAACTCAAGGCTTTCATATCATGAAAAGTATAAACACAAGGTATTTCCAGTCCTACCCATGTTGCCTCTTTCCAGTCACCCTGCAGTTCATTGTTCTGAGTGTGCGGTTATTAGATACATTTTTAACCACATCTTTTTGTTGCAATTTTGAAAAAGTTAAGCGCACGGTGCGGTAAATGGGTCGATAACGGTATGTGATTAATATTTATTACCCCATCATTGTGAAGTTGGACAAAAACTGAACTTGGCAGAGCTGCTTTTCCAAAACTGAATTGGTTCACATTAAGTTACTATCATATGTATGAATTTGTCACTCATGTTACTTATCTTTCTTTCAGAGCCAAATATATACGCCCCTGTAATTGTATCGAAGTACACAAACAAGAGAGGCATTCCATTATTCCGAGGAGAAATTCATGAGGATGAAACTACGGTGACGTTAGATCCACCAATCACAGCGTTTGACAACGATACTGTTGGATCTGCTAGTAAGTAGGAACGGAAAAACTATGAATGGAGAAACAGAGACCTAGATAAGAGGGAGTATTTGGTGATAATTATGGATAATTTTTGTTATTTCTGCATAAAAAACATGTTGTGACCCCTCACCTAAACCATCTCGACGAGACAGTTCAGATGAGGGGTCACAACATTATGGTTTCAATGAGAAATAAAGAAAATTATCCCTCTTAGCATCAAATACCCGTCTTATCTAGAGCTCTGGAGAAATATAATGATAACTCTGGTGTACTGTCATCCTGATATGACTGAAATACTGTTGGAAAGGATGTAAAATCATTACTCATCCATCCATCCATCCATCCAAACTGAGAGTTTTAGCCAGAATTAAAAGAAATGATCTCAGAATTGTCATCAAATACCCACTGAACACAAAGTTCTGGCAAATGGTCAAAGTATCTGACAGAAATCTGTCAATTTTATGCATATCTTGCATGATGAATTAAAGTTTGATTGTCAATAAGTCAATAGCTCTCCAGATTTTTCCGAGGCTCACTCTAGCCATCTTGAAAATTGTGTTGAGAAACCCTTAATTAGTTTTCCGATCAATGCGAGATACAATCGCTGACAGGCAGGCGTTTTTGCTCTACCGTAATGGCAATTCCTCACGAAATTTTTATTCTTGAGGAATCGTGACAGGAAACATAGATATTGAGAAATGGACAGAAGCAGATTAAAACGTCATTTGTCTCAGGGTAAAAATAACAGGAAAGATTTGTTTTCAAGACCAATTTTGTCTCACAAAGGTGATGAACTAAAAGCTTGTTTACATCAGTAGAACCCAGCATCTTTAACCATTAACATGGAGTAGATGAAAAGCTGTATATTCGCAGTATTGAAGTGTCAGATCAGACCCCATGGTCTGAAAATTGATATAGGGGTTTGCTTGATCTCTGTCTGTCCCTGTAAGTATTAAAATACCATATTACTCCTAATATATGCCCATACTTTTAACAAATGCCCCCTGCGTCTTTTCCGAAAATAATGTTACAATAGATTGAATACATTTCTGTTTTCCTCTCTGGATGAGGTAGCTCTTTCACATGGGGTCCACTCTTACGGGAAAGAATTTGCTCCTAGAGGAGCAAATTCTTTTCTTTAAGAGTTAACCCCTACTGAGAAGGCAGACTAAAATAGTAGAGTTGCTTCCTCTTAAAGTATACCCATTCACCTTAATACTGTTTGTTAGAGGTATTTTTGGCAATATCTGATTTACTACATTTTATGCTGTATGTAATGTCCCCTTTTAGCTCGCCTGTACAAATGTGCAGGAAGAGCTATTGCACTACCCCCGGCGTTGGCGGCGGCGTTGGCGTTAGCAAATTGTTAAAGTTTTTTAGGTGATGGGCAAGGCGCTGTCAGGCGAGCGATCCTGTCCCACTGACAGGTCTTGTTAGTAAAATGCAACATCCCGGGGGGCTTCAAAAGAATTAATCCGCTAAGAATGCTGTATAGGATCCATGGATACTAGGAAGTATTTACATCCTATTTATGCCATGTAGGAGAGAGGAATATTTTAAGATCAGTTTCACACCTGGTGAGGTGACATAAATATACACAGATTTTTTTTTTTTGCTTAAAATCCTTTGTAAAAAGCTTAATAATAATAGTCTGTCTATGAAATCTCTTTATGATATAACTTTGAAACATTTTAATCCACTTTAAGCTTATATTGTCTGTCTGATTTTAGATTCCTAAAATGAAAGAATAATATTTCCTACTTTATCAAATTGAGCGGTAAAAGATTTGACTAGACTGACCATACAAGTATTGAAGTAAGATAATTTAGCACATATAAAACTCCCCCGCTGTCTGAATAGTCCCATATGTGACTGGAAATCTGATTTGTCAGTGACATTTGTTGAGACAATGCCTGAAAAAAAAGAGGAAGTAATCCTTTCATGCAATTCTGTGGGTGGAGGATCACAAGTCATGGTTTTAATTTTGATACACTTCACGAAAATGACTTGTTTGACTCAGTTTGTTTATGTCAGAGTAAAAAGCTGCTTCTTTGGGAAGTTTATTTCAAATATTTTACAGTCATGCACTGAACTATACACCACTCTCTAGTCATCATTTGTCCTATTCAAACATTTACATTGATCAACCATAGAGATTTATACTATGGATGAGGAATCTGTCAAGGAATATTGACGATAATTTGGCAATGTAACCTGCAATGACTCAATTCAGACTCTATCACAGAGCAGTTATAGATGGTCAGTTGCACCTCCTAACTAGTTGCCTAGGGTGTAAACCACAGTTAACCACTAGACCATCTAGTGGTTTACTGTGGTTTACACCCTAGGCAACTAGTCCAGAGGTGCAAGGTTTTCCCTTCTCTTCTAGTGGTCTGGATGAAACTTAAAACTGAGGTCCCCACCACTGTATGACCCATTTGTTGGTGGGATGTTAAACCAGACTTTACTCACTCAAATACATGGTACAGTTATAACAAAAACAAATTTTGAAGAAAGATCCTCTGGAAGCAAGGAACTGACACCAAAGAAACAAAGACAGCAGGCTTGGTTAAATTGAGTCTGTTCACATGCAGTCAGAGCTCTAGATAAGAGGGGATGATAATTGAGGGATAATTTTTCTCATTTGTCTGAGCTCATAGAAACCATCTGTTGTGACCCCTCATCTGAACCGTCTCGTCAAGATATCACAAGAGATGTTTTTATGCGGAAATAACAAAAATTATCCTTATTTATCACCAAATACTCCCGCTTATCTAGAGCTCTGCATGCAGTTATGAATGTTGCAAAATGCCCTTGTCCATGCCCACACAGCCCATGCCTGCAAGTTGCATTTCAATTTCTGGAGGAGGCATAGTTTTAAACTATCATGCATTTAAATTAAAAGATTGAGCTTGCTTGACATTTGAAGAAATTTTGATGAAGTGATTCATCTTAAAGTTTCATTAGTGTTCCAATTTATTTTGCCATGTATTAATCAAACTTTCAAGGCTTCTGATTATGTCTTGCTCTAAATGAGTGGTTTTACACAAATATGTCCTTGTTGAAGCTGAAAATCTCCACATAAATAATATGAATATTTTACAAGATTGAAAGGTTATTATAATACATTTATTAGGTAATAAAAGCATGAGAATTTAGAGGGTTAAATCAGTATCCAGTGCTCCAGATATGGGTTTAGTGAAGTATTTCATTCATGATAGTTTGGGAATAATTTGTCCATAAAAACATGTCATTGCCCTTCAGTAGTCCTTTTCTGTAAAGGAATCACTTTCAGATTGAGATAATTCCATTTGCTGCAGAGCTCCAGATAAGAGAGGGTATTGAGGATAATTCAAAGATAATTTTTCTTATTTCTCAACGAAAACATATGTTGTGACCCCTCATTAGAACCATCTCAACGGTTCTAATAATGGGTCACAAAATATGTTTTTATGGAGAAATGTGGATAATTATCCCAAAATTATCTCTGTTACCCCTTCTTATCTGGAGCACTGTAATGCTGTATATTAACTGTATGGGCACGCCACCATGTTTTTCATCCATTTTTTCACTCCTTCCGCTGATTCAAGAAGGGTAGTTGTCAGTTACTGGCGAAAGTATGTGCACTTAGTACTGGTTAACCGCTTAGGAGGTCTAAGCCTGCCCAGGAATAGTGTGGTTAGGTTAACTGACCGTCCCGACATGACCTTAGTTGTTTACCGTGGACGTTAAGCATCAAATCAACCAACCAAAAAATCCATTTTTTCAAAGGGAGACAATTTTATGTCTTCTTTGCTCCCCTCGACAACAAACTTCTTCCAAAAGGGGTTGTCTCATGAAGGAAAGAATTTGTTCCTATTGGAGCAAATTCTTTCCTTTAAGAGTTGAATGCCAAGAGAACTGAGGCAGTATGAAAAATTCAGAGTAGCTCTTGTTGAAAATGTGAGCAACCAAGTAAGTGGCATAATATATGCACCCAACAAAAACTCAGAATAGCCTGGGCATCCACCCAGTCTGCTCAGAGTCTTTGCTGTGTGCTTAAAGGGTAGCCAACTTGGTCTAAGCTACCTCCATGGGCATGGGGATAGCAAAGACTCTGATTAGATTTTGTAAATGCCCAGGGCGATCTGAGTGTTCCCTGGGTGCACATGCCATTGGTTTTATTGTGTCGCGGCTCATGTATCCATTCACCAAAAATTGTTACCTGAGTAGCAAACAGTGTAAACCCTGAGTAGACTGCTTCAGAACAAGGTCACACGGAGACGGGTCACATTGAAATTCCAGGTCCGATCCCCAACTTCTTAGGTCTTTTGGATGAGACTGGAATCCCTGGATTGGTAGTCTTGCGCCTCATCCACCACTCTACGGTCACTCCTTTCTCCTAAAGTAACAGTCTGATCAGGGCCGACGCTGTTTGCACTGGTATGTCTGTTCCAGTACCTAAGGTTTTCAAGGCAGCATCAATATTATAGCTGCAAACGAGAGTAATGATTTTCCCAGTGATACAACAAGTGACTTTACAGACATATTATATAAAAACGTTGTATTTGTTTGAACTCCCAAGATACTGTGTTATTTGAACATCATGTTTTTTTCCGAAGGTATAATTAATAGGATTGGTTGATTTTTGCTGTGTTAGCTTGCGATGCTTCTGTGGTTTTATATGTCACTAAATATAACTTCATTTATGTAGTTGATAATTTCATACTTGCGCACAGTATTATTCACCCAATTAGGTAAAAGGTCGAGGTAACGGGTTCCTATAGCATAGTAGCGGTTGGCCCTGGGGCAGGGAGCATTAGAGTCTCCTTGTATCTTCGACATATAGCACATGAACGGCAGAGCCCATTCCTCTCCTTTATCAAAAAGGTATATTTTTATTTCTGGGTTTACAAAGAGAGCTGTACAGTTCTTGGCTGACCCAGTGGGGATAGAACCCGCGACCTTGTGTATGATAGCAGAGTCACTGTCAGACTCTTACCACGTCTACCAGTACTCTAATTAGTTACCTTTTCTAATACAGTTTCCACAATTATTAAATGCAAGTACAATTTCAAAAGATCACTTGAACACAGAATGATGCGGTACTTTGAATTAAAAAAAATATCAACGAAAAAGACACAATACAAACAGGCATTTAGATAAATATTTTGGCTGTTTGCATTGATTTTCAATGATAAATGTTACTGCGCAGCATCTCCCATGTAGAGTAAAGTTCTGTTGCAAATTTGATCAGTGTTTATGTTACTGAAAAATGTGTAAACTTGTAAGGTTGAATTTACCACAAAAACAGTAAGCATAATCAATCATAATAGTTTTGACGTACAATAATTAGTGATTTGTCATGATACCATCCAGCTATGTCCCCCGCTACTGTAGTATGTCTAATAAATGCTCATTCATGAGTACAGTACTACACAACAGTGAAATTCTTGTGCTAAAACCAAAACACTTTGGGGTTACCATTGGTCCATTTTTCAAAGGGACTCAGCATATTTTAAGGGACTTCATTATATTTGGTGGTTTTCCGAGGGTTACCAGGCCCAGAGATTATAAAACTTGAGTACATTCTCAAACTCAAACTAAAGCACGCTGATTGGCTGTTTCCGAGCACATGCTCGGAAGCAGCCAATCGGTGTGCTTTATTTTGACTGATTGGCTGATTCCGAGCATGTGCTCGGAAGCAGCCAATCTTTGTGCTTTATTTTGAGTTTGAGATTATTCTCAAGTTTTATAACCTCGAGCCCTGGGCTCCATGTTTTATAATACAATTAAGGCCACTAATGACTCAAAGTAGGCAAATGGCCCTATGGCCTCCACTCTGCTGCAACTCTGCACTGGGTATAATGTGTGGATGATATGTCCGAGCCCAAAATCGTTTTTTGGGGATGTAGGCAGATTGTTTTCAAATATTGATGAAAGTAACTGACTGGCTGCATCAGTCACTACTGTACTGTACAAGGTTGGCAAAAAGGCGGGAAATCCTCATATTTCCCAGGACGGCGGGAAATACTGGTAATTCCCGGGAATTACTCGTAATTCCCGGGAATTACTGGGAAATTGGTCTCTCTCCACACAGAAAGTTTTAAATATGTTTTATAACAGCCATAAACTATATATGCATTTAGCAAAAAATAATTAAACATCCCTTTATTTAAACATCAAACAAAGGTACAGATAAAATATTTTCTAGATCTACATACATGCAATCAAATTATTTTCTTATATGAAGATGAGTCTGTACATTTGTTTCTGTCTATTGATAAGTTGTTATAGGACACTGAGGTTAAAAGTACCTACAGTAATTGTCACCTGTCAGTTGAATCAAGACACTTAAATTATTTTTCACACCTGCAGTGGTGTTTGGTCATTACTTACGATAGGAAACATAGGTAATAAGTTGATATTGTCTTGAGAAGCCTCTGGTAAAAAAAGACTTTACAGGACTTCATCAGGTAACCTTTGGACCACCATGTCCACACATCATTGTTTAATTAATCAGGGGACAAACTGAGGGATACATGCCAAAAATTGGAGTATGGCACACACTTTTTTTGTAAAGTAGTTGTGAATCTGTGCCCAGCTTTTAGTCTGGTTGCCAAATGGAGATTTTGGGTGAAACCCAAAAAAATAGTCCGCACAAAATGTTTTTGCACAAATGTGTTCACCAACATGTCCGTACACTGAAACTGAATGATGCCACCTTGGCATCATTGGGGAAATTAAGATATTCAAGATGGCGTCCAAGATGGCTGCCAAGGGATAAAATCCTCAATATCTTCTAAAGTATATGGGCTAGAAACATACTTTTGGTGACTACGTGTAGGTTTTCGAGGTCGAAGAATCGATTCAGAAAGTCATAAATTATTTCAGACAAATCAGTTTCAAAATGGCGGACAAGATGGCCGCCAAAGCATAAAAATCTCCATATCTTCTTTAGTATACGGGCTAGAAACAAGATTTTGGTGTCTGCATATAGGTTTTCGGGGTCAAGGAATCCATTTAGCATGTTAAAATTTACTTTTAGGCACTAACTTACACAAAATGGCGGACAAGATGGCAGACGAAGCATCGATTATGGCGCTGAATGTCTTAAGAAATGCACTTTTTGATAGCAGAATTCAGGCTTTAGACAGTTTTTAACCCGGAATTTTGAAATCATAAGATCTATGAATTAAAAAAAACGAAGTCATAAAGACGCCATTTTGCATCTGATAGTGTTACTACCAAGGAGACCATGATTATCCATAAGAGCCCAGTCCAGGTATGGGTAGACAGCCCCGTTTAGAAAATTTCAGTCGCAACCGAAAGACATTGACAGCTCGATAATTCATTATTATTTTAAGAATGTCTTTTTTAATGGCTTTTTTATGTTCATAATTCCATGCATGTAGATTTTGGTAAAGTAAAATGATAGACAGAGATCAAGAACTAATGCAATTAGACTCCACATTCCACCCTCAACACCAAAATACAAAAATGACAAATAGTCGCGAAAGATAAGCATAGTAAATCGAATGAACAGCCCTTTCTCAGACATTCAGTTACCCCAATTGAAAACAACAGTAACATTTATTTTACCTATTTTTATCAGTGTTTCAAATAGGACAAAACAGAAAGCAAACTGGGCTGCTATAAGGTAACCATATTGTTAGAAGACCACGGACAAGCGGACACAAGAACACGTAACATTGAGGAACCAGAAGGGAAGTTAACAAGTTTTACTTGGTCCAAACCAATGCCTTCTGCTTCTGCAGTGGTTCAAAACATTTAATTAGCATTTGGTCTGCATGAAGGGTACCCAACCCATCAATGAATCATCACAGACAGCAACTCAATCACGGATAAAACCTGTAATGAATCAAATATGAGGACTCGACAGAAATAACGTATTGCGACACCAGGAGATCCCTCTGAAACATCACTGATGAATACCTGGAGCAAAAGAAAAGCGCCAGTAGAACCCCGAATGGCCAAGCAGTGGGGTAAAATTTTGATCTTGGCACAAAGGTTTTTTTTTTCTTTGACCGCTTAGCTGAATTTAAGTTTTGTAAGAAAAACCTTTTTTTTTTGCCCCTGACTTTATAGATTTACTTCTTTTTCTGTATATTAGCCTTTAAGCAGGGGTAAATAACCCAGAAGGATAAAATTCCAGCCGTAACAGAAAAAAATATCTTTACTTTGATCTTTTGTCAGGAGCTTAATAAAAATCACATTCAGGTCTTTGATTTTATGCTGACATTATCTCAGTGTTAAGCTTATAGCATATGGTTAGTTAGCGTATGGGCTAGAAGCAGGAATAAACAACTTTTGGCGACACAGTTTTAATCTGCCAGGAAACTGTATTGCAGCTTTGGAAAATCCCTTTTAGAGATGGTGCCAACTCTACTTGTTGATCCACCTTTTCTGTTCCAAATGCAAAGTCATTTATTCAGTTTCTATAAAGTACGTGCCCCGAGTTTGGGGGCATAAGTGACCCAACGTGAACATATTTAAAACTTTTGAGGAATGTGAAATATTACATGAAAATACCAACTTATGTGTACTTCAGTGGTTCAGGAGAAGATGACTTTTTAGATGAAACGGTATCTTGGGCCGCAAGCATTCATCCAATTTTCGTTCAATGGAAAGTATATGTTATATATCAAATTATGCCAGTAGCCTTTGTGCCGTTGGAGCAATGGGTTGTTAGATTCTCGCTGTGTCTCTGGCATAGTGCTATTATGAAAGGTCGGGCTGACTAAATCTATCTTTGTGCCGTCTTTTGACCATCCTTGATTCTAGTCCGGTACGAGTACATATTTTTTGCTAAGTCGACAGATAGCCTTTTTCAGTTGTTGTCAGAGATAGGATTCAAACCCCCTGTTTTCTGTACTTAAGCCAACTACTTTAGTAACTCAAAAAGTGATTTTGATCGGCCTAGCAGCTTTGGAGAAGAATCTGTTTGAATGTTATGGTGATCTTAGCTGACGGGTCTATGAAGCCAGTTTATGCTATTAACATGAAGTCAGTTTATGCTATTAACTTTCCCGTAGCATTGCTCGGAAGATTTAGTCAGGTAAGAATACTTGCACGAACTGGCATGACAATCATGCACTTTTGAAGCTAAAACATTTTAAATATGCATATACAATTTATAGTCAACTGTCTATAATCATGGATAGTACTGTTTCCTTTATACTTGAAAGAGCTGGGAAAATACAAAAAAAATCAAAAGCTGTTTACAAAATTTGTTACTGCGTTGAAGTAAGTATGATCTTTTCTGACTTGTAAATTTTCCATACCGGCCAGATGCCGACCATGAGCGATAACTTTGAACGACGCAAGCAACCAACAAATATTTTGTAAATTTTCCATACCGGCCAGATGCTAAAAATCTGGCTGTGGCATGGCACGAACCTCCGCCACTCACACCACTCATTGTTTGCCGACCATGAGCTGTAATTTTTAACGACGCAAGCAACCAACAAATATATATCAGAGTTTCTTAACCTGAATTTTAATTGAAGAAAGTAAAATAGATAATAGAATATAACACATTTCTTGTAACCTTTAGATTGTTACTCGTAACAATAGCTTTCTGTAATGACAAAAGCTTTGTCAACGGGTTATCTGCCCTTGCCTGGACTAGGTTATTGTGAACAATCTTGGCCCTCTTGTTAAAACAATGTTAGTATGGGACTTTTATAACTTCATTTTTATATTTAACAATCTTATACATGCAAAATCCGGGTTTATAGTACACAAACAAGAGTTCTGCTATCGGAAAGTGCATTTCTCCGACAATTAGTGCCGAGACCATTGCTTTGTCCGCCTTCTTGTCCGCCATTTTGTGTAACAGGTTTGCTTTTATGTCAATTTTAACATGTTAAACCAATTCCTTGGCCCCCAAAACCTATATGTAGACACCAAAATTATGTTTCTAGCCCGTATACTAAAGAAGATGAGAGATTTTTATGTTTTGGAGGCCATCTTGTCCCCCATTTTGTAACTGATTTGTCCGAAATAATTTCTAACATGCTTAATCGATTCCTCGACCTCAAAAACCTATAGGTAGCCACCAAAAGTATGTTTCTAGCCCTTATATTTAAGAAGATATTATGAATTTTATCCCTTGGCGGCCATCTTGGACGCCATCTTGAATATTTTAATTTCCCCAAGGGTGCCAAGGTGGCATCATTTTGTTTCTGGTTCAGGACATCCTAAATAATAAGAATCTGCATCAAACATTTGTGCGGACTATTTTTTCGGGTTCTCGTCCCGGCACCCAGACTATTTGAAGACCTTCACAGGGTCCTGTCAAATTTTGGTATGATCAAACTTACGAAAAGATTATATTAGCCTGCAGAAAGTTCAGGTCTTTAACAGTGATAAACCAGCAAAGGTCAGCCCAGAGGGAGAAGTAGGAGAATTTGTCTCCTTAAAGTGACTGACTACTCACTAGTTTCAGCCAAGCGAGAAGTCAAAATTTATAAAACATATATAGAAAAATCCAAAATTTGGAATAAAACTTCTCCCTGAAGTTCAGACAATGTCGCATAACAGTTAACTTCTTCTTGTCTGAGAAGTGAGAACCTTAGGATGACCCCTGAACCATACAAAAAGGTTTAAGTGAAACTGCACCTCACTTTAGTATAATCATTTGTATGAGAACCAAATGATAAAAGGATCTTGTGTTTACAAATACAGTGTTGAAACACGACTGTTAAGTGATAAAGTGATACAAGAAGGGATTTTACAGTCTGTTAGTTTTATATATGAGAAATTTGAAGGCAATTTTCTTTGAAATTACAGTCTTGACACAACCACAAATCATCTGCTGTGTCCTCTGGCATGGACCAGTCCTGGAATTTAAAACCTTATTTGCATGATATGCATATAACTGATAAGAAATATGTGCTATCAACTTAAATTTAAAGAAATATGATAGAATATTTCAAGAAAAACAGCTCTAAAATTTCATATTTCCCAGTATTTCCCACATTGGTCATTTTGGGAGTATTTCCCAGGACGGTAATTACCGGTAATTACCGCTGGGAATTCCTGCCACCGGTATTTCCCGGCCAACCTTGGTACTGTAGGTGGTAATCATGGTATCTATGTCCATGTCATCGTCCCTCAGACCAATGAGTGGTGCAAATTTTCCACCTATTGTTGCTCGAAAAGTGCATGCCACCTCTGGGTCCCTTAGCTTCTCAAGATCAAACTTTAGTCTTGGCTGGGTTGGCTTTCCAGCCTTCTTCAGACGAACTCGGAAGGTCATCATGACCAGGTCATGGTCATTTCCTATGTCTGCTCCAGAATCTTCAGTTACAACATATCTCTTGGATCAAAGGTGAAACTTATGCGCTCCCTTGTCATTTCCATATTTCTGTATGCCTGTGAATCGTGGACCTTGACAGCAGAGTTAGAGAAAAGAACGCAGGCCTTTGAGATGAGATGCTACCGAAGGTTACTGAACATTTCGTACAAGGACCAGATAACCAATGAGGAGGTTCGTAGGAAGATCCAAGCAGCCATTGGAGAATATGATGAACTCCTGACACTGGTCAAGAAACGGAAACTAAGGTGGTTTGGCCACGTTTCAAGGTCTTCTGGTTTAGCAAAGCCAAGTCTTCAGGGCACAGAGAAAGAAAAAAGAAGAAGAGGTAGACAGAAGAAGAGGTGGGAAGACAATATCAAGGAGTGGACTGAAATGGACTTTGCCAGCTCAACTAGGGCAGCTGAAGACAGGACAAGGTGGAAAGGAATTGTTTTGAAGTCATCTGTGGTGCCCCAACGACCTAGTAAGGTTATGGGATAGAATAGAATAGAACTGAAGATTATAAGTCTCGAGCATGCATCATTAAAGTCTAAGGAGCCGAAACTTTTGAAAAAAAAACAGCATCAAAATGGAGTAGATTAGTTTAGCTTATAACATCATTGATTGTGAAAGAGATCTGATTGCCAAAGTTTGGAAGAAAAAATATTTAGCCAGGTTATACTATAAAAGTTCCTTCTTAATCAAGAGATGTTGAGGATTCCAAACATCACGAGAAGAAAAAATATGGTAAACACAGTACATATTTTGGATTTTATTCCCAGATACTAAGCTCCTGTTTTCTATAACAATTTACTGCAAGAAAACCTATTCATCATTAAAATGAATGTCTGCCTGTTTTAACAACAGTTAATTTTAAAGTAGTCTGTGGTATTACTTGAATTAAAGTGTATCTTCTTTCAAATTGATGGTCCATTGGTATGTCTGGTACAACTTTGTACTAAATTAGACAGTGCTTCAGATAAGAAGGGGTAACCAAGATAATTTAGGGATAATTTTCGATATTTATGTATGTAAACATGTATTGTGACCCCTCATTAGAACCGTCTCATCGAGACGGTTCTAATGAGGGTCACAAGATATGTTTTTGTTGTGAAAGAAAAAAAAATTATTTCAGAATTATCCCCCAAACTCCACCAAATCATGAATTTGGAGTTCTGCTGTCATAAAGATTTACATTATTTTTTTTCAATACTGAGGCTTCAAAACACTTTCTCGTATTTAAGAGGACTTTTGATATTTCTCCCAAGATGGTGACTTAAATTGTCTTTTTCTGAATGCAGAAATAAGCAATTTTGTCTGACTTTTTTAACCCTTTTCCCCTATTAACCCATCTAAAAGTGTTGAACATTGTTGGTTAAGGATTAATGAGCCGCCTCATCTGGAGCTACATTGTTTGCCCACCGGTTTTGAATTTTCATTACATTATACATGTAGCTTGGACGAAATGTATGATGGTTTTACGTAAATTTTGTCATCTCCCTTTTTAGGCCTTATTGTGTCCACCAGATGCTTAATGATATGCTAGACATGGCATTTATATCTTAAAAAGTTAATGCCTTAAAATTGTTGTTACATGTCAAACATTTCCCTCACATAGCAGTGCTCCAGATAAGAAGGGGTAACAGAGATAATTTAGGGTTAATTATCCATATTTTTCCATAAAAACATATTTTGTGACCCATCATTAGAACCATCTCGTCGAGACGGTTCTAATGAGGGGTCACAAAATATGTTTTTATGGAAAAATAAGAAAAATTATCTTTGAATTATCCTTAATACCCTCTCTTATCTGGAGCTCTGCGTAGACAAACCCGAATGTTCAGACAAAGTGTTAATTTGCTCTTACTTTGACTTACTTAGGCGCAGTAACACAATAAGTCCTTTGATAAAAAAAAATTGTGTGGTCTTTTGTACAAAAACATTTATCTGACATTTAAATTGTATATGAAATGTGAATTTAATGATATATCTGAATGCCTTCCATTGTAGCATATATTTTATGAAACACAAATTTAAATGTACTTTTTGAATGACTCAAACTACTTCATTGGAAAGTTATCAAAACCATTTATGGCGTAAAATTTTAATATAGACACTGGTTTGTATTTCTGAATCAACTGGTAAATCTTCAGTATGGAGCCCCATTATTAGAAAAACTGCCTTAAAGCACACTGCGAGGCTCTGGGCTATTTCTATATACAATGGCTTGGGATTTTACATCCTTTCAACAGTATTTCAGTCATATCAGGATGATGGGATGGTGATAATGACAGGCCGTATGCAATGGAACCCTGTTTATGGTAGGAAAGATGCTAGCCTCAAGCGGGGCTGGAACCGGGTCTGCTAGATCAGTAGGCCAGCACTTAACCCACAGAGCTTATGGGGCTCTTCTTCTCCATATACGCAAATACATTCTGTTGGGACACCCCGTTAAAAGCGCCTTGGAATACTATGTCTCAATGTACAATTTTTTGGAGAATTTTACATTTTTCAATATAATTTAATACATTGTATCTTTACAGATCAGTTCTAATAAAAGGGGTAATACCCCTCTTATTTTGGATTGATCTGTAAACTTACCAGGGCAGCCTTACGGGTACTTAACAATCTTTGGATCTGAGATATCAAAAGACAGTACTGATCAGTCTGCATATGCTTAATTGGGCTGGTCAGAATCTGTAATGAGACTATAAGTACAGGTACTCTTTCATGTGGGCCTTACTCAAATTACTTGCATATTTTGCTTGTATTCACAAGGAAATCCAATAAAGTACACAGGGTATAATCGATTCCGCTAATTTTCGCTTCCTGCAGAGACTGTACATCATATTTGGCTTCCGCCGAGACTGTCCGCGAACTCTTGCTTCCTGCCGAGACTTCTGTACATGATAAATGGCTTCCTGCAGAGACTGTCCGTGTGATTCTGCTTCCTGCCGAGGCTCTCGGCAGGAAGCAGAATCACGCGGACAGTCTCGGCAGGAAGCCATTTCTCGAGGATTATACCCTGTGAAGTATGGGTTTTTGTGATCATTGAAAAACAACATTTGAATACATATAATTACTCAATTATGTGTAATAATACAATAATGACTAAAGATTTGCCAGACTGCTTCGAAAGCAGTAATTTTGTGACAAAAATTTCCCCTAAATATTCAGAGACATAATGAGCCGCCAACAAAGTGGCATGACGTGTGTGCTCATCAAAGACTCAGGTCAGCAGGGGCATCTGCCCAGTCTGATCAGAGTCTTCGCTGTGTGCATAAAAGTGTAGCTAAGGGTCTAAGCTACCTCCATGCCGACATTGAAGACTCTATTTGGACTTGGTGGATGCCCAAGCTGACCTGAGCCTTCGCTGGGTGCACATGTCCCTTGGTCAAGTTTTGTCGTGTTGCAGTATTTTAGCACAACACTGTGCAGACTCAGATCAGACAGTTCAGATTTGCTTGTCTGCTGTAAGTTAACCATCTATGAAAGATAGAAGATTTGATTTACCCAATTTAAGATGTGAGCCACAACATGGAGCTATCTTAGGTTTAGCTACCCTTGAAGCGCACAGCAAAGATTCTGATCAGACTGGCTATCTTAGAGGTTTAGCAACCCTTCAAGCGCACAGCAAAGATTCTGATCAGACTGGCTATCTTAGACGTTAAGCTACCCTTCAAGCGCACAGCAAAGATTCTGATCAGACTGGCTATCTTAGACGTTAAGCTACCCTTCAAGCGCACAGCAAAGATTCTGATCAGACTGGCTATCTTAGACGTTAAGCTACCCTTTAAGCGCACAGCAAAGATTCTGATCAGACTGGCTGTCTTAGGCGTTTAGCTACCCTTTAAGCGCACAGCAAAGATTCTGATCAGACTGGCTGTCTTAGGCGTTTAGCTACCCTTTAAGCGCACAGCAAAGATTCTGATCAGACTGGCTGTCTTAGGCGTTTAGCTACCCTTTAAGGGTACAGCAAAGATTCTGATCAGACTGGCTATCTTAGGCGTTTAGCTACCCTTTAAGGGCACAGCAAAGATTCTGATCAGACTGGCTGTCTTAGGCGTTTAGCTACCCTTTAAGCGCACAGCAAAGATTCTGATCAGACTGGCTGTCTTAGGCGTTTAGCTACCCTTTAAGGGCACAGCAAAGATTGTGATCTGACTGGCTATCTTAGGCGTTTAGCTACCCTTTAAGGGCAAAGCAAAGATTCTGATCAGACTGGCTGTCTTAGGCGTTTAGCTACCCTTTAAGGGCACAGCAAAGATTCTGATCAGACTGGCTGTCTTAGGCGTTTAGCTACCCTTTAAGCGCACAGCAAAGATTCTGATCAGACTGGCTGTCTTAGGCATTTAGCAACCCTTTAAGCGCACAGCAAAATTCTGATCAGACTGGCTGTCTTAGGCGTTCAGCTACCCTTTAAGGGCACAGCAAAGATTCTGATCAGACTGGCTGTCTTAGGCGTTTAGCTACCCTTTAAGCGCACAGCAAAGATTCTGATCACACTGGCTATCTTAGGCGTTTAGCTACCCTTTAAGGGCACAGCAAAGATTCTGATCAGACTGGCTATCTTAGACGTTTAGCTACCCTTTAAGCGCACAGCAAAGATTCTGATCACACTGGCTATCTTTGACGTTTAGCTACCCTTTAAGCGCACAGCAAAGATTCTGAGCAGACTGGGCAGATGCCCAGACTGATCTGAGTCTACGCTTGGCGCTCATGCCACTTTGTTGGTTTTGTCGTTTCGTGGCGCATGTATTAGGTACACCTCAATGTTTTTCTGCCATGTCTACAAAGGGAGACAACTTTTGTCACTTCCTGTGTTTCTGTAGATGACATTATATAAACCAGTCCGCCAATTTACGCTTTCTGCAGAGACTGTCCCTCATATTTGGCTTCCGCTGAAACTGTCCGCGATCTCTTGCTTCTTGCTGAGACTTATGTACATATTAAATGGCTTCCTGCAGAGACTGTCCGCATGATTCTGCTTCCTGCCGAGGCTCTCGGCAGGAAGCAGAATCACGCGGACAGTCTCGGAAGGAAGCCATTTATCAAGGACAGTGGTCCCTGCAGGAAGCAAGAGATCGCGGACAGTCTCGGCAGAAGCCTAATATGATGGACAGTCTATGCAGGAAGCAAAAAAATTTGCAGACTGGTTTATACCCTGTGATCTATAGCCCATCCAAAATGGGGTCTACTCTTATAGAAAAAGGATTTGCTTGTAAGTCTTTCCTTGAAGTCTTGACCCCAGTTGAGAAGGGAGGCAAAATGAATATGGCAGAGTTACTCCCCCTGAAAATGTACCCATAATATGTTAATGGATATATGAGCCGCGACGCGAGAAAACCAACAAAGTGGTTGTGCGCCCAGCACAGACTCAGATCAGCCTGGGCATCCGCCCTGTCCGATCAGTCTTCTCTAATTAAGCGCTTAACAGGTAGCTAAGGGTCTAAGCTACCTACATGCGGACAGCGAAGACTCTGATCAGACTGGGCGAATCCCCAGGCTGATCTGAGTCTGCGCTGGGCGCAAAACCACATTGTTGGTTTTCTAGTGTCGCAGCTCATATAACAAAGAAGTTTGAAGTTCAGTATTTAATAGTGCAGGTTAAGAGCAAACAACTTGAACCGGTTCTGCTTTAGACCAGATCAAAGGTTAATATGTAATAAGTTAAACCATGGTTTGTCCGCCTGTACGAGGAGATAATCCATGAGCTTTAGCGAGTGGATTATCTCCTGTACAGGTGGACATACCATGGTATATAGCTAATTTATACCACCCTTACCAGTGTAGACCTTGCTCAGTGTGAAATATTTTGTTCTAAAGTTGGCGTTTTTTGGTAAGTGTGGAATAATTCATGAATTGAAAGTGTAAGTTGATACTTTGATCATACCAAATTAGCTGACATAAAAATAACCAAGTCTCTGACTGGTCAATTTAAGTATTAAATGTCCTTGTACGTCATGAAAGACAAATACTAATTATAGTTGTGTAGGTCTTGGTTTCTCATATCTTAGAATTCCGAGGGGAAATTTAAAAAATATAAGGAAGTTTTTTGTTTATACCTTAATGACATAAGTACAGTGTTATCCCTAATAAGGACACATCCCTTAATAAAGCGTTAATCTATTTTGAACAACTCAATTAGTGTCGAGATGGTTTTTTAAAAACAGTTTTTTTTTAAAAAATGTGCTATTCTGTTCCACTGATATTCCATAGGGAAACTCATTTGTGACCTTTCAAAATGGAGTCTACACTTAAATGTTGTACTCATACTAGTCAAGTCTAGAGCAATGCCTTGTCCTTAAGATATAACCCCCTTGTTATGGAAGTTAAGAATCAGATTCTTAGCTTCCATAACAAGGGGGGTGAACTCTTGGATGAATTGCTTCCCTTGAATGCATATCCATTTACCTTGATTACAGCACACCAGAGGGTGGAATTTAGGTAATATCTTTCCAATTCTCATAACAATATTCCCCAGGGGGCTGACTTCAGTTGAGTTTATAACTAAAGATATACCAGAATGATGTAATAAAACATTTAATACAGCAATCTAAAAGCCAATTTTAGAGAAACGCAGGTGTCCCTGCCTAACAATAAGGAGTTGGATAGATGGATCACTCCTGATTTCCTGTTATTTTTCAACAGCATTTCAGTCACATCAGGAGGATTGAAAGGTGATAATGGAAGGCAGTGTGCAGTGGAATCCTGTTTATGGTTGAAAAGATTTCTCACCTCCGTTGGGAAATTGAAAAGACTTCAGCCTCCAGCGGTAGTCATACCAGGGACCACTAGATCAGCAGACCAGCGCTAAGCCCACTGAGCTATCGTGTCTTCTGCTGATATGAAGTGAAATGAGAACCTGAAATTGCATTCTATAAAGCTTCTGTTTTCATGGAGAAATAAAGTCAAAAGCTCAGTTTTCATTCATCAAACTCTAATTGTTGATTCAAAGCAAGCCATAAATCTTAATTGATTTTGTTTGTATTTTGCAGGGCTGATTTGCCGATATGAAATTGCCACAAGTAGAAGAAACATTCCATTTATCGTGGAGTTGAAAGATCGTTTCAATGGCTCTGCGGAAATCAAATTGAAAGAGGGAAAGAAGTTAAACTACCATAAACGAAAACATTACAAATTTAATATCTTTGCATATGACTGCGTAGATCCACCATATGACAAGCGATCAAAAAGGTTGGTATCAGTTAATAGATGGATGACTGGATGACTTGTGATTTTACATCTTTGTCGACAGTCATTTCAAGAATATGGGAGAGTTGTAATGAAAGGCATGCACAACTGAACCCAATTTACAATTGGGAAGAATTCTGCTAACAGCTGGATTTCAACCAGGGTCCGCTAGATCAGCAGGTCAGCACTTAACTCACTGAGCCACCAGGCCACCTGTTAGTGTAACAGTTATAAAGCTGCTGCCTAATCACATGAACATCATTGCATGAAGCCCCTCTTTTTCATATGACGTCACAGTTATTCAGTGGATAAAAATTAAAGTTGTGTCATAATAATCATATGACCACACAATGTAATAACAGCTTGGCACATGTAACATCATTGACAATGACCTTGTCAGCAATGGGTTTTCATTAAACATTGTTCATTTTGAGGGTTGTAAAATCCCATTTTAAAGGGTCATTTGATAAACCAAATCTTAAAGTTGTGGTCATTTTATATAAAATTTATGAAACTCGCCGAAGGCTCGTTGCATAAGTTTCATAAGAAATGACCACTCATGTAAGATCCTCAATTTATCACCCTCACATCACCCTGAATATTATATGACAAATACTACTGAACAGGAAGTAATACTGGCAAGTCATCATCATCATCAGACATTAATCTTAAAAACTGGGATACATACTCTAGTTACTTTTATTCGAAAGAACAAAACTAAGTTACAGCCTGCCAGTTGGCCAGTCCAGAAATGGCCATAAGATCGAACTCCAGATTGCCAGCCAGAGTTAAAATCTTTTTATTGCAAGTCAATCAAAACAAATAGTCTATGGTACAGATTTCCTCAAACTCACTAGAGATTTTCCCATTTGGGTCTAGTACAAGAAAATAAAAATCATTATGATGAGTTGAATCATATGACATACAGAGAACTTACCAGAATACAACTAACAAGTATGAGCTTTCTGAATTTTTTTTGATGGATATATATTGCATCCTTTTCAACAGTATTTCATTTATATCAGGACAATGGGTGGGTGATAATGAAAGGCTGTGTGCAATGGAGCCCCGTTTACAATTGAAAAGATTCCTGCCTAGAGTGGGCCTCGAACCTGGGACCACTAGATCAGCAGGCCAGCACTTAACCCACTGAGCTACCGGGGCTCCTGAAAGATAGACCTGTTCGAAATGTTTTAAGTCTGTTTACTTCTTCTAGTTTTGTTATAATACTTAAGTTGCTAACTGAAAAACTTATTTTGATCTTTTACAGAGCTGTGGTAGTAATAACGGTACGCGATGTGGACAAATTTGCGCCAGTATTTGATAAGATGTCCTACTTCATCGACATGGAGGAGGGGAGAATATACGACAACCTTCTTCAAATTAAGGCTCACGACGGAGACGAGTCGGAGGAATTCAGCAAAATCTGTGGATATGAAATACAGACAGACAATGTTCCATTTGTCATTGATAATGAAGGTAAGATGGCATTTTAAGTTAAATGTGTAAACTTTCAGGGGAAGGAACTGTGTCAGTGGGGTTCAACTTTAAAAGAAAAGAATTTGCTCCTGTTGGAGCAAATTCTTTTTCTTTAAAGACTAGACCCACCATTTAAGAAGGGCATCGTGCTCCAGGGAAGCAAACAAGAAGCCATGGAAGTTGTTCCCTTAGGTGAAAATGGAAGTTGTTCCCTTAGGTGAAAATGGAAGTTATTCCCTTAGGTGAAAATGGAAGTTGTTCCCTTAGGTGAAAATGGAAGTTGTTCCCTTAGGTGAAAATGGAAGTTGTTCCCTTAGGTGAAAATGGAAGTTGTTCCCTTAGGTGAAAATGGAAGTTGTTCCCTTAGGTGAAAATGGCAAGTCTCATGTAAATCGCTAGCTGTTCATATACTCATCATAGAAATTATTAACAAGGATAATGCTTCATATAAGTTATGACAAATGTTAATAGCAAACATTGAAAAAACAAAACAAAAAAAATCACAAACAAAAAAAAAACAACTTGCAAACACTAAAAGAAAAATGCGTACTTGGCAGATTTGCAGCATCATGAATGTCATGTCCAAAGAGGTTAAAATCATGTCTAAAGAGAGAAATAAAAGTAAAAAAAAAGCAATCAAAGGGTGATAGTAGACAAATATAACTCAGATGCTCCTGGTTGAGTAGAGGCTTATCAAAGTTTCATAGCTATTTCAATTTAGAGACCTGTATTATTAAACAACCAGACTTTCATATGAGATATTTTTTTTATGACAATAATACAGTGGTGTTACATGTTCGTTGTCATTGCAGCAATCTCTCTGTCCATCCAATTTAGATTCCTGGAATGAAATAATAAGATTTACCAGAATATAACGATAGCCTGTAGCCATAAACAAATCAGGTCAGCAAACAGGCTCCTATATGACACAGAAACAAAATTTCAATTATGCCGGACTGTTCTTTCTTGCCCTGATTCAAATTAATGAGAAATTGAGCTTGGACTATAAGATTTGTCAGGAGATCATTACTTATAGCTGGTGATAGCTGATAGGAATATGTTGTGAAATTAAGGAGGCCCTACAGCTGGCTAATTCACTTGTCTCATTTCTCTTGGGACGTATTGGAAAGAGTTGTTTCTCTGCCATTCTTTGTGGAATGTATTGTTCTAAATCTAGATTGTAAAATCAGCTTTTTTCTTGCCTTAAGATAGATGCAGCAAGATAATTAGTATTGCTTTTCAGGCAGCGATGGCATTTGTGTTGGAGGCCTGTAGAATGCTTTCACATTGTTATTGGTGCCATTTTACCCATTTATGCACCCTATAAAAGGTGCCATTTTACCCATTTATGCATCCTATAAAAGGTGCCATTTTACCCATTTATGCACCCTATAAAAGGTGCCATTTTACCCATTTATGCATCCTATAAAAGGTGCCATTTTACCCATTTATGCATCCTATAAACCATTTATGCATCCTATAAAAGGTGCCATTTTACCCATTTATGCACTCTATAAAAGGTGCCATTTTACCCATTTATGCATCCTATAATAGGTGCCATTTTACCCATTTATGCATCCTATAAAAGGTGCCATTTTACCCATTTATGCATCCTATAAAAGGTGCCATTTTACCCATTCATGCACTCATTTTAGCTTCTTATAAAAGGTGCCATTTTACCCATTTATGCATCCTATAAAAGGTGCCATTTTACCCATTCATGCACCCTATAAAAGGTGCCATTTTACCCATTCATGCATTCTATAAAAGGTGCCATTTTACCCATTTATGCAACCTTTAAAAGGTGCCATTTTTTCCATTTAAGCATCCTATAAAAGGTGCCATTTTACCCATTTAGCATCTTATAAAAGGTGCCGTTTTACCCATTTATGCATCCTATAAAAGGGACATTCGCAAACAGTGCAGACCCAGATCAGATATTCTGTGCCATCTGATCAGAGTCTACACTGTTTGCATAAGAAAAATGGTTCTTCTCTTTAAAGATAATGGAAAAAAAACTAAACCAGTCACTCTTTAAATGACAAATGGATGCAACCAATATATATCGACAGACAAGTTTATTTGGCGTAAAATTTAATGGGTTAAAACCAAGAGTTTTTAAATATTTCGCAGTGGCATTGGCCATTTATCTTGTTGCCGAATCAATATTTATACCAATTGAGTGTGAATGGTTGATATATAGGCAGATTTCCATATATGGACAATTAAGATTTATTTTTGTGAAAATCTGAAGGCTTTTTGCTGAGCTTTTCAGGATTCTTGTAGCATTATCCATTAAGAAGACAGAATGACACCATTAATTTCACTGCTGAAAAAATAAAACCACTTATATATCTTCTTACTGGTCTCTTCAAGGCTGCAGATAGCAAAAGTTTCAGGGTAATTGATTGGATTCTTTTCTTATTTCCCTATGTTGGGCCGCGTAGTGAAGTCGGTAGAGGGTCTGACTCAAGAGCCAGAGGTCCCTGATTCGATACCTGGTCTGGCCACATACTTTCATTTCTCCTGCTGATTCAAGAAAGGCAGTTGTCAGTTACTGGCGAAAGTATGTATACTTAGTACTGGTTAACTGCTTAGGAGGTTTCGATGATGTTTTCGATAATATCTGGATTAGTTGCTGTTCAGGTTGAAACACATAATGTGGTAGGTAGTGTTTTCACAAAGCGACATAAAAACAATTTGTTTATTTATTCCTCATCAGTACCACTGTACCTCACTTTATGGGGACATATAGAGAGGAAAAGACTCGCCATGCGACCCTGTATACCCATCCCCATAGTTTTTCTGGAGCACTGCATCTAGGTACCACCAAATACTCTCTTAACATTCTACATCTGAGGCAATACTGTATTAATCCTATTAAATGGCCCGAGGCCATTGCATTTTACGAAGGGAGGGTGTTATTTAGAGCCTAAAGTTGTAGTAAATCAGCCACTTGCAAAATAAGTCTTTTAAAAGTATTAAGCTGAACTTTCAGAGGAAGGAGCTCTTCTATTTTTTTGCCTCCCTTTGCAGTAGGGGTCAACTGTTAAAGGAAAGAATTTGCTCCTCTAGGAGCAAATTATTTTCTTTAAGAGTAGACCCCATTTGAAAGAGCTACCTGAACCAGAGAAGCAAACAGGAATTCTTGCAAGTTAATATAACATTATTTTCTGAAAAGAGGCAGAGGACGTTTTTTAGAGCAGAGGTGTTTATTAGGATTAATAAGGTATGTATATGTTTCTGTTGAGAAGTTGGTTAAATGCTCTATTTTCTGCCCCAGGATTTTGTAGTATCTGCGTCTCTGTCACAAGCCTCTTATGGTGTAAACCGAATCCAATATTGTAGTAATAATTGGGTTTTGTCTATCTCCTTGTGAGAGAAATAGCCATTAAATTGAATTAAGTCATAGAACGATGATGAAAAATCAGTGTTTGACTTGGGCAATACTGTTACCATGGCAATGAAATCGTGCCGTAAATGGTAAAGGTTCATGCTGTCAAAACTTGTAGTAAATGAGGTTTAAGACCGGTTAGAATTCCGACAAGGATATCCTGATCACGCACAAGCTGGAAACTCCTGATACGGAGTGTACTAGACATTATTCTAAGATTTATTTTGTTTGTTCTTGTAAGTTATATTATGGCTTCACATGTGTGCTGCCTCATTGAGGCTGTCCTATGACTGCCACAACATATGTTAACCTTGATGGATGCTACAATATAGTCATATGCTTTTCTCAGATTTTAGGTCTGTGGGTATGTTGTCACACTTTTCTAACCCCTTCTTTTAGCGGGAGACAACTTTTGTGACTATCTGTTTGCTTCTCAACCACACAGCACTTACAAAATGGGGTCTACTTAAAGGAAATGATTTGCTCCTAGGGGAGCAAAGATTTTTCTTTAAAAGTAGACCCCCACTGAAAAGAGAGACAAAAGCATAAAAAGTGCAAAGAGTTGCTACCCTTGAAAGTTTAGCCATTAACTTTAAGAAAAATTTCCAGAAAGTCCAATAATCCAATAAGGCTTTAATCGGGAGCTCTTAATGAGACACTGGACTGGTCAGCAGTCAGAATTATTTCTTTAATCAAGCACTAGACTGGTCAGAAGTCTGAGAAGGATATCCTTTTCAGTGTTTTGACCGGTCTGCTACTTCATTAAAGAGCTATTTTAATCGTAACTTGGAGTAGTCAGTGGCACAAAAATAAAGTGTAGTTGTGTGCTTGAAAACCAGGAAATAGAAGAAATAAGACTTGACTGAAAAAGCTGACAATTCATAGAGACAGTGAGTTAAAACTGAACAGTAGAAATTATGGACAACTTGAGGATTATGCGCATCCTCTTTCAGTAGTACCTTAGTCAAAAGCCAATGAAAGAGTCCTGTTTCTTTTGGAAAGATGGGAAATGTTCATTTGGGTTTGTTTCGCACCAGTTTTTCAGGCTTTGTCCCCCTTCTTTTTTCCAAAAGTGGATAAGACCTACAAATCCATAGGCTAAATATAAGCTGTCATAACTGCTGTCAGTTAAATTACTGTGATGATTTTTTCCTCAAACTCCCACTGTATCCGAAGCTGTGGTTTTATGCTTTTGCACTACTATGTCTGTAACAGCAAATAGAAGTTCTATATTTGAAGGCTGTGAAAAGTCTACTGTGGTTCTGCAGGTGTATCTCGTATATTGATTTCTGGAGGAATCTATCATGACGATCCCTTTTTATCCCCCGACCGAAAGGTTCGGGGTCGGTCGGGGGATATAGTGATGAGCCTGGCGTCCGTCCTTATCCCCCGACCGAAAGGTTCGGGGGATATAGCGATGAGCCTGGCGTCCGTCCGTCCGTCCGTCCGTCCGTCCGTCGGTAAACACTTTCTTGTCCGCTCTATATCTTGAATACCTTTTGGAATATTTTCATGATACTTCACAGTTATGTAGAACAGGTCATGACGATGTGTCGCGTACAAGAATGGTAACTCTTGCTATTGTACTTTTTGAATTATCTCCCCTTTGGTGATTTTTTGGCAGATTCGTGTCCGCTCTGTAACTTGAATACCCTTTGGAATATTTTCATGATACTTCACAGAAATGTAGAACAGGTCATGACGATGTGTCGCGAACAAGAATGACAACTCTTGCTTTCTTTTTAAGTTATTTCCCCTTGATAGTTTTAGGTGTGATTTTTTGGCAGATTCGTGTCCGCTCTATAACTAGAATACCCTTTGGAATATTTTCATGATACTTCACAGATATGTAGAACAGGTCATGACGGTGTGTCGCGAAAAAGAATGACAACTCTTGCTTTCTTACTTTTTGAGTTATTTCCCCTTGATCATTTTAAGTATGATTTCGTGTCCGCTCTATAACTTGAATACCTTTTGGAATATTTTCATGATACTACACAGATATGTAGAACAGGTCATGACGATGTGTCGCGAACAAGAATGACAACTCCTGCTTTCTTACTTTTTGAGTTATTTCCCCTTGATGGTTTTGGGTCTGATTTCGTGTCCGCTCTATAACTTGAATACCTTTTGGAATATTTTCATGATACTTCACATATATGTAGAACAGGTCATGATGATGTGTCGCGAATAAGAATGACAACTCTTGCTTTCTTACTATTGGAGTTATTTCCCTTTGATGATTTTAGGTGTCTGCTCCATAGCTTGAATACCTTTTGAAATATTTTCATGATACTTCACAGATATGCAGACCAGGTCATGACAATTTGTCTCATACATGAATGATAATTCTTGCTTTTAGACTCAGAGAATTATTTCCCTTTGGTAGTTTGAGCTGCTGTTTGAGTCTCTGCTCCATAACTGTATAACCCTGGCCAGCTCCAGAATTTGAATAACCGTGTACCTTTTAGAATATTGATGATCATGCTGCAATATCTTATCAGTGTTCCTAACTCTCTCTTACCCCTCCACATTCCCGTGACCCCTCCTGCACCCCCCCCCCCCCCCCCCCCCCCCCCAAAAAATTTTTTTTTTTCCAGATTTGGATTCTTTGTCCAAATTCACTTACTAGAGAGCTCAAAATTAGATTTGTAGGGCTTGTACTTTAGAAGTTATTCACACATTTTGAAAGTTGAATGTATCGTATGCTATACATTTGTGTATATGGTGGCTGTTCGAGATATTACCTCTTTTTAGCAGTCAAGCATACTGTTTTAGTCTGAGTGTTAGATAATCATGCATCTGTTAACAGGTAATGTCAATCAGAAGCATAAAAGAACTACAATATATTACTAATATGTGTTTTGAAGTGCACCCTTTTTACCAAGGCCCATGGGGGTCTTCGGTCGGGGGATTTGCCATCTCCTCTGATGGCTATTTTTCAAAAAAAACATTTGCTCATGAATAAAAATGAAAATTAAAAAGCTTCTGGAAAATTCAGTTTAGGACAATTTAACATTAACATTTAAAAATAATGTTAATGTTAAATTGTCCTAAACTGAATTTGAAAATTATCACTTGCAGTTAAAAAGTTCTGTCTTTCAAGAAATTCAGATTGGATAGAATTTATAAGAATTTATGACATGAGAAAGAAGAGGTTCTTTTTCCCCGTAACATACTGCTAAAAACTAGAAAGGTAATCCCACTGGTACTTGCGTCATCACAAGTCATTGTGATTTTCACAACGAAAACATTCAGAGTAACCGTTAAAGTGTCAAAAATGAAATTTGAATTTACAACAGTATAGATCCAGATGAAGCGGCTCATAATGAGCCGCTTCATCTGTGTCTACACTGTTTGTCCTCTGTTCTTTGAATTTTCAGTATGTAATGGCTTGGACGAAACATTTTTCTGAGGTTTTGCAGGTGTAAATTTTGTTGTCTGCTATTTTGGTGCTTTAAGGGTTAAAATATGAAAGGTTATCCCACCGATGCTTGCGTCAGCACAGGTTATTGTGATTTTCACGCTGAAAATATTCAGAGTAACACTGTTTACCGTTATGGCAAAAAAGAAACGGAAACAGAGGTGTTTTAGCCACATCTAACAGAGCTCTAGATAAGAGGGAGTATCTGATGATAATTGAAGATAATTTTTCTTATTTCTCATCGAAACTATATGTTGTGACCCCTCATCTGAACCGTCTCGTTGAGACGGTTCAGATGAGGGGTCACAACATATGTTTTTATGAAGAATTAACAAAAATTATCCCTAATTATCACCAAATACTCCCTCTTATCTAGAGCTCTGATCTAAAGGTCCTTTGGCTAAGTAAAGATGGTTCTACAGGGTACAGTGAAAGGAAAAAGAAAGAGCGGTAGACAGAAGAGGTGGAAAGTGAACAGGGGTGGACTTTGCCAGTAGAACTAGAGCAGCGGACAAAAAAGGATAGTTGTAAAGTCATCTGCAGTGCCCTGGTGGCCTCACAAGGTTATGGGATAGAATAGAATAGAATAAACATTGGTGGGAAAGCATTTCTAGTTAACGATAATATCTGTTAAATCTTAATGAAAACCTGTGGTGTGACGCCTTGGTGATGCAAAAATATATGAGCCGCGACACAAGAAAACCAACAATGTGGTTGTGCGCCCAGCGCAGACTCAGATCAGCCTGGGCATCAACCCAGTCTGATCAGAATCCTCGCTTTGCGCCTAAAGGGTAGCTAAGGGTCTGCGCTACCTCCATGCGGACAGCGAAGACTCTGATCAGACTGGGCGGATGCCCAGGCTGATCTGAGTCCGCGCTGGGCGCACAACCACATTGTTGTTTTTCTCGTGTCGCGGCTCATATGCAAGAATAATTGTCAAAATTCTGTCTTATGTAGACCTGTAGGTGTAAAGCATTTATTCTTTCGGCCATCAATCCATCCATCAAGAAATTAAGATTCTTTGCGATGAGGAAAATCAATAGTCTTACATTCGGAACTGTTATTTAGGAAAGAAAGTATGAAATTCCTGACAAACGACGCTAATTACGTGGCGGCTGGGGCATTAATTTGTCTGAAAATTGTCGCTTGGTGCCATTTTGAACTCCTAAAAGTTTGTTCTGATGGATTAATTAGAAAACGTTTCGTAGAGTTGCAAATTTTGTCTGCCCAAGATCTGTTCTTTATGTTGTGTGGTAGTATTTCCATGAATTAATAAGTAAACCTGTTCCAGGAATATTAATTTTTGTCACACCCTGCTATAAGAGAGTGAATGTGATGCAGAGGTCTGCTTTTTCAGCCATTTATTTGTTGGTAAACTTTTTTGGTCAAACCTATTTCTTACTGTCATTTATGATTAATTGTAAGACCTTCTGTATCCACAGGAAATGCCGTAATTTAGGCTGTTTGAACTTGTGGATAGACCCATATTTGCTTGTATTTGGATGTAAGACAATGGATATCAGACCTGGGAGAAATAGTCTCCATGCAGGGTCAAATTCTCCCTGTTCTGACTTAAAGGAGAAATTTTAATGTATAGAATACCAAGGATGAAAGATGGACGGAAACTTCTCCCAAACAAATCAGAAAAGTCTGTATCTTCATTACGATATGTAGTTTGATCCCTTGACAGTCAGGTATGACATGGCATGTACGTATGGCTTTACCTTGTCATTTTGAATTGGCTCTAGGAGTTCTGTTCTTGAGTCAATAAGATGGACTGTAACACTGTAGGACCTTGGCATGCATATCTTTGATGTGTATTGCTGCAGCCCTATCAAAATTGCTACAAGGTCACAATTCACCTTTTTTACTGCAATAAACACCTGTTGAAATAAATAAAAAAAAAAATAAAGATTTTGACCTGGTGCACGCACTTTCAGTCAGCAGTTGAGTAACTGTTGGACCCTGTATGAATTGTTTTGAATGCAGATGTCAAAATATTGGAATAATTATGCAAACATACAAAAAAGAAATTATGGTGTTTGCCATTATTACAAGTGACCTTTTCAGATACTATATTTATTGAGTTATCAGATGGAGGTGCTGGTCCTTTCAAGAGAACCTCAAAAATATAGATCAGTCTAATACGACGGATTGAGGCTTTTTGTTTTGGAAAGAAAAAAAAAAACATCTTAACAGCAGAATAACATTAGACCAGAGACGACACGACCAAACTATCAAAGTGGTTGTGTGCCCAGCGTAGACTCAGATCAGCCTAGACCCTTAGCTACCCTTTCCATGCACAGTGAAGACTCTGATCAGATTGGGGGATGCCCAGGCTGTTCTGAGTCTTTGCTGGGACCACAAGCCACTTGGTTGGTTTTGTTGTGTGGCGGCTCAAATGAGGAAATAATTGGGACATAAGTTCCTGAGCTTATGGTGTAGACAGAGATCAGACTGCCCTAGAGTGGCAGTGAACAAAATCAATGAATAAATATAATCAAAAATAATTTGAGAAAGGTAGATAAAGTTTGAACAGACATTTTCTGGTAGCAGTATCATAAGTTCATATAATAACAGTGCTTGATTCTGCGTTGCCATGACATTTATAATGTTACTTTGCAAAAAACGTGACTGCTACTTGATAATGATGCTTTAAATTTAGTTGAAGAAAAGAAAAAAAAAAGATTTAGGTCAAGTATCAGACACTAAAATCCACAGACACTTATATTACAAAAAAAAAAAAAAAAGGAGGAAGAAATAGATGATAAATCCAAAGATGGGAGTAAATTCTAATGTGCTGCCTCTTGTTCTTCATAGTAAAAATGGCAGAAAATATGAGTCTACTCATGCATCTTAATCAGAGCCCCCTCCACCACAGGATGATTCAGAAAACACTGAGTGCTGGCCAACATTAAGCCAACACTGATAAGACTGCTTGTTAGGAGTATAGTTTGATCAGGGTCTAAAGTGCTTGCTCCTTGACTGTCGATAAACACAGGGTATAATTGATTCTGCTAATTTTCACTTCCTGCAGAGACATATTTGGCTTCCGCTGAGACTGTCCGCAATCTCTTACTTCCTGCCGAGACTTCTGTACAGGCTAAATGGCTTCCTGCAGAGACTGTCCACATGATTCTGCTTCCTGGCAGGAAGCAGAGTCACCTGACAGTCTCAGCAGGAAGCCATTTTTCGAGAACAGTAGTCCCTGCAGGAAGCAAGAGTTCGCGTACAGTCTCGGCAGAAGCCAAATATGACGGACAGTCTCTGCAGGAAGCAAAAATTGGCGGACTGGTTTATACCCTGTGATAAATGTGGTGTAATGATTATTCACACAGCACGGGCCTCACAGGATTGTTTGTGGTACCAGAGTACCAACACAGTACAAGGAAATGTCAGAGAGAGTTCTTGTCAACAACAGGACATATGTATATATAACATGTCTGACACAATCCTGTGGTAATGACTTCCACCGCAGACAATAGGGGCCATAAGGAGACATTATGGCTATAGACTGATAAATCCAAGCTAATTAGATCTAAAGAGAAATAAAAAATAATGCATTTAATATTAATTTTTAGCTCACCTGAGCTCGAAGTGCTCAAGGTGAGCTATTGTGATCGATATTTGTTTGTCGTCTGTCTGTCCGCCGTCAACAATTTCCTCAAACGACACCTTTTCCTAGACCAGTAAGCCAATTTCAAAATAATTTCACACAAATGCTTCTGTTATAGCCCTGAACCAAAATTGCTAAAATGGTTCCGCTCTGCTGAACAAAATGGCCACCAGAGCTAAAAATAGAAAATACCTTTTAAAAGCATCTCCTCTGAAGCCAGTGGCTCGATTCCAAAATAATTTCACAGAAATGTTTGACACATGGCCTTGAACAAAAAGTGCTAAATCGGTTCCACTTCGCTGAACAAAATGGCCATCAGGGCTAAAAATAGAAATTACACTTAGAATGACACAGAGGGCACAGTTTTGATCCAGTCATCATGAAACTTTGTCAGAATGTTTATCTAAATGAAATCTAGACCAAAATTGAAACTGGGTCATGTAGGGTCAAAAACTAGGTCACTAAGTCAAATCTTAGAAAAATGTTGTGTTCACTCGGGAGGGCACAGTTATGAGCCAATCTTCATGCAACTGTGTCAGAATGTTTATCTTGATAAAATCTAGGCCAAGTTTGAAACTGAGTCATGTGGGGTCAAAAACTAGGTCACTAGGTCAAATCTTAGAAAAACCTTGTGTACACTCTAAAGGGCACAGTTATGATCCAATCTTCATGAAACTTTGTCAGAATGTATATCTTCATGAAATCTAGACCAAATTTGAAACTGGGCCATGTCAGGTCAAAAACTAGGTCACTAGGACAGATCTTAGAAAAAACATGTGAATGCTCTAGAGGGCACAGTTTTGTTCCAATCTTCTTGAAACTTTGTCAAAATGTTTATCTCCAACAAATCTAGACCAAGGGTGTAGCTGGGTCATGTTGGCTCAAAAACTAGGTCACTAGGTCAAACCTTAGAAAAACATTGTGTACACTCTAGAGGGCACAGTTTTGATCTGATATTCATGAAACTTTGTCAAAATGTTTATATCCAAGAAATCTAGACTAGGTTTGAAACTGGGTCATGTGGGGTCAAAAACTAGGTCATTAGTTTAAATCTTGGAAAAACCTTAGGTATACAATAAAGGGCTCATTTTCCATTTAATCTTTGTGAAACTGTGTCTGTCATATGTATGGATGTCTCTTAGGTCACAATAAGTTCACAGGATACTCAGGTGAGCGATCCAGGGCTATCATGGCCCTCTTGTTCCACAGTTAGAATTTGTTAGAGATCTCATCTGCAGAGTTGCCTCCCTTGTGAGACTACAAATCAGAGCTCTAGATTAGAAGGATTATATGATCAAGAAGTTTCTCTTCTTTGAATGAGAGAAGACTTAGACAAATCAGTGCCTGGAGGTGAAAGTTATGGATTTTTTTCTCCAGGGGAATTGGAGAGTGTGTGTTTATTTGTGTGTGGGTGTTAGGGGAGGGGAAGGGGGGAGGTGCAGAGTTGGGGGACAACACAGTCATGGGTCTTGTTTTAGTCTAATTCCCAAACGCTTTTCCCCAGGAGGTGCAAGGGAAGGAACCCATGTTAAACTGGCACTAAGTCTGTGAGTGTCCTGTCCAATTCAAAGAAGAGTGTTTTAATTTTAGGGGTATTAATGACAGTTACAGTATTAATCCTATCAAATACCCCACATCTTGCATTTTGCAAAAAAAGGGCATTATTTAGAGCTTAGGTGTAGTAAACCAGCCACTGCCAAAATACCTCAAATAAGCAATATAGAGGTGTTGGGTATTCTTTCAGAGGAAGTGACTCTACTATTTACCTCCCTTCTCAGTAGGGGTCAACTCTTAAAGGAAAGAATTTGCTCTTCTAGGAGTAGATCCCATTTCAAAGAGCTACTTTATCCAGAGCAAGTTAATGTAACATTATTTCCGAAAAGATGCAGGGGGGGGGGGAGGTTATGAGAGCAGGGGCATTTATTAGGATTAATACAGTATGGAATCACAACACTTCTTTGAATCGGTGAGCTATGGTAAACTGACAGACTTGATTCCAGGAGCTACAAGCTAGGGTGCATTCCTTTAAGCCTCTTGGGCAAAGACCAAATGAGAACTCATCGGGGTTAGAGGAAAAAAAAAAGAACATTTATAAAATACATGTACATGGTGACCCATCAATATGATTTAATGATTGTTCACAATATACGTATGTAAGAGAGGATTGATCAAATACAAGTGGTCATTTCATATGAAATTTATGAAATAAGCCTTCGGCCAGTTTCATAAATTTCATATGAAATGACCGTGAGTGTAAGATTCTTTGTATCATATGTCCCTCTTCAACTTCAAATGATCATTATTTCAATAAGAAAAGCATTGTTGGCACGGTCAAATGTCAATGATGTTACATGTGCACACCAGAGTGTTATTACACCTGTGGTCATACGAATTTTATGAGACAAGGTTATCCACTGAATAACAGCTACACCATATGATAAAGAGAAATAAGAGACATCAAAAACTCCCGCGTACTTAGAGCTCTGATAATGTTTAGAGCCTGGTGTACAATAACAATTCCATGCTAATTACTGTCACCCGAGACTTCCTGGAGACAGAACAAATACCGAAATTAAATTAGTTTAATTCACTGCATGCTTTGACGTAGATCATTCCATAGATGTTATAAATCTTGAAATAGTGTAAAGACTCGAAATACTGAAGTTCTTGCCTGTTCTGTGTGTTGATCCAAGTCGGACTGGCCAAAGAAGAGCGTTTTGATCATAGTCTGGGTTGTTTGCCATTCTGCTGGCATTTTATTACACACAGGCGAACTATGTGTTCAGATTGTAGAATAATTAGCTGATCCCAATATTATATAAGTTTTTTGTGCTGATTTGTAGAGGAACACAAATGAGCCGTGACACTAGAAAACCAACAAAGTGGTCATGCATCTAGTGCATACTCAGATCAGCCTGGGCATCCACCCAGTTTGCTCAGACTCTGCGTTAAAGTCTCAAAGGGTAGCTAAGGGTCTAAGCTACCTCCATGCGGACAGCGAAGACTCTGATCAGACTGGGTGAATGCCCAGGCTGATCTGAGTCTGCGCCAGGCGCACAACCACATTGTTAGTTTTCTCATGTCGCGGTTCCATCAGGCTCTATGTGTGTGAATGTTTGTAGGGGTGATGAGGGCTGAGATGATGTACTTTGTTTCTTATTATCTTAGCTTAAACATTCTGTTAATGCCCAGACAGGGCCATACACAGTATTGCAAAATATACCCAACTTCTTACTATACATACTGCTTAGTTGGTGTGAAAATAAAAGGTAAAGGTTGTGTAGTTTGGCTAAAATACAGGATTTTCTGCTTTAGAGTGATTTTCTGCTGTAGAGTGACCCCACGTCTTGTGTAAATCTGCAATAAGATGGGCTTTTCTGTCCAAAGCTTAAAATCTAGGTCTGTCTTACAAGTTGGATCAAGATTTTTAGGGTTCTTCTGGGAGGGTATAGATAGACCTTGGCTTCTAACTGGGGGGGTGTTGGGTGGTGGGATGGTGCTGTGTGTAACTTCTCATGCCGGAGCATCGTACTGAGTTGGGTAATAGTAGGGCAAGGGCCTACTGTACTTGCAGTAGGTGCAGTTGGGCTTGTTTGACATTTTTCTCTCATCTATTTTTCTCTCTCCTTTCTTCCTCTCTCTGGGAGACGGCCCGATATAGACTGAAATACTGTCTCAAAGGGCTGTTAAACCCAAAACAACCAGCCAATCAACCATGGGCTTATAACACCAGTAAATACAGCAACTCTTCAGCCCAAGAAATGAATTTAGGAAAACCAAATATTTGAAAAACAAAATTAAGCATGTACTATATTTATGTATTTTTCAGGTCACTTGAAGAACACAAAGGTTGTGCACTATGCGGAGAGATATAACTTCATACTGAAGGTTGTAGCCCGGGACTGTGGAGGGAGAGAGTCTAGCCCAATATTTATTAACATTAAGATCACAGAAATCTGCAAGAATGGATGGAGAGGTAAATTTCCCCACTTTTGATGCACTACAAGTTTACAGTCTTGACTAGACTAGACTAGGATAATTGCAAAAATGTAGTCAGTCATGGACAAACATTGTGAGCTGCCATTCCAGATTTTGATTTTTGTTGTATTTATAGTATATTTTAACATTTCAGCTTCAAATAGGGAGAACTCAGTCAGTTTAGGGAAACTTTTCTGCAGAAATTGTCCCCTAGACTAAGCCCTGTATTAGTTTGGGCTAATATTACAGAGGATTGGCAAAGCCTTTGTGTATGTAAAAATGGACATTTGGACAGTTAGTCACAAGGAATTGCAAAAACTCCTAATATAAGGTTCAGCCATAGGTTTGAGGGGATCAAGTGTCGCATGATGTTGATGTTAAAAACCAACATGAAGCAGATGTTGTTAACATTGACAGAGGGCAGTAGAACAAAAAATGCCAATTCTGTAAGCATTAGGGTTTCACAGTAATGTGTGGTTTATTTTTCGGGATGTTTTTGCGAGTCAGCAGGAGATTGGAATATTGGTATCAGAACAATAATATTGATCAGTCAAGTGCCCGAGATGAAGGGAATATTTGGGGACAATTCTAGGAAAATTTCTGTTATTTCATTTAAAACCAACCACGCCGGGCCGGGTAGCGCAATCGGTAGGGCACCTGACTCGTAAGTCAGAGGTCCTGGGTTCGAATCCCGGTCTGGCCAGATACTTTCGTTTCTCCTTCCGCTGATTCAAGAAGGGCAGTTGTCATAGTTACTGGCGAAAGTATGTGCACTTAGTACTGGTTAACCGCTTAGGACGTCTAATCCTGCCCAGGAATAGTGTGGTTAGGTTAACTGACCGTCCCGACATGACCTTAGTTGTTTACCGTGGATGTTAAACATCAAATCAACCAACCAACTTAAAACAAACCATATGTTGTGACCTCTCATGAGAACTGCCTCAATGAGGCAGTTCTGATGAGGGGTCACAACGTATGGATTTAAGAGAAAAGTAAAAAAAAATGTTCCAGAATTCTCCTCAAATATTCACATTATCTGGAGCTCTGCGGCAGTCTGTTGTTTTCCGCTATTGAATGTCAGGATTCTTTGTTAGCAATTCTTCTTCGAGGCTTAGCGAACTTGAATACGAAATCGGGTTTGAAAAATGTCACCGAAGTCTGTGCTGTGTGCAGATAAGAAAAGTGTCAGGTTTAAATGATTAAGAATATTAAAGTCTAGATTAAGAAAAATGGATTTAGAATTTAATGCCTAGATTAAGAAAACAATAATAGAACCTATCAGACACATGTAGCATTGAAAAACACTGCATTTTATATAGCCATGACAAAGTCATAAATGTCATCAGATTCCCACCATATCAGTTGGTTAATTGGTTGTTTTGGGTTTGACGGCTTTTTGAGACAGTATTTCACTCAACAACAAATGGTCTCCCAGAGAGAGCGAGAAAGAAAAGAGATGATAGGTGAGAGAAAACCTTTCCAAACAACCACCACCCACACCTACTACAAGCACAGTAGGCCCTTTCCCTAGGATTATCCAAATTAGAAGGATGCCCTGGCCCTGAAAGTTACCCAGCATCATTGCCTGACGACAGCCACACCCACTACCATATCAGCCTTTACCAGAAGGTTGCTAGATCCTGAATAGTCAGTGAATGGGTACACTTTCAAGGGCAGCAACTCTACTATTTACTTTCAATTTGTCATCTCTTAAAGGAATAAATTGCTCCCATAGGAGCAAATTCTTTCCTTTAAGAATTGACACCCTTTTTAGCTTGCCTGAATGAAAGTTCAGGAAGAGCTATTGTTGTCACCACGGCGTCGGCGTCCGCGTCAGCGTCAGCGTCGGCGTTCGAATTGGATGTTTTGGTTAAAGTTTTTTAAAGACCTATATCTCCTTAACCCATGGATGGATTCTTTTGATACTTGCACTGTAGCTAGATATTGGTCTAAGGTTTAACAGGGTACCACCCCCACCCCACTCTGTGACCTTGATGTCAAGGTCATGGACTTAGAAAATTGGTGTTTTTTTTGGACTGGATGTTTTGGTTAAAGTTTTATAAAGCCCAATATCTCCTGAACCCATGGATGGATTCCTTTGATACTTGCACTAAAGTTAGATATTGGTCTAAAGTTTTCGAAGGTACTACCCCCACCCCCCTCTGTGACCTTGATGTCAAGGTCATGGACTTAGAATATTGTCTTTTTATTGATTGGATATTTTGGTTAAAGTTTTTTAAAGACACATATCTCCTGAACCCATAGATGAATTCTTTTTATCCCCCGACCAAAAGGTTCGGGGGATAAAGCAATGAGCCTGGCGTCCGTCCGTCACTCTGTCCGTCTGTAAACATTTCCTTGTCCGCTCCATATCTTTTACCCTTTGGAATATTTTCATGAAACTTCACAGTTATGTAGAACAGGTGATGGCCATGTGTTGCGTGCAAGAATGGTAACTCTTGCTTTTGTAATTTTTGAGTTATCTCCCCTTTGGTGAATTTTTGGCAGATTTGTGTCCGCTTTGTAACTTGAATATCCTATGGAATATTTTCATGATACTTCACAGATATGTAGAGCAGGTCATGATGGTGTGTCGCGAACAAGAATGACAACTCTTGCTTTCTTACTTTTTGAGTTATTTCCCCTTGATTGTTTTAGGTGTGATTTCGTGTCTGCTCCATAACTTGAATACCCTTTGAAATATTTTCATGATACTTCACAGATATGTAGAACAGGTCATGATGATGTGTCACGAACAAGAATGACAACTCTTGCTTTCTTACTTTTTGAGTTATATCCCCTTGATGGTTTTAGGTGTGATTTTGTGTCTGCTTCATAACTTGAATACCCTATTGAATATTTTCATGATACTTCACAGTTATGTAGAACAGGTCATGCTGATGTGTTGCAAACAAGAATTACAAATCTTGCTTTCTTACTTTTTGAGTTATTTCCCCTTGATGGTTTTAGGTGTGATTTCGTGCACGCTCCATAGCTTGAATACCCTTTGAAATATTTTTATGATACTTCACAGATATGGAGATCAGATCATGACAGTTTGTCTCATACAAAGAATGACAACTCTTGCTTTCATACTTTTCCGAGTTATTTCCCTTTGGAAGTTAGAGCTGCAGTTTTGTGCAGTGATTTTTTTACCCCTGCGTCCTGCGTCTTAGACGCATAATTTTCCCAGAGGACGCAAAATATTTCCTTGGCTGCGTTCCGGGACGCATAAAAATAGCCGATCGGTAGTCCAACTTCCGATTTCGGCTTCGTTTACAAAGCTACTTTCGTTTTAAGAATATAGCAACGGTGCATTAGCAGATTGTTATATTACTGGTAAAAAACAGTACCATAATCTTTCCTACTCCCGCTAAATACCGAAGTCTACCTGTAATACCAATAATCAATAGTAGTTGTCCAGTACCGGAGGAACATAGTTTTATCGACCACGGTGATGTTTTTACCTAAGTGCAAACTTTTATTAATACACCAGGTCAATAAGTAATCATACCTCCGAAAACCAAGAAAAAGATCAAACTTGATTCAAAGCAGCAAACATTATTTGGTCTTCTTGGGCAACACAAACACGCAAGGCCAGATGTTGCAGATCATGATGCGACAGATCAAACTTCGAATCCGAAATGACAACGGATGTCTCCAAATCCAATACGCTGTCTGACAATGAGACAACAGGTGATTTATTTTATTCCTGTGACCACAGGAGCTTGACGTTGGTTATTTTTTACTTATAGGGCTTGTCCTTTGAAGCCCTTTAAGTTTGGGATGCAGAGAAAATATTGCTTTTGCATCCCAGTAAAGATGCAAACCCTTGAGCTTGGGATGCAAAGATTTTAGGTCTTGTGAGTCCTGGGACTCAAAGAAGGAGATTTGTAAAAAAATCACTGTTTGTGTCTCTGCTCCAAATCTGAAATACCTTTATACCTTTTAGAATTTTGATGATCATGCCCCATGACATCCTATTAGTGTTCCTAACTTACTCCACTACTGTCTCTCCCTCCCCCCCCCCCACACACACACACAGAAATAAAAAAAACAGATTTGGAATTTGGATTCTTTGTCCAAATTCACTTACTAGAGAGCTCAAAATTAGATTTGTAGGGCTTGTACTTTAGAAGTTATTCACACATTGTTGCATATGATAAATGTTGAATGTATCATATGCGATACATTGTCTACAAGGTTGCTATTTGAGATTTTACCTCTTTTTAGCAATCTGGCATACTGTTTTGGTGATTGTTAGATAATCATGCATCTGTTAAACAGATAATGTCAATAAGGAGCATAAAAGAATGACAGTATACTATTTATATGCGCGTTATGAAGTGCACCCTGTTTTCCAAGGTGCACAGGGCCTTCGGTCAGGGGATTTGCCATCCTCTGATGGCTATTTTTAGCTCGCCTGAACGAAAGTTCAGGAAGAGCTATTGTTGTCACCACGGCGTCGGCGTCCGCGTCCGCGTCAGCGTCAGCGTCAGCGACGGCGTTCGGATTGGATGTTTTGGTTAAAGTTTTTTAAAGACCTATATCTCCTTAACCCATGGATGGATTCTTTTGATACTTGCACTGTAGTTAGATAATGGTCTAAGGTTTAACAGGGTACCACCCCCACCCCACTCCGTGACCTTGATGTCAAGGTCATGGACTTAGAAAATTGGTAGTTTTTTTGGACTGGATGTTTTGGTTAAAGTTTTATAAAGCCCAATATCTCCTTAACCCATGGATGGATTCCTTTGATACTTGCACTAAAGTTAGATATTGGTCTAAAGTTTTCGAAGGTACTACCCCCACCCCCTCTGTGACCTTGATGTCAAGGTCATGGACTTAGAATATTGTCTTTTTATTGATTGGATGTTTTGGTTAAAGTTTTTTAAAGACACATATCTCCTGAACCCATAGATGAATTCTTTGAATATTTGTACTGCAGTTAGATCTACAGAGTACTACCCCAACCCCGCTCAGTGATCTTGATGTCAAGGTCAGGGACTTAGGAAATTTTTGTCTTTTTTAAAGTTTTGTAATTGCATACTGATTCATAATGCTTTGCAGAGATTTAGTTTATACTTGAACTGATGTTAGACTCTTTTCTTTTTTGAGTTTTTACAACCCCACTGGATGACCTTGAAGTCAAGGTCATCAACTTAGAATGTTGTCTTAAAGCTTTTGGTTAAAGGTTTATATTTATGAAGACATAATTTCACAGTGCCACGATGATGGACTCAGTTGATACTAATACTTGGACTGATCTTAGATAATGGTTCAGGGTTTTGATACTTTGATACATCCTAGCATCCCCCCCCCACCCCACCCCACCTGTCAGAAGCTCATGGACTTTGAAATTTCATTTCACTTTTTTTATTTTAAAATTATTTATTTTAAGACTTATTTCTGAGATAGCTTCTATTTTTTATATTTTAAAATTATTTTTTTAAGACTTATTTCTGAGATAGCTTTTGTTTATAAATGTGTTTTCATTATGGACATGCTTGCATGAAGTTTTATGCATAGCAGTGCACATACCCCCCCCCCCCCCCCCCCCCACCCCCACCCCCCCTACCCGTCAGTTTTTTTTACCTCAAGCTCATGGACTTTGAAATTTCATTTCATTCTTTTTATTTTAATTTTATTTTAAGATTTATTTCTGAGATAGCTTTTGTTTATAAATGTGTTTTCATTATGGGCATGCTTGCATGCAGTTTTATGCATAGCAGTCCACACCACCATAGCGGCTGTGTGATGGGCAAGCACCTATTCAGGCGAGCTATGCTGTCAGCGACAGCTCTTGTTTGGACAGGTGTCCTGATCCAGGGAAGCAAATAAGAAGTCAAGAGAGTTCTTCCCCTTGTTACAATGATGGAAAAACATGAATGTTCATGCATACACATTAACGATTACCAAGTTTATTGCTATGATGGACTTTTCTGTCTTTTCCATAGATTTGTATTGTTTCACAGACATTTTTGTTCTGTGCTGTAGATAAGAAGGGGTATTAGGGATAATTTATGGATACTTTTCTTTATTTCTTTATCAAAACATATGTTGTGACCCATCATTAGAACCGTCTCACTGAGACGGTTCCAATGAGGGGTCACAATGTATGTTTTGATAGAAAAATAAGGAAAATAATCAGTAATTTAGCCCTGTTACCCCTTCTTATATGGAGCACTGCTAGGGTTCTGATGATTTCCATGCAGACCATAATGATCTATTGACTGATATAGGTTCACCTCAACAATAATGATTATCAAAAATTTCTTGCAGGTTTCCCAGAACACATCGAGTACACCCCTGGCAGTGGCAGAAAGAAGCTAGCAGAATCTGCTCATCTGGATATTTGTGACGAGTTGTGTAAGCCAGACCATATCACCGTCAAGATGACGTTGGCCACAAAACATATTGGGAAGGGTTGTGATAGGGATACCTACAGTATCAGCTCACAGAGGAAACTTTGTGGTAAGTCTTTAAAACACAGTTTCTAAATTGCCAAGCACTATAGTTTGAAATAGTTTGTAAAAGGCATATATTAAAAGGCATATATGCCTATAAGGAACCACTAATACATCATGAGCTCAGGAAGAGCAGTGACACGAGAAAACCAACAAAGTGGCATGTGCACCCAGCGAAGACTCTGATCAGCCTGGGCATCCTCGTGGTCAGATTGTACTTTGCTGTGCTTTTAAAGTAGCTCCATGTGGACAGCAAAGACTGATTAGTCTGTGTGCACATGCCACTTCATTAGGGCCCCGCAAGACGAAGTCGGCGGAGGCCCTATAGTAATCACCTTGTCCGTCCATCTGTCTGTCCGTCTGTCCTTCTGTCAGCTTTTCGTGTCCGGGCCATAACTCTAAAACGGTTTGAGATATTTTCTCGAAACTTTGTACAAATATAAAACATCATCAGACGATGTGCAGAGAACAAGAACCATAACTCCACCTATATTTTTTATGGAATTATGCCCCTTTGTTGTCCGTCCATCAGTTTTTCGTGTCCAGGCCATAACTCTGAAACGGTTTGAGATATTTTCTCAAAACTTTGTACAAATATGAAACATCATCAGACGATGTGCAGAGAACAAGAACCATAACTCCACCTACATTTTTTACAGAATTATGCCCCTTTGTAATTTTTAGTATGTAAAATTGTGTCCGGTCCGTAACTTTGAAACTGTGTGAGACATTTTCTCGAAATTTGGTACAGCTATAAAGCTTCATCAGACGATGTGCAGAGGACAAGAATTATAACCTCATCTACATCATCTACATTTTTCCAGAATTATGCCCCTTTGTAATTTATGTCTGGAAATTGTGTCCTGTCTGTAACTCTGAAACCGTTTGAGATATTTTCTCGAAACTTGGTACAGTTATAAAGCATTATCAGACGATATGCAGAGAACAAGAACCATAACTCCACATACATTTTTTACGGAATTATGCCCCTTTATAATTTTAAGTATCGAAATTGTGTCCAGGCCATAACCCTGAAACCATTTGAGATATTTTCTCGAAACTTGGTACAGATATAAAGCATCATCAGACGATGTGCAGAGAACAAAAACCATTGCTCCATCTACAATTTTTACAGAATTATGCCCTTAGTAATTTTTAGTGTAGAAACTGTAGCCAGTCTATAACTTTAAAACTGAAAGGTTTTATTGTTATTTCCAGTTGGTGACATATGACTTGATGCCATCAGTAGTCCCATATAAAGGCGGGGCCCTATTAGTTAACATGTTTCTAGTTGGTTTGCCATGTGGCAGCTCAAATTATAAAAACAAACTGAACTAACTAACCTTAAACTTGCTTGATATCACTGGGTATAAACCAGTCCGCCAATTTTTGCTTCCTGCAGAGACTGTACATCATATTTGGCCTCCGCCGAGACTGTCTGCGAACTCTTGCAGGGACTACTGTCCTCGAAAAATGGCTTCCTGCCTAGACTGTCCATGTGACTCTGCTTCCTGCCGAGAGCCTCGGCAGGAAGCAGAATCACGTTGACAATCTCTGCAGGAAGCCATTTATCATGTACAGAAGTGTCGGCAGGAAGCAAGAGTTCCCAGACAGTCTCGGCGGAAGCCAAATATGATGTACAGTCTCTGCAGGAAGCGAAAATTGGCACACTGGTTTGTACCCTGTGGATGTTGAAAGTGAGATTTCATCAAGATCAAAACTGTTTGTCCTTTTACATCATGTAAAACAATCTTCAAACTGATCAACATGTTAAACATCCTATAAAGACCTTTAAACAGTTTGTTAGAATACATTGGCAGAAAATTAGCAGACTAATTATAAATTGCAAACAATATTATTTAAGCTGAAAAAGCGAACCGTTATTAAATAGCATCCTCATTTTTGTACCACCAGGTGCCAGTGATGATGGCATTGACCTTTTACCTCTGCCAACCTTGACCTCAAACTGGACCAGCTCCTTGCCAACAGACGACGGCCATGACGGTGACCAAATTTACGGTTTCGATGGACGCACCAATGCAGTTGTTGTACCGGAAGGGCATGCAGACCATATGTTGAAGAAACATTTTACGATCTCAACCTGGATGAAACATACATTCCCAATGAACATTGAATCTCATCATAAAAATGGGAACAAGGAACATATTTTGTGTATGTCTGACGGAGAAGGTGAGTTGATAAACAGTTCGATATATTTTTTCCCGCCAATATTCATGATAGAAAAATAAGATGCAATGCTGGCACTGAGTATGTCCCTGTCTAAGAAGAGAGTGTTTTTTTAATGTGCATGTATATACCATATTTATACCCTAATGTGCCTAAATATTGGGTTACCATAAAACCATTAATTTTCCATTTGGGACAAATATACTGATATCTTTTCTAAGCCTGTTTTAGATTCCCTATGCATGTAGATGAGCCTTGCTGAGGTTGATTTCTCAGAAATATTTATTGACAGTTCATGCAAATTCAATTGCGCAATTTTAATGTTTTTCTGTAGGAAAGAGATTAATTTGCTGCACAGAATCACAATTTTAGAAATTGGATAAACTGGATTCTATCTTGAGAAAATTTGGAAGATAAATTTATTTTAGGAAAAAAAGTTGTTACAGATGTTTACCGTATTATGCAGTAATTTTCAGGATTTTTAATTTTTGCAGTAAGCAGCATGCTGGAAAAGTGAAATCGCTTCTTTTCCACTTGACCCAGTTCCTTAATTAACCTGCGGCAGGGTAGCCGCAGGTTAATGAAAGAACTGTCTCAAGTGAAGAGTACCAGTAATTACCGAAGCAAACAGAAACAAAATATATGGACACTGTGTCTACAGAAGATACTTTGTAAGAAACAGGAAATTATTACGCGATTTTAATATTCACGACTTCTAAGTGACACAAAAAAAAAAATGTGAAAAATGGACCACCATGAAAATTATCTTATATACTGTATTTCTTCGTTTGTAGGAATGAACAGGCATCACTATGCCCTGTTGATCCACCATAACAAACTGATATTTATTCTTCGGCGGGAGAGCGAGGATGCAAAAGATCTAGAAGTTTTTAAGCCTGCCGAGTGGCGGTGGCAGCTTGCACAGATTATGGACGGTGACTGGCACCACTACGCTATCAGCATGGATTTCCCAGAGGTAATTAAGTTTATTAACAGTCTGGGATTACGTCTTTGATCCTAGATATGAAGGGCCATTAGTAACCAGTGCAAACCTAGCTCAGATACCTTTTAGTTCAAACAGGGACCTTGATGAAGTTGACCTAGATCAGACTACTTGTTTATGGCCGTCTTATCAGCATCTGTGAAGTTTGCATTCAGCTACTATTATTCCACACTATTTATTAGTTATGGAATCATTTGCAAGTTGTTGAATTGCCAAAAGTTAGTATCAGTCTGTAGTTTGGCCTCTATTATAGAAATATTGGCAAAGTGCTTGACTTACCGAGTCAGTAGATGCCTCTATGGTAGTGAAATAAAGGAGTATAAGGTTGTAAGATAGAATAGAATAGAAAAGAAATAGGAGCAATCTTACCAGGATCAACTTCAATTGCGATTTTATTCAATACAGTCAACTCTCGATATCTCGAACACTGATATCTCAAAGTCCCCTCTTATATCAAAGAACATAGATCTGATTAATATACTATTTTTTTGTTATCTCAAACTACCGATATCTCAAAGTAAATTATCAGGGACCAGAAAATTTACTTTGAGATATCAGTAGTTTGGGATAAATTTTGACTTTGAGATATCGGGAGTTCACTGTATTTGACCCACAACTAGTTAACAGAATCATTTGAAATTGTGTATACAGCTGAGCTGAGCTTGCAAGAAAGTTGTATGGAATGATTTTCTGCATAAACTGTACTGAGTATACATGCCTCTCTGTCTGTTGCAGGTACGACTGTATGTAGATGGTAAAATGTTTGTGCCAGATGAAGATAATATGGAGGTGTTAGATGATTGGCCATTACATCCTACTGACCGGGTCCACTTCACTAAACTCACAGTTGGAGCTTGCTGGAGAGGTATAGAAATAAGTTTATTAACTGCAGTAGAACATTGACAATTTACTTCTGGCTACAAGAAAAATAAATTCTAATGCGCTTATAAAAATAACGCGACGTCTGATTGGATAACATCAGACATTTGCAACAGTATATTCTACGATATACTGTCGCAAATCCGACGTCATTATAAAACGTCGATTCTCATTGGATGACGTTTTGTTTTACGCTGCTGCAAGCGCTTGCAATGGGTGCAAAGAAGTACACTTTGAAAGGGGAAAATGCGAAAAAGTGCATTAGAATGGGGATAACTATATTGAAAATTGTCATTTTGGGAGGTAAATCGTCGGTTTTATGGTCGCAAATTCCGTTTTACGGCTCCGCTAGCGCGTCGCAGTATAACAAAATTTCCAACCATAAAACCGACGATTTACCTCCCTAAATGCCAATTTTGAATACAGTTATCCCCTAAATGCCAATTTTGAATACAGTTATCCCCTAAATAGTTTTTCTAGAAATGCAGTTTTCTCTGCTGGAAGAGCATTTACGCAGCAGTTGTTGTCGATTCTATGGCAGCTCTTTACATATGGCTTGGTTAAAATGATTTGACAACAAAAGTTTGATGTAGTCAGGGAACAGCATGCATAAAAATGTCAGAAACCATGATGTTTTGCTACAGTTCTAAAACAACTGTATTATAATTACGTGACCTCAGTTTTGATCTTTCAAACTAAAATCATATTGATTAACCATGAAAATACATGTAGATGCATATCATTAGAACTTCTTTGTGAATTTGTTCTATTGAAAAGGTTTTCAGCAGATATGCTGAATAGATTGCTGTCAGGTTCAGCTTTTATATTTTCAGCCTCATTCTTTTTACTTAATACTATTTCGATATTTTATTCATTTCAGGTCTTGATGATAAGTTTGATGGCTATTTCCAAGGTTACCTTGCTGGGCTGACCTTGCTGAAGGATAAAACTGAGAGTGACCTTGTCATCCAATGTTTGAATTTGTGTCAAGAGAACCTTGACTTCCATGGACAAAATGAAATGCACAGTGGAACTGTAAGTTTCTCGAATAAAAAGTAAAAGTTAAAGTGTAACTTGTCATAAAAGCTATCGTGCAGCTGGCTCTTCATAAGCTGGGCCTCTCATTGCCTCTGTTATGGAAGTAGGTCACTATGATCAGGAAAAAAACATTTGGAAAATGATTTTTCCAAGGGCAGGGAAAAATCAGGGAATTTTATCTCGAAAAGTAAAGGAATTTGAAAATTAAAAACTTGAAAATGGCTGTGGCAGTCTCCCATGGGAGCAAATCCTTTCCATTAAGAGCAACCCCAATTTTCAAATGATACTTATAGCATTGCTAAAATAAGGAGTATCAATCAACTTTTGAATCTGTAAAAGAGTATGCAAAATGTCAGGAATAATTCAGGGAATTCTAAAGTGGAGGGAGAGAGTAAGCCCCGAAAGTATATTTCTGCTTTGTGAATGCTATGCTGAAGGCTGTCAGGAGGAACATATTTTTTTTGCTAGTTAAATCAGTTAATTGCTAAAAGCATTTGTATCGTTGCTCACAAGAAAACGATCATTAGTTTGTCTGCTCATTTTACATGTAGTTAGTCTTTGCACTTCACATCCAGACTGCAGACACCCATATGGTGAAAGGCAAAGCTTTACATCAGTTTACTTGGATAGGCAAGCTTGTCTAGGTCCTAGAACGTTTTTTCCATATCTTAAGGCATATTTGTAGTGTCACAGCCCATATTAAATAGAGTAGAATGCAAGGTAGTTAAAATCTACATATTGTCTTAACCCTACAATATGGTGCATACCTGTGAAATAGATTATACAGAGCTCTAGATAAGAGGGAGTATTTGGTGATAATTAGGGATAATTTTTGTTATTTCTGCATAAAAACATATGTTGTGACCCCTCATCTGAACCGTCTCAACGGTTCAGATGAGGGGTCACAACATATGGTTTGAATGAGAAATAAAAAAAATTTTCCTTCAATTATCATCAAACACCCCCCTTATCTAGAGCTCTGGTGTTCTGTTGTAACATATGCCCACAATAATGCAGAAAACAAATGAACTGTTGTATTTAAATATTAATTGGATGGAAAACAATCTGTTTCTTTTGTGTGGCACTGAATAACAGGTGCCCACCATTATTTTGGGTTAAGGTGGTACATCTGTTTTTATATAGAAATGAGAAGAAAAATGCATAACTACATTTGCAGATATTTGATATCAATCTGAAGCTCAGAAATATTTGTACTGATGGGTTGATAACTGTTTTACAAGCAAGCAATTGTCCTATTACTCTTATAGTATGTAAAGGCTTAATTCCGTTTTTAACTTGGTACATGCTGGCAGCTAAAAGTTACATGGTTGCAGGCAGTGTAGACCCAAGTAGAACCTACATATCATACAAATAATGAATACCATACTTCTTTTTGATAAGATGTGGGAGAGGGTCGCCTCCACAACAATTCCCAAAATCTAACACTATCTTATAAGAGAAATAAAAATGAGCCATGACCAACAATGTGGTTATGCGCCCAGTGCAGACTCAGATCAGTCTGGGTATCCACCCAGTCTTGTCAGACTCTTCGCTAAGCGCTTAAAGGGTAGCTGAGGGCTTAAGCTACCTCCATGCGGACAGCGAAAACTCTGATCAGACTGGGCGGATGCCCAGGCTGATCTGAGTCTGTGCTGGGCGCACAACCACATTGTTGGTTTTGTCGTGTCGCGGCTCAAATTATTTTAGAATTTCCATGTGGAGAATCTTCTGCAATCTGGTTTGCTTATATTGAAATACATATACAGGTAAGTGGGCATTAACCCATTAATGCCTAGTGGACTCTTCTATCTAAGGGGTGTCAGGTTTAGTTTATTAAATTTTTTGTTTTATTTTGAGGAAAAATACCCATTTGTTGTACGCAAAAAGTGCAGACCCTTATCCGACACCGCATTTGTGGCATCCGATCTGGGTCTGCACTGTTTGCCTTTATCCAATTTTTGGGAAGCTAGGCATTAATGGGTTAATAAACATAATCTTTCTTACTTCTCAACAAAAAGATATGTTGTGACCCCTATTCAGAACCACCCGATGAGACGGTTCTAATGAAAGGTCACAACATACGTTTTATGCAAAATTATCCGTAAATTATTCCCATTTCCCCGTCTGATTGGATTTATTTTGTCTTTTCCAGAGTGTGAGTTACACAAAGGATATGACAGAGTTCAGTATCGTAGGAAACAATGCTTCTGAGATTGAGAACCTTGTCCGTCAAGTGTCGTACGTCAACGCTAGAGCATTCCCAACACCTGGAAGAAGAAATCTGAACATACGAACAAACATACAGTAAGATCTTTTCACAGCTTTCATTACTCACTTACAATACAAAGTTTAATGAGCCCATACTTTGCTTTCCCATGATTTATCCTCTTTCCCCTTAATTTGAGGTATGTATTTCATAACAAAAACAGGGGCCGTATTCATAAAGCCACTTAAGCAGTTGCTATGCGGTTGCTAAGGCTAAATATCTATAAAGGAGATTCCCTACAACTATGAAATTTGGTCTGGAGGAACAGTCTTTGTAAGACTGTACCTCCAGGGCAAATTTCATAGTTGTGGGGAATCTCCTTCAAAGAAATTTAGCCTTAGCAACCTCATAGCAACCACTTAAGTTGTTTTATGAATATGGCCCCAGGTCTTTCGAAACATCATATAAATTGCTGGAAACTAAATTGCTTGACCAAATATAATAATAGAAGGTTAGTAGAAGTTACAGACAGAGACCTAATTTAAATTATTCACCATAAAACAATTGTTATTTTTGGACAGAGCTGCATGACTTTGATCAGACTACTTTTAAAGATGCAGTCTTCTGTATGCCTGTCAGCTATGATGTTTTCAACAGATTGGTGGAAAATAAAATTATTTTGTTCCTTACAGTAACTTACTAAAGTGATTTCTGATGATTTACAGCTGTGGAAATGTAGAAGAAGTCCTACCATTGGTTGAGAGCTACATCTTTGTTGAACATTCCAACAAGCCAGTCATCACAATAACTGGTCAGGCAGTCATAACGGGAACTCATGAGGATTTCAAGACTGGTATTGAAATTCTGCGAGACATTAATATACACGTAGATTTCCATGTCCCGCCAGCTGATATTGATGACAGTAGTGACGGCAGTGAAGAAGTGATGGATAACTTCACGAGTGAATTAAAGAAGGCAAGATTGGAATACAAATTGTCAAAGACCACTTTGATACGTAAGTATTCATGATCAGTTCGTAGAAATGAGTTGCTGTTAGGGGTTAATAGAAAGAAAGAAAAAAAGTAAAACAAAAAAAAGCAAACCCCCCCCCCCCCCCACCACAAAAAAAAAAACCACACAAAAAAAACAAGCACAACTGAACAAACACAGAAGTGTCATTTTGGCTTTTAATTTCATAGTGGCAACATCAGTCAGCCAAAAAAGGATCATATTTAGTAATTGTGGACCACTGATTGGTTGCATCAGTTCCCACACCTTTACCCATAAATGTAGCTGAATCTATGCTGCGAACTAGACCCCCTGCCCCCCTCCATCTAACCTCCCCCCTCCCTAAAATAAAAAAAAAAAAAAAAAGAACCCTTCACACAATACACACAGCAGAGAAACTCTGTCTTCATCAGGGTTCGAGGTTATAAAACTTGAGAATAATCTCAAACTCAAAATAAAGCACACTGATTGGCTGCTTCCGAGCATGTGCTCGGAAGCAGCCAATCAGTGTGCTTTATTTTGAGTTTGAGAATATACTCAAGTTTTATAACCTCAAGTTTTATAACCCCTGTACCAGATACTTCAACGAACGTCCAGAACAAGCTCAAGGGAAATGTCTGAAATTTGGTTTACAGTATTTCTACTTTCGGTTTACAGAGGAAACAGCACCCAAAAGTGACAGTTCAGATAACATGCTACTAGACATGTGTTCACTTAGAGCGGAGCCAGTCCTTAATTTCTACGTAGAACATATCGACTTGCCACAGGATGTTATCAAGCAGTTCAACATGAAACTGGAGGGAATTGAGACTGCAGCCGGTCTTGTTATACTTAGTAAGTTACCTCCCTTTACTAATAAGGTCTATCCATGTCATTTTTGTCGCACCTGCTTTAGCCAGGTGCAATATAGGAGTTCACTTTTCCGTCCATCCGTCATTCCGTTTGTTCGTCTGTACGTCCGTCTGTCAACAATTACCTCAATTCTAGTGTTTAAGTCCATTTCTCCATTTTAAGTCCATACCTACAATCATCAAACATGGCATAAAGTTCCTTCTTAGAATGTTCTCAAGGGTTGTAGCATTTATATTTTCTCTTGACGTATTTTACGCTCTGCTGACTTCATAAGATTTTACATTAATATTACATCAACCCTGCTGTTCAAGTCCGTGTCTCGCAAACGATGATACCTACAATCATCAAACCTGGCATAAAGTTTCTCTCAGAAAGTTTCTGAGGACTGTTGGACTTATTTTTACCCTTGGCCTATATTTTATGCTCTGCTGACTTTGTAAAATTTTTACATTAAAATTACATCGACCCTAGCGTTTAAGTCCATTTCTATCAAACTGTGATACCTACAATCAGCAAACGTGGCATAAAGTTTCTTCTTACATTGTTCTCAAGGGCTGTTGCACTTATTTTTACCATTAGCCTATATTTTAAGCTCTGTTGACTTGGTAATATTTTAGATCCAAAATTGCATTGACCGTAGCGTTTTAGTCCATTTCTCTCAAATATTGATACCTACAATCAGCAAAACTGGCATCAAGTTTCCCTTTCCTAGTCCAAAGTTGCTGAAAATTCTGTACATTAATACATCAAATCTAGCATAAACTTTCTTTTAACTATGGTCTCTACAACTATGGATGGGCAAGGCAGGTGGGACATAGCATTCTGCGGATTTCTTGTTTCTTTGATCAGAGAAACTCTGGTTATGATTCTTTTTGCAAACAAAGTATGAGGGGGTATGTAGTTATTGCCTTTATATTCCAGTCATTAGACCATCCACCAGGGTGTAAGTTGAACTTTAAAGTTTTTGTTTTAAGTCGTTTTGACTGCTCATGAATGTGGCTGTAAATGCAGATATGGGAACTGTTACTCGCTTGGTCTGGTTTACAATATATTGGGCAGTGAGGAGGAAACTGTTTACATTGGTACATGTATGTTAACATCCATATATAGAGTAATGATGAAAAGGAAAAGTGAATGTTAACAGTGACAGTCACAGTCTGATTAAGTATGTTTTCATGGCCATTACAAAACAAGAAAGAGTCATAGTTCCATAACTTCTTGGTCATCGTGGCTAAACATATTTGTTTAGCCACAATGACCAGGCTGTTTGGGAGCTAGGACTCTGTTTCGTTTGGTAACAGCCCTTGTAAATACATAGTTAACCAGGGGTGTCCAGTAAACCTTTAAAAGACAGTTAAAAATATCAGATATAGAGGAACTCGTACAAGTGGACATTTCATATAAAATGAGCCATTGATGACTTTCATAAATTGAATATTACATGCAACAAGTGAGACAGTTTTTCATGCCACGTTTCTTGCAAAATCTCCTACTAATAACTTAACTAAGTGATGTGTAACATTATCATACCATGTTCTGTGATTGCATTACAACTCTGCTTATTTTGTTAGTCTGTGATAAAAATAAAATTTTGTCTTACAGATGCCGATTCCATCAAGAACTACATCACAGTGTTGAAGAATATCCGCTACACCCATACTGAGACAGAAAAACTTCAGAGTCGCAAGTTTGTGATCAGCTGTTCTTCTCAGAGTGCTAGATTTGTCAGCAATGAGTTTGAGGTTGAGGTAAAGGATTTTCCAGAAATATTTCAAGGGGTGGGGCATGATGTTCATGTTTAGGAGCTTGGTTTGTATTAGGGTTTGGTGGTGTGGGGCTTGGGGTGGTGATAGGGTTTGAATTTGTGGTCCGGCTATTTTTGTGGGAGTTGGCAGTTTTAAATTTAACATTGATTATAATGTCATATAGAAGTTTGACGGAGATGTATGGATGCACAGGCTGACATGAGTTGTTCCTCTTCACAGATTCCAAAATATTCCTTTTTTTTTCTGTCATAGGATGGCCTGTGCAGAAACTAAAATGAAAAAAAAAATTAAAACAATTAAACATGGCATATAAAAAGGGCACTTCATTATGCTTCTTGAAAATCTTATTACAAAGTTTGAAAGTACTTAATTAAAGTTAAATGCTATTAAAGATAATTTGTGGTTAAATTGTCCATTAAATTTTCAGATTGTACCATATCGTAACGAGCCTATGACTATTGTCCGAGCCCATGCCCAGAATAATATGATGCAGCAGAATGTCCTGGAGCCCCAGATGCAGCAACAGTTGTCACATGGTGGAAATTACAGTAGTACTAGTAAGTCTTCATTATGTTAATGGATGCACCTCCTTATTGTTCCACCATTTTTACAGAGGGAAACAACTGGGGAGCAAATTCTATCCATTAAGAGTTGACCCCTATAGAGAAGGGAGACAAAAAAGAAAATGGTAGAGTTTTTTCTCCTGAAAGTGTTCCTACTCTCTTTAAGCTGGTAACAAGTGAATATTTTCTTATCACCTATTTATTTTGTACACTCAGTCTTTACATAACCTATGGAGGAAATATGAACAATGATCATACTGTATAGATGCTCAAACTGATTTAGAAGCTGTAAAAAAAAATTTTCCACCACTATAAATACACCCTTTTGCAGATACTTTGCAGATCAGCAGAGAAGAACTTAAGTGACTCAAATTCTGGAATGGTCTTTATGTAGCTCTTAAAAGATTCTCTTCATTAGTGAACATAAAACTTGCATCAGTTTTCATCCCGTAAAAGTGGCAAAAGTTTGTGTGTAATTGGTGTCAGAGTTATGCGACCCTTATGTTGACTTTTATTTGCTAATGAAAGAACAAACCATAAGGATTGTTGATGTTTGTCCCCTTGCATTTTGTATTAAATTCATTAAACTATGCTGTTTACAGATTTTGGAATGGTTGCCATCATCGTTGTGTGTGTTGGATTCCTTCTGTTTATGATCGTCTTGGGTGTGTTACGAATCCGAGCAGCCCACAACAGGACACGGGTACTGCAGGTGGATGAGAAACAAGAAATGGAATGGGATAATTCAGAATTAAATATTACTGTCAACCCTATTGACCAAGAGGTAGGTTACATGAGGATAGTAAATAAGAGTTTTGAGTGAGTTGGGATTGGGAGGCTAGGGATGTTGGAGACACAAAGGGCTCATCTAAGACCTAAAGGCAAATTAGCAAATTTTCATGAAATTATATGGCTGAGAAAGGACATGTTGTAGCTTTGGTTATTTGGTGAGGAATATTTATATATGAGCCGCGACACGACAAAAACAACAATGTGGTTGTGAACCCAGCGCAGACTCAGATCAGCCTGGGCAACCGTCCAGTCTGTTCAGACTCTTCTTTAAGTGCTCAAAGGGTAGCTAAGGGTCTAAGCTACCTCCATGCGGACAGCGAAGACTCTGATCAGACTGAGCAGATGCCCAGGCTGATCTGAGTATGGGCTGGGCGCACAACCACATTGTTGGTTTTCTCGTGTCACGGCTCATATAAAAGTAAAACCTACTTTGGAGGGGGAGGTATCAAGGTAGCAAGGCGTCAGTCAAGCAGCAGAATCTTAGAAAAAAACAGCTGATGCTATCCTCTTGGCCATGTGGATGCTTAATTTCTGGGAGAGTAAAGTGCAACTAAATAGACACTCATTTTGAGGGATGTTTAGAATACTTAATGGTGGTTAATGATAATATACTTAACTGCAGACACCTCAGTTATTCATAATGTTCTTCTTATTGCAGTTATTTGAATACGAAGAAAATCCTTTAAAAGCAACAACATTTAGAGATGAAAGTGATACAGATGACGATGCCAGTTCCTGTTTCCATGACGACGATGAGCCGGATAGTTCAGATGAGGAAGAAGAAACACATAAAAAGACAACATTAGAGTGGGATGACTCAACATTGTCATATTAATGAGAGAACAAAATATTCAGGGCAGGAAAATAATATAGGAGTGTTAGGAGATGGAATTTATGTAAAAAAAAGGAACATGGTTGTTTTTAACTGTAAAATATTGCTTTTAATTCATTGAAGGGTAAAAATCGTGAACTGTAGTCACAACTTAGAAAAAATGATAAAAACAACTGTAGAAAAATAAAATAAAATGAAAAATGAAATATACACTGACACTATTGTATGGATATAAAAGATCTGGATAAAATAACTCAAGATTGCTTGTCAGATATAAATGGGAAATAAATTATTGAATTACATCCCTTTACTAATATAAATAAGGAAGATAACTTTTTTTTGCAATGGGAGGCTATTAAATTGCCTCCGATTGCAAAGAACGTTACTTTCCTTACCAAAATTGGTAAAGGGAAGCAACTTGTATTGTCTCCCATTCTTTTCGTGGTGTTTGGATTAATGTAATTCTTATAATATAAGCAAATGATTATTACTTTGATTTTGAAACACAGTTAACTGAATTTTACTGGATCTAGGCATTGCTATTTTAAAGCAATGTCAGAAAAATAGTGCCAGAATGGTACCTTGTTGTTGTTTCTCAAAACTACAAAAAGCTTTACTTTTAAATCATGTTATTGGTATTAGAAAGTTGTTTGTTATATATTATTGTACTGTTCATCAAAATTCATTCACAAGTGTACAGATTCACTCAGGCTGTATATAAGCTTGCATTCATCGAATAATACTGCATAATGTGTATACGAGGTAACAGGCTCTTTTTCATGTGTTATTTCAGAGTCCAAATAAGTTGAAGTTTCGGGACAAATATCTCCCCAGTGAAACGTATGTTGTTGGGGCTTGCTTGAATTGCCTCAAGAGTTACCACAACATATGTTTTGTAGAGGTTAAAAAGGAAATAAAAGGGGAAAAAAGATCAATTTCCATTCCAAGCTTTGGTTAATTCAGGACTCTGTATTCAGTAATATACAGTTATTACCTCACAGAATTTATATGTCACTCTAAAACCTAATTTTCGTTAGTTTAATTTAGTTCAGTTTTAGAGACATTGAATCTAAAATATTTATGATAAATGGAGGTAATGCATTTTGCAAAAAGCTTGTACTTTGTTCAGAAATTTAGGCCGGAAATATATAGTCATAATCGAATGCCAGAGTACAGATTCTGTGTTAGTCAACTGCATATAGTTCAGCTCTGCCTTTCTGCAGTCTGACAAAAAAATGGTGAAAAAATATAAGGGAAATATTAAATTACACCATTTTCCAAACTACAGCAATTTTGATACTAGTTTTTACTGCTGGTATTTTGCCTGCCCCTCTTTTGCAGTTTCATGGATATTTTATATAGCTGGAGCTTTTTTTTTCTTTCACATGTTTTATACTTTTTAGGCTACTCTTACATGTAAATATTCCAGTGTAAATTTAAGTCACAAAAAAGTGTTATTGATGGGTACAGGGAAGACTCTGATCAGACAGTTAGGATTGGCAGGTTGATTCAACACCTTTCTCCTTACACAATCCAAATTTGAGTGCATTTGAATGTGATGTTACAAACTGCCTGTCATTTTCATTGCATTTTGATGTGAGTTCTTTCACATGTCTATAACATCAGATATTGCATAATTACATGTGCTATAATGTTTCTGTTGTCTTCTCATCTCATTAATGTACAGTACCATGTTTCCTTGAAATATTTTGAAGGCATGTCAAATGAGGCACGACATGACAAAACCAACAAAGTGGTATGTGTGCCCAGCGAAGACTTAGATCAGCCTTGACATCCACTCAGTATGAACAGACCTATTGCTGTTGGGATGGAGGTAGCTTAGACCTTAGTGGATGTCCAGGCTGATTTGAGACTTCACAGTGTGCACATGTCACTTTGTTGGTTTGGTCATGCTTCAGCTCAAATTAATGCTGCAGACTCGAAGCTCTGTTATAAAACATATGCGGTAAATGCGCAATTCTATTTCCTCCTGGAGGTTAAAAATTTTTGCTTTTGCAAATAATTAGCATAATTATAACTCTGCTATTTGACTCGTATATATTTAAAGCATATTTATGCACAATATAATTGAGCTGCGACACGTCAAAACCAACAATGTGGTTGTGCGCCCAGCGCAGACTCAGATCAGCCTGGGCATCTGCTAGTTGATCAGACTCTTCGTTAAGTGCTCAAAGGGTAGCTAAGAGTCGAAGCTATCTCCATGGGGACAGCGAAGACTCTGATCAGACTGGGCGGATGCCCAGGCTGATCTGAGTCTGCGCTGGACGCACAACCACATTGTTGGTTTTCTCGTGTCGCGGCTCAGTTATTTCAACTGGCAGAGATATCACAAAACTAAAATTGGCCAAACCGAAATATTGGTTCAGTCACTTTCAGGAGTTTTGTGAGAACTCCACCATTTTATCATTTACAAAGCTGAAATGTTTGTACTTGTAACTTGCACTAATATAAGTTGAATAGCATTGCTATATATTGATTTGGAATGGCACATTTTGCCAGGGTTGGTAAATATTTTGGGTAAATATGGTGTCTTCATATGGCAGAATCTCTGTACAGCTGAATTTTGTCCAGTTGAAATCGTCCAGTGACTTTTAGGGTAGTAAATACTCTGGAGAGTGCATTGTGGGTGAAAGATTGGTCACATTATCAAAGTCTTGGGCTGCGATGAGTCTGAGAATGTAATCATCAGTACATGACTTTGTTTTCCCATCGACTGTGTAATTTGAGTGTTTATAACAATATTTGTGCTATTACATGATCATTATCATCATTTCATCCAATCAACATCAAGAATTTCATCAAGTGACAAAATGGCCTCTTTCCATTGGATAAAGAGGATAGGTTGATTCAGTTAGTAACATTTAATATTCAACAGCTTTCTTCTTTAAATATATGCAGTATTTATACCTTATAACAGGCAACACAGTATAATTAGCTAAAATTCTCTTCATAATTCTATTTATGAAAAACAAGTTCTTTTTATATCTTTTACTCTCTGCAGTATCTGCACATTATCAACATTTTTTCTATCTTTTTCATAACAATTTCAGCTAGCCAGTCCATATTTGTAATCCATATTTGGAATCAGCCATTTAGTTTGTTTATTTGTATATAAATTGTAAATATTGTTATTGTTGTTGGTGCTTTTGTTGAATAAATGATATACACGTGAAAAAATGATATACATGTGAATAAATGATTTACATGTGAATAAATGAGTAATGTGTCATCACAGAGCTATAGGTATGACATAAGTAGGGGATAAAGATCAGGGCTCAGTTGTTCAAAGCATTGTTAGCCTAATGAGCTTGTTAAGAGGTGAACTTGTGAAGTGTTTTACAACTTAAGAGCCAAATGCACTGACATTTTTTGTTGAAAAAATGTGAGAAGCTTTTGCATTAGAAGCGTTTGCAGTGCAAAAGCTTCTCACATTTTTTCAACAAAAAATGCTGGCGTTTTTGAGATAACGGAAGTTTTAACGTCCTGTAACAAACAAGTCATTAGTTTTGAACAACCGGGCCCAGGCTGTTCTATTCCATTTACCTCTTTACATACCATATTGGAGAGGAGCTATGGTTGAATGGTTAGAATGCTTGGCTTTGGTGCAGAAGGTCAGGGATTTGAATCCTACTGGACTCAAGGGGCGTAACTGCCTGTACGCAAATATGCAGGTGTGCACTGAAATTTTGTCAAATTGACAAAATTTCAGCACGCACCTGCATAATCAATGTTGCTGAGCTTTATTAAATTGGACAAGATTCCGATAGTAACTGGAAACAAATGTGACTAGTTGTACGAAACTAATGACATCGTTAGTTAACAAGATGTTAAAACTTCAGATGTATTATATGCAAACAAAACTGGTATTTTTTTTGCCCCAAAATCATATTTTTTTCAGCAAAAATATTAGTGCACTTGATTTTGTGTGTATCAGAAGACATAACACATCCTTGATTAACGACTTTGTTAAGCCAAAGATTCTTCAAACATCCAGGTCAGGTAAAAAATATGAAACGTGATTTTTGTCTCAAAAACTTTTGTCATATCTATGAGCTTTAAATAATATCATCATGATATAAATGAGTGATGAATGTGTATATTATCACTGTGATTATATGAATACATATAATATCACTGTGATTTATGAATGCGTATAATGCAAGTTGTTGTTGTCTACATTTCTTTATTGTTTTAATTTGTCATTTACTTAAAGGTTATATTATTCATGTCTTTTGGCATAAACTGAAATTCAGGGTTGTTTTCTGAGAGTGTTGCAGAATTTTTTTGTTCTTCTAAATCTGCTTGCCAGAGACTGAATATTGCATTCTGAAATAACTTCTGAGATTTGTTAGTAAAAGATTTAAGGCTGTCCTAGCTATCACACAACACAACACAACACTGACAATATCATATCAATGTTGATGCCTTGTCATGATCTTATATCAAGACATTTCATTGATGTTGATATGATATTTTATTATATACCTATCAATGATACACCCTTGGAACTGTCTGTTTTCTGGCTATCTGATACAGAGAGCCATATCAAACTGACGTTTTCTGAATCTGTACCACTATTCCTTAAAAAGAGGCTATTTCTGAGCTCTAGCTTCAGGCGCGTCATTTGTTAACTTGCATCCTAGACACGAGAACCAGAGAAACGGGACCAGTGACGTCACGTCAACAAACATGCCAAAGGGTGCGCCACGATAGCTCAGTCAGTAGCGTTTGTCTAGCAACTAGCTACATACCTCTACCGGGTAGGTTTTGAGTCCAGGTCGATGCATTAGCGCTGGCAAGTATGAATAGTTGACTATTTCATAAGGTATATAATAAACAAATTATTATAACAGTAACTTAATTTGGCGTACTGTACCACGTCTCGTGGATGGGCTCATACCATTGGATCACCCAAGACGCAAGCTTCTCGGGTGATCCAATGGTATGAGCTCATCTACTTGACGTGACACAGTAAGCCTGATCAAGTTACTATTATTATAATGTGTATGTACCCATTGGATGCAAGAGTCACAACTGTCTTCAAAATATTAATGTCAGAAAAAATATTTGATTTTATGTTCGGTTTATGATAATTAGTTGTAAATTGATCATACTAGGTGGTGGTCATTTAGAAGAAATAGTGTCAAAAATTCTTTTTATCTCAGTTAAATGAGCTGCACTTAAGAAAAAGTCTAAAGATTTTCAATCAATGCATGCATACAGGTTTTCACAATGGCAGTTCAATGAGTTTTCTACTCTTGCATTCTATAGTTTTTCATTTCTTATCTCCTTACTCCTAAGATATAATTCCAAACAAAATTATATACCTAAATCATGAGCATATCTTCAGTTCTTGATTGTTTCAACATTGCATGTTCCATAGGGTATATATAACAGTCCTGATGGTTGTAGAAAAAAAGCATTATTTGTATAAATTGGTAACTGCATGATTCTGTCAGTTAATTTTATGTATCATATCTAGGGTGAATAATTACATCTCTGTTATTTCCAAGTTTATTTTAAATCTAGCATTTTGTTTCAACATTCCATTGAGTTATTAATTCCCTTACATATAATGTTACTTTTACTTGTGAATATTGCTAGGAAATATACTCTGTTTTGCCATAAATAATTTGATCTTTTTAGAGCTAGGGCTATAACGAGATTACTTGGTCAGAGCTCTAGATAAGAGGGAGTATTTGATGATAGTTGAGGGTTAATTTTTCTTATCATGATGATAGTTGAGGGATAATGTTTCATATCTCTAAATGAAACAATATTTTGTGACCCCTCATCTGAATCTTCTCGTCGAGACGGTTCAGATGAGGGGTCACAATGTATGTTTTCATGCAGAATTAACAAAAATTACCCTAATTGTCACCAAATACTCCCTCTTATCTAGAGCTCTGCTTGGTTATAAATCCTGGAATATTTTTGCTTATTCACCATCCAAATATATATTGTGACCACTCATTAGAATTGACTCACCAAGATGGTTCTAAAGAGGGGTCACAGCATATAGTTTTGTGCAGAAACAGAAAACTATTGCAGAATTACTATCAATAATCCCCATTATTGCTAGCTCTTCTTTTACTAAAGGGCCGGCCCGGGTAGCGCAATCGGTAGGGCACCTGACTCGTAAGTCAGAGGTCCTGGGTTCGAATCCCGGTCTGGCCACATACTTTCGTTTCTCCTTTCGCTGATTCAAGAAGGGCAGTTGTCAGTTACTGGCGAAAGTATGTGCACTTAGTACTGGTTAACCGCTTAGGAGGTCTAAGCCTGCCCAGGAATAGTGTGGTTAGGTTAACTGACCGTCCCGACATGACTTTAGTTGTTTACCGTGGACGTTAAGCATCAAATCAACCAACCAACCAACCAATTTACTAAAGGACTACTAATCTCATATATATGCCACGGCATGACAAAACCAACAAAGTGGCATGTGCGCCACAGAAAGACTCAGATCAGCCTGGGCATATGCCATGTCTGATCAATGTCTTCACTGTTGGCATGGAGGAAACTTAGACCCTTATCTATCCTTTAAGTGGCCAGCAAAGCCTCTAATCACACTAGGCAGCTGTCCAGGCTGATCTGGGTCTTAGCTGGGCATACATACCGTTTTGCTGGTTTCATCCTGTCGCAGCTCATATCATTTAGATAAGGGTGGTGATTCTGATCTTCTTCAAGATAAGGCCGGTGATTCTGATCTTCTTCATTGAGAATGAAAGAAATTGTCTTAAGAGTCATCATCTACACCAAATTTCCTTGAGCATATGATTATTTTCTCATGATAATAATTTCACCATTTTATTAGCCTCAGCAATGCTATCAGTAAACAGTTGCTTTCACAAAATATTATGGCTGTATTTAAGAGAGCTTAGAAATTCATATAATTTGCTGTTTCATTTTGTTATTTCTTCACATAAACAGTCAGTGTTTGTAAATACTTCTAAATTATTTTCTGTACACTTTTAAAGCATATCTATAGATCAGGGGCCGTATTTATAAAATGACTTATGTCATTTGCTAAACTGTTGCTAAGGCTAAATTTATATGAAGGAGATTCCCTACAACTATGAAATTTGCTCTGGAGGAACAGTCTTTTTCAGACTGTTCCTCCAGAGCAAATTTTATAGTTGTAGGGAATCCTCTTCATTGAAATTTAGCCTTAGCAACAGCATAGCAACCACTTAAGTCGTTTTATAAATACGGCCCTAGAGCCTCTGAATTGCTACTAATACCTGGATTTTTTTTCTTGTTTAAAACACATATGACATCTCATTACAATGAGGTGTGTCTGATTAGAAACTCATATTTCTTGTTGTCGAGATCTAAGAAGTGATAAGTTGTCCAAAAATATGGATTGTTTCTTATTTTTGACATTTCTGCAAATACTTAGCTTTTAGGCTGTCTATCATATATTTGAGCTGCGATATGACAAAACCACTTTGTTGGTTTTGTTGTATTATGGCTCAAGACCTTGAAACGTGGCCAAAATGGGGTAGAATAGCATAGAATAGGCTCAATTATGTATGGTGTTACTTTGGCCGATTCAGTTCTTATTCATTCTATCTTCAGTATCTGAAACTGACTCTTCAGTCATTAAAATAAAGACAGATATAGAGAAGAAGGGGTGTTTTGGTGAAAGAAAAATAGTGACAATGAAAAGACTATAAATGATTCTTACCATATTCTTACTGAAAAAAAAAAACAAAAACATAATGACAATGAAAAAATGAAAAAGACTATAAATGATACTTACTTCAAAAATAATGACAATGAAAAAGACTATAAATGATTCTTACTTCAGTAAGAATCATTTATAGTCTTTTTCATTGTTAAGTAAGAATCATTTATAGTCTTTTTCTTTGATTCTATTATTATTATTATTTTTCAATTTTTCTGGCATGAGTAAAGGGCTATATTGTATTTTCATTCACTACCTTTTATTTGTTTGTTAGACCCATCATACAGCATATTGCATCAATCATATTCTTTACATCTTTATTAGCTGACTATTGTAATTTAAACCTGCCAAGACAAAGGTATAATCTACATGTATCAGCATGACCAGACTATTGAATAATAGAACATTTCATCTTTTTAAAGAAAAACTTACATATTAGCTGATTAGAAATTAAATGTATTTGCTTTTCTGTCAAAAATAAACACATCCAACACTACTGAAGGTTTGTTGTCTTTTTAAATGCCCATTTCGAAAAAAGGTATTATGGCATGGCTCTGTCCACTCATCCATCCATCCACTCATCCACTCATCCATCCATCCATCCATCCATCCATTAACATTCTTTTGCGCACCATAACTCAGTAACTATGATATCTTCAATGAATTACAAGAATGGTTGCTCCTACTGTCTTAGTTTCCAAGTTATGCCCCTTTGATCATTTTTACCCGACTAGTCTTGTGCATGCCATAATTAGATAATTGGGATATCTTGATGAAACTTCATAGCAATCTGTATAATGTCCCAATGATGTGTCGTCATGTACAGAAATGGTTGCTCTCCCTTATTTCATTTTAGTTACGTCCCATTGAATAATTTTTTTTTGCTATTGTGCATACCATAACTTTGTAAGCGTTTGGAATATCTTGATGAAATTAATAGCAATGTGCATGATCACAAGACAGTGTGTCACATATAAGAATGGTTGCTCCCCTTAATTTTGGAGTAACTTCCCTTTATTATAGCCCCCTTCCCCCAGACATTCGTTTGTTGAGGGGTCTTTCCATCTGTTAGTCTTTCCATCCATCTGTGCAATGCATCCGTTCCTCCATCTGTTGAAAAAAGTTTTGCATTAGGTTTTTATTCTTCACTTGTATTTCCAATATCTTTTGATGGAACCTTTTGGTATGTGACTAAGTATACTTCTAGGTTCATGCAGAAAAGTGGACATCGTCAGGATGCTGCTGCTCACCAAAGGTTACAGACTTAAACATTTGTGTTAAAGTTTTGTGTTGAGTTTATATTCTTTTATATTTCCAATATCTTTTGATGGAACCTTTTGATATTTGACTAGGGATACTTTAAAGTTCATACGGAGTAGTTGACATCACCTGGATGCTGCTGCTTACCAAATGTTGAGGTCACAGACTTGTATAAAGTTTTGCATTAAGTTTATATTCTTTGCCTATATTTCCAACATCCTTTGATGAAACCTTTACATGACTAGGTTTACTTCAATGTCCATGCAAAACAACTGACATCATCTGGATACCGCTGCTGACCTGAGGTCAAGGTCACAGACTTAAACATTTGCGTGAAAGTTTTGCGTTTAGTTATATTCTTTTATACATGTATTTCCAATACCCTTTGATTGAACCTTTTGATATTTGACTAGGTTTACTTTTAGGTTCATAGCTGCTTACGGTCAAGGTCACAGACTTGTATATTTGTGTTAAAGTTTTGCATTAAGTTTACATTCTTTGTTGATACGAGGGGAGTTCAATAAGTTTGTAGAACACGGGGGTTTAACTCACAGATTTGAAGATGGTTTCAACATTATTTTTCAATATAATCCCCCTTTACTTCAATGCATTTGGCCCACTTTTCTGTTAAGCAGTCTATGTCTCTGAAATAAAAATCGTCTGTTTGGTCCTCAAACCAAGCCTCTGTAGCAGCCTTGAGCTCTTCATCGTCCCGAAATCTCGTTCCACGCAAGTTGGACATCAAATTTCGAAACTGATAATAATCACTTGGGGCCAGGTCTGGACTGTATGGCGGGTGATTTAACTGCTCGATCTTGCACTCACGAATAGCCGCTTGTGCAGTCTGGCGATCGTGCATGTTCAGGTTTTTGGGTACCCACCTGGCAGATACTTTTGACATGCCTAAATGTTCATGGATTATAGTGTAAACACTTCCATTAGAAATACCACATTCTGAAGCAAGTTCGGCAACTTTGATTCGGCGATCGGTTAGCACAAGTCTCTCAACACGGTCGATCATCTCCAGCAGGGCGACCTGGCCTTAGGTCATCTTCTAAGGAGTCTCGCCCACGTTTAAATTCTGCTGACCATCTTTCCACTGTGGAATACTTTGGGCTACTATCACCATACACATCAGCCATGCGCCGATGGATTTCTTTGGCGTTTGCACCCTCCTTAGTGAGGAACTTTATGACTGCTCTGAACTCAATATTCTGACTTTCCATTTTTGCCTTTGGGTATAGGTTTTCAAACAAAAAGTAAGAGCAAAAAATGTACGTGTTGACTGAACGGCTGTTATCATTCAACTGACAAACGTTTACACTGCACAAAAATGAAAAAAGAAATCTTGAATTGTATAGAAAATACCGAGTTCTACGAACTTATTGAACTCCCCTCGTATTTCAAAGATCCTTTCCTGAAACCTTTTGATATATAACTAGGTTTACTTTTATGTGTGTTCATGCAGATTAGTTGACATCGTCTGGATGCTGCTGCTGACCAAGGTAATGGAAACAGAATTATATGTTTACATTTAAGTCTTGTATTGATATTGAGTTAGTATTCTTTGCTGATATTTGTAATATACTTCGATAGAACCATTTGATAGATGACTATGTTTACTTCTAGGTTCATATCATGTATAAGATTGGTGTCATTAGGCAGTGGTTTCATTAGGCGGTGGCACTGGTCGGTTATTTTTCGGCTATTTCCATTCACTCCATAACTCCTTAACATTTTGAAATATTTTAATGAAACTTTGTAGGAATGTGTATAATAATGAGGCAATGTATCCTGAGCAAGAACCATAACTCTGGCTTACTTAATTTTTGAATTATCTGCCCTTGCGTAAATTTCCTGTTTATGCTAACTCTTTAACCATTTAACATATTTATACACAACTTATGTTCATATTGGCAAGAGAATGTATTGAGACCAAGAATGGTAACTCTAGTTTACTAAAAGAAAGTGGTCAAAGTACCCAAAGCATAAGTCTGAACTCGGAAGTCATTTAAACATTTACAATTCCGGAATATTCTAGGTACACAGGCATGGACCCCAAATCAGAGGTGATCAGGTGCTTGCGAGTAGTAAGCATCACCTGCCTATTATAATACACCCGTCATATCTATGTATCAGTGGGAAAAGTGAAAATGGAAGTCTGGTATTTGAAAGCCTAACTAAACTTCGGCTGAGGCCACAAATCGGAAATTCACATTGTAGACACCAACGAGGTCATGGTGTTTCCCAAAAGACTTGTTAACTGTCTTTATGATAACCCTGTGTCAACAATTTACGTGAGTAGCTTTCTCTTTCAACAAAGTCTTGATATTTGAAACAGGCTCTAGCATAGTGGACTGGCTGAGGGACATAAACTCTGTATGCAGGTGCTGAAGGGATATTACTACTCAAAAATGGAAAGTTAACTATGGGAAAATTGAAGTCGTTCCTCTTGTCATAAAGCCTAGTTACAAGCTTTTCTATTGTCAATACAGAGATAACAACATAAGTATGAGGCAGATGAACTGGACTCTGTGGTATCGTTAATTTTAAGTTCACATGGATAGATGAGGTCAATAAACTCCGAAATCATTGGATTATTCAGAGATAGAACATCATCTATGTAGGTGAAGTTGAATTTCTGTGCAAGGTGTTTACTACCCTCTTTTAAGAGCCCTTGTATAATTATTTGCCTTGTTTGACTTTGGCATTTTTCAACGTCTGAGCTTCAGCGTTGAAGCTGAGTTTTGGTATGCTGATAGTATTTGATGTGTCAATTGTTTAAATAATATTGCAGTCATTAATTACAGAGTTGTTGTCCCTGTTTGTCTGCCTATCCATCCTTTTGTAAACAATCTTGTTCATTCTGTAACTCCTCGAAGAACATGACCAACTCTGTACAATTGTCAAGAACCGGTGCCTAAGGTGTTTTGGCCACACCCCAAGGTCTTCTGACCTAGCAAAGACACTCTTACAGATACAGGGGCCGTATTCATAAAGCCACTTAAGTGGTTGCTATGCGGTTGCTAAGGCTAAATATCTATAAAGGAGATTCCCTACAACTATGAAATTTAGTCTGGAGGTACAGTCTTACATAGACTGTTCCTCCAGACCAAATTTCATAGTTGTAGGGAATCTCCTTCAAAGAAATTTAGCCTTAGCAACAGCATAGCAACCACTTAAGTTGCTTTATGAATACGGCCCCAGGGCACACAGTGAAAGGAAAATGAAGAAGCAGAGTATGAAGACAGTAGAAAAGAATGGAGAGGACTGGCACAACTAGGGCAGCTGAAAACAGACTAGGTGGAAAAAATATTGCAAAGTAATCAGTGGTGCCTTAGCAACCTTGTAAGGTTATGGGATAGCATGGACTAGACGTCACACTTCATAGTTCATACTTCATAGTTCACGCTTCACACTTGATACATTTCATTTCTCACATTTCGAAGTTCATTCTACTTCACGCTTGAAAAATTCATACTATGCACTTCTTAGTTCATACTTCACACTTCAAAGTTCATAATTATGAAAAGGGAAGTGTGACGTATCAACTGCGACATGAACAGTAAGATATTTTGTAGTATCACTTACCGCTCTCTAAGATATATATATATATATATATAAAAAAAAACAAAAAAAAAAAAAAAAAAAAAAAACAATACATCTTAGGAAAAAGTAAGTCTGAATTGTGAAGTATGAACTTGGAAGTGTGAAGTCACCACAGGCTGTCTTAGTATTATCATCACCTCCCAGATCTTTGCGTATACGTAGTTCGTATTTGTGATGTTATAAATTTTTTTGCTTTTGTCCCTTTTTAGAATCTGTCTCGCTTAGGCGGTTCCAAACAGCGGCTACAACATTTGGTTCTAGAAAGGGTTAAAACATGTTTTCATGTGAAAAGTAGGAAAATGACAAGATTATTGCGAGAACCCTAAAATTTCCGAGAGCACTGACTTCCTTAACTTGTTAACGAGAGCCGGGATTGGCGAAATTGTACAGTCTTGCAGTACCCTATTAAACTGCAGTATATTAAGATGGAAAGATAACACGAAAGAGATGATGATATTTGGATAAACAACATTATAAATTTATACGTCGTCATATACACAAGTTTTAATTACCTGGGTCAGTCGGAATGTTAGATGACAAAAAGTTGAAAAACGGTCTGAAAGGTCATGTGACAATTACATTTGAGTTAAGACACAGGAAAATGTGTTTTGTACCATTTGCGAATAGAGAAGACTCAAATCAGCTTGTGCGCATGCACAGGCTGATTTGAGTCTTCTCTATTCGCATCAACAATTTCCGTATCCAGAGGACTCTATTCTGACTATTGAATACTTGGTTCAGACTGCGGGGAGATATAGCAAGCTAATCTGAGTTTCCGATGTTTATACATGGTGTTGGTCCTTTTATCCTGGTAACGCCAGTGTTGGCCTTTTTCATCCTTGCAAGGCCCATTTAACTGCGCTGGCACCGGCAGGCTGTTAGTCTTTTCCGCCTTGTCGTAGGGCGTAGTGTTTCAGTGTTCAGGCTGCCACAATGAGCGAAACCAAGTCTACAGAACTTCATCTTTACGAGAACGGACCGTAAGTCTTTTTACTGTAAACCGGAATATTTCATTTTTTTTTAGATTTGGCAGACATTTTTTCTAAGATTTGGCAGACTCCGGTCTTTCTACGTAAAATCGGCCTTTGATCCACTGATGGGTTAGAAGTCTTTCACACGGACAAAATAACTTGTATGCTCATGAACCACAACTAATCCAAGGCGAGGGTGATGCGCATGTGAAAAGCGCCAAAAAGCAGACGACAAAATTTACGTCTGTAAAATTTCAAAAATGTTTAGCCCAAGCTGTATCATATTGAGAATTCAAAGACTGGAGGGCAAACAGGGTAGATCTTGATGAGGCGGCTCATGATGAGCCGCCTCTTCAGGATCTACGCTGTTTGCAAATTCAGTTATTTTCATCTCTGGCGCTCAAAGTGTAAAGCCTCTCAGTGAAATACTGCTGACCGTTTCAAGGATAGATGGATGACTTGCGATTTTAGGCCCCTTTCAGGACGATGGGAAGGTGATACTACTGAAAGGCTGTGAGCAATCCGTTTCAAGGAGGTGGTTCTGTTATTGTCATTCAGCGGCTTGTTGGCTTTACATTAGTCTTTGACTTTTGGTTGCTATTTTTCCTTGCGTGTTAGCCTTGCTTGGTGTTGGTGTGCTGAACCATATACAGTTAACTCTCGATATCTCGTAATCGAACTTAATCTGAAATTATTGATATCTCAAAGTGAATTTTCTGGCCCCAGAAAATTTTCTTAGAGATATCATAAGTTTAAGATAACAGGAGACGGAAGACGGATATAAGAAATGTGTCCAAACTACATTTATTTTATATTAATAAGAGATACTTTGAGATGAGTGTTTGAGATATCGAGAGTTGACTGTATGCCTTTCACGTCTCTCGTCCAAGGATTTTTACAAATATCAAGCCTCAACTGGGTTTCACACATCTCCTCTTGGGGCTTGACTAAAGTCAAGCCTGCGACCAATTGCTTCCCAATACCGGTAGCCTTGCGGCCATCTCCTTGGAAAGAGCTGGGCCGTATTCATAAAGCCACTTAAGTGGTTGCTATGCTGTTGCTAAGGCTAAATTTCTTTGAAGGGGATTCCCTACAACTATGAAATTTGCTCTGGAGGAACAGTCTTACAAAGACTGTTCCTCCAGACCAAATTGCATAGTTGTAGGGAATCTTCTTTATAGATATTTAGCCTTAGCAACCGCATATCACCCACTTAAGTGGCTTTATGAATACGGCCCTTGACCTTTGGCTTTTTTACTTGTCTTGTTTTGCTTTGTATGCCATCTTGATTCTTTTCCTTTCCCATTTGGTGTATGAGGCAAGATGTGAAAATAAATTGTGGCGCTTTCTCAATTACTTTTAATGTGTGGGATATGAAACACATTAAACTTGACTATATCGCAATGTCTAAATGATTCATGTACGAAGTCTGCTAGTCAAGAGACACATTTGCATGTTTAGACAATTGATATTAGCTGCAGTTAACCGCCAGTGACGAAAATTGCTGAATTTGTAAACAACGTAGATCCTGATGAGGCGGCTCATGATGAGCCGCATCATCTAGATCTACAATGTTTGCCCTCTAGCCTTTGAATTATCAATATTAAATATCTTGGAAAAGGCTTTTTTTTTTTAAATTTTCAAACGTTAATTTTGTCATCTGCTTTTTTTAACGCTTAATGGGTTAAGAAGCAGCCTGTGCATCATGTGAAGTTTAGAGCAGTTACGCAACTGAAATTGGGATACAATTAAAAGACATGTATACGAATGAGAAATAGATGGCGGGATAACTTGCGGTTTTAAGGCCATGTCAACTGCATTCCATTCATATCTAGCAGATGGAAGGGTAATGATGAAAGGCTTAAGACAGACAGGGCGGTTGATCTTTTCTATACTGATTTGCATATTTCTAGATCAATAAGAACAAAGTATTGAATTTTTACTCGGTGATGAAGCTATAGCGAGCCGCGACACGACAAAACCAACAATGTGGTTGTTCGACCAGCGCAGACTTAGATCAGTCTGGGCATCCGCCTAGTCTGGCCAGACTCTTTGGTTAGCACTTAAAGGGTAGCTAAGGGTCTAAGCTACCCCCATGCGGACAGTGACGACTCTGATCAGACTGGGCGGATGCCCAGGCTGATCCGAGTCTGCGCTGGGCGCACAACCACTTTGGTGGTTTTGTCGCGTCGCGGCTCATAGTGGTTCTGCATAGAGATGGAACTCTAACTCCTTTTACTAGCTTCATCACACAAAGAGCGGCGAAAAGTAAATAAAAAAAAAAAAAAAAGACAAAAAAAAAAAAAAAAAAAAAAAAAGACAAAAAAAAACAAAAAAAACAAACATTGTTTTTAGATAAACAAGGATTATGTTGATTCACATGTATAGTTTGATACTGATGATTCTAACACTCTGACACCTGGCTGCATGTCATTTTCGTCCATAGCGAGCTGTTCGACTCGTATTTTAAGACCAAAGTAACCCTTTATATAAAGTAACTGTATATGAATTAGTTCTGAATTGTTAGATCCTTTGGAAGCAATGAACACGTCAAAGAAATGAAAATAGCAATTTCTACAAAACTGCAGTTGCATAGCTACTTGGTAATGGACAGAAAAACATAGGGAGCAATTGAAATTCTGTACTGCTTTATACTATGTTAATTTATACAATGCATGTGTTTGTCAATAGTCGTTTCAAAAGCTCATCAGAGCTTACGTTACGTATTGTTCTTCTTGCTGGATCAATTTAAATCTTGTCTTGACCTGGGATGCTGCTCTTTTATTATTTTCTAGGATGGTGTAAAAATGTTTTTAGTGCTTGGTTTAATTTTCCAACAGTCAGTGTTGTATCAATTTTCTCTTTTCACCAAGTTTCAACTAGCTTATGATAACAGAGAATACTAAACAAATGAGTGACAGACAAATATGAAAGAAAACTTGTTTTTGCGTGTTCTTCCGAAACAATAACATTTCCGAAAAGGGTCCAGCTGATGTACAGTTTAAGAAAATATTCCACTGCGGTATATGCATTATAGCGTATCTCTCGCTTTCAAAATATGAGCCGCGACGCGAGAAAACCAACAGTGTGGTTGTGCGCCCAGCGCAGACTCAGATCAGCCTGGGCATCGCCCAGTCTGATCAGTGTCTTCGCTGTCCGCAAGGAGGTAGCTTAGACCCTTAGCTACCCTTTGAGCACTTAACGAAGAGTCTGATCAAACTTGGTGGAAGCCCAGGCTGATCTGAGTCCGCGCTGGGCGCACGACCACATTGTTGGTTTTCTCGTGTCGCGGCTCATATACTAATCAAAAGAAGTTTTGCATCACCTTACTTTTTTCCATAGAGCGATATTTCACCTGTGTAACAGTCATATGAGCAGCAATGAAATACATGGTCATTGTGTATGATTAACAGTCTTATGTTTCGGTATTGTGAATGTGAAAAGTTCGGTTCCACCCGCCTTGGTAGATATAAGCTTTTAAAGCCTAATCCGGGTTGATTTCCCGTAATAGAGCCAATACCACAGGTCAAAAGCTTTTTCTGTCTCGACGGGAGTCAGTTCTGTCCTCAGTTTGTCAGGTGTTTACCGAGGCATACATGTGTGAGTTATAGAAACACAAAAAGCAAAATTAACAGAAGCATGCTTTTCATGTATGCCTCTTGAAAATAAGTTGATTTAACATTAGGTCTGTGGGAAAATATACGGGGATGCAAAACTTCTTTTGAGTAGTATCTATACTTTTATATACACCAATTTATTTTTGCATACTGAAAAACGCAAGACATCTTGGCTTTGTTCCGCCCAGAAAACTTCTCAGGATTCATATACTTGGTAGCCAGTCCGGGTTGGCAAGTAATGTAACTTAAGCTAATCCTAGCTAGACAAAATGTCATTGGCTTGTTCTACCTGTTCTTCAGACTGGACTGCGCATATGCAAGCTGGTCTAAGTACATATAAGCCTTATTATGATACTTGTTTTGCAAAGTTTGAAGGCATACATTACCTTTGTGCACTTAATTGAATGGGGAGTGACTTGCAAAATATGATGAGCTTGGCCTTTAAAGATTTTTTTTAGTTCTCGTCATGTTAAATATCTTTTCTCTTTGTGTTTGTAAATATTTCATAAGGAGAATGAAAGAAGCTATGCATTTCAGCTACTTGAAAACTAGAAAAGCAGGTAAATTTAAGTAGTTATGTCAAATCTAGTATTTCATCCAGATTTACACAGTTGTCCTTAAAGTGTGAACCACAAATACGAACGTAGTGGTCATATTAAACGTCCCGAGGGGGAGGGGTGCATTTTGCGAAAGGGGGCGTTATATAGTAAATCAGCCTCTGCCAAAACCTCCAGTGAAAGTAAGTCTACTGGTTTTGCCTTTCTTCTTAGTAAGCGATTAGGATCAACTCATGATCAAGCGATTAGGATCAACTCATGATCAAGCGATTAGGATCAACTCATGATCAAGCGATTAGGATCAACTCATGATCAAGCGATTAGGATCAATTAGCATCAACTCATGATCAAGCGATTAGGATCAACTCATGATCAAGCGATTAGGATCAACTCAGGATCAAGCGATTAGGGTCAACTCATGATCAAGCGATTAGGATCAACTCATGATCAAGCGATTAGGATCAACTCATGATCAAGCGATTAGGACCAACTCATGATCAAGCGATTAGGATCAACTCATGATCAAGCGATTAGGATCAACCCATGATCAAGCGATTAGGATCAACTCATGATCAAGCGATTAGGATCAACTCCTATAGGAGCAAATTCTTTCCTTCAAGAGTAGACCCCATTTCAAAGAAAAACCTCATCATGAGAAGCAAACAGGAATTTATGCAAGTTGATATAACATTATTTCCGTATATCAGGGGGGAGGGGGGCGTGCATTAGAGCAGGGGCGTTTAGTTTATTAGTATTTGTACGGTAAATGTTTCATAAATATCAAATACATAAATAGATAAAAAATCTAAAATAATTTTGAAAACCAAAGAGTAAAGAAAATAAATAAATAAAGGGGATAAAGATAAATGGATCTACACTGTCAATTCAGGCGTTTCAGACGTTTGTGCGAACTTTTACCAATACAAGGCTCTATAAGCCATATTGAAGGGCTGAAATGCTTAGAGTCATTTTAATAATGGAGCCGCGACACGACAAAACCAACGGCATCATGCGTCCAGCGAATTCTCAGATTAGCTTGAGCATCCACCCAGTCTGATCAGAGTCTTCGCTGTGGGCTTAAAGGGTAGCTAAGGTTCCAAGCTATCTCCAGGCGGACAGCGAAGACTCTGATCGGCCTGGGCGAACATGCCACTTTGTTGGTTTTGTCGCGGCTCATATAGTTAGTTCTTATAACAGTATTGTTCTGGGCTTAGTTTGATATCCTTTCAAATCTGGCTCACCCAGCCTCTAACAGCAATAACACCCAGCAATATGCTGTCAGAATTATGTAGAGTCATCCTTATGTGACTGTACAAATATATTTACATATTATTATCGTTAGCATCAAAATTATTCATAATTTCGTATTAATATCATGTATATAATTGAGCCGCAACACGACAAACCCAACAAAATGGCATGTGCGTCCCAGCGAAGGCTCAGATCAGCCTAGGCATCAGCCCAGTCTGATCAGCTCAGTCGGCATGGATGTAGCTTAGAGCCTTAGCTACCCTTTAAGCACACAGCGAAAACTCTGATCAGACTGGGCGGATGCCCAGGCTGATCTGAGTCTTCGCTTGGCTCACATGCCACTTTGTTAGTTTTGCCGTGTCATGGCATATTGATATGCTTACATTATTATTATCATTAGCATCAAAAGTATTCATAAGTTTGTGCCAGCAGGTGAGATCTTCAACCTTAAAATATCACGTGTATATATATATATATATATATATATATATATGGTAGGATTAAATCATCAACAGTGCAAAACAATATTTACTGAGCGCTTTCGGCTTTCGCCTTCTTCAGAGTTTACAGGTACAAGAAAAAAATCAAAATTTCAACATTTCTACAGGTAAATCAAGAAAAAACAAAATAATCATGAAAACGTTTCTCAATTTACTATTCAAATTCACATTAAACGACCAAAGAAATTGAAAAAAGGTCGTTTAACAAAGCAAAATTGCTACAAGGCGGCCGTTTCACGGCCCCAGTTCGAATTTGAAATTGCAAATGGCTGCCAAAATGAGAAAAATCGTATTATGCGATTTGTAGCGGTGTATTTATAGCGATATACATACATTCTGTATACTGGCCATTCAGCTATGATGCAAAACTCACCATAATGAAGGAAAAAGAGAATTTTACATGTAATTACATCGCTACAAAAGCAAGAGTGGAACACTGTATGTCTGGAATAATGCAAGATGCCCCTGCAGAAATAGACTGAAGGTGGGACCGAGGCTAATCTCCTTTGTTGATGCCGCTTGGATTCAAAGTGTTAAGACGACGTATCCAGTAGCTCTCACGACTTTTTCTGGCATTGTCTTTCCACTCTGAATTGCTTTCTAAGCAGCAAACAGAGGCATGACTGAGAAAGTCATGTCCTTGCAAGCAAAAGTGCTCAGCGGTAGGAGATCTTTCAAATCTCTTGTGTCTCCAGTCATCTCTGTGACCATTCATTCTGATATTCAGAGGGCCCTTGGAGACTGGAGACACAAGAGATTTGAAAGATCTCCTACCGCTGAGCACTTTTGCTTGCAAGGACATGACTTTCTCAGTCATGCCTCTGTTTGCTGCTTAGAAAGCAATTCAGAGTGGAAAGACAATGCCAGAAAAAGTCGTGAGAGCTACTGGATACGTCGTCTTAACACTTTGAATCCAAGCGGCATCAACAAAGGAGATTAGCCTCGGTCCCACCTTCAGTCTATTTCTGCAGGGGCATCTTGCATTATTCCAGACATACAGTGTTCCACTCTTGCTTTTGTAGCGATGTAATTACATGTAAAATTCTCTTTTTCCTTCATTATGGTGAGTTTTGCATCATAGCTGAATGGCCAGTATACAGAATGTATGTATATCGCTATAAATACACCGCTACAAATCGCATAATACGATTTTTCTCATTTTGGCAGCCATTTGCAATTTCAAATTCGAACTGGGGCCGTGAAACGGCCGCCTTGTAGCAATTTTGCTTTGTTAAACGACCTTTTTTCAATTTCTTTGGTCGTTTAATGTGAATTTGAATAGTAAATTGAGAAACGTTTTCATGATTATTTTGTTTTTTCTTGATTTACCTGTAGAAATGTTGAAATTTTGATTTTTTTCTTGTACCTGTAAACTCTGAAGAAGGCGAAAGCCGAAAGCGCTCAGTAAATATTGTTTTGCACTGTTGATGATTTAATCCTACCATATACTTATTTCAATCATTTTGAATCCATTTGTTGGATCCAGTGCTACCGGGAAGATTTTTGTTTGATGTTTGTCTCATTTCTCCCTATATATATATATATATATATATATATATATATATATATATATATATATATATATATATATATATATATATATATATATATATATATATATATATATATATATATATATATATATATATATATATATATATATACATCAAGGTGCATGGGTACATTTCTATTTCTCTTAAAATTCAAATATAAGTCTCAAAATTTCATGTCTAACTTGCTGTTCAGTGCTAAGCCCACAGACACAGAGTTCACGAAAGTGGGACCAAAACTGGTGGTATGATTAAAATGTTCTTGTAAATTTTATATATTTCAAACAGGCCAAATTATATTTCCCAGACATGTCAAGGTGACAGACAGCCTAATTAGACTGTGAAAGTAGCAGTCTGATCAGACTCCGTCTTTTCTATCAGTCACACAACGTTGTTACACTGAGATACATATATCCGGGCCCTCCCTCCTTCCTCGCCCCACCCCCGCCCCACCCCCTTCAAAAAAAACAACAACAAAAAACTGCCCAACCCCACAACCAGAGAAACTGAATGGGTGGGTCAAACTGGACGACAGCAAAGACTTGAGGCGAATGGGTACACTTTCAGGGGAAGCTGCCAAACCATTTTTTGTCTCCCTTTTCAATGGAGGTCAGCTCTTAAAGTAAAGAATTTGCTCCTGTGGGAGCAAATTATTTCCTTTAAGAGTAGACCACTTTAACACGGGTTCAGTGAACGGAACTCCCTGTTATTGTATTTCAAAAGTTTCACAATAATAAACATATTGAGGGGTGCAGCGCATGACTGATATGTTTGTAAAACGAAGAAAAAAAAAACATACAAAAAAACAAAAAAAAAAAAAAAAAAAACAAAAAAAAAAAAACAAATAAAAAACATACAAATAAAAAAAAACGAGCAAAAAAGATTTTAGAAGTTACCGTAATAAATCGAAATAATGGAAAAGAAGAACCTGCACCTAAGGAGCAGACTGGTCAGGGTCTACACTATTTGTAATTTTGACAACAATTTTCAATATTTTGCTGAAAGTTTGCCTGAGAACGTGAGATTTAGAAAGATTACAGTAATATTTTCCGTAACTTAGGTTGTCCCATATTAGTCTAGTCTAGTCTATCCTATAACTTTCCACAGTCGAATAGGCACCACGTATGGCTCTGCAACAATGTAGTCTCTCCTGGTTCTATGTTTAACTGTCCTTGTTGTGCTGCTGACAAAGTCCAGCTTTGTCCATTCTTTAATATGGTCCTTCCATCTTTCCCTCTCTTTTTCCTTTTACAGTGTCCTATTGGATCTTCTTTGCTTGAAATGTGGCGAAATCATCTTTGTTTCTGTTTCTTTTAATGGAAAAGAATTCATCATATTGTCCAATGACGCTCGAATCTTTCTATGCGCATTCTCATTAGCTACCTATATAGTTATTGTAAGAGATTTTCAGTAACATTCGGTAGGATCACATCTCAAAGGCCTGCTTTCATGTCTCTAATTCCTCTGTCAAAGTATACCTTTAACATATAACATTTGAGCCGCGACACGACAAAACCAACAAAATGGCATGTTCGCCCAGTGAAGACTCAGATCAGCCTGGGCACCCGCCCACTCTGATCAGAGTCTTCGCTGTGCGCTTAAAGGGTACCTCAGGGTCTAAGCTACACTGTAAAAAATGTGTTTAGAATCAATGCAAAAAATGCAGTCCGATTTTTTATGTGTTTAAATCGTAACATATTCAATTTGCAACATGTTTAGGTTTATGTTTAGAAATTAAACATGTACAAAACTGATTATATTTAGCTTTTATTTTGAAAATTTCCTCTGTCAACATTTTGGTCTCTTTTTTGTTCTTCAACGGGGAAAAGAGAGAATGGATCCATCCGAAACGCGTAACAGAATAAAACGTGTTCAGCAGACTTTGTTCGGGAAAATAATAGAAAAGGCGTACATGTTTAGCTATATGACATATTCCTAACCATGTTTATACCTAAACATGTAACCACTTGTGTTTTATAGCTAAGCGCGATTTTTACAGTGTACCTCTATGCGGGCAGCGGAAGACTCTAATCGGACTTTGCGGATGCCCAGGGTGATCTGAGTCTTCGCTGGGCGCACATGCCACTTTATTGGTATTCTTACCAATTATATATAGAATATACTTATTCTGTCGCGGCTCATATATAGTGCATAAAGATGAGTATGCAAAGAGCGTGTACCAGTTGCTACATTTATCTAAAAGATGTTTTTATCTGTTCAAATATAATCCAGCATTTGGGACTGCAGTGGCTTGTGCAACCCTTCGTCTGAGACATCTGCTACCTTGTATTTTAACTTGCCACCGTTTCCAACTTCAGACGTTTTATCTTGATCTCACTTTGGATGTCATTGACGCTGTCCCGATATTTAGGATTAAACAGGAATGTGAACTGTTGTTGAGAAAGATATCATATTCCACACACGGTATCTCTCCCATTCATTTATTCATTATGGTACAGACGTGATAATTTAAAAAAGATAGTCTTGTTTATACACAAACAATGATATTTAGAACAAGACTGTCAACATCCGCTTGGAAAAATATTACTATAATAGTACACAAGGGCGTAGCTACCTATACGGCAAATACGCAGGTGCGTATTGAAATTTTGTCAAAATTGACAAAATTTCAAAACGCACATGCATATTTGCATGCTTAAATTTAAAAAAAAGTAGACAAGTTTTCAATACCAACTGCCAAAGTGGCTGAAATACTACCTTTCCATTTAAGGAGTCGAGTTTAAAGCAAGATTGTGCGTATCATGAAAATGCCCCTAGTTACGCCCTTGGTACAGTTACGGACTGTATGGACCCTTCTTGCAATCGGAACACGGGCGTCTGAAGCTTCATTTTAGCCCAAAAATTAGCCTGAGAAATGGCTAGAAACGCTCCGTTATATCTCTAGTGAAGGCATAATACAGGGATTCCAACAACATTCACACGTCTTGATCAGAGCGAATGAATCAGTTGATGCAAGCTTTTAGTTGCTCGCATCGGTGTCATGGTCAGTTGATATGTCTTCTGAAGGTAGTTATAGGATACAAATACCCTTTAGTGTCCGTGGAATCAGTACCACCCACTTTATGACATATTACGTATAGAGCTTCGTACTTAAAGATATTTCACAGCGAAAACAGAAGTATGTCCAATCTTTTTGCTTGCATAAATCTATCTTATATACGAGGCAGAGTCAATAAGTGGTCGGATTTGACCGACCGGTAAAAGGCCACGATCTTTACATATTGTTGCAAGGCAGCATTTAAGCATATATGAAAAGTACATCAGTTTCATTTGGAGATTCGAACGGAGTAGAACAATCAGGGAAGCAGGTGAGGTTTGGACGTCCAAAAGATGTCATCAATAAAGAAATGTGCAATAAACGGCGGGTTTGAAGCGGAGGCTGGGCATTTCACATGGTAAGGCCCCAATTTTTTCTCTTCTATGATGATTGCAATGGAACACGTATGATGTTGGAGGTAATCACACAGAAAAAGAAGAGGTTGATCTCGACCGGAAGTAAGGTAGGCGGGTTACTTATTGACCCGCCCTCGTAAGAAACTCTCTCGCACTCTTTGCACTTTTTAGATCACTGTACTGCATAATGTTTTATGACAACACTTAATATACGTCTGCCTCCCTACAAAAGAATTGAATTCAGCAATCATAATGCGCCATTACTCCTTGACCCTAATATGTCAACAAAATTGCTACAATGACAGGAAAACCTGCAGCGACTGGAGATAGGATTGAAGAAAGCAGGAAGTTTGAGCAGAGTATTTTAGTGTATGAGCCTTAGCGGCAGCAACTTTTATTATTGTTAGTAAGCCTATCATTAATATCAATGATTATTGATTTTATCATTATTAATATCCTCATCACTGATGATAATAGTAATAATAATAATGCCAATGATGATATTATCATTATTACTATTGTTATTATTATTATTGTTATCAGTTGTGCTTAAACATTGCTCTGCTTCTCTGATTTTGGTCTTCAACGGTTAAAACGCTAACAAGTAATATCAACAGTTACTATGTCAGTGAGAACCTCCCTCCACCCCCCCCCCCCCCCCCCCCATAAAAAAAAATAAAAAAAAATAAAAACAACACGAAACTGAAAAGTACTTGATAGTTGACATTATGAAACGATATACTATATAAACAAAAAAGGTGGCTAGCCATGTCAGTAGGTACACAGCATTGAAACAGCGTTGAATTTGTTGTTGTTTTTGTGTAGTTTAAATAACATCCCAGCAAACAATATTTCAGTAATGTCGAAGATTAGAAGGTAGTCGCATTTGGATCAACACTCAGTTTCCATTCAGTTTCAGATACTGAACTGATCTTTTTTCAAAGGAAGTAGACTTCATTTTAGATGTTTTATTGAAGACAAAATAATTATTGTTAAAAGTAAACAGGAAACAGCCTCCGCTGTACATTGTTACATTTAATTTTTGCCGAATAAAGGTTTTGCATCTTGTCAGTCATGCATTTATTTTAATGAATGCACCAATTGTTGTTTCTTGTTTTAGTTGACAAAAAGTAATTCATTTTCTAATTAGTTTTAGTGAAATTAAGGCAAATGGTTATACACTCAAGGGAAGCCGCTTTGTCATTTTTCTTTTCAGACTGCCTAAAACTGTTCTTTTTAGTGAGGTGGTCTTAATATCGAATATAAAATCGTAAGGAAAATACCACTGGGGACGGGTAAGACCGGTCTTAATTTCGAGTGGTCTTGATAGCGTACTGCGTTTGTGTTTCGGTTTGTTTTGGCTACGGCTTTAATTATTCCTGTTTTTCATTTTTATAATTTTTCGCCAGAAGATAGCTCCGGCCCTAAACGCAACTTTAAATGCTCATTAACGCTAGCAGGTTCTTTACGTATATATCCGCCCTTACTTTACGTATATATCCGCCCTTACTTTACGTATATATCCGCCCTTACTTTACGTATATATCCGCCCTTACTTTACGTATATATCCGCCCTTACTTTACGTATATATCCGCCCTTACTTTACGTATATATCCGCCCTTACTTTACGTATATATCCGTCCTTACTTTACGTATATATCCGCCCTTACTTTACGTATATATCCGCCCTTACTTTACGTATATATCCGTCCTTACTTTACGTATATATCCGCCCTTACTTTACGTATATATCCGCCCCTATGGAATCGCAACCCGTGGAATCATTGCATAGCTGCAAGGTTGGGCTGTAGGCGTTTTATTGGTCAGAATGCTTTATGATGTTTTATGATTTAAAGTGGTCAAACCCGTATTTTCAGTCTTAAATGAGTCTGACAGTGGCTGATAATGATAATTATTTGGGTGATAGGATTAGCGAAGTTTTCAGGCGCTGTTTCATCTTCAAATCTGATACCAGAGCCAATTTGCGGCGTTGTAGACATTTGTGAACAAGGACACAGTGGTGTGTGCTAAAAGATTGTTACCATGATAAACGTAAATGTGCTTATGGCGCCGTCAAAACTTGCATTCACAAAGCAATTGAGACTGAGCAAAAGTCACCATTAACGAATTGTTCCAAAATCTTGATCCAAACTGCAATGACGTGACCTCTAAATGACCAGAACATCTCCAAGCACTTTGTTGCCGTAAACTGGCGCTATCCCCGCAGATCATTGCATATCCACAGATAATGTAAATGTACATCATAACGTAAACTTGACCCCTCCATTCAAATTTTGAAAGGTTCTGCTCGTTGCACTAAAACAAATCGATCACCTGGGGTAATGTTTTTGCATGATAGTGTTGCCCAAGTTGACAGTAATAAAGCGCAAAAAGTTCGTGTCGAAACGTGAATTGATAATGTATAAAATGGCGGTTGAAATTTTTGGCAGGTTAACGTCATACTAACGTGCCCCATTGCCGGCTTCTTATGCATTTATTTGCAATCTCATTTACGGTTTTCTTTTTTTAAGGACCCAGTTAAAACCTTTCAAGAGCATTTTGACAATTTTCTATGTTTAATTGTTTGGTTTAAACATATTTTATTCAAATCTTTCAATACATATATACATTGCAACAATATAAATAATAGGATTGGAACGAAAGCACAAGTACTTATAAAGTTCCTCTCCTTAACTATATCTAACATGCAAATATCATGGCGATAGCTTGACAAAATAAGTTAAACAAAATTTACATTTGAATATATATGTAATATCGTTTACAAAAACCAGTGATTAATATTGAAACCAAATGATATAGAAAAGTGTCCGGACAAGAAGGAAAAAAAAAGAAGACAGTGTAGAAAAGGGGCATAAAAAAGAAAAGAAAAGATACAATTTTACAAACTATGCAACCAAGGATGAGAGAGGGGGCGCAGAATCGCAGCGACAGTCGCATCAAGCACTCTGACTACCATTACTTACATAAGTACCAGCCGCTTGCCATAAGCTAAGAAAATATGCTATCAAAAGCGTTTTGAATCCAAAATAAATTTATGGACCTTTTCAAATATAACTGTATTTGTTTCAAAAGAAAAAGAATCGTTTCCATATAAGAGAAGGGACAGCGAGGGAACCTGATACTGAGACACTGTATTTATGAGTTCGGTTCGTTGGACTTGGTAGTTTCTACAGTGAAAAAAGTAATGTTGGGCATTTTCAAGACTACCACACTGACATAAAGGGGAATCGGAAATGTTCCTTATGAAAAGATCTAAGTTTAGCGAACTGCAATTGGTTCTTAACCTAGTGTGTAATATTTGGGCTTTCCTATTACCTATGTAGAAATATTTCGGAATATGCGATTTGTCTTTGTTGAGAAAGCATTTAAAAGTATTTACTGAATCAGATTGCTGCGCCTCTTCATGTACGTTGTTCCAGGCTCTGACAGTTGACGGTAGGAAAGAGTTATAGTAAAGAGTTGTCCTTGCATCTATTGTTTGAAGATCATTAGAATTTCTAAGATTATAGCGTGAAATATTACTGACAGACTGAGGTACCAAGGAAGATAGATATAAAGGAGCTAGATTATGTGTCATTTTGTAAAACAAGGTAAGTTTATGATTTAATCGTCTCTTTTCAAGTGAGTCCCACCCTATTTCCTTACATAAAGCACTGATGGAAACAAGTCTAGTGGCTCCAGTAGCTATTCTAGCCGCTTCATTCTGAATTTTGTCAAGTTCTTGCTTCTCATATTGCAAACAATTATCCCAAATGATATCCCCATATTCGATTAAAGGTCTAATAAATGCTGTGTAAATAATTTCTAGAGATTTCCTATCTAATTTGTATTTTAATTTTCTCATGATATTAACTCTAGCCCATGCTTTTGCTGTAATATAATTTATATGTTGGTGCCAAGTACAGTCGTTTGAAAAGTAGAGACCAAGATGTTTATGAGACTCAACTTCAGATATCTGCTGGTTTTGCATAAAGACAGGCGGATGAAAAGGTCTATTAAGTTTACGAGAGAAAAGTAAAGATTCGGTTTTGGAAGGGTTGAAAGTAACAAGCCATGTTGAAGCCCATTTTGAGATTTTACCCAGATCTGTGTTAATACAACCGGCTGCTGTGATAGGATCATCTACAATGATGAAGAGACTAGTATCATCAGCAAATAACCGAATATTTGAGCCAATGTCATTTACAATATCATTGATATACAAAAGAAACAGAAGAGGGCCTAAGAGTGATCCCTGGGGAACCCCAGCACGAATATAGGTCCAGTCAGAAACAGCGCCAGGGAGAATAACTCGTTGTTTTCGGTCAGAGAGATAGTCTGCGAACCAAGTTTGTCAGCCAGCGCAAAGTGTGAATTCATTTAAAGTGACGTCAAAAATGCGTTAAGTCACATTTTTCGCCCAAGTTTGATGTAATCGCAGTCTGCTAACTTAAACTGACTATATACGTTCAACAACCTGGGAATACTAGCCCAAAAGAAAATATCACTACCCTTTGGAAAAATTGCTAAATTTATTTCTCTCAGTCATACCTTAAAGCGGCCGGTTCGGCAAACTTAAGTTAAACCGATACAACCCCTTTAAGATGAATAACTTACCAGACAGGTTGAATAAAAAGACAACAATACTATAGTGGATTATTTACTTTTCACCCAATAATTAAGTAAATCTTTTCCACGGGTCAGGTGTCACTGGGATATGTATGATAAATTCGACATGACTAACAGTTGGTACGTCTTTCTTTATTTCTTTTCATTATTTTAATTTACGTTTTGAAATGATTAGTGCTTTTTCTGTAAGTTGACAATTTTAGTAATTTTATTATAAATGCGCAAAGAATTAATGCATATTGCATGGGTAAATGCACCTACCCTATTTTTGAAACTTTTGTCCGTTTGTTTTCCTTTTCTACGTATTAAATTGATGGTCACTGGCGTGATTTATTGTCCTTCACAGGTAACTGCCATTTATTTACTTGTCGGCTTTAATATTGGGACAGTTACTTTACAGACCTATATCACACTGCGACTGTCGAATCGCAGGCTACACTGTCTGCGAGCAGTTTCAAACATTTCCAGGGAAAAGTGGATATGTCCAAATGGAAATAATATATTCATGCTTGATGACAGAAATGCCATGATATGCTGAATGGAAAGGTGCCTTCCGCATTGTTCGACTAGCTAGGTGCCTTTCACATTGTTCGACTAGCCAGGTGCCTTTCACATTGTTCGACCAGTCAATGTTCTGATCAGCCTGATGCTTAATAAGAATAATAATAATGCTAATAATAACAATAATTATAATAATAATGGTAATAATAATAATAATAATAGTAATAATAATTTCTATTAATGTTTACTACTTTTTCTGAGATGTGGATATATGACTTGCTTTAGGCAACAACGCATGGGGCTGGGTGATTCGAACTCGGGGCCTTTCTATCACAGGTATCATGAGTCGGGCGCACTACCAGCTGCACCACCGCGCCCTCGCCATTCATTCTGCTGCTCGCACACTTTTTTAGGTTTGGCGACTATTAATCCGCTATAAAAAACCAGAGAGAGAGAGAGAGAGAGAGAGATGAGCGATCGTTTTGTGGAGAGAAAACTATTTCATTAAAAATAGAAGTATTTCATTTAAGTGGAAATATTTCATTCTAAATAGAAATATTTCATTTCAGAGGAAATATTTCATTGAAGAGGAAATATATATTTCATTTAAGATAAAATTATTTCATTCAAGAGGAAGAGTTCGGGTAGAATATTATGATTCTTGAACTTTACGCAATCTACTTTATATGAAACGTGACTGTGAAAAGATTGAATAGGCCTATTTATTATTTTCTCAAAATATTAACATACATTATTCATACCAAACGTCCTAGTAGCTTTGGGTAGCAACAAAAGGGCTTAAAGCTTCTGCGAAAAGTATGACCTCACACCAGTCGACGCACATGTATAATTTGGCAAAAAAATTCATCTGGACTCGTAGATTCCTAAACATCCGATGCTTATAACGGGCAAATACTTTGATCAGACTGCACCGATGTGCAGGCTGGTTCAAGCCTATGCTGTTCGCACATACAAACGCACCCTCTGTAAATAACGTGGTTTAAAATAAGTTCTTTTTCTTTTTCCTGTAATCAGAGTAATCTTTTAAAATTTAATGCAAAAGGTAAGTTTACACCATAACGAAAAATACGAAATGTCGGGTCTCATTTTATCAGCCCATCTCATTTTATCAGCCCATCATAGTCTTACGTAAACTGCACATAGCCATATCAGCCTGCACACATCCGCAGTCTGGTCAGCGGATTGCGCATTTCGACTTCTAGAATCCTTAGGACAAATATCATTGACTATGATCTTGAGGGCGGTCCAAGCACGCGTGAGACATGGATTATCTGTACTAACATGACTAAGGTAGGCTTTCTCAAACTGTGGCTATTGTAGTTTATGGGGAAGACTTACTTCATGCGTTTGTGTGATATTTGTATGTTTTGCTAATTAATTTCATACATTGTCAGAGGAAAAACTAGACCGCAAAGGGCATTATTAATTAAGCCGAGCAAATAGTAATAATGTTTCTGGACAAACATGTTAATAATGAGAGAGAGAGAGAGAGGGAGAGAGAGGGAGAGAGAGAGAGAGAGCTAAACCTTCTGAGCTACCGGGGCCCCAAGAGAGAAAATGAGAGTGAAAAAGTTATATTAGCATCTATACATCTTTTGTGGAAATTAAGTCAGAGCTGATCTATTGTCAGTCGTGTACATGTCGGCCAATTCCCACTGGTAATATCTATGTCCTAGGCGCATGAGTGTGACACCACAAGGTCTCGCACAGAGCTCAGTATTTCACCGACACGGACCGACACGGAAGCTACGATCGGCTACGCGACATTTTCTCTCGTCGAATAAGACCTCTATGAACGAAAATATCATTCTCATACAGGAAAAGGAAAACGTTATGTTCTAATTTGTGAAGTGGAGTTCGGGACATCTTTCCTTGTTGTCAAATGTTCTGGTTTAACCTAAATAACGGAACTCGGTTTATGTATTATCTCAGATATGGCTGTTAGCTCAGTCGCGGAAACACAGTCACACGGATACGAATACGGGAAAGGATATGAGACCACTGACCACTACAAGTAGATGTATTGGCTGCTGTACATATGTACCTAGTATTGATAAACAATGAAAATTAGTTATAAGGACATCCATTTTCTTCCTTCTTCTTGCATAAAAATACTGAACGAACGCACGCTCGCAAACACAAACATGTACGAAAACTCAAACTGCTCGTAACCGCTTTCAAATGACCTTATATCACCTTTGAGTTGTTGGTTATGAGCTTTTTCTTATCCTCACTGATCTGATTTTGAATTATGAATGAAACTCATGTTGAAAAAAGATCTTCAATGTCTGACACAAAACAAACTTCACAACTCGGCATTCACTGATGTAACTTGATGCGGTCATTAACACAAAAATCGTGTGCCACTTTGAATATTGTAAGTGCGTATTACTTTTTCTTTTCATAGTGTTAATAATACAAATCAAGTTGACTGTTCTACATAATCATCTTCAAGAAGGGGATCCCGTCAGCAATAACTGTCACCTTTAGCAGTCAGTTCTGGGTCAACACTCATTGAGACACTTCAGTTCATGTCTGTTTTCAACTTTAGATTAAAAAAAAAAAACTTCGACAGTTAAATACATACAGCCTCTTAGGCCACCATTCGGAAGCACACTATAAATGCTAAATACCTTTGAGCACTTGTCTCAGATGAAGGCTCTAAACCTGATTGCATAAGGCATTGCAGCTCTGACAAAGCCGAAGCCAATTTGGACAGATAACACCGTATCTCTTGGATCAAAGGTGATACATATGCGTTCCCTTGTCATGTCCATATTTCTGTATGCCTGTGAATCGTGGACCTTGACAGCAGAGTTAGAGAAAAGAACACAGGCCTTCGAGATGAGATACCACCGAGGGTATTGCAGATTTCGTACAAGAACAACGTAACTAATGAGGATGTTTGTTGGAGAATATGACAAGTTCCTGACCATGGTCAAAAAAGTAACGGAGGTGATTTTGCTAAATCCCAAAGTCTTCTGGCTTTGTAAGGACGCTCCTGCATGGCATAGTAAAAGGAAAAAGAAGACACAGACACATGAGGAGATGATTTATATACAAGCACTTAGCTAACTGCCAGATCCTGTACCATTATGCATTGCATTACATATATGTATTTATTTGAATAAAATATTGTTTAAACCAAGAGGAGATGGGTAGACAATATCAACGAATGGTTAGAGATGGACTTTGCCGGCACAAATTGGGCAGCTGAAAAAAAAAAACTAAATGGAAAAGAATTGTTGCAGCCATCCGTGGTGCCCCTACCACCTTGCAAGGTTGTGGAATAGAACAGACATAGAATAGATGTCAGTTGTTCATAGGTCAAAATCAAGGCCCGGAAAAGACCGGATAGAAAGCTAGGCGTGCAACATGGATCGGATCGAACTATAGATGCATTTGTTTGACCTGCTTTAAGTATCATATCTCAGACGCATATGTAAATGTGATGTCATCCCAGGTAACTTCATAATGATACCAAAGCGACCATACCGAGGTATTGGCGTCAAATGTTAGAGCCTTTTAAATATGCTGAGATAAAGCGCTGTCCACACATATTTACAGTCAAACTGAACTTAAAGGGTCACCCAAGCGGACCAAAATAAAATAAAATAATGATAAAAATACCCCGGCTGCTTAAAAAAGTGACCCTCCATACAGGTTCATTTGCACTGTATTATTTGATTCAAGGTACCCCGACAGATGAGTCCTTAATACAGTAACCCTTTATGGACAGGATAGACTGTATTGCCTTTGCGGAATGTGTGCAGCCCCGCCGTATATCCTGCTTTGGGAATGTGCCTTAAGGCAGTATTGAAAGGATGCAACTTATTTCATTTCAGGACACCAGGGTTCGAGGGGAAGACGACAAGTTCTGGCAACAGGGTTCTTCTGTTTCTGGTTATATTATTTGCCCTCTGTACAGTCGCTCTAGCGGTGGTGCTGGCTGTCACAGTTCTTAGAGTTGACAATGACAAGAAAGGTTAGTTACTCACACCTGGTTAACTATGTTTTCAAGGACGTTACGAAACGAAAGAGCTGTAACGAAACGAAAAATAGTCACAGTTACCAAACGACCACGTCTTCAGGTCGTTTGGTAGCTATGACTCTTTTTCGTTTCGTAACAACTCTTTTTTGTTTCGTAATAGCCCTTGTACTCTATACACAGGCAACCATGGGTGTTACTGTTAGCCTTTTTTCTGCTTTTGGACATCCTAACCCTGACCCTACTGATTCTGTCTTCGTTGTACGCGTTTTTGTTTAATTTGTGTGTTTATGAATGACTTGTATGTGTATGAACGAAACCGAATCGAGGGCGAGGGCTTTGCGTATGTAAAACCCGGTTTAAGCTACCCCCCTCCCCCATACAGTAATTTATTAATGACCGTTCCAAGGTGATGTTTCTGTTGTGAACGTCATTTCATTTGTCGGCTTTCATTTTGTACATTATTAAGGATAGTCATTTCGTTCAAACATATATACAACCCACCCCGTCTACCTTGCATAGTATCTATAGACAGTGATAAGAATGGGTGCATTTTTTACATTTTCGATTTCACCTTTGAAAAGTGTCCTTTTATTGCTTATGCTCAATATTTTCTTTTCAGATTCTTCTTCAAGCACAGGAGCACAGGTTGTCAGTAAGTTTGACCAATGTTCCTTATTTCGAATGTGTTCTCTGCTCTTGAAGGAATTCTTTTAGATTTTTTAAAATTGGTATACTAAATTCAGAGCTCTAGATAAGAAGGGGTAACAGGGACAATTCAGAGAGAATTTTTGCCATTTCTCAATGAAAACATACGTTGTGACCCCTCATTAGAACGTTCTCGGCGAGACGGCTCTAATGAGAGGTCACAACATATGTTTCTGTGAAGAAATATGGAAAATTATCCCTAAATTATCCTTGTTACTTCTTATCTGGAGCACAGCTACAGGATTATATAATGGGTGAGGATATCTCACGCTGGTTTCGAGATATTTAGTCCGCATACAGTGTTTCATATGGTTATTTTTGTTTTCAAATAATATTACTCGGTGATAGGGTTCCGTACACATAACATTTCTTAAAAATTACAATTGTTAAAACCCGTTTACATTCTTTCGAAATAAGACTCGTAACAATGAATGAAATAGAACTTGACCTAAAGTCAACAACATCAAGAGTATTCGATTTTCAAACTGTTGAAGCATGACTTTTTATATTTTTTTTAAATTCCTGGTTTAGTGTATCAGTATAATAATAAACACATCACGGTGAAAGCATGCTGAAAAACAATCTTCTTGGGTGTTATCGTGTATACATACATCTAGCTAAGATATGCTGCTTTCCTTTAACCTCGGCAATATGAGAGAGAGAGAGAGAGAGAGAGAGAGAGAGCAACACTACGCACTCTAGCAAATAATTCATTTAAGACAGTTAAGTAAACCGAATCCACGTTATTTCACTGTTTCACAATAAGTTTTCTTTTCAGATCCAACACACACACATGCAACACGGCCACCGCCAACATCAAAGCCATGTAAGTAAAATAGTGTGTCTTTAAACTTATTTCTGCTTATTTAGTGTATTGTATACTGTTACGAAATGGATCTAATCGTCCACTATGTCGTCGAGATTATTTTAATCCTTTCAATCAGTAAGGCTACAGTTTTTAGGGTAACTGTGGTGATAAAACATTTACGGAAATTGTGGCTACGTTATGCATGGGTTGTTTGTGAATACCTCTCGTGGACAGCGTATTGCATGATTTTAAGGTGAATACCTGCACGAGTCTTTTGATTGTGGAAAGCGTGTTGCATAATTTTAATGTGAGACGCATAGTATTTATACGCCTATCTTTTAATGAAAAGTTAGACGTGGCTGTTTAATTCTTGATGGATGTTATTTTGTTGTGTGCCCAGATTCTGTGTTAAGACCTAGAAGGGTAAGATTTTATTATATTTATTTAGAATAGTTTGGCTAAGAATGAAAAATGTGACTTCTGATTGATATGGTATGATTATATGGGTCGACTGATTTGATTTTGTTGGCAGTGATCAGGCTGCGCATGTGTCGACCGATTTTGTTAGTAAGCATGCTGCGCATAATATTTGTATATTAGGAAGTTTTGTAAATTTCGGAAATAGTTTATATCACTGATGTTGGTTGCAATGGTGTGCGTCTATTTGACGTCCAGTGACGTCAGTTGCATTCATGTTATTCATGTGACGTCAGTTGCATTCATGTTATTGCGACGTCAGCACTTTTTATATTAGTTTCACGTATACGTGGCCTATAGAAGTAGATTGATTTGTAATGGAACTAATTTACATACTCGCGACGTCAAGTGACGTCATAGCATGCACCGCATTAAGGTTTTTTTTTCCATACATTATAATGGTTACATTTGGTCATCATGCGTTTGATTTGCCTTCATTAGACGGCGTCATATGGTATAACATCATTGATGTCATGATGTCAGATCAAACGTTATGATCCCAAATGTGTGAGAAACGCTTATTCAGCTATTATATTCTCTGGCAAATGGTATTACGCTTAGTTTAAAGAAATGAATTAATACATATACTCAACCGAATTAAAAACGCAACACCTATTTTTTCCAACTTTTCAAAGCTCATGTCATATGCAGATCATTTTCAGTTTAATTTCCTATTTCAACAGGGATTAACGTTTACTGTCCCAGAAATTCAGTTCTGTTGATGAAATGTGTAACGCTTGAGAGAGCATTACCGAGAGCTACCCGATTTTCAAAAATCTCAATTAAGGATATGTCTGCCATGGCGCATGGAATGCTGCATGCTTATGTAAACCGGCGATTGGAAGCCAAACATTTCCATTACCACATATCAATGATTTTTAGACTTGTAGAAAGAGTTCGACGCACTTGGGAGACCACAGATTATCTCCGACCCGGCATTCGATGCGACGTATACATCCTGTCTCGCGATAGTTCTGCCTCTTTTTGAGACTTTTGAAAATCGGGTACCTATCGATAGTGCTCTCTCAAGCGTGAACCATTTCATCAAAAAAACTGAATTTCTGGGACAGTAAACATCAATCCCTGTTGACTTGAGAAATCAAACTGTAAATAATCTGCATATGACATGAGCTATGAAATATTGGATAAACTAAGTGTTGCGTTTTTAATTCGGTTGAGTATATGAGAGTTAAATTTTTGGTAAATCAATTTAATGTACATAGGTTATTGTCTAGATTACTCATGTTTTATGTGGGATATGTCATGGTAATACCTGTTGACGTCAGTATACTTCTCGACAATGTTTGGCGTCAGATCCTTCGACGCACATGCGTGGTAGGATCTACGTTTCTTCATTGGCGGAAGTAGTAAGCACAATTTTGGCTTTACATCGTGAGCGCGAGTCGTGTCTAGTGACACGGCTGGCGTGTGCACGTTATGCTCGGCATTCGCCGAGGGCGTTGTATAGTATTTCCAAGACAGGCTCAAGTCTTACGTATTGTTATTATGTAGTTACGATGTATTAAGTGTAAGTTCGTTATTTTTAGGCACATCAAGTCCGGCAGTCAGCTGTTAGGGCTTAGAGCCACGTCTCACCTGGAGATGCGATATACGTCTCCAGGTTAATACCAACCCGGGTAGAGGCAGTTACAACGCCGTTTGTGCATGGTTCCTAAGCAGAGGCGGGAAGCACAAAATGTAGGCGGAAGTGGTTAGCACAGTTTTGCCAGATTCTGTGATAAAATCTGAAGGTCACATCAAGTGTGGGACAGTGTTCGTCCACTAAGGTGTTTTAATATATATAGATTGGTCCCTGGTACGATCCAGGGAGCGACCAGTATATAATCGTGCACGTGTTAATAAGAGTTGGTGTTCCTCATGATATATGGACTGGCCCATGACATGATCCAGGGAACGACGAATTGAAGTCTACCAACATAAGGCCTTGTTTTTTTTGTATGAGCTCAAACTAACGTTTTTTTGTTCTTTGTGTTTTCCTTTAGTTCATGGCGCTGAGCCGAGTACGGTGTTGACGTCAGACGGTAATCTATTTGCGTATTGCACGCAAATCGATTACAGATTTGAAACAAACACCTTACTTGGGCCAGCGACATGAACTGATATGTGTTGTATATTATTGTAATTGTGACAGTTGTAAATTGTATTGTTGTATATAGAATTTACATTATATATAAACTTAAAAAAATTCTAACGTTGTTAGAGTTTCCTTGTTAGTGTATTACACTAGTAGATAACCCTTTAACCGGAAGTCACCCTCCGCCGTCCTGGCGACGCATAAGGCTCTACACCCGTGTCGGCCGTGTGTAGAACCTTCTGCGTAACATATACCCTCGGCATACGAAGTATGTCAGGGGCTTTATAGTTTGTCTCTTTCCGTCCATTCGTCCGGTCCTCCATCCGCCCGTCTGTGCGTCTGTCCTCTCTTTCGTTAGCTTTAACGTCTAAGTTTGAGCTGAAACATTTTGATTGCTCATATCTCATGTCATACCTATATCATGTGTCAGAGTCTTTTCATATTTGGTGCATAATATCTCTATAGCATCATCTTTAATATGGACATTATAAGCCCTAGATCAGATCCATTGGTGGGTCAAGTATGAGGAATTTCGCATTTTCAGTACGTCAAAGTTGAAATCATTAAACCACTTCAGTTGCTCATATCTCTGTTAACACATAATTGAGCCGCGACGTGACAAAACCAACAATGTGGTCGTGCGTCCAGCGCAGACTCAGATCAGCCTGGGCATCCGCCCAGTCTGATCAGAGTCTTCGCTTTCCGCATGAAGGTAGCTTAGTCCCTCAGCTACCCTTTAAGCGCTTAGCGAAGAGTCTGATCAGACTTGACGGATGCCCAGGCTGATCTGAGTCTGCGCTGGGCGCACAACCACATTGTTGGTTTTCTCGCGTCGCGGCTCATATAAGACTCTTTTCATATTTGGTTCATGATAAATCATCATAGCATTTGCTTTGATATAGATTGTCTAAGCCGCTGGGCCAGTCCCCTGGGCGGGGCAAGGGGGGCAAGAATGTGGACTAGCTTAGGCATTTGTTGCAATTGTTTTCTTATTTTTTTCCATATTACTGAATGCCTTTTAATTCTTGCAAATTTCGGCTTCCTAATGTTGAACATATAAGTTGACAGCATCTCGATGCTGCCTTTGACCAAGGATCAAGGTCACAGCTTTTCGGAAAGTGATTTAACATTTTCACCTCATAGGGCACTTAATGCTTCAATACGGCGGAAATTACCGATATCGACTTACGGGTTAATCCGAGCGCTTACCTGTTCTAATAATGCCGACTTCTGTACACAACTTAATAGGAATTTAATGTAAAACGTAAAATTAAATACATATTTGATATTACGACAATTTTTTATAAGTTATATTCATAGAGTATATTCTTTCCTTGTTAATATGATGCAAAAATAATTAAAATAACTTCATGTTTTGTATCTTCCATCGGCTTTTGAAATTCGAAGCTAATCAAATGGAATCATACATGTACATATTGTAGAAAATGCATGACAAGCCACATTTAGCCTTAAATTTGGAAATAATCGGATTGTCTGTAAATTTTTTATAAGTTATCACCATAGAGAAATTTTGATAAGGTTTAAACTGATGTAATTCATTAAGAAATAAGTAAAATATAAGTATCTTCCATTTGTCTCTAAACATAGAGAAATTCTCGTTTCGACAAACCTTGCTCGTATGTCTACGAAATAGTTTAAGTCCAAATCCGGCTATGTGGCGCAAAGGCTTACTGAACATCATTTCTTAAATTTTCGTGTTTTGTTTCATATATTTGAGGTTTGCTTTAATAACCGGATGAAGAATCGGGTTAAGAAAGAAAAAAAGCTAGAAAAAAAATGGAAAGAAAGAAAGAAAGTCACATGTCTTATACGCGACAATCAAACATCAAAAGGCCGTTATTCGACTATTTATAGTTCAAATCATCCCTTTATAAGCTAATTAATAAAACTTTATAAACAAGTAATTACATAATCTAAATTTTGACGATTATCATGCTGTAATTGCTCATGTTTGCACTTACGGTTTTGATAGAAATTTATTTGAGTAATAGTGCGGCTTATTTATACGCTTTGTTTACCTCAGGGTAGAATCTTTAGAAACCATTACATGATATTCTTAATTAAATGGCTAATTTGCCAAACTCCTTATTCATAAAGGAGGTGACAGTAAACGACATGTGTAATAAAATATGGGTTGATTTGCATAAATCGAGTCATACAATAGGCAAGATAGGATTTTTTTTAAATGATAAATGACAAATGGCTGCGTTAAAAGTTTCAGTGTTTGGTTCCCCGTTGAGAGATGCAATATAAACAAAACCAGGACAAACGTTGAAGGTTCATGACTGTTCATTGTATTTTTACCATTTTACTCAGCTTTATGATATCGAAAATAGAACATTTTAGGTGCCAGCTAAAATGACCAAAATCAATTTTCAAAACCTTTTCATGAGAAACTCATGCACATATTATTTGTGTGTAGCTAATTTTTCCGATTTCAGATTGGTCAAACTTTGACCATAAATATTAATAATTATTGCTGTCATTTTGTGGTCCATTGACATGTACACAGATAATAATTATAGGTGCCGCGCCGGGTAATATACACAGGTGTCAAAGGTTGTTAAAGCCGAATTATAATCCGTGTGTTTATCCCTATATGTAAATCCTGTCATATGGTTGCTTTGACTGATCAGAGTTTTTGCTAGTTATGCATGTTTCAATAATAAAAGACAAGTCGCCCCATGATATAGGAAACAGTGTCTGCTATTTATACATGATTTGATGCGCTAGCTTATGTAGATAGTGAAGACTCTGATCAGACCACAGCACTTACATACACATGGTTGCGTAGACTGATCAGAGTTTTTGCTATTTATATACATGTTTTGATGTGATAGCTTATGTAAGTAGTGAAGATTCTGATCAGACTACAACACTAACATACAAATGGTTGCGTAGACTGATCTGAGTGTTTGCTATTATACATGTTTGTTGCGATAGTTTATGTAAGTAGTGAAGAGTCTGATCAGACTACAGCGCTTACATACATATGGTTGCGTAGACTGATCAGAGTTTTTGCTATTTATACATGTTTTGATGCAGTAGATTATGTAAGTAGTGAAGACTCTGATCAGACTACAGCATTTATATACACATGTTTGCGTAGACTGATCATAGTTTTGCTATTTATATACGTTTTGTTGCGCTAGCTTATGTTAGTAGTAGAGACTCTGATCAGACTACAGCACTAACATACATATGTTTGCGTAGGTTGACCAGAGTTTTTTTTTTTTTTGTTTTTTTTGTAGATGTTTTCTTACGCTTGCGCTTGCTTGTGTAAGTAGTGAAGTACAACACTACATACACATTGTTGCGCAGACTGACCAGAGTTTTAGCTATAATACACGTTTTGTTGTGCTAGCTTGTATAAGTTGTGAAGACTCTGAGCAGACTATAGCACTTATATAGACTAGACATGGCGGCGTAGGCTGATTAGAATCTGTACAGTTTGACACATGCTTTGTTTGGTCACAGCATAAAGATGTGAATTTACATGTAAATAGATGAGTAGGCTGATCAGGGTCTTTGCTATTTTCATACTGTTCATAATTGCTTTGGACCGACATTGCCGATTATAGACCTTGATAAGTTGCCTCTATTCTCAGTCCGTCAAATTTGCTTGACACCAGAAATTAGCTCAAGTATATTTGCTGGTTTGTTTCCATGCTAAAACTATTCAAGCTGATTAAAAATTTAAGCTCATTTCTGGTGTTATACATGTATTACTGAATTTTCAACCAGCCAAGCAAGAGCACACGCCGCCTGTCGAAAGGTGTGAAAGGTATGATTTGGTCTCATGTCTTGTCAAAACATTGTAATTTAAAAACACCTGCTAACGCCAATGAAGATCAGAAATCGATATGAATTAAAAAAAACGTCTTCTGGTGATTTAAGTGTATAAATCAGTAATTTATCATTTTATTTCTTTTCGTAAAAAAACAACAACAAAAAAAAAACCGTATAAACTCAGCCCCGGATCCAGGGGATGGGTTTTGGGTCTTCATCCTGGGCCTGCTTATATTGAAATATATGTTGTGACATCTCATTTGAATTGCCTACGCGAGGCGATTCTAATGTGTTCGCCAAGGCGATTCTAATGAGATATCACAACGTATATTTCAAGGCAAAAAAAAAAAAAAAAAACATATCAAAAGTTTTCACAAAATTGATCCCTAATTATGTCACATATTTTCAAGCCCCCTCCCCCACACCCCCTCCCCACTTCCCAGCTTATTCATACATGTACCAGTATTAGTTATCCACTACACTGCAGCTGCTCCTATATAACTATGGTATGTGGATAAAGATGAGACCCTCAAAGAGATCGAAATGTATTATTATCATTTCATTAAAAATATTTTTGTTTTATGTTTTTGATGTCAGAAACTAAAACAATCCGATGAAACTCACTCAGAGACTTATTACACCGAAAATCAGCAATCAGGAAAAAAAATGTTTTTATCTGAGAAAAAATTGTTAAAAGTTATTAAAATTCAACATGTCCCCACCCCGCTCCTTCGTATTGTTATTATGCTGATAAACCTGTACAACACCTGAAATATGGAATCGATATTACCTTTCTAATATCGATTAATGCCTAACGCTCCGCGGGTCTAAGGGAAATAACTGCATTCGCATTAATACTCGCTCATGGTAACAGGTAACCGAATATCCTACTTGGCGCGCCTTGAAGGCTTAAGCTCCAGATGATTTTTTTTTTTGTTAAGTTTGTTTTCATTAGGCGGTGGCACTGACCGGGTATACGTGATTTTTAGCTCACTTTCTCTTGTTTTATTTCTATCGCTCAGATTATTCCATCTCTTTATTTTAAAAAGAATTGCACAGCCTTTAAGAAAGTTCTGAATTATGAGCAGGTGGTATTTTCATACTTTTGTCAGAATAACTTATTTATTTTGTCACATTTAGTAGTATACAATAATTTGAAAGTTCCAAGATAGTCTAACGTGGTAACCGTTCTGCAGCAATTAATATGCTCACCTATGCGTACAGTACAGGAGCTCATCTAGTAATGCGTACAGAACAAGACTGATAAGTGTTATTGTCTACACCCATGGGCCATTAGGTACCCACAATGCAGCTTGACTTTTATGCAAAAATGTCTTGACTGCTATTGGCATAGATTTCGTGAGCGGTCGTATGAAATACCGCACAACAGCACATGGTATCTCAAAGTAACAAAATGTACGGCAAGGTACAGATGAATGAATGACTTATGGTTTTAAGGCCTTTTAAACTGTATATCGGACATGGAAGGCTGAAAATGAAAGCAAAATGGTATGAAGTGAAGGCTTTATAGATATAAACAAAAGATTTAATTTGATAAGCATCAACCATTAATGGTTGCAGAGTGTAGGCCAAGCTTTTTTTGAAAGCTCTACTGTTTCCATTTCATTTTGAAGATTGATAGCCTACGTTGTATATAATTAGATTGTAGAAAGTTCATTATTTAGTCACAGTATATTTTTCTCTTTACAGGCCCAACGATGACCACTGCAAAACCAGGTATTTGTCAAAGTAATAACGAGTGAAACGATTGAACATGTTGAATGATGTTTGTATAGTTAATGATGACTGAGCCGCGACACGACAAAACTAACAAAGTGGCATGTGCGCCCAGCAAAGACTCAAATCAGCCTGGGCATGCGCCCAGTCTGATCAGAGTCTTCGCGGTGCGCTTAAAGGGTAGCTAAGGCTCTAAGCCATGCGGACAACGAAGGCCCTGATCAGAATGGGTGTCTGCTCAGGCTGATCTGAGTCTGCGCTGGGCGCACTACCACTTTGTTAGTTTTCTCGTGTCGCGGCTCACATAAAGTAGATAAGGATCACAGTGAATGGCTAAATGCAGACAGTATCATATAAATTCGCTGGTTTAACCTTTTATTTGAATGAGTAAACAAGGATTGAAAGTTCAGTCAAGTTGCCTTACAAAGTCGTAAACTCAAAGAAATGAGGTGGCAGGTGGTAATTTGAAAGTGCGAGACTGAAAATTAAACTAATTTCATTTTGTCGTCATGAAGCTATTAGAGAAATAGGAGATCTTAATACCAAGTTTAAGAAGTCAAGTGGAGATATCAACCTATGATGAAAAAAAACAATAATGGTTTAGCGTAGTATTGAATTTGTCACTTTTCCATTTAATTTTTCACTCAGATATAGGGTAGAGTCGGGCTACTTCGGACATGGTGGTAAATTCGGACATACCATTACAAACAGTGAAAATCCAGATGAGACGGCTCATAGTCATAATGAACCTTCTCATCAGGATTTTCACTGTTTGGCCGTACGTACCTACCAGAGGTACACTATGGACTGCACCCCGGAATTGGCACTATGGGCTGCAAATTGCACCCCAGAGCATCTTTTGCAACCTACAATGTTTGCATCCCATAATTTTTTGGGTAGTGTCCATTTGTTGAAAACTTACACCCCCTATATAGTTATAATTTAGGTGTGTAGAAATAAGCTTTGTGGGGTACCTTTAACGTGGATTAAACCTGCATGATTTTTAAGTTTTGTCCAAAGGGGGGAGAACAATGTGGGGTGCACCCCATAAAATTTATCGGACGGACATGTCCAACAATGGACAAATGAGTCTGTACACATTCTGGGTTGTACCCCCAATATTTGAAATTTAGTCATTTTAGCTTATTTGCAAGCGAATGAAATACATTCATCATGGGGTGCATCCCACAATGCAGAATCACCCCACAAGGCACCATATTCTATACAAAACACCCCACAATGTAGGTCTGGTAAGAGCAGTTATTTTTGTTTTAGTTCCAAACAACGAACACACAAAGGAATCAGTGTCACTGTCCGAATGTACCCGCTGTCCGAAGTTACCCGACTCTCCCCTAAGCCTACGGATGACGTGCCGTTTTAACTCGATGTGTTCATGAGCACTGATGCAATGTGCATTGCAACGGCTTTAGCAGAACTGTTTTTCCAAGAGGATCCTACATGAGCCCAGAAATATCAAAGAACCTGACATAGAGAATACTATGTTAATGTCTTTTGATATCAAGTTTATCAAGCGAGATCAGAAACAGCGTAGGAATGGCGAGGCTTGCCGAGCCAGTCCGACAAATTCAACTCTCTGGAATTTTAATGTGCCGTCCATAAAACCAACTTATTGTTTACACTTGTCAGTTGTCTTTAACTTTTTCATAATTGCAATTGTAGCAGAGGATGTCTGTCTCACAGAAGGCTGTGTTTTAGCAGGTATGTAGTTTTAAAAGATCACTGACAATGTGGTGACGTTTTGTTTTACAGAAAAGCATACAAATACACCGTAACGATACACAGGGAGAAATCCCAATTAATGCTTGTTTGATGTGTAAATAAAAATAAAACATTATTTAAGGTAAACTAATGATGCACTGACCAACAACTTTACCTGTCTAAGGGTACCCATGTGCAGGCCCGTTGTGGCAGTTTTCATTAAACAGTGCCCATTGTCGAGTCAGTAGGTAGGTATACTCTGATGTGGCACTAGACAGTACACAGTAAAGAATACTTCTAATGCACTTACAAATATAACGCGACGTCTGATTGGATAACGTCAAAAATTTGCGACAGTATATTCTGCGATATACTGTCGCAAACCCGACGTCATTATGAAACGTCGCTTCTCATTTGGTGACGTTTGGTTTTACGCTGCTGAACGCACTTGCAATGGGTACAAAGCAGTACACTTTGAAAGGTAAAAATGTGAAAAAGTACATTAGAATGGGGATAACTATATTAAAAATTTTCATTTGGGGAGGTAAATCACCGTAAAACGAAATTTCCGACCATAAAACCGACGATTTACCTCCCCTAATGACAATTTTGAATACAGTTATCCCCTAATTTATGGCAAACTACACTGGAAGTTGTCAACTGTAAACAGTATACAGTAAACATTCAGTATGTGTGCATGCTCTTACGCATATGTAAACTTAACCCATTAATGCCCAGTGGACTCTTCTATCTGTATATATTGGATGATTCCATTTGTCATTTTAAAAGGGGTGTCAGGGCTGATCGTATTTGTAGATATTTTGTTCTGTTTTGAGGAAAAATATCAATTTATTTTGTGCAAAAAGTGTAGACCATGATCAGACACCGCATTTTGCGGCGTCTGATCTTAGTCTGCACTGTTTGCCTATGCCTCAGTTTTTGGACGCTAGGCGTGTATGTATTGGAATTTCAAAAGGAAAACACGCTTGTAGAATTTCATTGAATCGAACATTGAAAAATGTGGATAATTTTTTGTTCGTCAAGTGTCTTTGTCAGAACATCTTCTTTGAAACGTCTGTGGCAAAGTTCGGGAGACTTTAGATGTAGTTCGCTATACAATCCTATTGAAATAAAGTGAATCCAGACAGTAAACTTCTTTTTAATAGTCACTGGCCCGATTCCAAAATAATATGACGGCGGCCTTGTGTGTGATGAAAACTTTAAAAACTGCTTCTCAGAAACCAGTGACCTGATTTTAAAGAACTTGACCAAAATCTTTGGGGTCGCGTTTAATTTTGTTAAACAACATGGGCCTAATTATTGTTAAATGTCTGAAGTAAACTTTTCAAAAGCTGTTCAGAAAACCGTTGATCCGATTTTAGAATAACTTTACAGAAGTGTTCTTTGGGATGACTGTTACATTGTGAGATTGTTTTACTATACATGGCCACTAGGGATAGGCCCGGCATCCCTTATTTTTCAGACTTTTTTCTCTGCGTGTCTATGTAACAAAATTGTCCAAGCTAGTACAATTCTAAACATGAAAATACAACAGGAACTTTTTAGAATAAAGACTCGGCTTATCATCGACGTTAGACCATCATTATCTTTGATTATCATATGACGTCGCATCTGAGAGTGTAATAAAGTCATGCATTAAAAACGATAACCAACGAGTGGATGAAATATGCAAGTTACGTCGTTACGTTACGCGTTGACGTCCATAAACGTCGCATTTTCTAATGGCGAAATCGTGACGTTTTATTGCAAAATTTGCGAATTTAGTGTCATATGAATAAAAGAAATCTTGCAGTGGTGCTCCTGTATTATTGAATTTATTAAACTCGTTGGGGAAAACCGATAAGATGCTCGGCATAGCCTCGCATCTTATCTTTTCCCCCAACTCGTTTAATAAATTTAAAAATACAGGAGTCGGTATCTTGTTTCAGCTGCCAGGGTAAGAAATGCTATGGATCTGTCCATCCAACCATGTGATGACTTTTACCAGTTTGCTTGTGGCTCCTGGTTGAAGCAAAATGTTATTCCAGAAGACAAAAGCTCGTACGGCTCCTTCACACAGCTCAGGGATGATGTGTCCATCAAATTGAAATGTAAGCATTTCAGCATATATTTATCTTAATTTATGTATTAAGAATGCTTCTGTTTTAATGCGATGGGTCATGACTTAGATTTTATGGGGTCTGATGAGAATATCTTCTATGACTACTGACGAATAGAAAAATTGACATTTGTCAACGCCGCTGGCGCGTCTACTGTTGAAGCTGTGGTTTTGGTGGCTTAACAATTCAATATAACTATACTTTTTACTAGTCTATCTATCAAACAGCTACTGAAATTAATTTTGTAGTTTTGTAATAGAATCAATGACTAAAATGTACAAAATTATAAACAAGAGATTGTTCTGAGTTTGTGTGTGTCTTTGAAGATCGTATCGTCTTGAAGACTAACTTTACATGTTCACCGCAGATAAATATTGTATTGATCGGTATAGCTGTTTTATACAAGATGTTTAGAATTTTCCATATCAGAAAATATTTACATTTTAAAACAGAACAAATGTAAACCTAAATATACCATCATTCGCAACAACAGACGAGTACAGCTTCAGCGAGGTGGCCCAAGGGAAAATACGTGACACAGATTTTCTGAGAAAAATAAGCAAATTATCCCTGAATTATCATGTTACGTCTACCTTTATTTGGAGCTATTAACCTGAAACACTATCTAGTCGGGGTCTGTAACATACTGATTTTTTTTTCAGATTTATTAGAAGCTGAAAACAAACCTGATGAACCGGAAGTTATTCACAAAGCTAAAGACTACTACAAAGCATGCGCAAATGAAGGTCAGTATAATTTGATTCCCAACAACATCAAACAAAATAAATCCAAATTCAGTATATCATTTTAACCATAACATGAAAAAGAAGTAAGCAACAAGAACGAAATCGACAGTTAACGTTTTTCTGGCGTATTTGAATTTTGAGGTATTCATATGAATGCACTTTACATTCAAAAGTATTCTGATTATTACATCGTGTCCTTTTGTGTACTTTAAAGCCCTTCAAGATGCAAGTTTAAATATAATGTAAATCTTCATTTCCATATTGCCTCGCTATCCATACTAATGACGGTAGACTGGCTTCAGTCTAATAAATCACATTGTCATAGAATAATGGAAAATGTTTAAAACTATTAAGAAAGAATTTTCTGATAGCTGAATCTATTAGACTTCAGCAATGCCTTACTTTTTCTTATAGAGATTTTCAGTTTTTACTAACTGTCAGTTATAACTGGAGTCTGAAGCTAATCTATAATGGTGAGTATTTATATCATCAGGGCGTGAAACCAGGCTCATTCGCAGCAGCTGCAGCATCAGCACAGGCATAAGAGAAATGCATAAACATCTTATTGTTGCTAGTAAACATACTGGGGCCGTATTCATAAAGCCACTTAAGTCGTTGCTATGCGGTTGCTAAGGCTAAATATGTATACAGGAGATTCCCTACAACAATGAACTTTGCTCTGGAGGAACAGTCTTTGTAAGACTGTTCCTCCAGAGCAAATTTCATAGTTGTGGGGAATCTCCTTCAAAGAAATTTAGCCTTAGCAACAGCATAGCAACCACTTAAGTCGTTTTATGAATACGGCCCCTGCTTTCTCATTTCAGAGAAAATCGAACAGTTAGGACTTGACTTTATCCTTAAGTACATGGAAGCTTTAGGAGGATTTCCGATTATGGGGTCTAACAGAGGAGGAAACTGGAACAGCTCCACCTATAACCTTGAAGATTTGATGATTCTTGTTCGGAATGAGACTAATACACTACCATTTGTAGATATCTATGTTGCTCAAGATGACAAGAACCCAACGAAATATATACTCACGGTAAAAAATGACGAATTATCTGTGTATATAATTCACATATCAAGGCTCTGTTGTTCAAAAGTAACAACGTCTCTAGTTATTTTTTCATACCTATCAACAAAAGAGCATTGCCATTTTGCCGAAAAATCATGAGGTTTTACACTGTTCTCCACATTTTTGTAGCAAATCAATTAAAACACTTGATTTTTTAGTGTAATAGAAGACCCCATAACTCATTAACAAGGAACTTAAAGGTGCTTTTTCTTCCCCACGGTGTCTTGAGTGGGATCTGGGATTTAATTTTGTCAGTTCCTGCGAATCATCCAACTTTATTTTACGAAACTTAATGCATATACATAAAGGACTAGTAACGAAGACTTGTCCCACAGAAATGTCCCATTGATTCCTGAAACGGGCCTATCTCTTTCTTGGACCCCACAGCTAGGCCGAACTATCACTTAGTCGTTTCATGAAAGAAATTCATGGTAAAATTCAATTGGGTATTTTTAACTGGCCTATACGAAAGTGCAGAAGAGCTATTATTGTCTCCTCTGACGCCCGCATCTGGCTACTTTGGTTCACACATATGAGGTGCGACACGATAAAACCAAAATAGTGGCATGTGCACCACGCGAAGACACAGATCAGCCTGGGCATCCGCCCAGTCTGATAAGACTCTTCGCTAAGGGCTTAAAGGTTGACGAAGGGCCTAAGCTACCTTTATGCGGACAGCGAATACTCTGGTCAGACTGGGCGTATGCCCAGGCTGATCAGAGTCTTTGCTTTGCGCACATGCCACTTTGTTGGTTTTGTCGTGTCGCGGCTCATATGTGCTTTGTAGACTCTTCTGTTCTTCGAAATATGATTGTCACTCATAAGTTTTGGGATGTCTAGTGTATTTATTCTCATGTTTTTGTTTTAATCGACAGCGTTTGTGACAAGGCTTTAGTTGTGAGTTCTGCCACTTGCTGATACACCAAGAGCTGGCCACATCAACGTCCCCCGATTCCAGGAAGGGTTTGAATCCACAAACGGGGGTAATCGTTGTCAAAGCCGACCACATAAACGTCCACAGTCACGAAAGTGACGTTATAACATGTGCATAATATTGCCGCCTCTTTTTGACCTCACAGAGTATGTAAACACTGTAAAAATCGCGCTTAGCTATAAAGCACAAGTGGTTCCTTGTTTAGGTGTAGGCATGTGTTAGGAATATGTCACATAGCTAAAAATGTACGCCTTTTCTATTATTTTCCCGGACAAAGTCTGCTAAACACGTTTTATTCTGTTACGCGATTAGGATGAATCCATTCTATCTTTTCCCCGTTGAAGAACGAAAAACAGAGACGAAAATGTTGACAGAGGAAATTTTCAAAATAAAAGGTAAATATAACCAGTTTTGTACATGTTTAATTTCTAAACATAAACCTAAACATGTTGCAAATTGAACATGTTACGATTTAAACATATAAAAATCGGACTGCTTTTTTTGCATTGATTCTAAACACATTTTTTACAGTGAACGGAGCAGTCCTGTTTGTGGCCACATTGACCGTTCGTCACTCATATTGATACTGATGCACGATAAAGCAAGGTCTGTTATATCATTTCAGATAGACCAAACCAGCCTTGGAATGCCTAGTAGGGACTATTATCTCAAAGGCCGCAATAATTCCATGCTGTTGGCTTACCAGAAAATGAAGAAGGATCTTGCAATCGCTTTTGGGGCGGACCCGGACATTGCCGAACAAGATGCTAAAGATTTAGTTGACTTCGAGATAGAATTAGCTAATGTGAGTTCACTGCTGCCCAGTAGACTAAAATACAAACTCCTCTCTGAACACACAATGTTGACAATGTTGATTCAATGTTGTTTCATTTTGGGGACATCTAATAACCTATTTTCAAGCTTTGAAAATTAATCGAATGCTAATGTTTGAACGCACTGTCATTATACCTTTTGGGATTGTTTGATATAAGTATAGCGATAGTACTTGTCTCGAAACTATTTTATGTCTGTATTATAAATACGCCAATTAGCACATGAAATTGAATCGGAATTAAATCCATGTTACTTCAATGTCATTACGTGGGATCAACGTTAATTCAAAACTTATTTAGCGTTGTGTGCCTGCTTGGTATATTATATGATAGTTTCAGATTTTTATGAGAGCATTATTTTAGTTTTCTTTTTGTTTTTGCAACTTATTGCAATTTGGGTATTTCATTATTTCATTAAAAAAAGAATGTATCATTTGAATTATCAGAATGATCTGGATCTTAGGTTTGCTGGTATTCCCAAAAATGATTCAATATGTACCTGTTTTCAGATCACAATGCGGCGAGAAGACAGAAGAGACCCTGAAAAACTGTACAATAAGATGAAACTTGGAGATCTGGGCAATAATTTCACAGGGGTAATTACATCACAAATAACCCATATGTATACACATCTAAATAATGCAGTGTTGAATATTAGACTTGAGTTGATAGAATCTGTTTCTGAGACATATCTACCGATACGTAGAAGCGCCAAAAAGGCTACTCTGTTTTCAGATGGAATATATGAACTTATTATGGACAAAAGTGATGGAGCAGATGATTAAAACACCTTGTAGAAATGCAGAAACGACGAGTTACGTCTTCCATACTTAAGGATACCTGCTGCGATATGTGGTTCTTTCCATAAATCACAAGCCAAGAACTTCTTAAAGAATAAAGTGCTATAATTTCAGTCTCAGATGTATGTTTTGGTAATTTGATTGTCACCGACTTCAACTTGACAAGCTTTAGACACAGAATAGTAAAATCTATCACCTTACTTTTGAATTCGTATGTCTGCATTTACCATGTAATTTGTAGATTAAGGTTATGATCTCTTACTTAAATTGTCAAAAAGTTAAATGTTATTGACCTGGGGCCGTATTTACAAAAGGACTTAAGTGGATCCTATGCGGTCGCTAAGGTTGAATTTCTGTGAAGGAGATTCCCTACAACTATGAAATTTGCTCTGGAGGAACAGCCTGAAAAAGACTGTATCTCCAGAGCAAATTTCATACTTGTTGTTCCTCCAGAGCAAATTTCAAGTTGTAGGGAATCTCCTTCATAGAAATTCAGCCTTAGCTGAAAAAAAGATTAAGGGTAGGACTGATTTTTCTGATCAATTCCGAAAAATAATAATACGTCACAAACGTATTGGCTATAATTTAAATGTTATGCGACAGTCTGCATGCTTAGTGGTTAACCCAATCACGGTTGATAACTTTGCTGCACTCTTTAATTGCACACCGGGGGATCGGTCGTCAGACTCTATGATGGCCCCGACCTAAAGCTATATATTTTAGTTGGTTGGGACCGGAGTCTTTTTGTCTGTTGCTTGGTCCACCGGGGCTCAACTGGTGACCTTCTTTTGCTTCAGATTTCCAGTGGGGTTGTTTGGCAGGACAGGGATCTCCACCTGTCAGACGGCCCGTTGTATCTGTTGAGTCCTCGTCTTTGCTTCTTCATGGTGTTGAAATTTGATTTATGTGTTTACCGTGATGATTCATTGACGAGTTAGAGGGTTATCATGCGAACCGAACAACCAACTAAATGTTTTGTACCACTTCAGAAACTGAGGGTGAGGTTGGGCCTGTAAAATCGATTTAAGCCCCCCAGTAATTCATTACTGACCGTTCCAAGGCGGTAGTTCTGTTGTGGTTCTCTGTTGCCTGTTTTTGGTGTCAGAGTTTCTGTGATGTTTTACCTTATGTATGTTCTTATTATTTTTGGTTCGGTTTGGGTTGCTGAGTGGCCACCTTTTGGGAACAAGCTGCTCACTCGGTTGGCCATATGTTCTCTGTATCTTGATTATTTGTAATCTTAGTTGTTTCCAACTATGGTTTGAGGGCTGGATTTGGATTTGGATTGTTTCAGTTCCTGGTCTTTGCATACTTTTTACTTTTAGCAACCGCATAGCCACGTCGTTTTATAAATACGGCCCTTGATAATTATATTTAAATTTAGCTTGACTGGATGAAGCTTGCAAAAGGAACATTTCAACACATCGGAATGGATATAGATGAGAACGAACCTGTTATAGTGGTGGCGCCACCTTATTTTGAGAAATTTATGGAAGTGATAAACAAGTATCCGTCAAGGTAATATATCTACTGTTACATTCATCTATCAAACATATGTGCATCAAAGTATTACCATGTTACGTGTCTCTATAGCAATTGTTGCACAATTCGTATGTATTCCTTGGTTCCAAAAGATCTAAGTTTCGGAGCATATTCAAGATGCTTCATTCGCAGCCGCAAATGATATCATGGAAATCTCGAGGATACGAATTCTTTAAAATTTTACTTTGACTGCGCTGAACATTCGGTCGAACTTTTAAAACGCGTTCTCGATTCTGGAGAAAATTAGCGAAGGACTGATGTGCAATATGCTGGCTTGTCTTTTCTTTGTTCAGGTTTATTTTGTTTATTTCAGAGTCATTGCTAACTATTTGGTAGGGAACAGAATATGGGGGAAGACCTTTTATCTCCCAGCCAAGTTTACCGACATTAAACTTGAATATCAGAAGGTAAAGTTACGCATTCGTGAAAAAAGGTGTCTTCACGGACAAATGACAGAGAATAAAAAGCTTAATATTTCTGTTTTTATATGTTGTTATGTTATGCGCAGACCTAACTCTTTTTGTTGGACCAGAACAGAACAGGAATGAATTTATACGTGTGTTACACTGGATGTAAGCTCGATTTCAGTATAGTTAAGAAAGGTTAAACAAGGTGTATGCATATATGCAGATTTTTAATGTTTCCATCGACATTGTGTTAAAACCCTTTATATATAAATTTTAAATCTCCATGTATAGTCTTCGTCTAAGTGTCTGTGTATCAAGTGTTTATATTTCCTTGGTCATTGTGATGACATTTTTTTCAGATTTCAAGGGTTTCTATGAACATGTGTACAGTTTTATATACAGAATATAAGCTTTTGAAAATTGAATTTCCTTATGAATACAGAATTATAAAATTCTTTGAACAGTGTGTAAATATTTATCAACAAACACTATGTCATGGGAAATATGTAATTATTTATGTGTTTAGTTTTAATTTCCATTATTTCAGGAGATGACTTTCATAAAAGCGTTTCGCTTACCGTCAGATCATGTGGCATATTGTATATTGCACTGTTTTGTAACCATGTAGTTTGTAGTAAATAAAATATTGTTTAAACCAGTTTCCATTATCGATTTAAGGCATTGACAGGAAGCGCTACTCGTTCACCCAGATGGCAGTCATGCAGTGATAACGCTGTAAGCGCCATGTCACAGGTAGTTGGGCGGTTATTTATAGAAGAATATTTCAAGCAAGAAGCAAAAGAGGATGTAAGTTGTGATTACTATCGAGTCTGCTTTTTCGTACCTCTACGATGTTTGTAAAAATTATAAAAAAATGATACTGTAGAGCCTATTTATGACTATACTAATTTATAACCTTAGTTTGTCAATAACCTGTCATTTCATGACTCCCATTGAAAATTAAACTGCAAAAAGCTATGCACAATTTACTCGCAATAATTTTCTTGTACTTAAATTTCAATTAAAACGTTGCTTTCTTATAAGGCTTTGACTGTCCATGGTATTCGAACATTGCCAGTCTGAAAGACACGCAGTATCAATTATAGCACAATAACAAAGATAGAGCAGTTCGCTCTATGGATTCTTCTGAACCCATAGAGCGAACTTCTCTATCGTTGTTAATATGCTATTGGATTCTACAGAATCCAGAACCCATATACTATTGCTGTGGATAGGGATGAATATGATTTTAGTCTACATTTCATTGAAATCCATTTTATGGCGCAATTCATATTGTGCATATCTGGATAATAGTAGGACAAGGACATTGTGCATATCTGGATAATAGTAGGGCAAGGATATTGTGCATAACTGGATAATAGTAGAGAAAGGACATTGTGCATATCTGGATAATAGTAGGGCACGTGCTTACTGTGCTTGCAGTAGGTGCGGGTGGGGGTTGTTTGGACATTTTTCCTCTCGTCTATCATTTCTCTCTTCTTTCTCCCTCTTTCTGGGAGACGACCCGATAAAGACTGAAATATTGTCTCAAAGGGCCGTTAAACCCATGTCAATCAATCGATCAATCAATCAATTAAAAACATATCTGGATTTGCGACATTGATCTGGTTGTCAGCTTCTGGTCTGAATTTGCTAGTGTGAACAATATAATTTTGCCTTGACAACTAACTATAAAATTAGTTACAATTATAACCTACATTGTTTCCAGGTTCTTCGGTTGATAGAAAATTTACGGGTTTCAGTCAAGGAAATGATTTCAGAAGTTGATTGGATGGAAGACACAACTAAAAGCTTTGCCAAAGACAAGGTAATACGTTCTTGTCTGATCCAGCATGTGAGAATTGTCCTCTGGAACCTACTTACATATAAGAAAAAATACTTGAACTTACCACTCTACTTTAGGGTACAGTTATTCTCACCTACCTCCTATTACAATCTGTACCCAAAGAAAGCTGACAATAGTGTCAATGAATACTTTGATATCCTTCCTCTCTTATAATTACATGTATGTTGTACCGAAAGGTTCAAAACTTCCGATACCGGCGCACGTATACAAGGTAAACATGCGAATAAAAAGTTTATGTATCTCCTATAATTTCTATCGGCGGATCATAACATTTTGTAGTTAGACCGCTTATTTAATGGTCCTCCGATATTTTATTGATGCATTTTTTTAAACATGCACCGGTAAAAACTAGATCGCTATACTTATATTTTAACCCACAAAGGCATTTTCTTATTTTTGGTATCTACGTGTATGAGAAGAAATTCAAGCAGATGTGACTTATTCTTGTATTTCATGTATTTCAGGCTGACTATATTGAGCCAAGAATTGGTTATCCAGACTGGGTCCACAACGAAACAAGATTGGCAGAAAAATATGAACTGGTTTGTACATATATGACATAGTATAGTATTATTCAAAATTATTGAGAAATTTTTGCAAAGTGAAACTTGAGCTATAGTAGTTGACAGATGGTGTACAGGCTTTATAGCTTTCTTTATTTAGTTAACACATCTCTCTGTAAAAGGTTTAGCAAACCAGTATCATTTTTAAGTTTGAGTCTCAAATGTTACCTCCCCTTGAATTGTGCCACCATGAACCCTTTTGGCCCACTGGAAAATTATGTACCCTAACCAAATAAAATCAAGAATTGTGGAAAAAGATAATGATAAAAGAAGCAAGTTCTGGATGGATGCTTGACTAACCTTATGATAAATTGCTGGTGCTTTGAAAAAGCGTTTTATGTGATCTTGTCAGCTGTAGATGCTGCTGGCATCAAAAATACTACTACATTTTGAAAAAAAGTGCCCAAAATTCCGGCTGAGGGTACCCTGCTCTGATTCATTCTTATTTCATTCATCTCGATGGAAACGGCAAACAACCCATAGATTTTGAAAGGCTTAGAAAACGTGCTTTCGGGACATTACTTCTGACACGATTGTCTATACCTTGACAGATTTTTTCTTCAGATCTTTAACAGATCTAGAATTTTGCCGTTTCTTATGCCTTCAATATTCTTCATATGCCATAATTGCCAGTGCCTGTCTCAGAAACTGAAATTAGTAATTTTAAACCATAAAAATTATTGAAGACGCCATTAATAATGTAATAATGTTGATGATGGTAAGCAATTGAGAAAATAAAGTATTTCCAGTGTTACAGTCTAGTTCTAGCTAAGGTAGTATAACTAAACATAGTCAAAATTAAGGGACATAATGTCACAGGAGTGCACCATAGACCATACTTACTAAACACAGGTGCAAGAAAATGCATCAAATTGTCATGTTTGTATATCAAACTTAAAATGGGATTCTTTTGTTAAGTTTTACTCATTTAAAATATTGTTGAACATGCATAGCTTGCAGCTGATAGCCAAAATGCAATTCTCAATATATTTGTGGAATACTGTAATTGGGTCGTCTTTCATCCATATCAAATTTTGATTTTTTTGAAACTTTTAATTTTTTAAGCACAAAACACTTACTAATACATGCAATATGCCGTTTTATTAAAATCAATATAAAACTACTTGGAACTGATACAGTCGAATTTTACATTTCTCCCACGACGCAAAATGGGAAAAAGAAGAGAACAGATCTTGGCAGCGCTAAAATCAAGACAACACCAGCTCAAAACTAAGTGAACAGTTTCTTTACAGGCTGGTGGTCAATACGGTGGCCTCAAAAACATTCACTGGTGGAAGACCGTTAACAAAACAGACTAAACAAACAAAAAAGACAAAACACTATTCTTCTAAATTCTCAACCAGTCTCTCTTCTCCACTGCGCGCGTTAATGATGCAGAATTAATACTTTTCCAATCTATGACATTATCTCTTTTTCTTACGATGCGTCTCATGTAAGTACAACATAGTTTCAAGTCTTGTGTGACATTTCAGGTTACAGTCGACCGTAACGACCCACTTGCCACAATAATAAGCTTTAATAAGGCCAATGTGCAGAAGAATCTGAAGAAACTCAGGAAAGACTACGATAAGTCAGAGTAAGTGTTTCCAGCCGTCAGACGACGTTAAGTCAACGTCGTGTGAGTGGTTATGCAACCTGATGCAGTCGAATCGAAGTTCAGTCGAGGTTGATGCGAAATTTATGGGCAGTGATCTTTAATGACAAATTATATTTACATAATACGCTTATGAAAGATCATTGGAGTATGTCGTTTAGAGGTGACATCCAATGGGAATTTTGGCATTCATATAGTTATGGATCAGTGTAAGAAAAACCAGTTGCCATGAAAACAATAAAAAGAATCAGATGATTATCGTATAATAATTTACTTAGTCATTTATTTATTTCCATACAGGGATATAAATGAAGATAATCAGAAAGGTCACGGTAACTAAACACAACCTACCTGAGACACCACAAGAATAAAAGATGAAAAATACAAATAAGAACTGAAAAAATATTAAGCATGAATTCAATTTTGACAAATACGATAGTTCAAAACAAACTAATATTTGACTTTACTCTCTTGCCAATGAAACAGAAAATCATTTTACTAGATGATGTAAGTTTTCTTTATTTGCATTTATTCATTACGAAATAACTTATTAAATAAGAACATGAGTAAGCTACGAGAACATCTTGTACGGTCATTTTTTATATCAGAAATAAATAACATGCTTTCTTATGAAATGTCTCAGTTTTTTCAGTTTTGTTTGTTCACCATGTATTGACCCATGTTTTGGCCAAGAAAAAAATATACCATAAACCTTTCGTACATTTTCAACAGACTGGTAACCCTGTTTCTTCTTTGAATAGGTGGGGTATGTCAGCAGCAACTGTGAACGCCTACTACAGCCCGTCCTCAAACCAGATCAGTAAGATATAATTATACATTTAATAGTAACAGATATGCTATCGCCTTGATTTGTAATGTGCTCGTAGAATAGGAGCTTAGAATAGCATTACTTCTCAGTGTCAGACTATGATCTTCCCCGACAAGGTTTAAAATGTGTATCTAAATTTTCTACATTGTACCAGCCTCCCTTACTTTATTATGCAGACAACAGATAAAGAAAGAGGTGGAAATAAAACAAATTTGCGTTATTATAAAAACCATACGCACAACGGCACAAATATTCAAACTGCATTAGAGCGGCGTTTTGTAGGGTTTTAGGAACTAGATTACCATTCCAGGGTCAAAGATTCGAACCCCGCTCCTTTACGATACCTCAATTATCTCGTTTGTGATACAAGGTAGACTAGTTTTAATAGATGATTGTGCCACTTCTTTTATTTAAATATAGTATAGATGAAAATTAAATAAATATGCCGTATGATATATGAGTTGTTGGGACGTGAAATTAATTCAATTTGCTTGACTGTATTGTTGACGTCTGGACTAGCTCGTCCGAACATAAAAACTTGTACTTATAGATTAGTTTTAAATTTCAGCTTTCCCTGCAGCTATTCTGCAGCCCCCATTTTATGCAAAAGATCAGCCGTCGTAAGTTATTGATCAGTGATTATTATCATTATTATGTGTACCTTTATACAAAAAGTCAAAACTATTGTTACTTTGTCATTTGATAAATCCGTGGAGGTGGATGCGAATTTGAATAGAAAGACAAAATAAACCGACAAATACGTTAACTTGAGCAGTCTGATGAGTCTATTAATCATTAACTCTATTTGGTGTATATCTTGTGTCGCATTAACTCTATTTTGTGTGTAGAGCCCCCGGGTAGCTCAGTAGGTTAAGCGGTGGCCTGCTGATCTAGCGGTCCCAGGTTGGGGACCCGCCGGAGTCGGAAATCGTTTCAATCGTAAACGGGGTTCCAATGCACACAGCCTGCTGATCTAGCGGTCCCAGGTTGGGGACCCGCCGGAGTCGGAAATCGTTTCAATCGTAAACGGGGTTCCAATGCACACAGCCTTTCATTACCACCCACCATCGTCCTGATATGACTGAAATACTGTTAAAAAGGACGTCAATTCGCAATTCATCCATCCATCTTTATTTTGGATATATCTTATGCAAGGGAAAGGTATCCTATAAGCATTTCGCTTTAATTCCAATCCCATTAACTCTATTTTGTGTATCTTATGTTGCATGTCAGTGAAATTATGAATAAAATGTGTTTTAACTAGTCTGATGAGTCATGAATTACGCTCAGAATCAGTGTACACGCTGAACTTGCATTTTGACGTTGTTATAAAGCCGGCTGTATGTTTTTATCTTCAGAGTTTCAGATTACATGTATAATCATTACATTTTAAAGTAATGTTAAGATTTATATTTCTTTCCTTATCATTAATATTTGGTGTACCAAAACGACCAAAAGCACAACGATCAAAAGCACTGATACTGGTTGACCTATGTCGGTGCTTTTGGCCCTTTTAGTATATCATATGAGTAAATAATTGGTTCTGATTTTTCAGATATCTTAATTATGGTGGAATCGGATACGTTATTGGGCATGAAATTACACATGGCTTTGATGACCAGGGTAGGTACATGTACATCCTACAGGCCTTACCATTTGCCATTCTTTCACAGGATAGGGCCAGTTAACTGAAGGAAGTCGTTGGGCAATGACCCGTAAAGTATCCATTTACCTTATAAACGTTCTTGTTGCTTTTATGAAACAAATATCGTAATAATCCTAATAAACGCCCCCTGCCACTTTTCCGAAAACAATGCTGTATTAACTTGCATGAATTCCTGTTTGCTTCAATAGATAAGGTAGCTGTTTGAAAAGGTCGACTCTTAAAGGAAATAATTTCTCCTGGAGGAGCAAATTCTTTCCTTTAAGAGTTGATCCCCTACGGAGAAGGGAAAAAAATAGTAGAGTTGCTTCATTTGAAAGTATAACCATCACCCTTATTGTTTATTAGAGGTATTTGGCAGTGGCTGATTTACTACACTTTATGCTCTGAATAACGTCTTCCTTTTGCAAAATACAACGCCCCCCCCCCCTGGGGCGTTTATAGGATTAATGCGGTAGATAAAATAGGTGTGATAGCTGAAACAAAATGAGGTTAGGGTCAGTGTCGTGAGCATTAGTTCAGAGAATGAAAATTGTAAGTGAATTAGCACAAAAAAAAATCAATGAACGGGATCTGATAACATCGAATGCCATACCCCACCCACGACACCAAACGAGAAATTATTTCACTTTGTAGCTAAATGGTTTACCTAAAATTGCCCTGGACAATGTTACTTTTATTTGATATTTTTTCACAGGCAGACTCTATGATAAGAGTGGAAACTTGAAATCTTGGTGGACGGAGGTAGATACTCAGAAATTTAAAAACAGAGCCCAGTGCATGATAGATCAGTACAGTAGCTATGTAGTTCCCGGAACAGGAAATATGACAGTAGGTTTAACATTTTTTCGCACAACTGAACCACTTCTGCAAGGCATTCTCTGTTGTCAGATTTAGACAGGTCGTTTTCTGATCATAAAATAATATTATTTTGCCTTTTCTGGTCATGCATATAGAAAAATATATATAAATACAGAAGAATATTGAATATGTCCAGCAGTTTTGGCAATAAAGTATTATGTTTAAAGACACATTTTTTTGCATAATGCCCTAATGACTGTTTATAGAACATGCTGCTCAGAGATAAGAACTTCTGGGAGACTTGTGACTGAAGTTTAGGTAGGGGCCAGATAAAGGGAAATCAACTGTCAAAGAAAAAGAGAAAATATGGTTATAAACAAATTATAATTGGATCAGACTGTGTTGTTGAAGACCCACATGGAACTGTGTTACAAATACCATTATTTGCTCAAAAGACATGGTTTTTATAGGAATATAGGGCCATGTAAATAGGTACTCATACATTATAACATTTGCGCCCACAGAAGACTTTGATCAGCCTTTTCAGTCTTATCAGCGTCTTCCCTAATTGCATGAACTAGATGAGATTCCTGGAAATTTAAAAAAAGCAAAACTGATAATCCAGATCAGTATACACATATGTGACGGCTGATTTGAATATCTACTGTTCTCACAGTCTGTGAATCCTTTAAAGTTAAAAATGCAGAAATGAAGACCCTGGTCAGTCTACTTTGCTGTCACGACTGATTTGAATATTAAGTGTTCTCATAAAAGTTTTGTCTGCAGTGAGTATTCATATCAGCCTGCACAGCTCAACAGCGAAAAAATACCATGATAAGTCTATGCATATGTGATTTAAATAGTTACAGTTCATATTCAAATCAGTCTGCATAGCTGAAAAGCAAAAGTGGAGACCTTGATCAGCATACACAGATGTAACAACTGATTTTAATAAATAGACTGGTCAGATTGAAAATGTGTAATCAAAGAAGCTAGGAAGATCCAAGCAGCCATTGGTGAATATGATGAACTCCTGACGCTGGTCAAGAAAGGGAAACTATGGTGGTTTGACCACGTTTCAGTGTCTTCTGGTTTAGCAAAGACAATTCTACAGGGCACAGTGAAAGGAAAAAGAAGAGGTAGACAGAAGAAGAGGTGGGAATACAATATCAAGGAGTGGACAGGAATGGATTTTGCCAGCTCAACTAGGGCATCTGAAGACAGGAAAAGGTCGAAATGGATTGTTTTGAAGTCATCTGTGGTGCCCCAACGACCTAGTAAGGTTATGGGATAGAATAGAATAGAAAAGAATCAAAGAGTATTAAAAACAGCATGCTCATCTGCACTGACAAATTAGTCATCACGTTTGCTTTTCACAGAAATGCATTTAGCTGTTTTAAAATACCAGAATTTTTAAAATGTTAAACTTCTAGACAATTAAACATCTTTTTGTTAGCATTTACTTTAACATATAATAAGCTAAACATATCAAATAAAAATGTTCATCCACTAGTTTATATCAGATCAGAAAAAAAATAATTAACATGTAAAATACAGGTTTCGTTTATCATGAACTTATAACTAATTTTTCATCTTATCTACTTAATTTTTCTCAAAGTAGAAATAATAGCAGTTTCCTCATATAAGCCCCCCCCCCACCCCACACCCCTCGAATGGTTTTATCACTGGCCTAGTCCCCTCGTAATCACCTAGATAAGGAGCAGTCATTTTGTGGTACCACTCTCAAATAGGAGAAAAAAATATGTTTTTAAAGGAAACAAAAACAATTTTAACGACCCTCATTGTTTTTTTAGCTCACCTGAGCCAGCGGCTCCGGGGGAGCTTATAGGATGGTAAGGCTCCGTCGTCCGTCGTCCGTCGTCCGTCCGTCCGTCCGTCCGTCCGTCGTCCGTCGTCCGTCCACACTTTCAAACAACTTCTCCTCTGAAACTGCTGGGCCGATTGTAACCAAATTTCATATAGAGCCTCCTGGGACCTTAGGAACGAAAAGTTGTTCAAACGGTCCTGGTCACATGACCAACATGGCCGCCATGCCCATATATGGTAAAAACCTGAAAAAATCTTCTTCTCCAGAACCAATTGGGCGATGGCCTTGAAACTTGGTATGTAGCATCGGGTACACGAGTACTACCAAGATTGTTCAAATTATGACCTTGGGTTGACCTTGACCTTTTTTACGGTAAGGTCAAATTTGCTTCCTTAGGCTTTTATATGGCAAAATGCTGCAACATAAGATATCTTGGAAACTGTTGAATATTTTGGCCTAAAAATTGGTACATACAGTCATCTTAATGACTACATGAAGATATATGAGTTAAAGAGGTCAAGGTCATTCTTTGACCTTTGACCCAGAACTCTCATATTTTGACAATATCAAACAATCTCCTCAAAAACAACTAGGCCAATTGTAATTAAATTGCATATAGATCCTCCAGGCGTTGAGGGAATGAAAATTTGTTCATACGGTCCAGGTCACATGACCAACATGGCCACCACGCCCATATATGGTTAAAACCTTTAAAAACCTTCTTCTCCAGAACCAGTAGACCGATGGCCTTGAAACTCGGTATGTAGCATTGGGTACTCAAGTACTATCAAGATTGTTCAAATTATGACCCTGGGTTGACCTTGCCCTTTTTTACGGCAAGGTCAAATATCGGAAAATGCTAGCACATGAGATTTCATGGTAAGTTTTGAAGATTTTGGCCTAAAAATTGGTATATACAATCATCTTAATGAGTACATGAAGATATGTGAGTACAAGAGGTAAAGGTCATTCTTTGACCTTTGACCCAGAAATCTCAAATTTTGACAATTTCAAAGAATCTGCTCTAAAACCACTGGGCCAATTGAAACCAAATTGCATATAAAGCCTCGAGGGGTTGAGGGAATGAAAAAAATTTCTAACGCTCCTGGACACTTGACCAACATGGCCGCCATGCCCATATAGGGTAAATACCTTTATAAATCTTCTTCTCCAGAACCAATTGACCGATGGCCTTGAGACTTTGTATGTAGCATTGGGTACTTGAGTACTATCAAGATTGTTCAAATTATGACCTTGTGTTGACCTTGACCTTTTACAGCAAGGTAAAATATAGGAAAATGGTAGAACATAAGATTTCATGGAAAGTTTTGAAGATTTTGGCCTAAAAAATTGGTATATACAGTTGTCTTAATGAGTTCATGAAGAATTATGAGTACAAGAGGTCAAGGTCATTTTTTTACCTTTGATCCAGATCGCTCATATTTTGACATTTTCAACCATTTTCTCAAAAGCCAAAGGGCCAATTGTGAACACATTTCATATAGAGCCTCCAGGGGTTGATTGAATGAAAAATTTGTTCAAACGGTCCTGGTCACATGACCAACTTGGCCGCCATTACCACTTATGGTATAAATCTTTAATATTTTTCTTCTCCAGAACCAATACACCTATGGCCTTGAAACTTGGTAAATAGCATGGAGTACTAGAGTACCACCAAGACTGTTCAAATGGTGACCTTGGGTTTACCTTGACCTTTTTTGCGGCATGGTCAAATATGGGAAAATGCTAGAACATAAGATTTCATGGAAAGTTTTGAAGATTTTGGCCTAAAATGGTATTTATGGTTGTCTTAATGAGTACATGAAGATTTATGAGTACAAGTGGTCATGGTCATTCTTTGACTTTTGACCCAAAACTCATATTTTGACAATTTCAGACATGATAAGTAAAAGCCACCTTGCCAATTGTTCAGGTGAGCGATTCAGGGTCTCATGGCCCTCTTGTTTCTGTTTACTGTGTTAACTGGTGTCATTGTGCAAACGCAAAATGTTAAGAAAGGCTTCTATAGCAATTTCTTTTGATTTAATTAATTGATTTTACAGGTTGATTAGCCGACACAATATCTTGTACATTTTTTTTTTCGTCCAGTTCTTATTCCCCAGGAGGCTCAGTGGAACATAGTAAGTAAGTAATTTATTAATGCAATAAGCCATAAGGCCCATGAGCACATATACATATAACAACATACATGTTATGCAGGATAGCAACTAAAATAAAATAATAAGTAAGTTTTACATCCTCGGGAGAGGTGCAAATTTAGAATCAAATTCATGAGAAGCGCTATCTAAAATCTAACATAACACATTACATATTTCACCATCCGGACATATATGAACACACGGGTATAGTTATACATAGCAAAACGAAGTTGTCGTTCATATTTGACACAACATTATAAGTTCAAGTCGTTATTAACTGTAATATTGAACAAGATAAAAGGGATGCATCCATTTGATGAACCTCCACGCCGCACACAAAAGAACCATAGGGAAACCCTGCGAACCTTTATAGAACCTGATTCACCACTGGATTTGGTACCAGAGTGTCACTTTGAGCTTCTCCGCGTACCACCCCCGTTTCTCGAGGAAACATTGTGCCCAGAGCAAACGGCAGTCCCAGAGTGTGCGACCTGGATGCTATAACATTTTGCCTCCCTGTCATCTTTCACATACTATATTACATATGCCCTTATGTCACATTATTTTGGGAGACTTTTAACTACAAATACAATTCAGTTCTAACATAAATACAATACTTCCTACAAAGAGAACCAAAACAGCTGTACCCAGCATTCCCTATGATATAAATGTACCCAGCCCGGGAGGGGACATGTGGCGGAAACCAATGTCCAAACAGCATACCCCCTCCCCGGCGGCTGTACAGCACATCGAGATTGTTCGGCACAGAATACGGTTCATGTTTAATTACCTGCAATCAATTTAAGCTGTATATCCCTCAATTTAAATGCTTTATCAATGAAAATGCTAAGATTCTTTATAATACGGCAATTTTCGGATGAGAGTAGTTCGATAAATTTTGGCATATTTGGTCTTTGCCAATAATACCGTTTGATATAGGTTTTTCTTAGTTCTTTATAAAGAGAACATTCAAGTACGAAATGGAACTCGTCCTCTAGTACATTACAAATCATACATAATCTATGCTCGTATAAATCCACCGAGTTTGTCCGTCCTCTCAAACTCAAAGACTCTGAAAATTAACCCGTTTTGGGGACATATGCAAACAGTGCAGACCCAGTTCAGCCGCCGCAGAACTTCTACGCAAAATGCAATAAAAATGAAAATATTAACCAGAAACCCCTATCTAGTAATGAACTCCTTCAAATGCTTAGGATAGACAGGTCCACTAGTCAACAAAGGGTTAGAATTTATATATACTATGTTTCAGATAAATGGTATAACCACACAAGGGGAAAATATTGCAGACAATGGTGGACTGAAAGAAAGCTTCAAGGTAACTCTTTCCTTATTATAATAGGTGATAAAAGCGTGACGTCACTGATACGACACCTGGGGGATTCCCCTAGTATGGTTGGCAGAAAGATAGTATACACAGCTAACGCGCGTGATTGTTTGTGTAAAATATGAGTTTAAAACAGCAAAATGTTAATGTTTTAGACAGATAATATGAAAGGCTTACATTTTCTTTAATGACATTGAATGTCATGACTTATTTGCGTGCTATATATATTTTCCTCTCTATCACACCTGTTCATAGCGCAAATTTACAAAAGTCTAGATGATGTAGCGTGTAAAAAGGGAAACGGAAAATACAACGAATGAACGAACGGACAAACAAACCATTAAATGAATGAATGACTGGATAAATGGCAGTGAATCGTTGATGAATGACTCAGATGCATATCTTTTTCTTTTATATTTATTAGTTCAAGCTTTTGAGTTTCATGTAACTTTCAAAAAGTACTGCTGGCTTAGCTCTATTATATAAGTACTGCTGGCTTAGCTCTATTATAGAATTTTATAAACTGTTTTAAAATCAATATTTTAGGTGGTATTAATTTTACTTGTTTTTGGATATAGCTAAAAGCTTACACTAAAAGGAATGCGAAATTCAATTTTATCATAAGAATATTGTTTGCATTAAACTGTTCTTAACTGTTAGATCTCGCATTCACAAACTACAATATATACTTTTTAATCATAGAAACTCTAATAAAAGTATCTGAGTCTGTATTCTATGTTAATTTTCTGAATTAAAAATGATTGCTTCCTGTTGTATAATAGTATCTTCGCTGTCTTCAGTTGATCCTTTGACCAAGGACATCTTATCATAGTCCAAAAAACGCCGCTCACGATGGGCTGACGTTTGTAAAAACAGCTGAAGATATTATCTCACTAAAGGTCAAGGTCATTCCGTCGGTCTATCCGTCAAGATTTTCAAACATCTTCTTCTCTGAAACCACTGGGTCGATTGAAGCCAAATTTCATATGGAGTCTCAGTGAGGTGGAGGAACGAAAGTTCATACCCCGGGTCTGGGTATTATGACCAAGATGGCCGCCACGCCCATATATGGTAAAAAGCCTTCAAAAATCTTCTTCTTCAGAAACGAAAGGCCTATGACCTTGAAACTTGGTATGTAGCATCGAGCATTCGGGACCATCATAGTTTGTACAAATGATGACCGTGCGTTGACCTTGAGCTAATTTAGGACATGGTCAACTTCGGTACCTGAGGCTTTTCTATTGGAAAACGCATAAACAGTGGATTTCTCAGAAACTGTTTAAGTCTAAGGTACAATATTTGGTATATATGGTCATCTAAACGAGCAAATGAAGATATAATGTCACTAAAGGTCAAGGTCATTCTGTCAGCCCGTCCGTCGTCAAGATTTTCAAACATGCTTTCCTCAGAAACCACTGGGCTGATTGAAGCTAAATTTAATATGGAGTCTCAGTGGGATAGGGGAACGAAAGTTAGTTACCAGGGTCAGCGTCAAGATGGCCGAGATGGCCACCACGCCCATATATAGTAAAAAACTTGCAAAAATCTTCTTCTTCAGAAGACAAGGTCATCAAAGGTCAAGGTCATTTTTTTTAACTTTGCTCAAGGTCACTGAGATTTTAAAATTAAAATATGCGCACCTTTTAAGCTACTAGTTTCAAATTTGTAACAAATGTCAGCGAAATGACAAATTGTTTCTGTTGACAGAAGGTGTCAGGTGAGCTACAGAACCATTGGTCCTCTGGTTTTTCATCATATCCTATTTATACTAATAAATATACTTATAGTAGAAAACATTAAGATACTGATCCACAGTATTTTTATTTTATTCTGTTGATATTTTTTCAGTCGTAGTTATTAAGAAAAACAGTCCGGTGAATACACCAGTCATTTGCAACCACGGCCTCCCCTGGGGCCGGTTAATAGCGGGGATATTGACTTTTCGCTCTGCAAAGCCCTGGTATATGCACTGCACTGTGGGGACATTTTTATGTCAAATCCCTGGTAAAGGTCTCTGCCCCCAGGGGGTCATATAAATACAAAAAACCCATATTCTGACAATGTGTCGCGGTAAATTTCGTTATAAACACTCCACTATTTTCCCTGCTGTTTTGGCGGGAATCAAAAGCCCGGCGTATCAACGGCACTGCCGGGACACCTCATTGGTAAAAACACGGTACTTAAGCCCCGCTATGCCCCGCTATCCCCGGCCCCATAGCGGCCGTGGTTGCAAATGACTGGTGCATATATGGGTATACCCAAATATGCGTTTTACTAGATGAATTCTACTAATTAGATGATTTCTTTTCATATGACAGGTAACTAAGACCTTATTTCCAATTGTTTTAAATCAGTAGATAATTATTCACACTTATTTTATTTATCTTTTTACGCATTGTAGCGATTACACTTCATACTATCCTATAGAAAAACACTGCCCGCTGCTATTCTTTTGCTAACCAAGCGACCCACGTGATCATCCGATGACGTCACTGCGAGCATTCCCGTCATCTCCTATAGATTACAAATATTATAGTTCGGTGACTCCGGTCCAAAGTTACTTGGAATTTGAGGCACTTAATCATAGACCGACACAGTCATGACCATGTTCGGAGCGGTAAGACATGGTAAAGGTTTCCCGTAGCCCGATGGTCTTATGGGCTGTGGGGTTATGAGGGCCACTGTATCTTGGACACAACATATCAGAGGCGGAGCCCATCCCTCTCCATTCGCTGCATTTTCCTTCCTGATTCAGAAAAAGGACTCATTTACTGCTGGTTTGACAGAGTTTTCCAAAGTTGACTAAATGGCGATTCGAACCTGTGACCTTCTGTACCATAACTGAGCTACTCGAACCACTTGACTACCTCTCCAAGAGGACAAGACCAATTACGTCAGAGTGAGGAAGAAAGAGACTGAAGCGCACTGATTGCATCAGACGTGTGATCATTTTATATCACTTATGGCCAGTGTGGAAGGCATCGACAGCAAGCCTAATAATAAAGATTGTTTTGTTCTATATGTTTATCAGTTTTGTTTACCATTGTAACGGCAGTGCACAAGGGCCAGTATGAATAAACGTATCTCTATATCCTGCCATAATTGCAGCTGATGGGGGCCGGCCCAATTAAGAAAAGCAATCAGTACGTAAGTTAAATACACCTAAAGTTAATAGAAGTAATATTTGATTTTTGATTGATCCAAATATAATATGTCAAAATTTATAATGTTTGCTCGCTGTAAAGCGAGATGAATATTTTATGATCGTGCACTTTAAATAGTATGTTCAATTTTATAGGCTTACCGAAAATTTGTGGAAGCCAATGGGAAAGAAGAAGCCAAGTTGCCTGGATTAGAGTATACAGCCAACCAGCTATACTTTGTAAATGCAGCACAGGTAAGCAGTACATTTTGTATCATTCAATTTTTCAACGGTAAAATTATGAAAGACAGACCAAATGAGAATACCCAGCAAGCACATGACGTCGATGCGACGTGATGACATGGTATCGACGTCATTCCGATGTATGGTCCTGCTGGGTAATAGGTAATACGTCTTAGACAGTGGAATATAGTACTCATATTACAAGTTTACCTTCCATAGCAAGTACCAGTATATGCTTATTCTAAGGCGCCAAAAAGCAGACCACAAAATTTACGTAAAGTACGAGGGTGATTCAATAAGTATCATCCGTCTGCTCCCAAATGCAAACTGCATCCCCAATATTTTCTGAAAAAAAAAAAGAACTGGTGAGTGGTAGAAGATTTTCGAATTGCTCATTTTTAATTTTTGTCCTATACATAACAAAATCATAATTTTGTAGAAATGTGATGCTTTGCATTAAAACGCATCTTTACAAAAAAGGGACCGAAAATATGTCATTTTCGCCTCTTAATTACAAGGTAGTAAAACTTGGCTGTTGGAATTTCCGTTTAGTCTTACGTATTAGAGCATGTGACCAATGTATGCTATGATTGAAACAAAATTTGCATAATTAATTGAAATTCTATTCTAAATTCATTTTTTTCTACTTTTTCACCCATATAATATCAAATTTTGAAACACACTTTTTACTCGCAAAACTTTATAATACTTAAATAATAATTTACAACATAGTATCACCTGACCAGTGATACCATGCGTTACGTGTGCGGACACGTGAATACATTTTACTATTTCATTCTTATACGCCCACAACTGTAGTAAACAACGAGTTTACGCTATTGCTTATCAACAATATTTTGGCTGTTCTACAGTCAGTGAAATTGCTCTGGTTCTGCATTACTGTTAATGGAAAATATTTTACAAAAGCATCCAAAAATTTCGCTTTTTCGTACTGTTATGTATAGTTACAGGAATCTTAGAAATTAGAACATTTATTGGAATTTACATCGTTTTCGAGAAAATAGGCAAAACCCCGTTTGCACTTGGGAGCAAACGGACTATAATGATTACTGTCGTATAACTTCTGAACGTAAAGAGTTGTATGGCTTCCCTTATTAAAATCCTTCGAAGTAATATTCATTGTATTCAGTGACAGAGTTCCAGTGACTTGGTAGGTTGGCAACACCGGTAACTAGGAAACCACATTCATATACCCTAACTTGTTTGGCCACGCCAACTGCTAAGTCTTTTAAATCTCTGAAACAAATTCCGCGCAGCTGTTCCTTTAGTGTAAGGAAAAGATCATAATCACAAGGGCTTATATCCGGAAAGTAAGGAATATGAACTAACTTTCCCACCCCTAGAAGCTCAGAACTGAAATATGCGGTTCAGCATTGTCATGAAGATGATTGGATGGGCTTTTAACAGCTCAGGTCGCTTTTTTGTCGCACCTGCTTTAGCAAGGTGCGATAAAGGATTCCGGTTTTCCGTCCGTCCGTCAACTCGTTCGTCCGTCCGTCCGTCCGTTCACATTTACGTCGACCCTTTATTTTAAGTCCATTCAAATGACTTTTACTCTGAAACCACTGCACCTATGCTTCTCAAATTGTGAAACTGTGCTGCATGATCAGACTGCAGGGCTTCTGAATGATAAAATTCAGCTTGGTCCAGAATCCAAGATGGCCGCTGTTACTAAAAATAGCAAAAACAATAAAATCTCTTTTTTTCTCCAGAACCACTTGATATGTTTGGCTGAAATTTTACACGAAGCATTAATGGGACCTTTGTTTTAAAAATTATCAAAATGAAAAAAAATCTGTAGCGGAATTAGGTCACAATGACCTACTTTCTGTTTATGAGTCCGAGTTTGCAAAAACGCGAATATCTCGAAAAAAACTGAACAGATCGAGGTCAAATTTAGTCAGAATGGTCCTTAAATGGAGTTCTTTGAAATTTAAGCGAATGGATACCATCCAAGATGGCCGCCAGCCACCGTTACCAAAAATAGAAAAATATGAAAATGACAATATCTCAAGTGGCCCTGAATGAAATTGGACTAAATGTGTATCAAAATGATACTTGCATGAAGCTGCTTCATGATTTGTTTTTAAATTGACCATCCAAGATAGCAACCATCCACCGTTACTAAAAATAGCGAAAAACATGAAAACTATAATATCTCATAAACTACTGAATGGATTTTGACCAAATATGTGTCAAAATGACACTTTTATCAAGTTCTTAAAGTGAAGGTGCAAAGCAGGTGCGACATAGCGTTCCGCGGAATTCTTGTACGAATATCCACTCTTAGGCATTTCTGAATGTATTTCCTGTAGTATTTGCCATTTATACTTTGACCAGTCGGAACTCGATGTCTTATCAGAATTCTATGGATATCGTGTGCAAATATCAGTTTTCCTTGTGTGCGTCGAAACTTTACTGGCCGGGGAGAATCAGGAGTGTGCCATTCTGCCGCCTTTGAGTTACGCTCTGGCCCGTGGTTCTCTTCCATGTTTCGTTGCATGCTACAGTTTTATATAGGAATTCATTTCCATCTTTCCGGAAGCGAGAAATTAGATCAGTGGCGACCTCCATGCGACGATCCGTTTGTTCTGACTCAAATAATAGGGTACCCACCTTGCTTCAACCTTTCTTATTACAAGTCGGCCTCGAATTATGGAATGCACTGACCCCACACTTATGCCAACTTCCGACCCTAATTCATCGCATGTCGATCTACAATCTAATGTCAATACATCACTTACCACTGATTCCGTCAATCACAGTCACAAGTCTTCCACATCGGTGCTCATATTTGGTTGTGTCTCTGCCTTATTTGAGTTCATGTACCCACCGGGCTACCTAAGAATATTTTAGAACTTGGTCTAGGCAAAGTTCTTGCAAAACAACGCGAATCTGTCTTGCGTACTTACGCTTGTAACTTTTGACTTTTATATAAGCGCCGTGTTCTTCCGATAAGAACGCGGCCATGACGATTTCAGTGACGTCATTTGACGTCACGTTTTGGTGACGTAAACAAAGGTTACGCTTTGACGTAAACAAAGGTTACGCCTTGAGACGCCGGCTACAAATCACATTACACCTGAATAAAATGAGAGCATGGTACCACCATTCTAAGCTATAAATGAAAAAATGATACACATCAGTTCGCATTACTTATTGAATCACCCTCGTATTACATTTTACCCTGTGACATGAGGGTCAACAGTTTTTTTTATTATTTGATAATTCTGAGTTTCCCTATAACGGCACGACATAACATTCAGACATAACATCATTTTGTAACATTCTAGGTGTTGCTCGGAGTATCAGTTGATGGTTTTTGTTGCTATAGCGTTTGTTCCTTCTGTATTTTTATCATAGACCTTGTCAAAGGTGGTGGTGGACAGGTTTCATCAGTTTTTGGTTCATTTTGTTTACAAACGACATGTTTAGTCCGATTTTCGCATAATAGTATTAAAACATAAGTGGAATCGAAAAGTGTGTCAATTTATAAAAAAATACACCTGTTTGTTTAAAAGTTCGTGTGTTTTCGCATGTTTTTGAATTTACCCTCCTGCAAAATACAAATAACATTTGTTAAGTTTATAGATTTAAAAAAAAGTTGGATGTAAATACAACAATATGTAAGAATAATCACTGAGAATGTCCAAAAAGCTTGTTTAAACAGACCGTTTGGATATTGTTCACTTCAGGGTTTAGTACATTGATAAATAGACACATCTTGGTGTGTACTCAGTGATATCTTCTGAAAAGTTGTCCTGTTCATCCAGATTTAGTAACAGATGTGCTGTTGTTAACCTTCAAAAGAAAGCAACTACTTTTCTTATTTTTAGTGTAGCTTAGGGTTAGTTACATTTTCATTTGCATGTCAGCTTGAAATAAACTTGTAAGATCTTTTAGGTTTGGTGTGGAAATTTTCGAAACTTAGAAAAGATCAGAAGAATCAGAACGGACCCACATAGTCTCGGCATGTTCAGGTGAAAAACGAAGAACCGAGAGTTTCCCTGTAGATAGCAGTGTTAACACCTTTAGAATTCGTTCCTTCAGAGCTCCAGATAAGATGGGTTTGTGAGGATAATTCCGAGATATTTCTTTTTCTTATTTTTCAATAAAAGCATACAGTGACCCCTCATAAAATCTGTCTTGGAAAGACCGTTCTAATGAGGGTTCAGAGCATATGTTTAAATGGAAAAGTATTGTAAGAAAATTATCCCTGTTACCCCTTTTTATTTGGAGCACTGTTCCTTAATATCTGTGTGTTCTTAAAGTTAGTTGGTACATGTTTTACGAAGCAATCCACCAACTTCTAGTTTGCCTTCCTTCTGAATGGGGTCAGCTCTTGAAGGAATTCATTCTGGTAAGAGTAGGCCCGTTTGAAAGGGTTTGTTCTGGAAAAGCGAACAGAGAATAGTTACTATAGTTTCCCTTTGTACAAATGGCGGAGAAACACGGAGCTGATATATGCCAGCAGTATGTTTAGTTTTTGCTGCTAGTTTGCACAGTTCCATATAAGTGGAGTATTAGATGATAGTTCCGGGATTGTTTACATGAATTCTTCATGAGGCAGTATAGGTGAATATAGATGCACCTTTACCAAATTTAGTGTGACGCGTTCTTTGTGTTGAGGCCTATTATGAAACTGTGTGGCGTTTGCCAGACAATCCACAAAGTCAACCAACCGGTCACCCATCCAGGTACTAACCGCGATCTCCGTTGCTTAAGTTCGTAAAAGAGCGAACAAGTCTACCTGTGTCGCCATAAAAGCCGGCTTCTACAGCAAACTGCATTGGTGGTAGAAATGTAGTTTAATAATGAGCCACAACATAGTATTCTAATGCACTTATAAATATAACGCGACGTCTGATTGGATAACGTCAAAAATTTGCGACAGTATATTCTGCGATATACTGTCGCAAACCCGACGTCATTGTGTAACGTCGCTTCTCATTGGCTGACGTTTGGTTTTACGTTGCAGACGGCGCTTGAAATGGGTGCAAAATAGTACAATATGAAAGGTGAAAAAGTGGAAAAGTGCATTAGAATGGGGATAACTGTATTAAAAATTGTCATATTGGGAAGTAAATCATCGGTTTTATGGTCGCAAATTGCGTTTTACGGCTCCGCTGGCGCGTCGCCGTAAAACGAAATTTCCGACCATAAAACCGATGATTTACCTCCCAAAATGACAATTTTCAAGACAGTTATCCCCTCATTTTGTGCAGAAACTAAAAACGAAAACAACCTTTCATCAAGTATACCCTTATATGGAGCTGTGGTAGTTGAGTAAACGTTTATTCCTAACATGTTGTAGTGCTAGAAAAAATGTAGAAACTTCCTGTTCATCCACTGTTTAATAACATGTTCTATTTTAAGGGTGCATTTGTAGTCTGACCAGCTGTGCGTAGCCGTTGGTATTATTTGTATTTAACCACATTAACAGTTCTGCGTAAACTTTGCCATATTTTAAGTTTGAGAAAGTATGAGACTCCAGACGCACCCACTCTTACATTACATTGTTACAATTTAAACAGTTTAAATGTTCTACATAAGCACGAGTAGCCATTTTTTCTCAATCACAAGATAGGGAAGCTTTGTTGAAAATATTACTTTATACGGTATCACGAATTTTCTAGATATGGTGTAGAAAGTATCGCGATAGTGAAAAGATACGGAGAATCCGCACAGATTATCACAGTCCCGATATGTTCAGGTGAGCTATGCTCACTGCTTATACAGTAACAAACTGACATATTATTTATTTTAACTGGCGTTACTAGTTCTGCTTCTAAACTACTCTTCTGCACAGGTCGAATACTTTTTCTGTGTAACACTTTCCGGGATATAATTTTTCTCTGCTTCTCGGGTTACATGTAATAACAGAGACTTAGCATTCCACATACGAAATTCTGAAAGTTTTTCTGACTTTTGCACAGCCTTTTATCAGCCATTTACATAACCGTTCATACTTAGCACAGACTATATTTTGTTGCTCCTGTAATCATATGTAATCATTCTCTTTACTGATATACTAGATAAGCTAGAAATAAGTCCATCAGCCCGTGGGACAATAATATAATCTTTTATTTCAAGTGACTTCGGTCATTTTCGTAAGAAAAGACGGTAGACGTTTTATATGGCAAAATTGGCGTTGAAACAGGCCCGGACCCAGGCCACTGGTGGGGCTCTGGATAATGGTGGGGCTTGGAGGTGGCTGAGATGTGTGAGGGGGGGGGGGGGGGGAGAGAGTGGAGCTGGGCCAGTTAATGTATGACATAATAAGGGATCTATTTGATGAGAGGTTTTGATAATATCTTTTTTACCTTGAAATAAATGCTGTGATATCTCATTAGAATCGCCTCGCCGATCCCCTGGATCCGGGGCTGTGATAGTATTTTTCTTAACTTCATGTTTTCATTCGTTTTCTAAAATTTGATTGATATTGTGATGATCGCAATGCTAGTCTTTAAAAAGTTCCGAGAACCTCGTTTCCAAATAACTTAGGTGCACAGATCTTATTTTAATTGCGATACGTAAATTCTTTGCAGAGAAATGTTTTGGTTTAACATTATGTTAAATGTTTATTTTAAGGTTTAGATTTAATGCATCTATAACGCTCACAAAGCAAAGCAAAATTGCACAAAAGTCTAACAAATGATTGTAGTTTAAAACGGAAATTTGCACTCACTTTAGAAAGTTGAAATCTAGACATTAGTGTTATTGACATTGTTCTGCTTTCAGAGCAGTATGAGGTTGGGCTCTAACTGAGAATTTGTAATACTTTGTATATATATTGTTTTGATTGTTAGATAAGTCCATTCGAAATCGCTGTATACTTTCTCCCTTTTGGAGTTACATGAGTTAACTGAGTTATTTCAAAGGTCGGTCGCTTGTGAAAATCACATATTGTTGTAGGTTGTATGGAATATTGGCAAGGCTAAATCCCCAGGGTTTAAAGTGATATTTTACCTTTTTTGTTATTTAATCAAACTGCATTTGAACCGCATCACGACAAAACCAGCACTGAAAGTGGCACGTGCGCCCAGCGAAGACTCAGAGCAGCCTGGGCATCCGCTCAGTCTGATCAGAGTCTTTGTCGTGCGCCTAAAGGGTACCTAAGGGCCTAAGTTAACTCCGTGCCGAAAATGTAGACTCTGCTCAGTCTGGGCAGATGTCCAGGCTAATCTGAGTCTTCACTGGGCGTACATGCCACTTTGTTGGTTTTCTCGTGTCGCGGCTCATTTGTTACTAACACTTTCAGTAGCACATTCAGTAACTTGATAGATGTTATCCCTTCTATAGATATTTTGTGAGCATATACGAAATAGAGCAAAGATAAAAAGAATACGTACAGATTCCCATAGCTTCGAGTACACCAGGTAACTTGTGTGAAATCCAATTAGAGTATTGGCAGCATGGGTATCACAGGGTAAATGTCTTGAAGATTGGTTGTAAAATGTGCCTATAAGCGTGCATGGACATTATAAGGCGAATAGTAGACGATATTTGCATGAAACATTTTGTTAGGCATTAGAACAGCCGCTACTCGAGGAATGCTGAATTTCGTTTTTAGATGAGCTTGTTATGGTGCTGAGGTTTGGATAAGAAATTAGTTCCTTAAGTAGTTGTCGGACAGCAACGAGGCTCACTTGTAACCACTCGAGCAAAAGGATCTGGGGCCGTATTCATAAAACGACTTAAGTCGTTGCTATGCTGTTGCTAAGGCTCAATTTCTATGAAGGAGATTTCCTACAACTATGAAATTTGCTCTGGAGGAACAGTCTTTGTAAGACTGTTCCTCCAGAGCAAATTTCATAGTTGTAGGGAATCTCCAACATAGAAATTTACCCTTAGCAACAGCATAGCAACGACTAGAGTCGTTTTATGAATACGGCCCCTGGAGTAAAATTGTCTTATCTGCACCGAAACTGCATTATTGTATAAAGAAAACTAAGGTCTACAACTGCTACTACATGTATTACAATTTCCGAACAGATCGATTGTGAGAAACTAAGAAACAAAGAAAAAATATTGAGAATCCTGTCGGAGCCTCACAGCTTCGATATGTTCAGGTAACATGTTTTGGTAAAACCAGATTGGGCATGTGACATATGGCATGCTTAGCATGAGTAATGACTACTTAGCATGTTAATTAGCATGGTAATTTCAGAAAGAATGCACAGATGTTTCCATGTTTTAATTGTGTGTCATACTTGAATGTTATGCAATGGCAATAATGCAACCACTACAGAAACTAAATTATTGAAGCTAACTAAGCAGCTGTACAAATAACTGCCAGTGTCTGCGGAAAGAGTTGTGCCTTGTTTTATAATGCGAAAAGACTACTGAAAACAGTGTTCCCGTTACGACTGAATGAACAATTATTTCGTCCAGTTTTCATAATGATGTTCCCTAGAAGACTCACGGGAACAAATCCATATAATGCGAGTCTGTCCGACTGAGGGGACACACAGTGCTCACAGTGTATATTACCTTAATTGATAATCAGTATATGCTTGCTTACTAACGGTGTTGTGTAAATGAACCGTATATGCTTGCTCATTAAGAGACCATGCCCCAAGGTTATAAAACTTTTTCCATGCTCAACTCAGCTTAGCATAAAATTTTCTCCGCTGATAAATATGAAAATGCCAACTAATGTTGGCATTTTCATATTCATAAGCAGAGAAAAATTCATACTCAGCTTAACTGAGCGAGAAAGCAACTGTACTTATCAGTAATTTGCTATTCATTAGCATGTAAAATGTCATGCTCAGCTGAGTTGAGCATGAAAAAAGTTTTATAACCTCGGGACCATGTTAGTTTGTTGTATCCCCTACAGTTCAGGTACTTCTAAATGTTAATATGACTTGGTGGCTAAAATATACGACCGCTTTGTATTTTGAGATGTAACAAAAATAATATGCATTCTTGTTCTGAATGACAGAAATAATCATAAGATATGCATATTATAGTTTATATTTTTGTTGTTGAATGAAAAATAAACCTTTATTAAATAAGTCATACACTACCTTGGCCTTGGCCAAATTTTGGGAACGTATACAAACACGGGCAACTATATTTACATGAGGCAAGTTTAAACACTAGACGGTAGATATAACATGTACACATGTCACTGTGTGTTGCTTAAACAAGTTGGGCGGGGTTCTCGGAACCATGAAATTAGTTTTAATGAGCTTTTCTTGTGAAACAAAACCTTTCGGCTGCATAAGTGCATGTATTATGCTATATGTTGGTGCAAAAATATATTTGTGATGAAGGAAAATGGAGTTCTACGTTTCCAAAACTTGGCCAAGTTCAAGGTAGTATATGACTTATTTAATAGAAGTATTTTTTCAACAACAAAAATATAAACTTTAATATGCTTAGCTTACGAATATTTCTGTAATTTAGAACAAGAGTTCATATTGTTCGTGTTACACCTCAAAATACAAAGCAGCCGTATTCTTTAGCCACCAAGTCGTATTAACATTTAGAAGTACCTTAAACTCAAATCAAATGGTCTGTAATGCCAGTTGTAACGAGTGGCAGCATTAGTAGCAAAAAATCGAAAACATTTTGGTGCGTTTCTCTGTTGCCTGTTTTGGTGTCAGAGTTTCTGTGATGTTTTACCTTATGTATGTTCTTATTATTTTTGGTTCGGTTTGGGTTGCTGAGTGGCCACCTTTTGGGAACAAGCTGCTCACTCGGTTGGCCATATGTTCTCTGTATCTTGATTATTTGTAATCTTAGTTGTTTCCAACTATGGTTTGAGGGCTGGATTTGGATTTTGATTGTTTCAGTTCCTGGTCTTTGCATACTGTTTACTTTTATATTCAGCCTACAAGAGGACAAACTAAACATGTTGTAAAGCAGCTGTATACTTTCCTATATAGTATTTTGTTCCGTGTAAGATACAACATAAACAATTGATGTGATTATAAATAAGCTCTGTTTCCTGTAGGCTTAATGTTATTAACATAGGTGACAAAGAAAGCTTTAGACAGCTTGGCCTCGTTTGCAGCCTTTGCCTATTTATTTCAGTAATTAAGCTATTGCTTACAAAATGCTACCGCTAGAAATAAAATAATTTGAGCATAATGCATTGATACCGAACGGGCACATGGCGTCGAGGCGACGTTTTTACGTCGTATGACGTCAGTATGACTTTTTGTGACGTCACGTGCCCCCTCCCCTTCCCCCTGGGTATAGTTCTTTACTTTTGAAATAGGCTTTGTGTTCCTGTATGGTATAAAGCAAATTGAGTAATATATTCACGTTTTCCATAACAACCCGTATAACTTCCAGGGGCGGTATTCATAAAACGACTTAAGTCGTTGCTATACAGTTCCTAAGGCCACATTTCTTTGAAGGAGATTCCCTACAACTATGAAATTTGCTCTGGAGGAACAGTCTTACAAAGACTGTTCCTCCTGACCAAATTTCATAGTTGTAGGGAATCTCCTTTATAGATATTCAGCCTTAGCAACAGCATAGCAACGACTTAAGTGGCTTTATGAATACGGCCCCAGTTTCGGGTACGTTTGCTTACCTTGGTTCGTCCGCCATAGGATGAGTTTTCCCTTCCAAAAATAATGGCAAAAAAAAACTAGACCCGTCTTAAAAAACGGATCTAGATACTTGGGGTCGTTTTTCAAGGAAAAAAACCCATCTTAAAGCAGAATTTCAAAGCCTGATTTAGCAACTCCCGTTTCATGGCCGATTGAGTATGGTACTAAGACTATGATCAATTTCTAGCTGTTGACAATACATTCCTGGAAAACTACACATCTCTTGAATCAGAACTTTTTTGAACAACAGGAATCTACTCATTTATGATTTTATTTCCTATATTTTTCAATAAGGTTAATGAGTAGTGGAATCCAAATGCTAATTGTTTCTTGGAGAACAATGGCCTTTTCTAATATAGTGAAAATAATAAACTCCTTTGGATAACTGTGTGCTGTTTGAGACGATTATTATCTTTAAAATGAATTCATCTACTGACGGTGTCTGCTAGTACAGGTTAAAAAGAACGTATGTATATAACTTTTGACAAAATGTCTGTATATATCATTTAAAGGCTAAATATATGTATATACAAGTCTGTATATTATTGTTGATGGTCCTGTTAAAACTGCAAACCAGTTAAATTCTGATCTATCAAAATTTAAATATAAATCATGTTAATCAAAATAAAATGTTTGAAATTAGAACGAGGTAAGTACATATGTTATATGTAATTATATTTCTGGAAGGGTGCCGTTGAATTATAAGCTAGGGCAAAGGCCAAGATTGTACATTTAACAACTGCCCATTGGCTGACAATCTATGAAGGTTGCCCTTTTTAAACCGAGTCGTTTTTATTTGTTTCTTTTGTTTGTTCATTGCTTCAATAGGATTGATCTTTACATAATAAATTACATAATAAATTATTTTATTGGAAGGGGGCAGTAAGTCATGTGCGCAGAGGGTCTACATAAATCAGCTTGGCATCAGTACAGAGTAGCCAGAGTCTACATTTTACATTTTTAAGATTGACCAGAGTTGAAAGATTGTTCATGCAAAAAAATGGAAGACTGATAGGAACGCGTCTCACGTGGCGGCAGCCAGTTAATCTACGCTAAAGTTATCCCTCTGGTTTGAGGTGCTTATGTCTTTTTCTCATTTTGCAACCACCCTCACTTTTAAACAAAAGCTGATTTTTAAAATAATTATTTTGAGCAAAAAGGTTATGATTTCATTGAGATTTCGGAACTGTTTCACAGAAAACTTAATACATTGTTCTCTTTGCAGAGTATATGGGCCTTTACAAAACAGTCATGAATTCGCCGAGGCATTCCAGTGCCGTGTCGGCTCCAACATGAATCCGAGGAAGAAATGCACAGTGTGGTGAGGAACTTTCGTATGGTGGGAGACACACTTTCAGCAGACATACATATGACTGTTAACAAACAGGAAATGGACTGAAATAATGTCTCATGAACGATTTGTTATTGCAGCCTTTGCTCATCTAAAAAATCCACAGTTGGTGTTGATTTGTTTTGCAAATATTATAAACAGAAGTATGGATGCGCACTATGAAAGGATAAACATTACCATCTATTTAGCCTGTCTGATATGGTGCTTCACATGAAAAATATACTTGAGCCGCGACACGGGAAAACCAACAAAGTGGTTGTGCGCCAGCGCAGACTCAGATCCGCCCAGTCTGATCAGAGTCTTCGCTGTCTGCATGGAAGTAGCTGAGACCCTTAGCTACAAATTTAAGCGCTTAGCGAATAGTCTGATCAGACTTGGTGGATGCGCAGGCTGATCTAAGCCTTCACTGGGCATACAACCACTTTGTTGGTTTTGTCGTGTCGCGGATCAAATGGTTACACGTTAAAGGGAAGCAACCCTGCCAGTTTCAGTTTTGACTTCTTCCTCAATGGAGATCAGTTCTTAAGGAATGGAATTTGCCCCTAAATTGCCCCTCTAGGGGCAAATTCTTTCCCTGAAGAGTTGATGTCTTTTTAGAAATGTTTTGTTATCGTCCAGGGAAGCAAACAGGAAGTCGTTAAAGTTGTCTGTCTTTGAAAGAATGGCGAATAAGCATTATCCCGTTTACCTTTAAGACACATGTTTTCAGCCCATATGAGAGTGGTGGCACTCATAATCACCTCAAAATGAACATATCCTTTCCCAGTTCCCAACACCAAAAGATTTTCTTAACTAAATGATTATGAGTGTCGTAAAATCCCTTCACTGTAGCCTCTACCTGTATGAAATAAAAGGTCTCTTTAGGACCCCTGCTGATTCCTTATCTCATCTCTCCATATTCCCATAAACGGTCATTAGGGTGTTATGCAGTCAAAAATGTGTCTTTAAATTGAACTTGCATAATATTCCTCCTCGCCAAAAGTTTAGCAGAATTTTAAAACAAATATAACAAGATGATTGGAGATAATACTCGTAACAATTGAAATAGAAGTTTCTGTGGAAGTTAATGTATTCTACCATCCAAACCAATGATTAATCATCGTAATATTTGCAATTTTGATTTGAATTTCAGTAGCAACTGCACAAAGCGAGCAAAGACGTAAATGTACAAAAAACACATTTTGGCAAGAAAAAAATATCGTTGTAATGCGCTATGAGTGAATTTTCTTTAACACCAATTTAACGTTTTGTAACGCTAAATGTTTCTGGCGAACACGAAAGTACTGCTATTATAATCATTAAAACACAGTGCTATTTTCTTTTTTTAAATTTTGTGTTTTGACAATGCTTAAGCATTGGTGTTGATGAAAGGATGCATATATCTTCATCCTCAAAGTTAGATCTAAAGTATATCTTGGTACATTTACATTGAAAATGTGCTAAACTTTTCGCGAGGAGTATATTTGCGGTAAGAAGCGCTGCACTTTCTTTTTTTTTGACAATGAAGAACTCAAAGCTATTTTGCTTTTTTTTTCATTCGTTCTCCACAAAATGGCCCAAAGAATTGATAAAAGATCATGGCCTTATTTTTTGTGAAACGTCACGCTCCCAAGAAAACAAAATTTCCGCGAATATTTACTGATTTGCAGCCTCCAGTCGTAGATGAAAAGATCGGCGTCATATGAGAAGGGACCTTATGCTATGCACGTGCAATAAATACTCAAATCAGCCTGCGCATCTATATTTTCTTTCCTGTTTTACAGTCCTTAGGAATCATAGATTGTTTAACGGGATGAGTAGGTTGTTCTGGGTCTTTCCATTTCACATGCCACATAAGACACCTTTTCATGGGATGCTAGGTTTTGATTAATCCGGTCTCTACCGAATCAGTGGAATCAATTGATCAACAACAATGAAAAAAAAAATAAAAGAATAAAATTAAATTTGTTTTGCTTTTGTCTTAACTCTTTGCAACTTTTTCCCAGTTGTTGCACCCTGTTTATGATATGCAGACATTTTCGGACAGGCTCAATCTTTTTGGGTCGGTCAAGCGCCAGACTCCGGCTTTTCAGCTGGTAACAACGACGGCCGCCATTTGTTGACTCTTCGGAGGTTAGATATATATACAGAATAATGCTATTATATAACAGAAATGGTGACTTGACAGAAACATGGACATGGGAGTCTGGCAGGGGCGTAACTAGAGGCAATTTCATAATACGCACAACCATGTTTTATTCTCTACTTCTTGAAGGGAAAGCAAGTATTTCAGCCACTTTGGTAATTGGTATTGAAATCTTGTCTAATTTATAAATATTCAGCATGCAAATATGCAGGTGCGTTTTGAAATTTTGTCAATTTTGACAAAATTTCAATACGCACTTGCGTATTTGCCGTATAGGTAGCTACGCCCTTGTCTGGTGCAACACGGAGGGCCTGACTACAAGCAGGAATTTTGGTCTGTGTCTGATTGATCAGGGTTCTCATCTTTGTTTCATCATACTCGTAGATATAGTTTTCTGGTGGTTTTACGCAGAACATCCACTTACTTTTGGAGCTGTGTCAGAAGAAAGCGTGGGGTTGCAGGGATCAAACATGGTTTTTAATGCATTGACGTTTGCAAGGTCCCGAGGGAGATGTTGAAAACCGAGGCCCTCGGTTTCAACATCTCCCTCGGAACCTTGCAAACGTAAATGCATTGGAAAAAAAAAAGATTTTGATCGCTGTAATTGCATAAATTCAACTATAAACTACAAAAATAACGAAAATAATGGCGCACTATTTTTCGGCCTCATCGCCATTACCTTGCTGATTCCTATACGCATTATGCATGTCTATAAAAATCCTCGTATCAGGCCATGGTCAGCTACCGTGAATGTTTGTGCAACCTTTAGCAGCATTGCACAAGTCATAATCATTTTCATCAAAGTTTTCACGCTATTTCGTCTGCACTTTCATTTGTACAATATCCGAATTTGTATAATTCTTTCGTTAAAGTCTTTAATGGATATCTTCAACTGCAGTCTTGTCGTCATTTCTGTAATGACGGAGTACATTGCCCTGCAACTTGCATACGAAAAGTCGCCAAGTAGGTCATTAACAGCGCGTGAAAATCGATGTTAATACTTGGTTTTGTGTTCGTTCAGACATACCGCTTAATAGCATCTGGCACCGATATTTATGCAATAATTGAGAATAAATTATAGGTTTGAGAAAATCACACTATTTGCAGGTAGCATCTCAGTTATAACTCGAGAGGAGCATGGCATACACTGATCTGTTACCATAGCAGCTATGGAATTACCAACTTTTAGGCTCAGTTTGGCAGAATGACGTCTCGAAGACGTCACTTAGACATTAATGTGAACTTTTAGTGGCAACGGTAACAAGGATATGATGTCATTGGTTCCGCAGCATAGCAAACAGTTTGAGAACTGATCTGCCAATTTTTAATGACATAACAAGCTGAAATTCTTTCGACAGAAACTTCAGATTTTTTCAAATAAATAATTATTCTCAAGTAATTTGATTTCGTGATAAAACTGGCTGCATTATTACTGACCGCTCCAAGGCGGTAGGCCTACTTCTGTTAAAGTTCCTCAATGTTACGTCTTCTTATGTCCGCTTGTCTGTGTCTCCTAGCAACATAGTCATCTGTATAGCTGCCCACTTGACGGGTTCAGTGACAACAGTAACTGTTTCAGCGTGTTCATACGTTAACCAGCACATGTAAATAAAACAATACGTTAACCAGCACATGTAAATAAAACAATACGTTAACCAGCACATGTAAATATAACAACACGTTAACCAGCACATGTAAATAAAACAATACGTTAACCAGCACCTGTAAATAAAACAATACGTTAACCAGCACAATTATAAATAAAACCAGCACATGTAAATAAAACAATACGTTAACCAGCACATGTAAACTGAGCTCAAAAAGACCTCACTTGAGGGTGCTCCGAATAACAAGCGGAGGGAAACTCAGAAGCGCATATAAAGCACATAAAACATCTACATATATTTGTACCTGTTTTTATTATCTATACATGCCTAAACACTTGCTTGAGAGTGAAAGAGAACAAAGCCAAATATTCGAAGACTACAGATAAGCGGACACAACATAAACCTTAACGGAAGCACCGCCTTGGAAGGGTCCGAAATAAAGTACTTGGGTGATTTTGAAAGTCTATTTTACGGAATTTTAACCCTCGCCGTAGCTTCCATCATGCTTCAAGTGACATAACCCCACTTTCACGTAGCGGAGAATATTCTCAAATTTAAAATAAAGCACACTGATTGGCTGTTTCCGAGCATGTACTCGGAAGCAGCCAATCAGTGTGCTTTATTTTGAGTTTGAGAATGAACTCTAGTTTTATAACCTCGGGGACTGGATTGAGCTTAAATGCGATGGTTGACGAGCAAACCACTGGCTGAAAAATAAAAAAATCTAGTTCGTTTGAATGTGAGCTATCTGACAACTAACCCTCCATGTATACATCGTTATCTCGATTCCAAGGGCCATAACTCAAAAATAAAAGGTCGATATTTTGTTACATTTTGGTTATGGTTTATGGTAAACAGATATCAACTGACTCCAGTTTCATGCCGTTTTTTGAATTAATGAAACTGATAAAATGAAAGACTGTCAATTATGGAATTTCTGACCAATACAACCCGATTATTTCATGCGCGATTCCACTGATTTTTCGACCAAGCTTAGAACATGATACGCACAATTTGTTTCATTCAAATGATCACAGTGTGGGATTTGGGTTTGCAACTTCTATCATTGTTCCATGATCCTTTTCTTTTGAGAAGCGTAGTGCCTCAGTGGGTAAGACTTATGCCTCTGGATGACTAGGCGCCGTGGCCGCAACCGGCGTGGGTTCGAATTCTACCGCCCAGTAGGTACATGTACTTCTTTATTTCTGTACTATATATAAATTGCACTTCCAGTGTAACCTAAGTACTAAAGTCGGATTACAAAAATATTGAGACCAAAAATGATATCAGATACTATGGGACACCTGTATATGAGCCTCGACACGACAAAACCAACAAAGTGGCATATGCGCCCAGCGAAGACTAAGATTAGGCTGGGCATCCGTGGCTTAGATCCTGAGGTAGCTGAGACCCTGAGTTACCCTTTAAGCACACAACAAAGACTCTGATCAGACTGGGCAGATGCCCAGGCTGATCTGAGTCGTCGCTGGGCGCACATGCCACTTTGTTGGTTTTTATCGTATAGCGACTCAATCTGGTATCAAATTAAAGTGTATGGGTACATCTATAGGGGAAACAACTCCTTCGTTATAAGTTTGTCTCCATTCTCAATGGGTCAACTCTGAAAAGGAAAGAGCTTTACTGACCTTAGACAAGCAAAGCCTTTACTTTAAAAGTTGACCCCATTTCAGAAAGCCTACAACGTCTAGGGACGGAAAGAGGATGTCATAAGAGTTGTCCCCTCTTGTTGGTGTACGATTACATCTGAAATATGCCTTGATATAGAATACAATCACACATTACCGAAAACCTACATGTTTCTCAAAATTATAACCTGTCATAATTACTCAACGCATTTGAACACAGAATGCGTGCGCAAAATGTGCAGAACCAGATCAAGTTGCTCCTCAGATTTTCCAACATACTTATACCATACTTAAGAAACAGTCCTTCCCCACTTTACCCTCGGCAGAACAAATAAACGTCCAGATTCCAATAAGGAAGATGTTATTACGTAAACGATTGAGTTGTTCGGCTTTTCACGGTAAATACGACAGACCAACCCTGTGATATATACAGTTCAAAAGAGTGACAGAGACAGAGAGGATCATCAGACATGTCCAGTAAGGAAAATATTTTGGAAATCCCGGAAAGTAAATGGTAAAAGATCAGTTTATTCATATCGTTTCATATCATTTTTTCCAGAAAGAGATTTGTTTGCTTGTGGATCAGTACACGTTTAGATCAGTCTAATGCAGGCCCTATGGAATACCGCAAAATTCTGATAATGGGACACTTAATTATTACCATAATTTTCTTATTAAAGAATAAATTTGGCTTTACAGTGCAGTCAGTAATGCGTCCAAAAATGCAGACTGGATGGCAAATAGGAAGGACTCTGACCAGACTGCTACCAAATGAGCCACGACACGAGAAAACCAACAAAGTGGTTGTGCGCCCAGCGCAGACTCAGATCAGCCTGGGCATCCGCCCAGTCTTATCAGACTTTTTGCTAAGCGCTTAGAGGGTAGCTAAGGTCTAAGCTACCTTCATGCGAACAGCGAAGACTCTGATCAGACTGGGCGGATGCCCAGGCTAATCTGAGTCTGTGCTAAGCGCACAACCACATCGTTGGTTTTCTCGTGTTGCGGCTCAAATATAGAATACCCTGATCAGACTGCTCCCTGCGGTCTGATCTGGGTGTGCACTGTGCAGACCTATCTGTTACCACACTTATAACTTTACGGCAGAACTCTTGATCACTTTCGTTCGAGCCTGGCACGGATCGTATGTCAAATCCTCTGGTTCAGCTGGTAGGAGGTCAGTTTATTATTTTATTTTTCTTTCTTTTTTTCACCGATCCGGGTTTTGTCCACCTTTGACGAACCACCTTTGGCTCGTGAGAGAGTGACCTCGAGTTTAATGTACCACCAACGCACAGGTTGTAATGGAGGAGGGACCTTCTTTCAAGTCTCATCCGAAAGACCGGGAAAGCGTGGGATCGAACTTGCGACCCCTGTATTCGTAGTCAAGCGCGTCATCCACTACACTAACGCTGCTCCTACGATAGGCTCGAAATAAGTTTAGTAGTCTTGAAAGGGCCATAAATGCCAAAACAAAGAGAAAGAAAGATATTTGGAGTTTTTGATCATAGTGTATATGCGAACAGTCACAAGCGCCCTCAAGAATTTGACGCACTTCAATTTAGACATACACGCCATTGAAAACCATTACAAACCGGTTTGTCAAATACAGTGGCTGCTAAAACGTAAATCTCTCACAAGTTCCATTTTACTGACGCAGTTTTAAGCCAAAATATTTAGAAAAAGTGGATGTACCTTTAATTTTGAAGTGCATAGTAAGCGGTTTAATTAATGCTTTACTAGACAGGTAAGATTTGCGGTGCACAAATAGTGAAACGCTAGGACAGCATTCTTTTTTTTCTTTTTGACAAACTATTTTGATATGAATTTTTTCCAGGCGTACTCGTTTGGAGACAGTCAGGGACCATTTACAAAAGAGACGGGTTCTTGTGTTCCTACTGGTCCTGTTCATTATTCTCGACTTGATCCTTATCATTGGGCTGATAGCAGCTGCGACAAAATCTTCTGATGGCGACCAGAAAACTTCAGGTTGGTTGATATTTCGTTGACATCGCTTGAAAAATGACTGAAAGCCATGTGCGTAATGTAAATACCCAAATCAGAATGCGCTTTTGCGCTATATATGCAGAGCCTTTACTTTTAAAACTTTGGATACCCGTGAATTTATATATTACACTGTAAAAAAATGTGTTTAGAATCAATGCAAAAATGCAGTCCGATTTTTTTATGTGTTTAAATCGTAACATGTTCAATTTGCAACATGTTTAGGTTTATGTTTAGAAATTAAACATATAAAAAACTGGTTATATTTACCTTTTATTTTGAAAATTTCCTCTGTCATCATTCTCGTCTCTTTTTTTTTTTTTCGTTCTTCAACGGGGAAAAGAGAGAATGGATTCATCCGAAACGCGTAACAGAATAAAACGTGTTTAGCAAACTTTGTCCGGGAAAATAATAGAAAAGGTGTACATGTTTAGCTATATGACATATTCCTAAACATGTTTACACCTAAACATGTAACCACTTGTGTTTTATAGCTAAGCACGATTTGTGCAGTGTACTTATATGAAAAGTGAAGACATTTATCAGATTTGCAGGTTGATTTGAGTTTACCCTTTCGCACGTTCCGTCGGGTACCTTTTTTCGCGACACCAATAAATTATTCATTGATTGAGAAACGCCAAAAGCGAATATTTGGGTTTGCAAATAGTGTAGATCCAGATTAGCCAGTATTTTCTGAGCCGCCTCACCAGGGTCTTCATTTTTTTATCTCCAGGCTTTGAATTCTCAATTCGATGTATACGTTTAGGCTGGGACGAGACATCTTTTTCTTTTTTTTTTCTTTTGAAAATTTGCAGAGGTAATTTTTGTCGTCTGCTTTTCCAAACGATCTTGGTAAAAATTAAGGTCCAATGTATATAGGTTCACCTTCATCTTTTCCAAAACTTTTAGCAAGGGGAACATTTTTTTTTTTACTTCCTGTTTGCTTTCCATGGGTTCGAGCTTATAAAACTTGAGTTTGAGAATGTACTCAAGTTTTATAACCTCTGGGCCTGGGCTGAATCCCATCACTCAAAGGAAAACTTCTCTTAGAGGAAAGAATTTTCTCTAAGAGGAGCAAATTCTTTATTTCAAGGGTTAACCCATGTTGAAACGGGAGGCAAAAATGTTAATAGAGATGTCCAGGGTATACCATAATCACAAACCGCAGCCAACCCACGACACCAAGAGGAAACAATTATACACTTATGGGAAAAGGACAAACACATACATACAAACGTGACAAACAAATGCACGAGATGCGCAAAAACCAGCTCCCTCTTTCCCAAGCTAGGTGATCAGAATGCTAAAACAAACACAGATACGAAGACAAAGAGCAAAAGAAGACTTTGAAACATAAAGCGCCCAATGGTATAAACCGCAAAGCAAATAAACTCAAATTGTTTTCTAAATTTCTTTTGCAGCAGACGATGTCTGTTTCACGGAAGGATGTGTTTCAGCAGGTACGTTTATGACACAAAACAGGCAAAAAAATAAATAAATAAAAATAAATGACGAATAAATAACAAAACAAAATATGAATAAAAAACGCTGGTTTCAGAGCTTCAGTCAGCGAAAATGAAAGTTCGATAACTGAAAGCCATGATACTGTTTCGAACGTGACCATCAAATCGGTAATAAGTTTAGAAACGACCACATTGTAAGTATCAACGAGGTCATGGAGTCTCCCATAGAGCCCAATTACTGAGTCTTAAACAACCCGTAAATCTATTTGCACAAAAGTTTAAAATTCGTAAAGCTGCAATAATGACCGCCATAATCCTACGCTGACACTATCTCAGTCATAAATCCATAGTTTTGGATGGCTGACAAATACAAGGACTGAATTCATCATAAGTATAGGCCTAAAAATGCTCGTATTACGAACATTCAAACTAGCCTACTCGGGCACAAAAAAGCTATGTAGCCCCTGAAAGAGGAGTATAATCTTGAGCTAAACAGTTTGACATGCAACCGAATTTGTCACAAAGTATAGCACAGTGCGCCTATAGAAGCAATGGAAAATTTAGTTTTATGTTGCAACAATTCACTGTTTCAGAGCACGTGGTGTAATTGCTGACGTCATTGGCATTTGTGACATTCTGATGATATTTCTTACGTTAAACAGTGTAACGTCTCTTTTTTCACCAAATTCGTCCGACAAAAAGTACACTTATCTGTGTAACAGTGAAGAATAAAGGCAGTCTGCACGCGTAGACGAAAAGTTTGGGAGAATTTATAAGAATAGAATATTTTTTCAGCATTTTTAAGAGCTAGAATAGAAATAATTTATCTCTATCTGTGAATTGATCTGTAATAATTCACAGTTTGCTGTTCAGTTGTTTTACAACGGACACTATAAACAGTGAATTATTACTCAACAATTCACTGCTAGAGTTGATCTACAATGTATAAACATTGATGCCGAGATTCAAATACGCAGGGGCGTATTGAAATTTTGTCAAATTGACAAAATTTCAACACGCACCTGCATATTTGATGATACTGAAATTTTGTAAATTAGACAATGTATGAATAGTAACTGCAAATAGACGCAATTACACTGTAAGAAATATGTTTAGAATCTTAACAAAAATGCAGTCCGATATTTTATGTGTTTAAATCGTAACATGTTCAATTTGCATCAGGTTCAGGTTTATGTTTAGAAATTATACATGTACAAAACTGGTTATATTTACCTTTTATTTTGAAAATTTCCTCTGTCAACATTTTAGTCTCTTTTTTCGTTCTTCAATGGGGAAAAGAGAGAATGGATTCATCCGAAACGCGAAACAGAATAAAACGTGTTTAGCAGACATTGTCTGTGAAAATAATAGAAAAGGCGTACATGTTTAGCCACTGGTTTAGCTATATGACATATTCCTAAACATGTTTACACTTAAACATGTAACCACTTGTGTTTTGTAGCTAAGCGCGATTTTTACAGTGTACATGAAATATATTTGGGGCTATACTCTTATATTTACATTATCACTGCAAAGCTCTCTGTAAACCCAATTAAGTGATGCAGGAGTCAATGTTTTTACAAGTCAATAATTACATTGTGTCACGCGCTTCAGAGTGACAGCTCATCCCACTAACTAGCACGTGAAATCTACAACATGCCATGTACTTGAATGGCTAGTAAACATTGAGTGACAGCTCGCTACGCCTACTTGCACGTGCAATCTACAACAGGAGGTGGAATTTACTGGTAGGCAGTGACAATGCGGCTGTTCCAAACTATTGCAAAATTCGGCTGGTAATGTTTTTAAAACGATTCATATATATGTATTTCTTATTTTTGTTTATTTTTTTATTGATCAAAAGCATCGTTTAATAATATAAATATAAGGAATGAATGTTATTTTTTTAACGTTTACTGAAGTATAAACTACATCGGGTCACGAGCAAAGTTTACGTAAACCCCTTCGGGGTTCACTTACTTTGCTCGTGACCCGATGTAGTTTATACTTCAGTAAACGTTAAAAAAATAACATTCATTTCTTAAATACTTGTCCTAACATAAGTGTGCGTAACATGTAATTACCCCTGCTTACGCCTATGTTTATTTCAGCTGCCAGAGTAAGAAACGCCATGGACCCATCCACTCCACCTTGTGATGACTTTTACCAGTTTGCTTGTGGCTCCTGGTTAAAACAAAACGTAATACCGGAGGATAAAGCCACGTGGGGCACCATATACCAGGTCGTGGAGGATGCTTCAATCAAACGGAAATGTAAGCCTTTTCATTGTACCGTAAATTTCCCTGCAGGCACAATGACGTTGAAATAACGTCATACTGACGTCAATTTGACGTCATACGCCCGCTGGGTTAACATTCTGTTAACTGGGACAGATAAGCCGGAGTAAACAATGCAGAACCAGATCAGACTGATCACGATATACACTGTTTGCCATTCCTTGTGCATCCTGCGTTGTAAAACCAAACTGCCCCCATTTTTTGACAGTAACGGTTTTAATTACAGAACTTTTGCGGTACATCTGCAGAGAGGTATTTTCTTTCGGAGTGGCTTTTACAGATCAAATGTTTGTTTACTGTCGTGTCAATGCACTTTTTAATTTGGACTAAACCTTGAACTAGGTTGAACAGCTTGTGACGAAAAAAAGTCGGTTCTGTCCGTATATTTAGTCGGTTCTTTACCAGTTACAACTATTCCGGTATATGATAAAGAGGTCCAAAGGTTTAGCTTACACAACATCAGAAATGAAATTTAGACTGAAATTCGCCGGTTAGTATTCGAATCTTGAAACTTTGTATGCAGCATCAGGAACTCGGGCCCTACAAAGTTTGTTAAAATGTTGACCCTGCTTTAACCTTGACCTAATTTATGGCAAGGTCAACTTTAGTAGTTTATGCTGTTACAAAACAGTAGATTTCTCAGAAATTATTTAAGTCTAAGGTATGGTATTTGGTAAAATTAACTAACTTAGCAGATGAAAATATTGTGTTGCTAAAGGTCAAGGTCATTCTCTGACCTTTTTCAAGCTACTGAGATTCTGTCGCCCGTCAACATTTTCATACATCTTCTCGTTTAAAGCCACTGGGCTGATTGAAACCATATTCTATGCGGATCCTTCCTGGATAAGGGAAACGACAGTTTGTTCAGTTAGTCTTCTGGTCTTGATCACATGACCAAGATGGCTGCAACTTTCTCCAATACCGAAATGCCATTGACATTGAAACTTTGTATTAGGGACTTAAGCTCTACAAATTTTATTCAAATTATGATCATGCGTTGACCTTGACCTAATTTAGAGCAAGGTCAGCTTTTGCATGTCATGCCAGTAAAGTGGCATGTGAGCCCAGCGAAGACTCATGATAAACAATGGATTCCTCAGAAACATTTTAAGTCTGAGGTGTAATATTTGGTAAATATGATTAATGAAATAAGCAGATAAAGACAGTCATTATGTTGCTAAAGATCAAGGACACTTTTTGATCTTTGTTCAAGGTCACTGAGATTTTGTGGCTCGTCACTCTTTTCAAACTTCATATCCTCTGAAGCCACTGGGCTGATTGAAGCCAAATTTCAGATGAAGCCTCGGATTGGCCTCCCTGGGTCAGGGGAACGAAAGTTTATTCAGATTGCCAAATATCTTGGTACTTGGTATGTAGCATCAAAAACTAGGGCCCTACAAAGTTTGTTCAGATGATGACCCTGCAATGACAATGACTTAATTTATAGCAAGGGCAATTTTGTCACGTTATGCTTTTGTATGGGAAAATGCCTAAACAATAGATTTCTCAGAAACAACTGAAGTCTAAGTATGATACTTGGAAGGTTATGTTGATAAAGGCCAATGCCATTTTTTACCTTTGTTTAATGTCATTGAAATTCTGTCACCCCTCAACATTTTCAAACATTTCATCCTCTGAAGCCACTGGGTCAGTTGAAGCTACATTGCATGTGGAGCCTCTCGGTACGGGGGAACGAAAGTTTGTTTAGATGGTCTTGGTCACGTAAGCAAGATTACTGCCATGTAAAACGCCTTCAAAAATCTCATCCAGAACTTTAACGCCAGTGACCTTGAAACTTTGTATGTAGCATTGGTTACTTAGGCTCTACAAAGTTTATTCAAATTAAGATCCTGCATTGACCTTGACCTAACTTATGGGCAGTTCAGCTTTGGTTCGTTATGCTTTTATATGGGAAATGCTTAAACAGTGGATTTCACGCGAGCTTTTTAAGCCTAGCTATAATGACTGGAAAATATGGCGAAACAAATGAATATAAGAAGACACGAAGTCACCAAAGATCAAGGTTATTCTTTGATTATTGCTCGAGGTCACTGAGTACTTAAAATTAAGTCATTGTCATTGCAGGGTCATCATCTGAACAAACTTTGTAGGGCCCTAGTTTTTGATGCTACATACCAAGTACCAAGATATTTGGCAATCTGAATAAACTTTCGTTCCCCTGACCCAGGGAGGCCAATCCAAGGCTTCATCTGAAATTTGGCTTCAATCAGCCCAGTGACTTCAGAGGATATGGTATTTGAAAAGAGTGACGGGCCACAGAATTTCAATGACATTAAACAAAGGTCGAAAAATGACATTGGCCTTTATCAACATAACCTTCCAGGTATTATACCTTAGACTTCAATTGTTTCTGAGAAATCTATTGTTTAGGCATTTTCCCATACAAAAGCATTACGTGCCAAAATTGCCCTTGCTATAAATTAAGCACTCCTCTGAAGCCACTGGTTTAAAATTTGTAACAGATGAGCGAAGTGACAGATTGTGTCCATTGTTTAGTTGCTTTTTATTGTCTGGTGATTTCAATATAACCTCAGCACTCAGGTGAGCGAGTGAGTGAATGAGTGAACTCAGGTTTAAAGTCCCAACAACAAATAAGTTATACGGAGACGGACCTCGGTTTAAAGCCTCGCATGAAAGACCAAAAGAGCGACGGATCGAGCTTGTCCCTCGCGCCCCCTCCCCCCGACACAAACACGCCCTCACTCTCCATCCCCTTGATTGGTAGTCTAAAGCGTTAACCACCATTCTTATGTCGCTCCTTACCGTTTCAGACTTACTAGAAGATGAAAACAAAGCTGATGAACCGGAGGTTATCCACAAAACTAGAGATTTCTACAAAGCATGCGTAAACGAAGGTCAGTTCAAACTTTGCCTGTTAATTTTCAAATACTTAAATCAACATATAAAATTCTATGCATGCAGAAATTGCTATGTTTTAGTTTAAGGCTTCCAGCAACACCTGATAAACCGATAAATGTAAGCGTTTTCAGTCAATTAAAGTATATAAAATGTTAAGGACAAATTAAAGTATGTGTATTTTCGGCTTCCCGATCCTACCCTAGTTTTAGTCCCGTCCGTATACTTTAAAAAATACAGTCAGATATATTTTGAAAATAGAAAAAAATGTGACAAGAATCTTAAAATCATATATAAAACATTAGGAAAATCAAAATATTCATCCGATCAACTGACCGATTGTTTTACAAGCTTCAACTGGAAACTGTCAGAGAGTAGCTTTTCCCCCCTAGTAGTTTTCCCCCCGGAAAATTGACTATGAATTTTCCATAGTAGAATTTCCCACCGGAAAAATGGCTATATAGTAGAAATTCCCTCCGGAAATATGACTATATAGCCAATTTTCCCAGGGGAAAATCTACTATACATGTTTTTGCATATCCGTTTTTCCCCTCTATAGTAGATTTTCCCCTTGGTAATATGATTGCAGGAAAACACGCTACATAGAGGAATTTGCTCCTTCTCCAAATATTATTAATATAGTGAGGTTTATAACTGAAACAGAAATATGAGTATCTATCCGTAAAACATCGATGGCTAACAGATGCTAGAACCGCAAGCATGTGTCCATCAGTCTGTCTTATTTTTATTTTGGGGAAAACAGGTAGGCATTTTTCTTTTCACTGTTAGCCATAAACGGATATGAGTGTACGTGGTTGTGTGCATAAATTTGTATAATTTTGTGTTTGTACAAGCGTTCATTTGTGCGTGCGCGCAGCGGAGTGCCTGGACTAGTGTTCGCCTTTCATGTAGGAGTCGTGGGCTGGATTCCCATTGCAACACACGTCCGATTATGATTTTCAATGTAATAAACTCCCTACTGAATCAAACATGACTAGAGAAAGCACCCGTTCGTACATCTTCCTTGAAGCTTGCATGCGTATGTGTACGTAAATAAATATCTGCGATGAGAAGAAATCACACCCTCCTCGTTCCTTAAATTAGTAATTATTGATTATTATAAAAATATGGTTGCTAAATTTGCATATTGATTTTTTGGAATTAATCAAGTTGATTACCTCCCATGAAGTACTTATACATTTCTTATGGGATTAATTCCGTAAAATGTCTCTGTTCCATTCCGTTCCGTTTCGTTCCGTTCCGCAAAATACCAATAGCCATACCAAATTCACTAATAGCCAAATTCCCGGTGGGGGAAAAAGGACTACGGGGGGAAAGTGGCTCTATGAGGTCCGGACAATCCACAATATAGCCGTCCATCCTATAGCTATTTTTCCGGGAGGAAAGGGAGAAAAACCACTCTCTGACAGAAACACACATATATTTTCTCTTGACCTACGGTGACTGTGTAAACGTTCAGGAAATTTACCCACAATATCGATGGTGCAGATTTTGTGTTCAATCACCTGATCTATTGAAACCTCTAACACCACTGATACCTTCTTTCAGAGAGAATTGAACAACTAGGAGTTGATTTCATGCTTGACTACATGGAAAAGTTTGGAGGCTGGCCAATAATGGGGACTCACAGAGGAGGAAACTGGAACAGCAAGACTTTTAATCTTGAAGATTTGATGATTCTGGTTCGAAACGAGACTAACACTCTCCCGTTTGCTAATATTTACGTCGGACAAGATGACAAGAACCCATCAAAATATATATTGACGGTACTTGTTTTAATATTCATTGCCCCCGCCTTTTTGAAGAAAAGCGAGGGGATATAGTATTTGGCTTTCCGTCCTTCTGTGGGTCAGTGGGTCCTGGGTTCCGTCTACCACCCCATTTGACATTAACAGCAGGTACCTTGTGTGCGGAACTCCTCCCACATTTTAGCTCACCTGAGCCAAAGGCTCCGGGGGAGCTTATAGGATAGGCGAGCTCCGTCGTCCGTCGACGTCCGTCAACAATTTCAAAAGAGTTCTCTTAAACCGCTGGGCCAATTGTAACCAAATTTCATGTAGAGCCTCCAGGGCACGGGAGAACGAAAAGTTGTTCAAACGGTCCTGGTTACATGACCAACATGGCCGCCACGCCCATATATGGTAAAAACCTTAAAAAGTCTTCTTCTCTAGGACCAATAGGCCGATGGCCTTGAAACTTGGTATGTAGCATTAGGTATGTGAGTACTACAAAGGTTGTTCAAATTATGACCTCGGGTTGACCGTGACCTGTTTTACGGTAAGCTCAAATTTGGTCTTTGTTGCTTTTATATGGGAAAATTCTACAACAGTTTGGAAACTGTTGAAGAGTTTGTTCTAAAACATGGTAAATACAGTCATCTTAATGAGTACATGAAGATTTGTAAGTACGAGAGGTCAAGGTCTTTCTTTGATCTTTGACCCAGTCTCTCATATTTCGACAATTTCGGACAATCTCCTCAAAAGCCACTGAGTCAATTGTAACCAAATTTCATATAGAAGTTTCAGAAGTTGAGGGAATGAAAATTTGTTCAAACGGTTTGGGTCACATGACCAGTGTGGCTGGCCGCCACGCCCATATATGGTTAAAAATTTGAAAAATCTTCTTCTCCAGAATCGATTGACCGAAGGCCTTGAAACATGGTATGTAGCATTGGGTACTCAAGGACTATCAAAATTGTTCAAATGATGACCTTGGGTTGACCTTGACCTTTCTTAGGCCAAGGTCAAATATGGGAAAATGCTAGATTATAAGATTTCTTGGAAAGTTTTGAGGATTTTGGCCTAAAAATTGGTAAATACATTCATCTTAATGAGTACATGAAGATTTGTGAGTACGAGAGGTCAAGGTCATTCTTGAACCTTTGACCCAGGTCTCTCATATTTTGACAATTATAAACAATCTCCTCAAAAGCAACTGGGTCAATTGACCAAATTTAATATAAAACTGTCCGGGGTTACGGGAATGAAAATTTGTTAAATGGTCTGGGTCACATGACCATTATGGCCGCCATGCCCAAATATGGTAAAATCCTTTAAAAATCTTCTAGGCTAATGGCCCTGAAACTTGGTATGTAGCATCAGAGATATGAATGCTTCCGAGATTGTTCAAATGATGACCTCGGGTTGACCTTGACCTTTTTACGGCAAGGTCAAACATGGGAAAATGCTAGAACATAAGATTCCATGGAAAGTTTTGAAATTTGCTTTCTGGTGCTCTTATATTGGAAGATGCTTAAATAGAACAGTTTTAGGAACTTGTATAAGATTTTGGTGCAAAAGGTAATTAATACAGTAAAATAAATGAGTACATGAACATTTTAGCATTGGAGGTCAAGGTCATTGTTTGACCTTTGACCTATGTCTCTCGTATTTTGACAGTCTCTAACTGTCAGGTTTGCTCAAATGAAAATAGTTTGATGTTTGATCTTTTTACTCAGGTGAGCGATTCAGGGCCTCATGGCCCTCTTGTTCTATAATTATTCTGAAACTTTGCTAGCGTCTTTTTCGTGGCCTGTGACTCAAGGTTTATGCTCGGATAATCTTTATTCCTTTTTTTCGCTTTATGCAAACTTATTAATTTTTCAGTATCAAGGGCCGTATTCATAAAACGACTTAAGTGGTTGCTATGCTGTTTCTAAGGCTAAATTATTTTGAAGGAGATTCCCTACAACTATGAAATTTGCTCTGGAGGAACAGTCTTACAAAGACTGTTCCTCCAGATCAAATTGTATAGTTGTAGGGAATCTCCTTTATAGATATTTAGCCTTAGCAACCGCATAGCAACGACTTAAGTGGCTTTATGAATACGGCCCCTGAAGACCTATTCAGTACGTATCTTGTGTGCACAACTCCTCCTACAGCTTACCATGAAACTTTGTCAGGGCTTCTTGTTCATGGTCTGTAGATATGAGCCGCGACACGAGAAAAAAAACAACAAAGTGGTTGTGCGCCCAGCGCAGACTCAGATCAGCATCGGCATCCGCCTAGTCTGCGCAGAGTCTTTCCAAAGCGCTTAAAGGGCAGCTAAGGGTCTCAGCTACCCTCATGCGGACAACGGTAGACTCTGATCAGACTGGGCGGATGCCCAGGCTGATCTGAGTCTGCGCTGGGCGCACAACCACAATGTTGGTTTCTCGCGTCGCGGCTCATATGTATGTGATGCTGAAAAATGACTAAGTTCGCAAAGCCAAAAACAAAGAAGAAGAAGAAAAAAAAAAAGCAATGAAAAAAACAAAGAACAAAAATTCAACCATAACACCTAAGTCACATGCACATTTACAGGCCATGAGAAAGACGCCTGCAAAATTTCAGAATGGTTCATGAAAAGCTGTAAGAGGAGCTGCGCACACAAGGTTCATACGCAAAAGGTCTGCTAATGCTGAAACATGACTAAGTTTACAAAGCGAAAATATGTTAAAGTTTTTCTGCCGTAGATAACCTACCCCCCCCCCCACCACCACCACCACCACACGTGCCTCAGCATGCCACTAACATGTGCATGCATTATGTATTAAGATACTGCACACATACATGCAAAGTGGCTTGTTGAGGCACGGTGGTGAGGGGAAGTACCTTTAAAAAACTACTTTAGTTTCTTTATGTTAAATTACAAAATCTGGCTTTTTTCACATAAAATAAAGGTCTATGTGCTTAAAAAGTAAATAATATATTTGTGTCAGTTTATGGGAAGCTTAGAGCAATGAGTTTCAAGAGAAATTCTTGGTAATGTTAAAATCTAATTTGGACTAATTTTACAGTCAAATGAAATAACATCTGTCTGAGGTCCTTTACTGTTGAAGTCGACTGATAAGAGATGTCTTACACTGCCTTTTACCCTGCTGAATTACCGAATACAGCATTGTTTTTTTTTTTTTTTTTTTTTTTTTTTTGCGCTCAGGGAAATAAAGAATTACATTAAGACCCGTAATATTAATTTTGGCTATATGTAGTTTGATTCGCCGATAAAGCGGTACTGAAAATGAGACACGTTCGTCGACTGAATCTGCATTTCAGAATTTCCAGGTGTTGCCGATATTAGTTCACTCCGGCTTGACCGTCGTGAATTGATATTTCGCAATCAGCCCTCCAAAAAACCATAATCAGCAATAATTCACCAGGAAGGAAAATTGTCTCTGAAATATAGTTTTTAACCGGTTTACATGAACTTGTGTTAATACAAAAGGGACATGCTATTGTATTCACTCTATGTATGCTTCAGCTTCAAATAAAATATTCTTTAAGCCAATAAATACAAAAACAGACGAGAAATTTGCTCATCTGGAGCGTCACTCAGTGTGTAGAATTACAATCTTAAAGAGTTCCTTCAAGAGCAGAGAATACGTTCTCAAGAAGGAACATGGGCCAGACTTCGTAGTTTCGGCTAATAAGCCTCTTCAATGACCCTGATAATATCTGGTGACGAAACGAGAGAAAAGCATACTGAAATTTCTTAATCTTAATCGAACAGTCGATTCAAAGACTGATTAGTATCAAAAAGGGTCCAAATAAGATATAAAGCAATGGTATAGAATATGAGTATAAACCAATCTAAAATTTCAGATATCTCAGACCTCAAAGGACGAAAATAAAATAAAATCTGCACTATGGATAACACTGTTGTATCCTTTCAGATTGACGAAACCGTCCTTTACATGCCCAGTAGAGACTATTATCTCAAAGACCGCAATGATTCCATGCTGTTGGCATACCAAAAAGGAATAAAGGATCTTGCAGTTGCTTTTGGAGCGGACCCCGACACAGCCGAAAAAGATGCCAAGGATTTTGTAGATTTCGAGATTGAATTAGCTAATGTGAGTTTAAAATGGCCATGTCTAAGCCTATATTGAGCTCATTGCTACTTTTAAATGCAGTTTCAGTCAAAATGTATACTGAACATCAAAAGAAACGCATACAATGTATAAGCCCAATTTATTCGAAGGTATAGGTATATTCTCTTATTTAGACATTTTGAGTTGCTTTGTTTATGATATTCCGACAGAATGAGCACCTTAACGCATCGATATTCCATAAACTTTAGAGACCAGAACGCTTGCTTTTGTGATTGGGTTAAACTTCAAGTCACCATACTTTCAGAAGCTGAATTTTAATTCCATAAAATGCTCAGCCAATTATTTTCTCCAGAAATAATGTCCGCAGCAAGGATAAGAAACAGCGAAAAAAATCAAAGCAATCGAGCCTTGCGTTTAAGAGAAACAATCAGGTGAAAGTTAGCAGTAGAAACAGTAACACTGGCTTACCATTGGATTTGTTAAACTTGTTCAGTAAAACGCCACCTTCTGGCGAAATCGGTGACAATAATATCTTTGATCTTGAAACAGAGTTGGTTTCGCTTTCTTTTCAGGGTTTTCTTACAAGATTGCTACCCCAGCGAGCACATGGCGTCCGAGTGGCGTCGAACCGATGTCGATGCGACGTCATTACGTCGCATAGACGTCGGTTCGACGTCATTTGGACGTCGTGTGCCCGCTGGGACTTTAAGTATAAATAGCTAATCATTCCTCGTGGAGTATTTTTTTCCTTTCCTTTCCTTTCCTTCCCTTTCCTGTCCTTACCTTGCCTGCTCACTTTCTTTTGTTGTCGTTTTTTCTACTGTACCTTCTATATGCATCTTAAGATACAAATACGAGCAAATACCACATTTAAATGTTTATTTATGTTACTCTTGGTTCAAATCACATTTAGATTATTGTAAATTAGTTTTTGAAGTAAGGGATACAGATTCACAAAAGTCTTATGACTTCCTTCTGAATCCCATTTGTATAACATAATATAAATATGTAATTATGTATTGATATGTTTGTAAATTATGAATAATCATACAAATAAAATATTGTTTAAACTAAACTACCATTGGATTTCCCATAGACCTTTTAACACCCCGTATTTCTTGAAGAGAAAAGAAACCATTCAAACAAAGAGGTTAAATGAATTTACAAGAGTAAATTAAAAAGATTTGCAAAGAAATTTTTCGTAGCACTGCAGAGCTTTTGATGTTATTGGCCTTCCCAATTTGCTATTTGTTTAATTGCAACGGAGATAATTTGACAAGTGTTCAACTTCAAACTGCTGTCATGTTCCTAAAAAAATACCATGGTTATAAAACCAACGGTTTTTTCATAACCACACGTTAGAGCTGCGTTTTGGAAACAATTTGTTAGACTACCAAAGAAATGAAAACTCTTACAACAACTTTTAATGTTTCATGATAAATTGAGATAACTCTTTTATAAGGTTTAATTTTGCAAGAAACTAAATTTATATTGTTGGCAGACGTCAGTAATAGTTTCTGTTATATGTGATTTAAAGCCAAATATCAGCTGACAGAAGAAAACTAAACCTAAACTTGTAGGCGTTTCTTTTGGTTTAAACATATTTTATTTCATCAATAATTTCACATTACAACATATAGACAACATAAATAAACACAATGAAAGGGATTAGAACGAAAGCTAATAGCTTATAGAGCTCTTCTCCTTAACAGCTATAAATTGTATACTATAGGCGGAATAAATGATATTCAATAAGACATCAAAATATTGTAATTGTTTAAACACAAGCAATTCGTATCATAAGGATACACTGACACAGAAAAAGGGCAATTATGAAACTTAAACTACTATGATTGTAATCATGTTCCTGATGAATAAAGGTCCGAGAATTATTAATCTGTATAAAACATTATCAAAAAAACACGGTCAGTTACGAACATCTCGAACATTGACACACCAAAACACCACTACAACGACAGCAGTTAGATACTACATGAGAAAGAAAAGAACAAAAAAATGTAGATAAACAAAATCGCAAACACACATAAAAAGAGAAAGGAAAAAAAAATGAACAAAAATGAACACTTCAGTTTTAGGTGATAAAAAGAAAGAAAGATGGATGGGGGCGCAGCAATCTGGGGCACTCAGATGTTGATAAATTACTGTGTAGATTAGTCGCGTGTGTTTAGACTCCAAAAATATCATCAATCAGAAACGATGTGTGTTTATAATATATTTGTGCACATTTTCAAATATTATCTTATTTATTTCATGGGATAAGGATAAGTCACCGTACAACAGTAGATTGAGAGAAGGATTCAAGTATAGAGAAACTGCGTTTATTAACTCTGTGCGTTGTACCTCATAGTATCTGCAATGAAAAAAGAAGTGTTGTGCATTTTCAATACTGCCACAGCGACACAAAGGCGATTCTGAAATATTCTTTAGAAAAAGGTCGAGATTCAATGAACTACAGTTCGTTCGTAATCGAGTATGGAGAATCTGTGACCGTCTGCTACCAATATAAAAGTGATAAGGTACTGATGTTCTATCTTTACTGAGGAAACGTTTAAAGGAATTGACAGAATCAGATTGTTTGGCCTCTATACACAAACTGTTCCAGTCCCTGGTTGTTGACGGCAAGAATGATTGGTAGTATCGTTGAGTTCTAGCATCTACACTTTGAAGGTCATTAGCATTACGTAAATTGTAACGAGATAGACTGCTAACTGATTGAGGAATTAAGCTGGATAGGTATAAGGGTGTAAGATTATGCATCATTTTATAAAATAAGATAAGTCTATGATTTTTCCGCCTCTTTTCAAGTGGATCCCAACACACCTCGTTATATAAAGAATTAATTGAAATAAGTTTTGTTGCTCCCGTAGCAATTCTTGCTGCTTCGTTTTGTATTTTATCTAGTTCATTTTTTTCATATTCCGTACAATTTCTCCATATGACATCACCATATTCTAGTAACGGTCTAATAAAAACTGTATAAATTGTTTCCAGTGATTTTTTATCTAATTTATATTTCAATTTACGCATTATGTTGATCCTAAACCAAGCCTTTTCTGTAATGTAATTTATGTGTTGATGCCAAGTACAATCATTCGAAAGATATATGCCAAGATGTTTATGACAGGTGACTTCTGAAATTGGATGATTTTGCATATAAAATGTGGGATGATGAGGTTTAATTAATTTACGGGAGACAAGAAGTGATTCAGTTTTAGAAGGATTGAATGAGACCAACCAAGTTGCAGCCCATCTTGAAATTTTATCGAGATCCATATTTAAGCAGCTCGCTGCTGTTATCGGGTCATCAACAACTATGAAGAGACGTGTATCGTCCGCAAACAGTCGAAGACTAGAACCAATATCAATTACAATATCATTGATATACAAAAGGAAGAGCAAAGGTCCTAGTATAGATCCTTGAGGAACCCCAGCTCTAATAAAGGTCCAGTCAGACACAGCACCAGGGAGGACAACGCGTTGTTTTCTATCAGAAAGATAGTTTTTAAACCAGTCAAGAATTTCCCCTGTGACACCAGCTGCTTTGAGTTTATGCAGGAGACCAGCGTGCCACACACGATCAAATGCTTTGCTGATGTCACAGAAGACAGCCCTGGCCTCTTTGCCGGAATCAAGAGCTTGGCAGAAGGTATTGTAAAGAAATGTTAACTGATTTACGGTTGAATCGCCCGGAATAAAACCAGACTGAAAAGAAGATAGTAAATTATTATCACGAAGATGATTGTATAGATATTTGAATATAAGCCTCTCAAAAACTTTGACCTCAGCATTTAGCAAGGATATGGGTCTGTAATTGGAGACAACAGACGCGTCTCCTTTCTTTGGGATTGGACATACATTGGCTTCTTTATAGAAGACTGGTAAGTTAGCTGTTCGTATTGATTGATTAAAGAGAGAACAGAAAGGGATGGAAAGTTCCGATGAGAGTTCTTTAAGAACACGATTATTGAGCCCATTTGGGCCAGAAGCCTTACCAACAGTTAAGGTTTTAAGTACCGATTCAACTTCAAGTGGAGTAAGAACAATAGTATTTAATTCTGAATTAATAACGGAAGGTATTAAGTCTGGAAGGACAGCATTAGTTTCATCTAATATTGTTTGACTTTGAAAATATTTGTTAAAGATATTGGCTTTATCCGTTTCGTCTGCGTAAATGTTATTATTGTATTCAAGTGGCGGAATTGATGCATTAAAATTTGGAGTTATAAATGTCTTAAGAGTTAACCACCAGTCTTTGGTTGAAAGCGTATTTGATTTTAGTTTTTCTGCAATTTGTTCATAATACGTTCTTTTTGATACGCGAATCATGGTAACTGTCAGAGAGTGGTTTTTCCCCCTTTCCCCCCGGAAAAATGGCTATAGGAAGGACGGCTATATAGTGGATTGTCCGGACCTCATAGAGCCACTTTTCCCCCATAGTCCTTTTTCCCCCACCGGGAAATTGGCTATAAGTAAATTTGGTATGGATTTTGGTATTTTACGGAACGGAACGAATGAAACAGAGACATTTTACGGAATTAATCGCATAAGAAATGTATCAGTTATTCAAGGGAGGTAATAAACATGATTAATTACAAAAAAATCAATATGCAAATTTAGCAACCATATTTTTATAATAATCAATAATTACTAATTTAAGGAACGAGCAGGCTACAATTTCTTCCCATCGCAGATGTAAATACTCACTCATACGCATGCAAGCTTACAGGAAGATGTACGAACGAGTGCTTTGTCAAGTCATGTTTGATTTAGTAGGGAGTTTATAACATTAAAAATGATAATCGGACGTGTGTCCCGATGGGAGTCGAGCCCACAAATCCTGCTTGAAAGGCGAACGCTAGTCCTGGCCCTCCGCTGCGCGCACGCACAGATGAATGCTTGTACAAATACAAAGTTATACATATTTACGCACACAACCGCATACACTCATAGCTTTTTTGGCTAACATGGAAAATCAAAATGCCTACCTGTATTCCCAAAACAAAAATAAGACTTTTTGACACATGCATGCGGTTCTAGCATCTGTTATCCATCGATATTTTACAGACAGATACTCGTATTTCCGTTTCAGTTATGAACCTCACTATTATGATTGGAGAAGGAGCAAATTCCACTTTGTAGCGTGTTTTCCTGTAGTCATATTAGCAGGGGGAAAATCCACTATAGAGGGGAAAAACGGCTATGCAAAAACACGTATAGTAAATTTTCCCCGGGGAAAATTGGCTATATAGTCATATTTCCGGGGGGAAATTCTACTATATAGCCATTTTTCCGGTGGGAAATTCTACTATGGAAAAATCATAGTCATTTTTCCGGGGGGAAAAACTACTAGGGGGGAAAAGCTACTCTCTGACAGTAACAACCCTATTTCGTAAGTTCTTTTGGTGCTCAGTATAGATATCATTTGACTTAAACAATAAAAAGGAATAAATGAATAAAAAAAGGAGAAATAAATGTAAGAATAAAAATAAATAATTAATAAAAAAAAAGAACTTTCATGTTTTCTTTTTTATATATATATTATTACTCTCAAAATTCAAATCTTTTATTACAAAAATGTTTTGCGTCCGAGCAAGATATCTAAAAACATTATATGATTATAAGCAAATGTGCTTAGAGTATTTTCATTTTTCGTAGTAGGGTTAAATATCGCCTATCTATTTTAGATCACAATGCGAAAAGAAGACAGAAGGGACCCTGAAAGGCTGTACAACAAGATGAAACTTGGAGATCTGGCCAACAAGTTTACAGGGGTAAATCCCAGCGGGCACATGACGTCAAAATGACGTCGTACTGACGTCGATGCGACGTCATTACGTCGCATCGACGTCCGTACAACGTCATTTCAACGTCATGTGCCTGCTGAGATCACTGCAAAAAACGGAAATCGTTTTGTAAAATCGTAAATGATCTCCGGATATCTCACTATTTTGCATATGAAATCTTTCAATATGTTATAAATTTTTTATTATAGACAATCATTGTCAATATTTATCCGCCATTTTGATGGAGAAGATTTTATTTTAAATTCGTTTTCAATGAAGATCCGCGAAATTTGAAAAAAAAGTACATTCATATGCATTCATATGTGGCAATATGCATGATATACAATGTACATAGAATTGCCGTATCCTTGCCCCAAATTTCTTCATAACACTTTCTTGGCGACTACGTATTTTATCATCTTTACAGACAAAGCAGAATATACGATTGTAATTCATTTTCCATTCCCCATGGAGCTTCAAGAGATCAGAAACATTAATTCGACATTTTATTGAGAATATGTTGAGAATATGATGTTAACTTACTAGTATGACTATTTATGTTTGAAAATGCTTTCATTCGGTATAAGTTTTTCAATTTTCTTAAATTTGTTTAGCCTATTATGCTGAAATATCAATCGGCAGTAGTACATGTATGCTTCAAATCATTTGTAATATATAAATATACAGTAATTGTGGGATACAGATCATATAAGTCGTAAGACTTTCTTCTGAATCCCTTTCAAGCTGCTGTATTGAGTTATATTCTTGTGAGATTGTACAGTTGTTATTGTTGGTATTCTTTTTCAGCAAATGGCCACGAGGCCAAGTAATAATTGAGCCGCAATATGACACAAGCAACAAAATGACATGTTCGCCCAGCAAAGACGCAGACCAGCCTGGACATCCGTCTAGTCTGGGCCGACTTTTCAGTGTCACAATGGAGGTAGCTTAGACCCTTAGCAGCCCATTAAGCGCTCAACAAAGACTCTCATCAGACTAGGCAATTGCCAAGGCTGATCTGAGTCTGTGCTGGGTGAACATGCCACACTGTTGGTTTTGTCGTGTCGCGGCTCAATTATATAAAAAGTTTTAATACATCAAGGTTTTTCCAGGGTGATCGCTAACTATTTGGTTGCTGACAGAATATTTGGAAAAGAATTTTACCTTCCAGCAAAGATCTATGACATCAGGCTAGAATATATAAAGGTAATACTTTACAAACACTTAAATTTATTAGCGAACAGTGCAGACCCGATTACGCTACTCTTTTAGAGTCTCCATTGTTTCCTGTTCTGGAAATAATTGGTGTACCTCTGACAGTACAGTCAAGTTCGTCAATCAAGGGCAGTAACCTTAATTGATCCGCGACACGACAAAACCAACAATGTGGCACGTGCGCCCAGCGGAGACTCAATCAGCCTGGGCTTCCGCCCAGTCTGATTAGAGTCTTCGCTGTCCGCGTGGAGCTAGCTCAGACCCTCGGATACCCTTTAAGCGCTCAGCCAAAAACTCTGATCAGACTTGGCCGATGCTCTGGCTGATCTGAGTTTTCGCTGGGCGAATTGCCACTTGGCTGTCGCGGCTCTAAAGTTGTCATAAAACTGATAAGTACTTATGGTATTTATCTAAATATGTGTTCTGCCCCAAACACCAAATGGAAGTGGAAAATAATAAAGGCGACACAAAAAATCAAAACAAGACATGTGAAAAGCTGAGAGGTCAGATCTTTACCAGCGGATGATCGTGAGGCTATCCTCCTAAACAGTGTATAAAAAGAAAAAAAATACAGATAGAAAGCTGACAAACACTGACACAGTGCTAGACAGTAGATACATATATAGATGATCTTACACGTGTGGAAAGTTCATATGAAGTTTTTGAAATGAGCCTTAAGCGAGTTTCATAAATTTAGAATGAAATGACCACTAGTATAAGTTTCTGTTTATCATATGACCCTTTAAACCGGTGTTTTATCGCTTTCAGAAGGAACAGTATTTCAATAAGGAAACGCATTGTTGACACGGACGTTGTCAATGACGTTACATGTACGCGCCAAAGTGTTATTACACATGTGGTCATAAGATTTTTTATGACACGATGTTATCCACTGTGACGTCATATGATAATGGTAGATATGGTATTAATTTGAATATGTTTAATAAAAGTGGATAAGAAGGATCTGATCAGGAACCAACACAACCGGTTTCTTCACCTTGCCCCAAACACCAAATGGAAAATAATAAAGGCGACACACACACACACACACACACACACACACACACACACACACACACACACAAAGCAAGACATGCGAAACGCTGAGAGATCAGGCTCCGAGGTTATAAAAACAATTTCGTGCTCAACTCAGTGGAGCATGAAATTTTCTCTGCTTATGAATATGAAAATGCCAACTAAATAATGAAATTTTCTCTGCTGATAAATATGAAAAACCCGACTAAATAATGAAATTTTCTCTGCTGATAAAAATGAAAATGCCAACTAATGTTGGCATTTTCATATTCATAAGCAGAGAAAATGTCATGCTCAGCATAACCTCTACAGGTCGAAAAAATATAGCTTGAAAGAGTTATAATTTTTTGCGACTATAGCAAAAGTAACCTATTAAAGTTATAGTGTTTTTTTTTCACCTTCATATTTTGGAGTTATCCTAAATTTTATGGACAAGTGTTTTTTTTTCTAAACAATATCTTACATAAATTTATGATTAGGCAATAAAATTCTGTACGCATCGTCTAAAAATTGGTACGCAATGCCCTTGAAGATCAGGAAATTAACTACTTTTTAACTTAAAACAGTTGTTTTTTTAGGAAATTGCAAATCTGACCTTGGCCTAAATAATTTCAAGTATAACCTAAATAAGCTATTTTCTACAGTCTCACTTTGAAATTAGTGGTAAATAGGGTACTTTATAACTGCTTCAAGTTATTTTTAGCTCACCTGAGCCGAAGGCTCAGAGGAGAGCTTATAGGATGGGAGTCGAGCCGTCGTCCGTGCGTGGGTCCGTGGGTCTGTGGGTCCGTGGGTGCGTCAACACTTTCAAACATAAATATCTCAGAAACCAGTGGGCTGATTGCAATCAAATTTTATCTGAAGCATCATTGGGGTGGGGGAAAGGCTGCATTAGGTTTTGGTGCAGATCAGCTCTGAACTCTGGTTTCCATGGCAACAGATAGCCCCCATAGGGTTATAATGGGGAAAACGGCGTCATCACCTTTTCTCGACTGTTTTTGATTAGATCCTTATCATACTTGCAGGTAATGATGACATACACGAGAGCTTGGATGATTTCGAAATTTGGCCGGATTCGAGCACAGACTACGGAGTTAGCTGCCCTTGAGCGTTTGAAAAAAATCCCATAGGGTGATAATGGGGAAAATGGCGTCATCACGTTTTCTCAACTGTTTTTGCTTAGATCCTTATCATACTTGCAGGTAATGATGACATACATAAGAGCTTGGATGAGTTCGAAATTTGGCCGGATTCGAGCACAGACTACGGAGTTAGCTGCCCTTGAGCGTTTGAAAAAATCCCATAGTGTTATAATGGAGAAAACAACGTCATCACATATTTTTAGAAAAACTTTGTCATCGCTCTATTGCCTACATTTCTCAACAGATTTTAAAATAACGTCACACAAATGTAGGGCATGACAATATCTCGAGCAAGTTCGACTTTCAGGATGCTGCGCCCAAGATCAAGGTCACTGTGGCTATTTTAAGAAAAACTTTGTCAGCGCTCTAGCACCTACATTTCTTAATGGATTTTAAAATAAATTCACACAAATGTAGGGCATGACAATATCTCAAGCAAGTGTGACTTTCAGGATGCTGCACCCAAGGTCAAGGTCACTGTGGCTATTTTTATAAAAACTTTGTTAGCGCTCTAGCACCTACATTTCTCAATGGATTTTAAAATAACTTCACACAAATGTAGGGCATGACAATATCTCAAGCAAGTTCGACTTTCAGGGTGCTGTGCCTAAGGTCAAGGTCACTGTGGCTATTTTTAGAAAAACTTTGTCATCGCCCTAGCACCTTCATTTCTCCATGGATTTTAAAATAACTTGACACAAATGTAAGGTATGACAATATCTCAAGCAAGTTGAACTTCCAGGGTGCTGCACCCAAGGTCAAGGTCACTGTGGCTATTTTTAGAAAAACTTTGTCAGCGCTCTAGCACCTACATTTCTCAATGGATTTTAAAATAACTTGACACAAATGTAGGGCATGACAATATCTCGTGCAAGATCGTCTTTCAGGGTGCTGTGCCCAAGGTCAAGGTCACTGTGGCTATTTTTAGAAAAACTTTGTCAGCGCTCTAGCACCTACATTTGTCAAAGGATTCTAAAATAATTTCACACAAATGTAGGGCATGACAATATCTCGAGCAAGTTTGACTTTCAGGGTGCTGCAATCAAGGTTTTTGATTAGATCCTTATCATACTTGCAGGTAATGATGACATACATAAGAGCTTGGATGAGTTCGAAATTTGGCCGGATTCGAGCACAGACTACGGAGTTAGCTGCCCTTGAGCATTTGAAAAAAATCCCATAGTGTTATAATGGAGAAAACAATGTCATCACATTTTCATTTTTCATGGGATCCTCCTCATACTTGCAGGTAATGAGGATATGCATAAAAGCTTGGATTAGTTAGCATTTCGGCTAGATCTCACTACTGACTATGGAGTACCTGCCCTGAGCATCCAAAAAATCAATGTCGCCATTTTTTCTTGGTTTCTACTGATCCGATCTTTTTCAAACTTGCAGGTAATGAGGAAATGCATAATATCTTAAACAAGTTCAAATTTTGGCCAGATCAGGCCAACCACTACGAAGTTAACTGCCCTTGACAGCTCTGTCTATTGTGCTCTTGATTGGATACTTTTTAAACTTGCATATATTAAATGAGGGCATACATAATGTTTTGGATGAGTTTAATTTTCAGCCTGACTGGACCACTGACTGTGGAGTTAGCTGCCCTTGAGCATCTTAAATATCCCTATAGGTTTACAGTGTCTCTCAGGTGAGCAATTGTTGCCCTTTGGGCTACTTGTTTTAACTTTTAAAGTTATGCTTCTGACTGGTTAAATTGAGCAAGAAAACAACTGTACTTATCAATTATTTGCTATTTATTAAAAGTTCATGCTCAGCTAATTTCAGCATGATAAAAGTTTTATAACCTTACCTTGGGGCCTGATCTTTACCAGATAGCCGTGAGGCTATCCTACATAATGTACAAAAATTAAAAAAAAAGACAAATAGAAAGCCGACAAACGATGACAATAAAATTACATAACACTGCTGAACTTCCGATGTGTATATGTCAACATTATCAACAGGATATTCCAGGCAAAATATGTTAAATATTTTATTTCAATGGAATTATTAAAGGTAAATCTTTTTCACCAATAATTTCGATGACATTTTACTACAGGCAAGTTTTTACTATATACAAAAAATTGATCCAGAGGTTATGTCACTGCAGCTTGCAGATATAAAATCGAGCAGCATGTATAGAAAACAATCTATCTACATTTTGGTCCAAAAATGTCGTATCAAGATATCAAAATAGACAAGAGGCATGTTAACAATAAACGCTGTACATCAGTGACGATATTGGCGTGCAGATGAAATTAACAGTTTGAGAAATTTTGAAGTTTCTGCAGAAAGATTTTCAGTTTGTAATGTCGTTAAAAAATGGCGGAGCACAGAGTGGCTGATTAAGTATATTCAGTCAAAACTTTGGTATCAATTTGAAGAAGACAGTTAGGGCTTTGTGACTGATGTTTAATCCGTCATCCTAGCATATCTGTATTCAAAGGAATTGGACGAGCGTCAAAACTTTCGGACGACCCTCATAGAACCGTTTTCTTTTTTAAAATTTCATCTGATTTTGCGCATTACTAATACTTTGAATTTGATTTGTGACTGCCTTTAATAAATGATAATTATGTCTATGTACGAGCGCATTTAACATTATTTTAACGTGAGGAGACACGGCGTGTGGCCTGAGAAAGTTTTGTTCTGTTCTGTTGTGTCCTGTCGGAGGAATATTTTTAATGTCTACACTTGGAACGGAAAAAGACCCCAACGTTATATTCATTCTGTTAATGAGAACTGAATTACAGTACACCTTTATATATTTTTCATAACTTGATGATAATGTCAGAATGAATGGACACAGTAACATTACTTCTGAATTAGCCCTTGTACATATTATTAATAAACTTATTAATAATCTTTGACACTATTATAGGCACTGACGGGTAAGGCCACTCGTTCACCAAGGTGGGAGTCATGCGGAGATAAGGCTTTAACTGCTATGAGGGAAGTGGTTGGGCGGTTATTTATAGAAGAACATTTCAAAGAAGAAGCAAAACATGATGTGAGTTGAAAGTTAACCCATTTCAGACTAGTGGACTTGTCCGTCATTATCATTTGGAATAGTCCATTTCTAGTTTTAGGGGTTTCTGGTAGATGTGTTTATTTGCAGAGAAATTCCTGTAAGCAAACAGTGTGAACCCTGGTGAGACGCCGCATTCTGCGTCCCTAAAACGGGCTGACAGTCTCGAAAGGGTTTATTTGAGCCACGACACGAGAAAACCAACAATGTGGTTGTGCGCCCAGCGCAGACTCAGATCAGCCTGGGCATCCGCCCAGTCTAATCAGACTCTTCACTAAGCGCTAAAAGGGTAGCTAAGGGACTAAGCTATCTCCATGCGGACAGCGAAGACTCTGATCAGATTGGGCGGATGCCCAGGCTGATCTGAGTCTGGGCTGGGTGCCTAACCACGTTGTTGGTTTTCTCGTGACGCGGCTCATCATATGTCTGGTAACTATGAAGTTTCAGGCAAACAGGTTCTGAACCGCAAAATAATAGGAGAAGCTAGAAATTAGCGTTTGTAAAGACTAAAACACTATGCCACCCCTTCCCCTTTTCAAAACGAAATATATATCTTTTTACGGCACTCTGTAAAAAAAACACTTTGTTAAAAGACAAGTATTTCAAGATGAAACTGGTTAGCAAATAAATACTAAAGCTGGCACTTTAAAAGAGCGCCTTTATATACTTATTGTTATTAGCCTTTGAACAAAATACAAAATTCTGTTGTCTAAAGGGCCAAACCGTTCAAGAGTCGGAAAGATGCCTAAGTTGACAAATAATATATTTCAAAATCAACCAATATATCTTCCAAGAGGATCACCATGAAATCATTTGTAGAGCTTACGTGAACTCTCACGTTCCATGGATTAATCAGCAAGTTAAACTGGGCATGTTTGGCATAATTACGTGGGTAAATCGGCTGTTGGAAGATACATGCTAGCCGCGACACGAGAAAACCAACAAAGTGGTTGTGCGCCCAGCGCATACTCGGATCAGCCTGGGCATCCGCCCAGTCTGATCAGAGTCTTCGCTGTCCGCATGGAGGTAGCTTAGACCCTTAGCTACCCTTTAAGCGTTTAGCGAAGAGTCTTGTCAAACTCGGTGGATGCCTAGGCTGATCTGAATCTGCGCTTTGCACACAACCACTTTGTTGGTTTTCTCGTGTCGCGGCTCATATACTCGAGTAGCCAGAGGTATACCTGTGTATTGCTCGGGTAAACCCAGTAATTATGCCGAATGTGCCAATAGTATTCAATTTTCGTTACAGGTTCATCAGATGATAACACATCTACGAGCAGCATTTAAGGAGATGCTTGTAGAAGCAGACTGGATGGAAGAGGCAACAAAAACATTTGCTAAAGAGAAGGTAAAATTGCGCAGCTGCTCTTGGTGTGCTGTTGTTGAATCTTGCTATCAGCTAGCAAATCGTTGACATTTGTGACGTTGAATCAACGATGATTCAACATTGATTCAATCAACGATGATTAAACGTCATGACGTTGAATCAACGTTGATTCAACGTTTATTCAATGTTGTGTGCCTGCTGGGGCTGATCTCCTGGGGCCGTATTTATAAAACGACTTAAAGGTAGGTTCCTGTACTTTGGAATGCATCATAATGTCACAGGGTAATGGTTAGGTATATTATACACTTGTACTGCCTTGCGGTACAAGCCGGCTTTTATAGCGACGTGGTAGAGTGCGAGACTTTAGATCGAAAGGTCCCGGGTTCGATCCTCGGCCCGGGCGTGAGATTTTTAGCTCACCTGAGCCAGAGGCTCCGGGGGAGCTTATAGGATGGTAAGGCTCCGTCGTCCGTCGTCGTCCGTCCGTCGTCCGTCGTCCGTCCACAATTTCAAATGACTTCTCCTCTGAAACCGCTGGGCCAATTGTAACCAAATTTCATATGTGGCCTCCAGAGGAAGGGGGAACGAAAAATTGTTCAAATGGTCTTGGTCACATGACCAACATGGCCGCCATGCCCATATATGGTAAAAACCTTTAAAAATCTTCTTCTCCAGAACCAATGGGCCAATGGCCTTGAAACTTAGTATGTAGCATCGAGTACGCGAGTACTACCAATATTGTTCAAATTATGACCTTGGGTTGACCTTGACCTTTTTTATGGCAAGGTCAAATTTGCTTCCTTGTGCTTTTATATGGCAAAATGCTAGAACTTAAGATATCTTGGAAACTGTTGAATATTTTAGGCTAAAAATGGGTATCTACAGTCATCTTAATGAGTACATGAAGATTTATGAGTATAAGAGGTCAAGGTCATTCTTTGAACTTTGACCCAGGACTCTGATATTTTGACAATTTCAAACAATCTTCTCAAAAGCCACTGGACCATTTGTAACCAAATTTCATATGTGGCCTCCAGAGGAAGGGGGAACCAAAAATTGTTCAAATGGTCTTGGTCACATGACCAACATGGCCACCACGACCATATATGGTAAAAACCTTTAAAAGTCTTCTTCTCCAGAACCAATGGACCGATGGCCTTGAAACTTGGCATGTAGCATTGGGTACTTGAGTACTACCAAGATTGTTCAAATTATGACCTTGGGTGGACCTTGACCTTTTTATGGCAAGGTCAAATAAAGGAAAATGCTAGAAAATAAGATTTCTTGGAAAGCTTAGAAGATTATGGCCTAAAAATTGGTATACACAGTCATCTTATTGAGTACATGAAGATTTGTGAGTACAAGAGGTCAAGGTCTACAAGAGGTCAAGGTCATTCTTTGACCTTTGACCCAGAACTCTCATATTTTTACAATTTCAAACAATCTCCTCAAAAACCACTGGACCAGTTGTAACCAAATTTCATATAGAGGTTTCAGGTGTTGAAGGAATGAAATTTTGTTCAAACGGCCCAGGTCACATGACCAACATGGCCGCCACACCCATATATGGTAAAAACTTTTAAAAATCTTCTTCTCCAGAACCAATTGACCGATGGCCTTGAAACTGAGTATGTAGCATTGGGTATTCCAGTACTATCAAGATTGTTCAAAATGATGACCTTGGGTTGACCTTGAATATTTTACGGCAAGGTCAAATATGGGAAAATGCTAGAACATAAGATTTCATGGAAAGTTTTGAAGATTTAGGCCTAAAAATTGGTAAATACATGTACAGTTATTTTTATGAGTACAAGAGGTATGGTCATTCTTTGACTTTTGACCCAAGACTCATAGTTTGACAATTTCAGACATAAGAAAAAGCCACTTTGCCAATTGCTCGGGTGAGCGATTCAGGGCCTCATGGCCCTCTTGTTTAAGAGTCCGTGACAAATGGCGCCCAACGTAAATGACCCACATGTGCATTAGAACTCCTTAAGTCTCATTTCAAATGATCCTCGTAGCTCCTGAGAATTCGAGGACGAATTCAATATGGAGGGGGAGAATGTCACAGGGTAATGGTTAGGTATATTATACACTTGTACTGCCTTGCGGTACAAGCCGGCTTTTATAGCGACGTGGTAGAGTGCGAGACTTTAGATCGAAAGGTCCCGGGTTCGATCCTCGGCCCGGGCGTGAGATTTTTTAAGAGTCCGTGACAATAATTTTGATGATTTTTTATCCAAGTTGTTCGAAAGCACTTATAAAGAGGAAATTAATAAGTTTCACTAAAAAGTGTAAATAAAAAAATCGTAGAAAAGTCGTTTTGCAAGGGATTTTCTAACTCTGCTTGGCACACCAGTTAGCGCTATTTATAGTTCGCGCCAAAAATAGATGACATAGCTGACGTCATGCTGCATTGCATTTCGGGATAGTTTTAAACAATCCGCCATGCCAGGACCTCTGGAAGAGCTCATGGGCAAGAGGAAATTAACCGTTGGCAAATGACATCAGAAACTGCGGACTTATAGACATATATACATATTTATTTTTAGAACTGAAATTCCAACAAAAGAAAATAAACCAAAGGGAAAACGACTATTTTCTACAACATCTGACGATTTTCTCAGTAGCAACAATTTAAGAAAAATGAGAGAATTCAATACTACCCATAAAAAGACAAAATTATTTTGTGAACATAATTGTTATCGCTAGGCCAGGAACCTACCTTTAAGTCGTTGCTGTGCTGTTGTCACGGACTCTTAAAAAATCTCACGCCCGGGCCGAGGATCGAACCCGGGACCTTTCGATCTAAAGTCTCGCACTCTACCACGTCGCTATAAAAGCCGGCTTGTACCGCAAGGCAGTACAAGTGTTTATATACCTAATTACCTACACCCTGTGACATTCTCCCCCACCAAATTGAATTCGTCCTCGAATTCTCAGGAGCTACGAGGATCATTTGGCAGCAACCAAGTGCTGAACCAATCAATAAAGAAGAAGAGCTCAGGAGAAAAGAAGAATATCTGAAGAAGTTAGAAGAAGATTTGAACAAGAAGGAAGACGAGATAAGATCTAAGATCCAAACTGGTTCGACATCCCAACCATCTGTTGACGAAGGTGTGAAGAAATCAGATATAACACACTTCATAAAACCCTATATTAGCCAGTTTTCTGGCACAGAGCCAATACCAAAGAATGAAAGTTCTTTCGAGACCTGGAAACTTGAGATTCAGTGTCTAATGAAAACGTACCCTGACTTCCTCGTGGCACAGGCCATAAGGAACTCGCTAAAGGGACCAGCTAGAAAGGCTCTTATAGCTATCAAACCTTCAGCAAAAGCCCCAGAGTTATTAACAAAACTCGAAAATGTATTTGGAAATGTAGCTAGTGGAGAAAGTGTTCTCCATGAGTTTTACACAGCGTCACAAAGAAGTGACGAAAGTGTAATTATGTGGGGTCTTAGGCTTGAAGAAATTGTTCAGAAAGCTATTGAAAAAGGACACATAACTGAATCACAAAAGAACGAAATGCTACGAACAAAGTTTTGGAGAGCCCTATACAGCGTGGAGCTAAAGAATGCTACTAGAGTTTACTTTGAGCAGATTAAAGAGTTTGAGCTGTTAAGACGAAAAGTGAGGGCAGAAGAGTACGAGATGTGTACAACCAAAACAGTCACAGATAAAGAACCAGTTAAGGAGAGCAAGACAAAATCAGCTGAAAAGGAGCAAGAGACTACCATCAAAAGCATTCAACACCAACCAATACAACTTGATCCAACCATGAGAATGATGCAAGATTTAACAAAGAGATTGGAAAGGATAGAAAAAGCTGTGACATACAGAAAGTTTAACAGATGGACAAAAAATACAGACCAGACTGGCAAGAACCAAGCTCAGAATCAGCAGTCAGCACAACCTAAACCAGACCCTAAAGAAACAGAAAAGAAAGAAGTTAACAACAATAAGCCTTTAAACCAATAAAAGCCTCTGTTGCAGGGCAAACAAGAGGTAACAACCACACAGTGGATAGCCCTAACAACAATATTTTAAACAGATTAATAGGAAAAGAAAACGAAAGTGAAATTTTAGTAGAAGGGATTAGAACAAAGGCTCTTATTGACACAGGGTCAATGATAAGTACTATTAGTGAGGCATATTTAGATCAATTCCATCCCAAGCCACAAATCCATATGCTGGACGAAATAGATCTAGAAATAAAGTGCGCAGATGGCCTTACACTACCGTACCTTGGCTATATTGAAGTTTCAGTAGAACTTCCATGTGCCGATCAAGGTCCAGTATTTGTACCTCTGTTAGTTGTAGCAACTACAGAGTACAACAAAACAGTGCCACTGATAGTAGGCACAAATGTAATCAGACAATTTAAAGATCACTCGTCTGATTCTAAAGAAGTGCCTGAGGCATGGCAATCGGCATTCACCTCAATAAGTAATAGCCAGGTTGGTAGAGTAAGGTCAACAACAAAGCTTACGCTCCAGCCTATGGAAGTCAAGACGATAACGGGTTTTGTACGGAAAAGCGAGAATGTAGACTCGGCAATCACAGAACCCCTTGAGAATGGGAACATGACAAAAGTTGCTGTTTGCCCCAGAATAGTATCCTTAAACAATCGAGGTACAACAGCAAGAGTACCCGTAAGGATATTTTACATGTCTGCTAAAGTTGTGACTTTACCACCTAAGTCAGACTTATGCCACCTAAGTGAAGTGAAAGTCTTAAGATCGCCTTCACTCATTAAGCCAGATAATGCTAGAACAGAAACTGTACATATTAGTCAGCAGACAGTTACTGAAAACCAGCCAAATGACAGCACAGGTATACAACTGGATGACTCTGTCTTAACAGCAGAGCAGAAGAAAAGAGTGCAACATTTTCTCGCTAAGTGGCAGGACGTATTTTCAAAAAGCCCCACCGATCTGGGCTGCACAAATCTCGTTGAACATGAGATCTATCTTGACAACCAGCAGCCATTTAAGGAGCCTTACAGACGTATCCCCCCTGCGTTGATACAGGAAGTCAGAGAGCATCTTAAGGAAATGCTCGAGATTGGAGCCATCAGAGACTCGAAAAGCCCCTTCAGCTCGAATGTTGTGATCGTTCGTAAAAAGGATGGCACGATTCGTTTCTCTATCGATTACAGGAAACTGAATCAGCGTACAGTAAAAGACGCTTATGCCATCCCCAGAATAGACGACACACTTCACCTGCTAGCTGGTGCGAAATATTTTAGCACTTTGGACTTAAAAAGTGGCTACTGGCAGGTGGAGCTGAAGGAGGCTGACAAGGCCAAGACAGCGTTTCAGGTCGGTTCACTCGGCTTTTACGAGTGTAACCGTATGCCTTTTGGGCTTTGCAACGCTCCAGCGACTTTTCAAAGGTTGATGGAGAGGTGTATGGGTGAGCTCAATCTGCGGGATTGTCTCATCTACCTTGATGACATAATCATCTTCTCCTCAACTTTTGAAGAGCATTTGGAGCGGCTGCAGGCAGTGTTTGAGCGTCTGCAGCTGCACAACCTGAAACTTAAGCCATCGAAATGTGTGTTATTTCGTAGAAAAGTAACATACCTTGGCCATGTCGTCTCTGAAGAGGGCATCCATACAGACCCAAGCAAGATTGAGGCTGTTAAATCTTGGCCTATTCCAAAGAACACAAAGGATGTTCGGCGTTTCCTAGGCTTTACCGGATACTACCGCCGGTTCATTAAGGGGTTTGCATCAATTGTGAGACCTTTGAATGACCTACTTATCGGCCATGCAACAAATCCTAAGGCCAGGAAAAAATCAACGCAGAAAGGGATGCCCTTCAAATGGGAAGCAGAGCAACAACTAAGCTTTGACACCATTATTTCCAAACTAACAAACCCACCAGTGTTAGCATATGCGGACTATACTTTACCATTCATAGTCCATACCGACGCTTCTTATGATGGCTTAGGCGCCGTGCTCTATCAACACCAAGCTGGTAAAGATAGAGTCATTGCATATGCCAGTCGAAGTCTGAAGCCGTCAGAGAGAAATTACCCCGCTCATAAGCTCGAGTTCTTGGCTTTAAAGTGGGCTGTGAGTGAGAAGTTTCATGACTACCTTTATGGTAGTACGTTTGAGGTTATTACAGATAATAATCCTCTTACGTATGTTCTCACCACAGCCAAACTTGATGCTACAGGCCAGCGTTGGGTGGCTTCTCTCTGCGACTACAACTTCGTCATTAAATACAGGTGTGGTAAAAAGAATGCGGACGCAGATGGATTATCGCGCCGTCAGGAAGAACATTCACAAAATGTGATCTGTCCTGAAACATTGAAGGCGTTGTCCCATTCGATGTCAATGCAGGTGGAAAATTGCCCTTTAATGGAGAGCTTAGTTGTTTCTGGTTCACCACCCCAGACTCCATCTGATGCAGATGAGGTTCCTGATCATTTACTTCAGGCTCATGGCCTTACTTATAAAGACTGGAGGAAAGCGCAGTTGGACAATCCCAGCTGGAGATGTATCATCCCCCTAATACAGGAAGGATCTGGAGCACCCGCTAAGCGGTCTCTGGAGCAAGCGGTTGATACACGATTCCTGAAGGAATGGAACAGATTGTTTTTGTCCAATGGCGTTCTCCACCGCAGGGTCACAATAAATGATCAGGACTTCACTCAACTCGTTCTTCCGCCACTCTTCCATGATGAGGTGTTCCGTGCCCTTCATGATGACCTTGGTCATCAGGGCAGAGACAGAACCATGTCCCTGGTGAAACAGCGGTCCTTTTGGCCAGGCATGGACACTTTTATCAAGGATAAAGTCAGAATGTGTGGCAGATGCATCAGACGGAAGACTGGAGCAAGAAAAAGCGCAGAGATGGTTCCCATAACCTCTAGTGCACCAATGGAAGTCGTGTGCCTTGACTACCTTTCGCTAGAAAGATCCAAAGGTGGCTTCGAGGACATCCTTGTCATTACCGATCACTTTTCCCGGTACGCCCAGGCCATTCCCACGCGGAATCAAACAGCCAAAACCACGGCTAGGGTGTTGTTTGACAACTTTATCGTCCACTATGGCTTTCCGGCACGCTTACATAGTGACCAGGGTCAAAACTTCGAATCCAAGCTAATACAGGAGCTTTGTCGGATTGCCAGAGTGGAGAAGTCTGGAACAACGCCCTACCATCCCATGGGGAATGGCCAGGTTGAGGGGTTTAATCAAACCCTCCTCCAGATGCTAGGCACTCTGGAGGATTACCAGAAAAGTGATTGGAAGGCACACGTTCCAACTCTAGTACACGCTTATAATGCCACATTCCATGACAGTACCGGATATTCGCCGCATTATCTGATGTTTGGGCGTCACCCAAGATTAGCGATTGATGCTTTTTCTTGGTTTGCCAACAGATTCTTTGTCCTCACCAACACAGACGGAATATGTTAGGAAACTGAAGGATCGCCTCCAGTTTGCTTACAAGAAAGCACAAGAACAGTCAAAGAAGGCTGCTGCCCGAAACAAAATCAGATACGACATCAATGCTAGAAATTCAATTCTAGAACCTGGTGATCTGGTACTTGTCAGGAATGTCGGCATTAGAGGCAAGAACAAACTTGCAGATCGGTGGGAGCACGAACCCTACTTGGTATTAGAACAGCCGAATGAAGACATCCCAGTCTACAGAGTGCAGCGTACCGATACAAGGTCGCCAATTGTCACGGACTCTTAAAAAATCTCACGCCCGGGCCGACGATCGAACCCGGGACCTTTCGATCTAAAGTCTCGCACTCTACCACGTCGCTATAAAAGCCGGCTTGTACCGCAAGGCAGTACAAGTGTATAATATACCTAACCATTACCCTGTGACATTGTTGCTAAGGCTAAATTTCTATGACGGAGATTCCCTACAACTAGGAAATTAACTCTGGAGGAACAGTCTTTTTCAGACTGTTCCTTCAGAGCAAATTTCATAGTTGTAGGGAATCTCCTTCACAGAAATTCAGCCTTAGCAACAGCATAGCTGTCGCTTAAGTTGTTTTATAAATACGGTCCCTCGCTTTTCGCTTTGCTTGTTCTGCTGTGAGTGAAGTCCTGATTTTTTCCCTTTCTCATTTGTTGTATAGAGTAGCATGTGGTAAGAGATTAGACAGAGCTCTAGATAAGAGGGCGTATTTGATGATAATTAATGATAATTTTTCATATTTATCATTCAAACTATATGTTGTGACCCCTCATCTGAACCGTCTCGTCGAGACGGTTCAGATGAGGGGTCACAACATATGTTTTTATGCCGATTTCGCGAAAATTATCCCTAATTATCACCAAATACTCCCTCTTATCTAGAGCTCAGGTTTCAGATCCTTGCCTTCTCATTTGGTTTTATGAGAGTACAGACGAAAGGCCACAGCTACGAATAGCAACCCCCTTCCCCTCCTCCTCCCCATCCCCCCTCACCGCACCCCCAGCCCCAAGACATCGAATGAAGAAAAAGAGAGAAGTACAAATGACAAAAATAATCACCATTTTCATAAAAGACTCGTTCGGTCTAAAAAAGGAGATCCGTAACAGAAGCACCGCATTGATTTGGTAGATTTATTCAAGGGATAAATAATGACAGTTTGGAGCTTATAAGAAACACTATGCACAGAAGAAACTCATGTGATGTGAACACTTTACCAGAGCTCTAGATAAGAGGGAGTATTTGATGATAATTAGGGATGATTTTTGTTGTTTCTCATCGAAACCATATGTTGTGACCCCTCATCTGAACCGTCTCGACGAGACGGTTCAGATGACGGGTCAGAACATAAGTTTTTATGCAGAATTAACAAAACTTATCCCTAATTACATGTATCACCAAATACTCCGTCTTATCGAGAGCTCTGCTATACAGAAATGTGAACACTGTACATAGGGTCAAAACTAATATCACTTGAACAATGTGCAGAGAAGAAAATCGCGCGTGAACTCTTTACAAAAAAAAAAAAAAAAACCATGTCATGTGAACACTATACAGAGAAGAAAATATTTTCTCACCCATTGGGCGAGAATATGCCTTTCTAGAGGTGTCTGAGATTTTTCTATCTCGGCCTGCTATCTCATCCTAGGCTCATAAAGCTGTCTCAAAATGCCAATCATTGCTATATAGTACAGCCCAATTAATAACACATAACAACAACTTACTACCTGTCATGTAAATTGCATGCAGGATATGAAATTGACACCGAGTACTGTACAGGAAATGTCACTGTTGATTTCTGATTAGCTGCCAATCATGAAAAATGCATGCTTAAGGTGAAATTAACACACATGTCAAACTTTTAATAAAAAAATAGCTTCAGGTTTATAGGAATGGCTTCAACAAGAAGTTAAGGTATTCAATGAATATTCTGTTCTATAAAATATAATGGGTGAGAAAAATAATTAATGATGGGGTTGAGGCCTTGACAAGGAAATCTCAGGCTCGTTTTCAGATTATTAAAGTTTAATGCTCGGCAAGCCTCGCATAAGACCAAATAATCTGAAAACTAGCCTGAGATTTCCTTGTCTCGGCCTCAACCCCATCATAGATTCTATTAGTCACATGAATATCAATGGTAAGTGTAAAATATTGAAATCAGAGTTCTCCTATTGCGGGTAGCTAAGGTGTATGAGTTTAGTAATTCATGTCTGTGTGGCATATTTTTGCCCATTTCAGGCTGATTATATTGAACCCAGGATCGGTTACCCAGAATACCTGTACAATGAAACAAGACTTGCTGAAAAATATGAACTGGTATGTATGATATTTTATAATTTACTAGAAAAGAGCCCGCGCAAGCGCGGAAATATTTCATGATGTTCAAGTTTATATAAAAAAAGCGAGTTTTAATTTTTCAATGTAAATGGCCTTAGGCCCTGGTGAAGATATGACCTTTACCAGGAATACTCACTAAAGCTTCCTTTACCTAATTAGTTGTCTGCATCTACAAACTTTCAGGTAGCAGACTGCATTGTTTCTAAAAAAAATCAACTTTTTTCACTTTTTCCTATAGAAAAACTAAGTGACTCAAAAGTTGACCTTGCCGTAAAACAGATCAAGGTCATCCCAGGGTCATCATTTATATAAATTTTGTTGAGCTTTTGAGTCCTTGATGCGACATGCTAAGTTTCAAGATCATAGGATTTGTGGTTCTAGGGGAGAATTAGTTGATTTGATGCTTAACGTCCACGGTAAACAGCTAAGGTCATGTCGGGACGGTCAGTTAACCTAACCACACTATTCCTGGGCAGGCTTAGACCTCTTAAGCGGTTAACCAGTACTAAGTGCACATACTTTCGCCAGTAACTGACAACTGCCCTTCTTGAATCAGCGGAAGGAGAAACGAAAGTATGTGGCCAGACCGGGTTTCGAACCCAGGATCTCTGACTTATGTCAGGTGCCCTACCGATTGCGCTACGCGGCCCGGCGTGGTTCTGGGGGAGAAGATTTTTGAAATTTTTTACCATAATAAATGTTTGCCATCTTGGTTATGTGACCTGTCCTGGGTATTTTTTTCTTTAAAAAATTGGGCCCTGGAACGTTTTGGGGGTAAATATTCAAGCCCTCTGAAGACTAAAGGCCGTATCATTGAAATTGATTTGTCTGCCTCGCTGGAAAAAATGCCTTTTCTTACCTGGCGCATGTGTGTTAACCTTAGACATTTTTAATTTCTGTCTGTTCGAAAGTTCAGTTCAGTTTGAATTATCCAAACGACGTTACCCAAGTGGCTCAGCGGTACGTAACCATAGCCGCACACACTTGGCGCCGTGTGTCCGTCCAACTTTTCGAAAGACCATGATTCTTGAATGGGCGAGTTCGATTGGCTACTCGTATTGACTATCGTTCTGGAAGAAAATGGGTCGTTTCGAGCCAGGGCCGTCGGGACTATGACCATTTAGTTCTTCATCCGTTTAGACATATGAGCAAAAATACAAAAATAAATCGTTATTTATGTAGAATGACGTACGTTCATGGGTCGGATTTTTGCATTAGAACCTGCTAAATTTGGACTTGCTAAGCAGCGCGCCGATATATAACGACGCGGAACCGAAACGACCGGATTAATTTAAAACGTGTATTCGGGTCCTACTAAAGACAGAAAAGGACTTTTGCCACCGAAAAGGACTGAAAAGAACTTTCGGGCACCGAAAAGGACTTTTTAAATGCCATTTTATGCTATAAAAACGTTTGAAATCTATAAAGGGTAAAATATTTTATTTCTGAACATAATTTTCTAGAACATTAAGTGAAAAATGCCCTTTTCGGTGCCCGAAATTCGGCATTTGCGATGTCCTTTTCGGTACATGGCGTCTCTTCACTGACCAGAAGTGGAGTCTTTTTCGGTGCTGTTTTTTTTGTTGTAAAATTTTAGGATGAAGATACTACAATTCACAAACTTATTATTCAAGCGCTGATTACTATCATGATGATATTAAAATTTCTAAAACATATGTTTTATATGACATTTAACGGCAAATAAAAGTCCTTTTCGGTGCCCGAAAGTTCTTTTCGGTGGGCGTAAGTCCTTTTCTGTTTTTAGTAGGACCGCGTATATTCGAGTACACAATAATTTCACTCGAACGCACCCATTGTTGACAAAAAAAATTCGACCAGTAGTCGAAGTTTCTAGAAAAATACTTGGGAGAATTTAAAATGAAAGACGAATTTAATTCCCAAATTCTTTAAATCTACGTGAAACTAAAACACACGCTAACCGAAATTATCAATGATAGCAATATGCGAAAGAACCAGTATAGAAATTACGCTTGAAAATGCCACCAATTTTGCAGTTTATGCGTTACTTCGTTTATTTAGTATTATAGATGTAACAAATACTGCTATTGGTATTGCGCAGAATGTTGCGGGTTCGAATCCCCGTTGGGCCAGCCAGCACCGAAAAACTCTTACTGTTAACCCAGCTGTAAATAGGTACCATTTTTAACTCAGAGTAGGAAATGACATATTCCATATCTGTGGTAGAGGCACTGAGACCAGAATACATCCAGTTTTCCGAAGGGTAAAGTTGGGTAAAATCGGACAGCGGGTAAATTCGGACAGTGACACTGTTTCCTTTATATGTCAATTGATTGTAGTTAAGAAAAAAAAATTAACTGGGCAAACAATGAAAATCCTGATGAGACGGCTCATGATGAGCCGTCTCATCTGAATTTTCACTGTTTGCAATGGTATGTCCGATTTTACTCGCTGACTCTACCCTGTTTTAGGAAGCTTTAACTATTTATAGCACTTCTTTTTATGTCAAAATGCCCTACCCAGCCTTGCTTACACTTCATGTATGTTTATAAATTATGTATTAACCAGTCTGACACAAAAATCAAGTTTAGTATTTTCGTTTTTGGATGACACTTCTTTTACAAGGTCACGTATTTCAATTGCAGGTTAAAGTGGACCGTGAAGATGTGCTAGCCTCAGTCATAAGCTTTAATAGAGCTACTGTGCAGAGAAATCTGAAGAAACTCAGGAAGGCCTTCGATAAATATGAGTGAGTACCGACGGGCGTAGCTGAGGGCATTTAAATGATACGCAAAAAGCAGGTTTTTAAGTTTATAATTTATACTCCCTGAGGGTACGTTTCACAGTATCATGCTTGTCGGCAGTTGGTATTGAAACCTTGTCGACAATTGTTTAGCTCTAAGATATTTCACAGAATCATGCCTGTCGGCACCTTGTCGACAATTGTTTAGCTCTAAGATATTTCACAGTATCATGTCTGTCGGCAGTTGGTATGGAAATCATGTCCGCCTTACAAAATTTCAGCATGCAAATACACAGGTGTGTATTTGAATTTTGTCAAAATGACAGATTTTCAATACGCATCCGCATATTTGCGTAAAGACAGCTACGTCACTAGTGCCTCTGTCAAGCACCGCTTCGTATCAACATCTATGCGAAGTAATGGCGTTACATCGCTCTGACCAATGATAGAAGAGGCTATTGGTAATTTTGTGGAACGGAATGGAACAGAGACATTTAAAGGAATAAATCATGTTTGTGTGGCGGCCGTAAAACGTCTCCCCAAACATCATCCAAAGTACAGATCTGATTTTCTTTTCGTCTTTTGAGATCAGAGGATAGATTCTGAGAAATCTGAAGTTTTTAGATTGGTTTAGACTCTTGTTCTAGATCATCGTCTTTTATATTATTTGCACCGTTTTTGATACTAGTCAGTCTTTGAATCGACTGCCCAGTTAAAATTTAGATATTTCAGTATGCTTTTCTCTAGTTTCGTCACTAGATATTGTCAGGGTCACTGATGAGGCTTTATTAGCCGAATCTTCTTAGTCTGGCCCATGTTCCTTCTTCTGAATGTATTCTCTGCTCTCGAAGGAACTCTAAGATTTTAATTTTATGTATAAGATTGACAAGGAATGTAATCAGTGCATTTTATTACTTAAAATAATATGCAAATTTAGAAGAGGCAATCAAGGCACAAAAGAAAAGGAAGAGAGGTAAATTCGACACAATGGCCTAGTAGGTCTTCTATGTTTTTTCAACTGTGTGAGCCAATTTGACTGTTCTCCGTAGCACAAAGAATGTATTAGTACAGGTTTCGAAATGTCAGGAAATAGGAATGTTAATTTTGTATAAAAAGTCACTATATGCTATTTAGTTTTAATAGATGGGAAGGCACTGATCAGGAATCGAATTTCTTGTTTCTTCTTTTATTATTATTACTATTATTTATCATATGACGTCGCATCTGAGAGTGTGATAAAGCCATGCATTAAAAAAGATAATCAACTAGTGGATTAAATATGCAAATTACGTCATAACGCTGTGCGTTGACGTCCATAAAAATGTCGCGTTTTCTAATGGCAAAATCATGACTTTTTAGTGCAAAATTTGTTAATAAAATGCGATTTTAATGTCATATGGTAAATAGAATCTTGCATTCGTGCTCCTGTATTATTGAAATTATTTAACTCGTTGTGGAAAACCGATAAGATGCTCGGCATAGCCTCGCATCTTATCAATTTTCCCCAACTCGTTTAATAAATTCAATAATACATGAACACTCATGTAAGATCCTTTATTTGTTTTTGTTTTTTTTTTTGGGGGGGGGGGGGGGGGGGGGATATAGATGAGGGGATAAAGAGCAAAAACAAAAAAGCAAAGGCAAAATTGAGCCGCGACGCGAGAAAACCAACAATGTGGTTGTGCGCCCAGCGCAGACTCAGATCAGCCTGGGTAGCCCCCCAGTTTCACCAGACTCTTTGTTAAGTGCTCAAAGGGTAGCTTAGGGTCTAAGCTACCTCTGTGCGGACAGGAAAGACTCTGATCAGACTGGGCGCATGCCCCGCCTGATCTGAGTCTGTGCTGGGCGCACAATCACATTATTGGTTTTGTCGTGTCGCGGCTCAAATGTCTGGTGAACGTGCAATCACATTCCCTCAAAACATCTGCAAATGGATGATCATGAGTGTAACAGTGATATTCGTCTCATATGTATGCAAAGCAATTAAGTACAAAATTTCAGTTTTGTAAAAGATACACCGGTGGTTATCATGAATCTTCTCAAAGTGGAGGTTTGTAATAGCTCCGCCAGATCTGTTTCTTCAAAGCAAATATTCTGAAGAAATATGCTTTACATGCATCAGAGTCGAACAGCATTTTAGCTCACCTTAGCCGAAGGCTTCAGGGGAGCTCCTAGGATAGGCAGGCTCTGTCGTCCATTGTCCATTCACACTTTCAAATGACTTCTCTTAAACCACTGGGCCGATGTTAACCAAATTTTATATGTGGCCTCAAGGGGCTAGGGAAACGAAAAGTTGTTCAAAAGGTACTGGTCACATGACCAACATGACCATATATGGTAAAAACATTTAAAATCTTCGTAAGTTAACAAAAGCTTGTTCAAAGGTCCAGGCCACATGGCCAGCATGGATTAACCTTTTTTATGGCATGATCAAATGAGCCGCGACACGACAAAACTAACAATGTGGTTTTGCGCCCAGCGCAGACTCAGATCAGCCTGGGCATCCGCCCAGTCTGACCAGAGTCTTCCCTGTCCGCATGGAGGTAGCTTAGACCCTTAGCTACCCTTTAAGCGCTTGGCGAAGAGTCTGATGAGACTAGGCTGAGGCCCAGGTTGATCCGAGTCTGCGCTGGGTGCACAACCACATTGTTGGTTTTGTCGTGTCGCGGCTCAAATTTGCTTTCTGGTGCTTATATATGGGAACGTGCCAGAAATAAGAGTTCTGTCATGGAAATTTAACTTTAAAAATCTTCTGCACTGGAACCAAAAAATTGAAGGCCTTAAAAGCTTGTCTATTGCTTTGGTTACTAGAGTTCTATTAAATTTATTCAAACGATGACCTTGAACTGGCCTAGACTTTTTTTTTACAACAACGTAAAATCTGCTTCAAGAAGCGTTTTTATGAACAAAAAACATAGTATGACTCATTTTTGAAGACGTTGGCGTATCTAGTCAACTAAATGAGTACTTTAAGATTTCTGAGTCCCAGAGGTCAAGGTCTTTCTTTGACCTTTGACCACGGTCACTCATATTTAAACAGGATTCAGACGTCTCCGCCAAACAAAACGAAAGCTGATTTCAGCAAAATGTTATATGGAACCACCATCACGCTGGTCTGGCATTCAACACAGGCAACGAGGCAACATACTTTAAAACACGATTATTTCGCATACTTCTTACATTAATTTCAAACTATGATTCTTACGGACCCGGCAGTTTGTTAGACCTCTTAGTCAGACCAGATTTAGGAAGAAATTCCGTCTAGTATAAATGCAGTGCTTGAATAAGGTTTTTCACCAATTCGTTGGCTGGTCGTTGTAGCCCAAAAATTGTTTTCAAGCATATCTTGAATATGCATATCAATTCAGTAAAACTTTTGAGTCCTATTTCAAGAGTAGGGGGTCGGATGGTCCGTGCGACTATACTTCTGAAACAAACTTATCCTGATGAGCAGAACCAGCAGGTTCCTTGTACGTTGTCTTCGTTGCCTGTGTTGAATGCCAGACCAGTGTGACCATGAGTCAAGAAAATGACAGGTTGCTTGAATGATTCTGGTCACATGACCCAAAATGGCCACATGACCCAAAATGCCCATCTTACCCACATCTGGTAACAACCTTTTAAAGTCTTCTTCTTCCATATGGCTCATGACATTGAAACTGATTTGCAGCATTTGGGATTCGTATAAGGGCTGTAAATTGTTCAAATGATGACCCTAGTTTGACCTTTTTACTAAGGTAAGCGATTCAACGCAAAGGTTTGAATTAATTCCTAAGTGGGAATGGAATTGCGTGTTCAGCAGGCATGACAAACATCATGCTGTAAAGTCATTATACATGTCATGTAAGTATGGTAATTCTTTGTATATTTAAACAGGTGGTTTGCGTCTGCAGCAACCGTGAACGCCTTTTATAGTTACACCAGAAACCAGATAAGTAAGTCTGTGGTAATAACCAGCTAGGCACGCAACGTATAAACAACATTTAAGGTGGTGATTTATGGTAAATGTAAAAATCAGCATAAAACCATAATAAAGTAACGTATCTCTCTGAAAGTTAGCAGACTTCTTATTTTTGTTCTTCTTTACAGTTTAGAATACAAGATAGACGTACATGCTGCTTAAAAAGGTGTTTAAATGAGGAAAGATCAAAGGGTAATTTTCTGCGAATAAATCTGAAAAAATAATAATGTTATTGAAAATTTATGTAGTGCTGAAGGTGCATTATTGCATAATGAAGAGCGTCCTAGCAATTATTTATTCCAACTCTTTCTCAAATTGTAATATAGACCAGATGAAAAGGGTAGCCTTTTTTCAAATGTTCAACCATGTACAAAGTAAATGTACACTTGAAGCGTTTATTAAATATAGGGTAGGCAAGCATACCTATGTTAACACCTACAATATAAATAATACATAACTGACATGATCAGTGGTATGTAGATGAAATTGTTCAACCTTGTTAAAATAGTATCACCTGTCTCACCAGTGTGTTTTGACAAAAAAATTTGGACACAGACTGCATCTTTTTTCATCTGCTCGGCCTGATAATGTGTGAAAGAGTTTGAAAAAATAATTGCTAGGACGCTCTCCATTATGCAACAAGGTACTGTAAGCACTAAGTATATTGTCAATAATGATATTATTTTTTCAGATTTATTCGCAGAAAATTACCCTTTGATCTTCTCTTATAAGAACACTTTTTAACATTAACAAATGCTGCATTTTGGGATTCTAAATTATGAGAAACAACATAAAGAAGGCATCTGCTAAGTTTTGGAAAGATCAGTGTTATTTTGAGTATTTTATGCAGATTTTTGTCTTTGTCCCAAATCAGTGATTTTCACCACCATAATCAACGCTAATTTGTGGCTAAATGTGCCATGGCAGTATAATAAAAATCTGCGTCAGTTTCTAAATTGTCTTTGATCATCTCATTAAGTTATTTACGTTGATAAATAGAGGAAACGTACTAGTGACCAGCCGGGGCTCGTAGCACAGTCGGTAGCGCGTCCCACTCAAGAGCCAGAGGTCCCGGGCTCGATACACGGTCCGGCCACTTACTTTCGTTTCCCCTTCCGCTGATTTAAGAAGGGTAGTTGTCAGTTACTGGCGAAAGTATGTGCACTTATTATTGATTAAACTAAGTAGATCTAAGCCTGCCCAGGAATAGTGAAGTTTGTTAATTGACCGTCCTGACATGACCATAGCTGTTTACCGTGGACGTAAAGCAAAAACACGACAGCAACAACAACCAAAGTAGACTGAGCTCTTGGTGATAGATGTATATGAGTTGTGACCCGAGAAAACCAACAAAGTGGCATGTGCGCCCAGCAAAGACACAGATCAGTCTAGGCATTTTATTTATTTATTTATTTATTTATTTATTTATACAATGTTTAAAGAGGGTGCACCTTTGGCTGCAATAGCCAGTCTACCAGTTGGCCCTCTATAACAACAACATAAAACAATCTAACATTAAAAAAAAAAAAAAAAAAAAAAAAATACAACTTTTTACATATGTACACAAAAAGATATCAATTTAAAAATGAGTTTGTGTATGCATATAAAAACAAACTACAGCACAGGTTAAGATAAACAAGCCAGTGTCAACAGAATAGTAAAAATATATAAAAACCTATTGAATAGCGCTAGGGAGTTAAACATTTATTGCACAGGTATATGCGGCGCATAAAACAACCCAATCTGATCAGAGTCTTTTCTGCGCACTTAAAGGGTAGCTAAGGGTCTAAGCTCACGCGGACAGCAAAGACTCTGATCAGACTGGGCGAATGCCTAGGCTGATCTGAGTCTTCGTTGGGCACCATGCCACTTTATTGGTTATGTCGAGTCGCGGCCTAAAAAGGAAAAGGTTCACGAAGGGTCAAAACTGGCCCTGTCTAACAAATTGATGAAATTTCACTATATCGTATATTTATGTTTCTTGTAACTGAAAATGCATTTTTCTTAAATGTCTGACGTCTACATGTCCAACTTTACATGTTTGTGACGTCATTAACATACCCTACCCTACGCGATGAAAAATAATGATAAAACTATGTTTTTTCACTATGGGAACAACTGCCTTACAAAATGAATTGAGTAAAAATCAACAGATAGAGAGAAAATCTCATCATTGGCAAAATTTCATTTTATAAGATGACTGTGCCCATTGTCAAATTCGAGATCAAAGACGCGGAAGCGGGCAAATTTTTCCTTATTTGGTTATCCTTTCCCATTTCAACACCTAGTATCCGCTTTTTCACCATACTTCATTTAAAAACGAATAACCTTTTGTCCACTACGGCGCCTCATACCCTATAACACAAGAGATCTAGGGGAAAGTCGGATAACTTCGTACAGTCGGGTAAATTCGGACATACAGTTGCAAACAGTGAAAATCCAGATGAGACGGCTCATAATGAGCCGTCTCATAAAGGCAACAATGCCAGTGTCCGAAATTACCCGCTGTCTGAAGTTACCCGAATCTCCCCTAGGTAATCATGATAAAAGAAGAACTGGTCCTGAAAGCAGGCCCACATAAAAGCACTATGCCGTTGTTGTTAAGCAACTTTGATTTTTTGCTGATTTTACAGGGCCGATCCGGCAGGTTCGTGAACCTTTCCTTTGATTTATTTTCTATAAATAATCATTTCAGCGTTCCCAGCAGCTGTTCTACAGCCCCCATTTTACTCGAAAGACCAGCCAGCGTAAGTAGAAGGGTAAAGTCAGGTAACTTCGGACAGCGGGTAAATTCGGACATACCATTGCAAACAGAGAAAATCCAGATGAGACGGCTCATAATGACACAGACACACTCATACGAAAACAGCAATGTTCCACACCAGAGGCTTCATAAGCCTCTGTCCATACACGATACAAAAAAGCATAAATGAGCCATGACACAAGAAAACCAACAAAGTGGTTGTGCGCCCAGCGCAGACTCAGATCGGCCTGGGCATTCGCCCAGTCTGATCAGTGTCTTCGCTGTCCGCATGGCGGTAGCTTATTCCCTTATCTACCCTTTTAGCGCTTAGCGAAGAGTCTAATTGGTTTAAACTCCGTTCATTAATTCTGAAACTGGGTTTTTCGCTGCTCATACTTTTATAATCTAATCAATCCAGGTAAGACTGTGCATAGTGATAAAGCTCGACTTCCGCCGATTTCTCATTAAGGTCTCATGTATCTTAGCCTGACGTCTAATGCTGCAGTTACATGCAAGAAACAGCAAATTTCAAAAACCTGTCCGCAAACTAAGACCATTTGATGAAAATTGACAGCCTAAAGTCATACATATTCAGATACATTCCACGTGGGTATCACGCTGATCATTTGGGTAATATCTGTTGTCCCTCCAACAAAGTCACAGGAATAAGAAAAAAAAGCGTTTTGAAGTTCGACTACTTTTTGATACAGGAAAAAAAAATACAAAGCTACTACCCAGCAGGCACATGACGTCGTACTGACTTCAATGTGACGTTATGACGTCGCATCGACGTCAGCACGACGTCATTCCAACGTCATGTGCCCGCTGGGTACATGAGCTACATTTTTTAGTTTTGACAACTCGGTATCTTAAGATTGAAAATCAGACCAAGTTTCTTTACCATATTTTGAGCACTTGTATTTGTGTCATATTTTCTCAGAAAAATATCAAAAGTAGCATGCATATAAATAACGGGACAGTTGTGTCATCCGATTCAGAAGCGAACTTCAGGACCATAAACGTCCTTGCATTTATCTATTTCTTCCTTTCTATCATTTTTCTCACGGTAACGTTTCACGCAAAAATGTGGCATAATGTATTTGCGAACAGGAAAATCTCAAACCAGTCAGCTAGAGACTTTGTTATGTGCCTCTGTTTCCACATAACCACACATCAGATGCGCGAAAAGCAAAAGCTAAGATCAGCTTTCGCGTATATATGCGGAAGGAAATATCGTATGCATGCATGCGTGCGGGAAGGTGAATGCCAGATCTGCACGCTTGTGAAAAGAAGTGGGATGGGGGGGGGGGGGGGGGGGGGGGGGCTGTAGGGTGCGTGTCTAGGGACTAGGAAGGCGGTTTGTGTAGTAGATTGAATATGGAGGTGTGTATTTCGGAAAGAGTCATGTCGAGGTCTGGGAGTCTGGATGGTAGACCAATTGAGGGGGCGGGGGGGGGGGGGGTTGTAGGAAGGGTGGGGCAGATTATATTACTATCTTTTAGAGTGGGGGTGGGGTGGACTTGGGTAAGAAGGAGGAAGATACTGATTAAAGGGAGCTATAATAAGTTTGAAAGGTGCACGGTTTGGTCCTTTTGCTCATGTATTTAACTTTGCAGTTTTAACGCAACATTGGTAACTTTATAACTTAATTACATACTGCGGAAAGCTGTAATATATTGGTTAAAATTAACGTCAGTGAACATCATTACGTCTCACTGACGCTGATATGACGTCGTTTAGACGTTGTTTGCCGGTGGTGATACCATGATTAACACTAAAAACCATGCCCAGTGTGAAGGACCTCTATGCTTAAGGCGTGAATTTTCCCCATGGTTAAAAAGTTATACGGATCACTGACTTCTGCTTTGCATTTATGACTATGACATGTAACTTGCATGACAAATGAATTTTCAAGTGTTTGTGTCTATGTAGAATACGTTAAACATACGTTGACATCGGCGTCATTTTTTAGATAAATGGTAAATTATCCTCAAACTGATCGTTGAAATAATGATTGATTGTATACATTTCATCCTTTTTTGACTAACATTAATTACATAACAGACAACACTGGATAGTTTTGACTATATGTATGTGACCTTGACCTCAATTCAAGGTCATGGTACACAATATAATCCTTGAAGATCACAGTGCTACTTTTGACCATTCTTCTTCTTTGGCTTACTGAGTATCGTTCCCCCTCGTGACCCAGCTTCCCACTCATATGTATTGCGTACTTGCATCGCATAAGTCTGCTGCATGAAGGAAATGCTGGGTCACGGGGGGGGGGGGGGGGAAGTACTTGTATTTTAATTATAGTGAAGCGTATCCTTTTGGCCGTTTTGACCGGAAGTAGAACTACGGTTTTGCATGTTTAAATGTCAATCAGGCGTAACAAGAAGAAAACCATTGCTTTGTATTGTGATATGCGTGTATTTAGCATGCATTTATGAGAAAAACTTATGGAATAAATGACTAATTTTAATATTTTTATTGCCTATATTGCCTAAAAAATGAGGTATGCGAAAACTTTGAATTTAGGGTAGGTAGGGTCAGACTGGATTATCTCCCTATGCCATTGGGTCTGAATCACAAATGGTCTGATTTCATAAGGTTGGCATATTTGTGGAAGCTCTGCAAAGAAAAATTTGCACACTTTATACTTTTGAAAATTCGGACCTGTCGCGCCTGCCTAATGGGGAAAATCCTCGCCTTAATCATAGTAGTCCTTTATGCGGTGTAATCAATATCAAATTGAGACAAAATTATCTAGATGACAAGTTTGTTGTCACGCTGACTGAATTCGCACGCGCAGAGCATGTGTTAGACTACTAACCCCACCCGTACACAAAACTATTTATAGCGACTACTTTATATGGTATTAAAAGGCGTATCCAACCTGTCCGATGGACTTAGTCTCGGGTTGAAAATCTGTAATTTGCAGTTTTGTGCAGGTTAGCCCAGCATCCTATGAAAGGCAGAGTCACAGGACACACTGATGAGAAATCGGCGGAAGTCTAGCATTATCACTATGCACAGTCTTACCTAGATTGATTAGATTATAAAAGTATGAGCAGCGAAAAACCCAGTTTCAGAATTAATGAACGGGGTTTAGGAAGATGCCAAAGCTGAACTGAGTCTGCGCTGGGCGCACAACCACTTTGTTGGTTTTCTCGTGTCGCGGCTCAAATAAATGTTTCAAACCATAAAAATAAGCCACCAAGCAAAGTTGACAGGTGACCAGGTAACCACACTAAAATGAGTCCCGACACGACAAAACCAACAAAGTAGTTGTGCGCCCAGTGCACACTCAGAGCAGGCTAGGCATCCGCCAAGCCTGATCAGACTCTTCTCTAAGCGCTTAAAGGGTAGCTAGGAGTCTAAGCTACCCTCATGCGGACAGCAAAGATTCTGATCAGACTGGGAGGATGCCCAGGCTGATCTGAGTCTGTGCTGGGCGCACAACCACATTGTTGGTTTTCTTGTGTCGTAGCTCAAATATAACAAGCGGTATCCCCATCAAAGGTTTAGCTTTGGAAGGGACGCTAGCATAAAATTCCGTTCCATTCCATTTGTTTTGATGTGTCTGAGGCGGGATCAAAATTAGAGATAACAAATACCAAAAATAAAGAGTAAAAAAGGAAAGCGAAATTTGGGTTTTAAAGAATATACATTTGGTTGTGCTCATGCTCATTGATGTTGTGTTCGAATGAACCACGTCAAGTAAAAAAAGCTTTACGGATTTTTAAACAAGCAAAGACTCCAGTAAATCTGTGGACGCGGACAGTAAAGCACAAAATTCGCAATTTTGTGTATGTGGCTTTCTTTGGGATCGTACATGCTG